>CM074435.1:20111836-21311836 GCA_037101425.1 Elopichthys bambusa
GGACACCATAGTATTATGGGATTGCATTCTCTGTGAAGTACACATGCGATGTTGGCTTAGAATTTGGATAAATTTGGCTTGAATCAATTTGTCTTGTCGGGAGTGTGCCTACTACGATGCCTTAAAATGCTCCCTCTGTAGGCAGCAGTGCAACACTCACCTGTCTGCACATGAGCGCCAGTCTTTCTTTTAACTGTGAAAGCTCTGCTCTCTGTCGCTCTATCTCTCCCTCTCTCTGTCTGTCGATCTCACCATCATCCAAGATGGAGGAGGGGCCGTTCGGGAGCCGCTGCGTGAAAAACAGAGGAACATGAGAAAAAGAACAATGAAAAGATTCAATACAAGATTCAAACAGTTGTGACTCACCTCCTTTCCATTGTCCAAACCCCGCTCTCTCCTTTTAATCTGATCCCGTAAAGACAGTACCTGAGCATAACGAACAAATCTAAGCATGCAGGACCAGCGTGCCACGTACAGAGAGAAAAGGGGTACAAACATATATCACGATAGTATGATGTTCACCTCATTTGTAGACGATTCCAGCTCTTCCTCTAGAACGGCGACTCTCTCTAAAGCCACACGCAATCTCTCACGCACCTGAGGGAGAGAAGAACAATAGACAATGAATCAACAGGAAGAACCTGTCCAAAAATAACATCCCCTCTTTGAAGAGACACATTTATTCTATAGACGTCTGGCTGTTTACACATTGACATTGGTCTTAAAAACTTCTTAATGAGTTTGTAAAGTGCAATCTGAGCAGGTTCACCTGCTTCAGTGATAGTTGTGCCTTAACACAGAATTAAGGAAAAATTCTACCAAATAAATGAAACTACCTTTGCACCAGAGCAATAATGGCTTAGATTTTGTTATTTCCCTTCACATAAAGCTTTCTGTATGGCTTTAGAAGACTTTAAATTTGTACATTTGTCATGTGGCTTACTTTTGTGATACTTTTATGGTGTCATATTTGGAGCTTTAGACCAATGTGTTTTCATTATAAGCAGGACTAACCAGCACAACACAGGGAAAACAGAAACTAAACGACAGCTGTGGTCACAAAAATTCAGATATTTGAATTTATCGTCATGCCGACATGGTGTAGGACAGGACAGAGTAGGGAAGGGCTGCTGACCTTTTCATCCAGGGCTTTATGGTGTTCGAACAGGGACTTGAGGGCCTTGAGCACCTCCACCTCGCTGGAGACTCCAGCAGGAGACTGAGCCTGCCTCTTCACCACAGTCATCCTCAGAGAACGCTCGTGACGAGACACCAAACACTCCAGATGTTCCAGCAGGAGCTAGACGGCATGGGGAAGAAACAGAGAAAGTGAACTGGGGAGACGGGGACTAGTTATCACTCATTTTTACTCTAGTGAACATTTCCTTGCACAGGATCAATTTATGAGAGTCACATACACTACCACTCAAAATTTTGTGGTCTGTAAGATTTTTTTATGTTTTTGAAGAAAGTCTCTAATGCTCACCAAGGCGGCATTTATTTGATTAGAAATACAGTAAAAACAGTAATATTGTGATGGATTAATATAATTTAGAATAACTTTTTTCTATTTTCATATTTTTAAAATTATAAGTAATTTTGATGAATAAAGTTTAAAAGAACATCATTTATTTGAAATAGATATATTTTGTAACATTATAAAGGTCTTTTCTGTCACTTTTGATCAATTTAATCCATCCTTGCTTAATAAAAGCTACTGAATATTTTCACCATTACTGCCAAGGACAAAACATTCACTTCACAAGTAGACCTTGTGTCACAACAGTAATATAAATGTAAATTGGAACAACAACAAACAAAGCAATTCTATTACATTAACAGTGAAATTATTGTTGTATTTCTCTTCAGGTTTTTCATCTTTTTTACATTTATTCCAAAATAACAACCATAAGAACCATTAAAACTCAATGGGCTCAGGGGAGGCAAGAGAAAGACGTTGCTTCCCTCGTAACTTTAACCGCTCATGTGACAGTGTCACTTATCCAACACTTTGATTTACACTTTTTATTTTTTAAATTTTTTTCTACAGTGAATTATTTTCCATTTTTAAAGAGGCCTCCCTTGCCTCCTAGGAGAAGATGTCCCTGATATATGGCAAGAGTAGGATATTGCACCCCAGCCAAAACATTTCATCAAAAACAAACACCCTAAACACAAAACCACAAACACAGGCAGGCGATATAAGAGGATATGATGTCTGTTTCACACACACAGATTATGGTTATGGGGTTACTGACCCGTGTATTGTTCCTCTCCGCCTTGAGCTCAGCAATCTCCTCTTCTCTCTCCAGCAGCTGCTCCCGACATACATTCAGCTCTTTGGTCAACACTGCAAACTCCTACTCACACACAAACACACAATAACAACAACAACAACAGAAAATGAGCTCTGTTCCGATCTTTACAATCAACACAAATAAACCAAAGAGTGTGTATCCAGTGCTGTGGTCAGCCTAAAAAATGTATTTACAGGTCTTTTAAACCACTCACACGATGTAGAAATAAACACATACACCATATACATGTGTCCACTGTGTCTGGGCTTCAGACAGCCTGCCCACGGACCAGCCACAGACTCACTAACCATCTGAGGCATTACTGCACAGTGCACACACAACTGAAACTGCACTTTCTCGATCTGGCAAGATCTAATCTGATTGGCTGATTTCACTAGGTGTAAGAACACACAAGCGGTGCATCTAAAGTCGCATACTGTCTGAGTAGGTACTACATTTGTATTTGAATTTACTTCACAACCGTTAAAAAAGTATGTTCTATATAGTATTAATGTGGGTGACTGGATGAAATGAGGATGTACAACATTCGCCATGTTGTTACTCTCATGTGATCTACCAGCATCAGTTGTGTCGCTTCACTGCCATTCATAAATCCCCTTCTGTGGTCTCATGGGATAGTAAAGTGTCCAGTGAAAGCTCACTTCAAAATCTCGGCGGATGTAGTAGAACATCAGGGTACTTTTTCGAATACTATATATTCGGATGTACTAACTCTTTTGCTGTGCTGTTTTTGGTTATTATATAGAAGAGAAGCATTCGATTTCAGACGCAGTAAGGGTTTATCATCAGTCAGTCTGAAAAGTCATGTTTACAGGTTACCAAGCTGATACAAGAAGTACAGTTGTTTTGAAGATAAAACAATACTAGATTTGCCAAAGTTAGTGGCTAATAAAAATCATTTTAGTTAATTAAAATAAAGCTTAAATAAAATAAAATAATATATGAAAAAATTATTTTATTTCAGTAAGCTGCCAAGGCAACATCTCTCAACATCTCATTTTCATTTAAGTTTCTTTAAGTTTACATAAAAATGTACAAAAATAAATACTATAATAGTATATAAATTATTCTAAAATAACACTGATACCCACATCAGTGAGTTACCATCTATGTCTGTGAAACAGTTTGCACTTAATACTTTAATGAATTCTGGTATCAGAATTGCTTGTAAAAAAAAAAAAAAAAAAAAAAAAAACAGAATCAGCCAAGAAAAATCATGATCGGTGCATCCCTATTTACTAGGAATGTAACAATATATTGTGTCACAATATATCACAATACAAAAATGCAACAATATGTATCATGGATAGTGACATTATTAATTGTGTGTAGTTCACCCAAAATTAAAATTACTGTGTGAGAAAGTTTACAGAGTTTTAGTGTCAGTACTACATTAAACTACTATATATAATGTTAAATATAATGTATAATAATGCAATGGAGGAATATTTGTGGTTCCTGATAATGCCAAATGTTTATGTTACCAGTAAAAAGTGTCCTACATTATTTTAAACATATCTAGTCAATGACTATTTATTTACTAAAATAATTCTGTATTTTCAGCTTCAGAATCATGAATATTTTTATTCTGGTATAAACACTGTCCTGTGCATTGGGTTAACAGCACCAAGTCCAAGCCTATTCATTTCCACCCCTAATGTAATACAAAATCTAGCATTTTAATCAACAGTTCATTTTTTTGTTAACCTTTTACCACGTCTTGGAGTATCACAATAATATTGTATCATGAGTTCAGTATTGTGATATGTATTGAATCGTGACATAAAGATATTGTTACACCCCTACTAATTACAATTACAACAGAAACATTCAGTGACAGCAAGTGGCCGTGTCAACAGCAAATGAACACAACAGATCTCCAAAAGTGAAAAATGTACGAAAAATGTACAGATGACAATGAGGTGCTATTTAGCACAGTTCAACAGTTCAGGCAGTGAGATGTGAATGAGTTAACATCTCAAAGGATGACTTGTGAGATTTTTTAAATCAGTTGTTCTCATAAAGCGGGCTGAGGGCCTTAGCAAACGTCGAAATGCTAAAAACCCACACACATAAAAAAAAAAATCTTAATGCAAACTGAAATCGAATTTCCTTTTCCCCACTCCAAAAATATAATTTTTATTAAAACATACAGAATAAGAATCTTGAATCAAAGAATTATTTTTAATACATTCAACTTCCAGTTTCTGTTAATAAAGAAAGTCTGAAAACAAGCAGTGTTGTCATAATTACAGCAGAAATGCTAGAGGAAATATCTTAATCTATATGAGGGTCAAAAAGTTTGAGAACCACTGCTTTACATTACATTTTTTAATAGTTTATTAAATACTTGAACTATTTAATTGAATAGTTTCTCATCTATAAATTGAATTAATTTGTATAAACCAATCCAAATAGGAAGTGGCCATTTAAACTCTTTGTGTGGAGAATTAAATCTTGAAAAGTTAACAAGTACAAAGTATTTCTGCAACAATGGGAAAACCCTCAGACGAAATTTTGTTACAAAAGTGAAGAAAAGATTTTTAAATTATTGCACATTTACACTGAGATCAGTGCTCATTTGCAATTCCCATGTGTATTGTTGCAGTTATGTTTTTGTTATATCCTCAAGTGTGCGAGCAGTTTTGCATATATTGATCTCTTTAGCTGCTGTTTATCTATGTGCACATATTCTGCAAACAAATCACCAATACCAGCAACTGAATGTGTTGAAGCACTGATCTAAAAAACATGATATTAACCACAAATTACTGACACTGAACGACACAGCCCAGTGTCATTTCATCGGTTGTCTGAGGCTGTTGATTTGTAACAGAGGCTGGTTTCATAAATGCCAAAATGCTGGTATCGTACAGCCAACTCTTGTTTGTGTACGTGTGAGACTGAATCAGAGTTCGTTACTTTTTTGCTTCTGTGTGAACAGATGACAAAGTCCACATTCTGAACACTCCAATGAGCAACTCTCGGGTGTAAGGTCTTCATAGCACCATGTTGTGTAAGATGACATATGGCCTCACATGGCTGCCACTGCGAGCATAAAGCCACACTATCTTTTTCTAGCTGCCTATATGTGACCGGGTGCCTTCATCAACACCTTCTCTGTCTTACGTAGATAGAATCGCCACGTGCACATGGAAGTATGTACTTTGTGTATTCGTTTACTTAAATGCACAGCAGATGTTAGGATTTTTATTAAATGATGTTGAAATATGCATGCGAAATGACATGAGAAACGTTCGCAAGTAAGAACCACCAATAACTTGACCTAAAAGTGAATCAAATCGTGTTCAATCAAGTCAGCGACTCTTTGGACATAAACAAAGTAAATCTGAGCCAAACCTTACTAAGCAATTACGTTCACTCTGCAATGCAAACCAAACCGCAATCAAAAGGAGTTTACCAAGCAAAGCACAATTTCTGACCAGTCATGTCGCATGTACCTTCTGAGCTCAAATCGGCCAATCATGTTCCCTTTCCTTCATGATGAATGTGTTTGGTGGGTCATGTCTCCATCCTGTCTATCTAACTGCCTCACTTTCTGCCAACATGCAAAAATAGGGGAAAGAAGCTGGAGCAAGAATTAGGAGAGGAAAGAAAAAGAAGGAGGAGTGGGGGGCTAAGCTTAGGAGTGGTATAGTGGTACACAGATGGTAACTCAGTGGGCCCATAGGACTTTGGCATTCTGGAAATGTACCTTGCTGAGATTGGACTAGAATTATGTTTGGCACAAGTATGCCAAACACAATTGCGTGATGATGTCCTGCCTTATTTCTCTCTCTCATTCAAACTCCTACGACGGTTCCACTGACACAAAGGACCTCAACAATGGATTTACATCCTCTTTTTCAGCTTTTGTCTCTTTCTCGATTCGTTTTTCTCTCATACGCCCAATGCTGATGGGATGCACTGACTGAACTCTGCTTAATGTATCACTGCTCTGAATATGTGTGCTTATTTCAGAGAGTGTTTGCATATGTTTGTGTGTGTGTGAGTGTGAGTGGGATATTGATTCCACTCTTCTCTGTGGTGTTTATGCCCCTTAAATATCCAGTCATTCTCCCAGAAAATGGGTCTCTCTGATACCTGTTTTTTCAAGGTGGCGGTTGGCTCCAAAATGTTTCCAGTGCCATGTACATTGATCAATATTTGGTATAAAAAAATATGCCGTTAAAATAATACAAAAACGAATATGTTCAGAAACATATGTTCATAAATGTGTAGCCAAATTGTTGTGTTTCTGCATTTAATAATTTATTGTTTAATCAGCATTTGTAAATTGTCACACATTTGTGGGTCGCCTTTGAATTGTGACTTTCCTGACAGGTTTTAAATGACAAATTCATTTTTATAAATACACTTATACACAGTCTCTTTAGACTGCAAAAATTGGTTACACTTTTTTTTAAGGTGTCTGTGTTAGTGTAATTATACATGTAAGTACTGTGCAATAACAATACATGTACTTACTATAGGTTTTTTTTGAGGGTTTGGTTTAGGGTTAACTGCATGTAATTATGCATAATTTATAGTTATTACTACAGTAACTATATGTAACGTGTAACAATTACACTGTAAAATAAAGTGTTACCCAAAAATCTTTTTTGTTCATCAGTAATTTTGTCTTATTTTAAAACCTTAAACCACGAGTCATTTATGAGAAACAAAACTTGTTTTCATGGTATATACAGATGATGAATTACCATCTCTTTCTTACCCCAATTTTTTTTTTTTTTTGCTTAAATGTAACAAAATAAGTAACATACTTTGTTCAATTTTACACTGATAAAAGACTAAAGGGGTAGGAAATATAATTTACATTTTCTGTAAAATGACAAACAGAGAACATTTTTAACAGTGCAGTCAATCACAATATGGCTATGTTCAACTCTGTGACTCAAGTAGTATCGTGTTGTGTCTCTTTTATGGAAAGGGCGAGATGTTATGCTGAAATGTTACAGTTACACAGGAACAAAACTATGAAATTGCAACCAAATTCAGCTAGGGGCAACAAATTTGTGAAATCCACATAGTATGCAAAGAAAGACCAACTAGTAACTCATACATTGTGGTTCAAAGAGTTTGGGATATTAGAAGTGACTCCTTTATTCTGTACACACACATTACTTAAAAGATTCACTTCTGCATATAAAAGTGGCTGCCGTTTTCAAAATATTGTGTAAGTGTATGTTCTTCAGCACTAGAATATGACAAACAGGCAGCAAGGATGACAGTGAGGTAGTAATTACAAAACTAAAAATATTGCTTTTAATTTTGTTCTTGCATTTAAACATAACACAGCTCTTCCATAAAAGGCATGCTATTACATGAGTTACAGAGTTGAACAATGCTGTACTATGATTGGCTGGACTGAAAAAGTCTCATCTTATCAGCATAGAGTAAAAAGTTTGTGAAATGTATTTGTGAATGAAAATTAGAGAGAAAAATCTCAAAACACCTAAACACGAATCTAAGGTCAACTCAAATGCATAAAGATTTGCAAATGCGGATTTAACATTCTATTTGTAAATATAAATATAACTCATGAATACACTTTATATTTTGTGAATTTTTATGCATTTGTTAATTGCATTTTGTGAATATATTTGTTTTAATACTGTTCTAGCCCTATATACAACTGCAATGGCCATCATATTACATCACCTTAAACTGCTATGATGTCATTAAAGGGTTTAAACTCATTATTTGACAAAATCTATCAATGAAACAACCAGGACTGTTCAAAAGATTACACTGGCCAACAAACAAAAAAAGTAGCGCCTGACATGTGAAACTGGATTGTAGATACAGAATTGTAGATAAGCAGATAATCTCAAAAAGATATGTAGAACACCTTAAATTAGATCAGAGGAGAGAAAACAGTTCAAGACCCAATGCAAAAAGGACCAGAACAGCCCACAAGTGGAAGATAAAGATTATCTTGAATTTTAGCCAAATCAGACAGGTATAAATACAGACTGGAAATAAAAGGAAATAATACAAACCAGACAAGCTTAGTTCTGACCAGCTCTTTCTAAATGCTTTACTTCTGTCTATATGTAACATTACTTATAATTCATACTTCACTTGCAGTTCATCTCAACGACCTGTTTTTCTAAACTATTCAGTGCAAGACATTCTTAAAGGAATATTCCAAGTTCAAGGAAAATTTGGCCAATATTTAACCAGCATTTTATTGTTACAATGTTGGTAGTATATGCGAATGAACATTGTGCACTCTAAATCCATGTTCCCTGCACCCATGATATCCCCATTTCTTTGTCTGAAAAAGTTAGCTGGAAGCTGAGGCTTTTGTTAAAACTACAGGTTGAACTTCTGCATTTTGCATTCCCATCCACAGACAGTCGAAAGAGGGGCGGCACCAAAATCAAAAGTGCATTACGGGTTTTTAAGTTTTTGGCAAAAGCAAAAGTCACAGCCCTTTTCTTCTGTTTTCTCTAGTCATGTAGCACTCTGATTTTGATTTTTACATAAACAGCCAAGTTCTATTAAAATCCTGTCTTGTCAATGGCAAATTACCCTTTTAAGCTAAATTTACAGCATTTGTGATATAATGTTGATTATCACAAAAAAAAAAAAAAAAACTATTTTGACCCTAAATCTGAAAAAAATCAATGCTATGGTGAGAAACTCACAATGGATGACAATGGGGCCAATTTTGGGGCATCAAAAGCAGAAACGTGAGGCTATAATTTTGTAAAAGCACGTACATTAAAACTTGTGTATTATTTGAGCAGTACCATAAATCTGTTTAAATTTTTTTGGTCATTTTAGGGTTTATGCTGGTGCACTGTCATGGACACAACATTGTAAAATTGGATATAACTTTACACAGAGAAGGTTAGTAGATTTTTTCACACTAAAATCATGTTAACACACATTGTTACATCTTGTGTGTTTGTTTTTTGAAACAGTGAGTTTTTTAAAGTCAACCTAAAGTCAAGTGCCTGCAACACAGGTTTTTGCTTTGTTTTTAAAGAAAATTATTATTATCATTATTTTTTTTGTGGTAATCAACATTATGCCTGTCCAACAAATTCTGTCAATTCAGCTTACATTTAACTTGCATTGAACCCTAGATATTCCTTTAAGACATGTTACTCCAAAGCCAAGATGATAATTTATAAAATCTTAACATGACAAGGTGCATAACACATAATAATCAAATCCTAATCATATTACGAATATCATGCATTTAAGATAAGGTTTTAAACACACATACAGGATCCCCTAAGCGTACCTGTGGCAGTGCGATGGAGAGTTGTCTCTGTAGTGAGTCCTTCTCATGACCCAGCTCTCGCAGACGTAGCTGTGCCGTGCCGAGACTCTCCTGGGTCTCTCGGAGACTCTCTAGCAGCCGCTCTCTCTCCGTCAGCATGTTCACCATCAGAGACTCCAGATTTCCAGTGCTCCCACCCTCATCTCCACCGCGGGTCTCTCTGCCCCCATAGCCACCACCCATGCCCCCTGCACCGCCTCCCATACCCCCACCACCTCCGGCAGGAGAGGACGGGCCTCCTCCGCCACCACCCCGCCCGTCCTCCGAGATGGTGGGCATCACCTCACACATCATCTTGAAGCCGTGAACAGGTGTGAGAGTTTGTTATCTGATAGCGTGAGGGAGGTTAAAGGTGAGTGTGTGTAAGTGTTGGCCTTACACGTTTGCAAAGAGGAATTTGCGAGAATGACCGTGTGAAACCGCAAATTTGACAGTGTTTGCGTGCCTGAGAGCCTACGGCAAACAGATAAACAACTTGTCATTCATATGAGGACGTCTAGGATGGAGTAACGTGTGGACTATAGTAAGAATGTGTGCCGTAACAGTCAGTAATGTGTGTGGAATATTGCAGATATATTATGCGTGCAGTTGTTCTTTCTTTTCCTCTATATCTTGTTCCTCAGTTAGTGTCTGTTTGTTTTCACCCTCTATTCAAGCTTTCTTGGTGCAATTTCGTAATTGCTGTGCTCTTCTTCAAGGGTGGACCACTACTGCCAGTTTATCTGAGTGGTCTTCTTTGTGAGTTTATTATCCACAGACTTTTCCTTTTTTATTTTTCCTCAATACTCAGGTAGATTCATGAGTTGTGTTGCTATTTCCTGAATGGCTTCAAGGCTCCTGATTGGCTCTTAGTATGTGCTGTTCAAAATCCTTGGCTTTGGGTTGAGCAGCAGGGTGTGGTCTCAGGTGGAACAAAAGTGGCAGGAGGAAGTAGGAGGGGAAAGTCGCTGGGTCGCAGGGACTGGATTGGGTAAAAGGAAGGGTGGGCATGGAGGAGAGTCTTCTACCCAATGGGTTCGAACTTCAAGTAAAGGAGAGCTGGAGAGGGAAATAAAGGAGAGTGACATTAGCACAAATGGTCAAAGCTGGGCATGTCATGAAGAAATCAAGCGTTATAGATCAAATCCGTGAATTCCCAATCTCTTGGTAAACCAGATGGGTTGATGTTTCATTTCAAAGCAGTAAGTGTCCCAAACGACTTTAGGTATTTTACAATAGCGCTTTTATTGATAAACTCGGGGGATACTATAACAAAAAAGGTAAAGACAAGACCATAAATAGGGGGAAAATAACACAATAAACAAAACCAAAAAGGCTTCGGACAGCAAGAGGTGATAGAAAACTTTTATGATATCTAACTTTTGCAATTACTAATAAAACATGCTTTCACTACAGATATTTAATGCATTAAATGTTGTAATACAAGCTGTCAGGTAACACTGGGATAGGGCAGCATCTGTGCTGTTGGATTACTATCAGCTGTAATTTAAATCTTTAAAAAGCATATTGTGATTATGGACACCATTAATATCTGATAAAAAAAAAATTTAAAAAAAACACAAAATGGAAAACACTAATGCTTAAAATTATCTGCCAATCGTGATGGTGAAAACGTTTACATGCACATAACTTTCTGATCCATATTCTGTGTAAGCCTTTATTCTGAAAACAGATTTTTATAAGCAACAGAGCAAACCAGAGCTATTGACATATTACTTATTATATTATTATAAAATCAGCATATCCTTAATGAACAAGATATGCACATTTGTCTGTTTGCTTGTGCCATTTATAGTCCATCATGCATTTTAGTATTTTAATCAACTCGTGAAAAATCATATCCCTGACAATAACACACAAGCTATGAATTGCAACATGTAGGTCATGAGATTCTTACAAACACAGGCCTTGATGTTTATTTTAATTTCAAAAAGATGAGAATCTCCGATGTCTTAGCAGTTTTCACTGTTTATATCTAATATCCCCACAAATTACCTATGCTTGGACATATACACATAAAAAGTCATGTTCGGTCACCAAAAATCTTATTAATACACGCACATGCCATCTAATTCAGACTTCTAGAAACCAAAATAATGGCTTATTCTGGTTATCACAATATGATAAAATTCTGTTTAACATCAGAATATTCTTGTGCATGTAAACGCATGGAAATCACCCGGTTCTTCGACACAGGAGTCAGCAATGGATGGTGGCGGACACATTGGGGAGCATCAAACTAAAAATAACATTGTAACCATCGGGTTTCCCCATCACAGAAATCTGGGAATGGCATGAAAGAGCGTCCTGTTCCAGTGAATGTCGACACAGAGGAATTTGGAAGAATCAATAGAGCAGTGATTCCTCGCACAGGCCACAAATCGTGCTAAATACTCCCTGTCTTGAATGTTAACGACGTCGAGGCGAATGAACACAATGTATCAGCCTCGTTTCCGCGACTGTCATGCCGAACATTCAAATCAACACCCAATTCCATTTGTTTTGTCTGTCTGTCTGTCGGTCCGTCCGTCTCTCTGCCTCCCTCCCTCTCTCTCTTCCACTGACACACACCTATTTCAGATTCCCTTCAATTTAGACAGCAGCTGTTTCCTAATACCACATCACACCGCTTTTATTTTCCGTTCGCCCCCTTTTGTATATTTGTTTCTCTAAATAGGCTTTGTAGATCCTATAAGTCATGAGGCTAATGGTTGCGCATGATATACGGAAATGAAATTCGTGGTGTGTAACGATCATGTAGCCGGGCAGCGCTTTTTGTGTGTCCATGGACGTTGTCGAAACGCAGGAAGGAAACTGGTGTCGTTTAAAGGGAACCAGTGCGTGATTGGATGGATGCTGCTGATCTTGTTTATTCCGTACTAACATGAAGAGAATGATTTATAAAATAATAATAATAATAATAAGCACCGCTCCGTTTGCAATTCGCCCAAACGACGCTCAGTTTTATAGTGTGAAAGGCTGGATGTATGTGTTGACGTATTCCTCTGCCGTTCGCTCCACCATGATATATGTGCCGTCTCTCTTCTGCAGATACGCGACTGGACATGCCGTCGAAATGAAATTATTACATTTTAACTAGTCTAATGAATAAGGCATCGTGACATTTCTTCGAATGTTGCTATTTTATTCTCTTCCTCCCATCCTTTCGCCTCGCCCCCTCCTCCCAAGTCCTCCATCCCCCTCCTCATCTCCACAGCTGGGCGATATCACACACACAAACATGCATATATAAGAAAATACATGCGATGCTGAAATATGCACCGCTCACCGTTGTCATCGTCGAGAGTAAACGCTAGACATCATCATCATCATTTCATCCCCGTCGACCCCATCGGAGCGCAGCGCTTTTGGGTGCCGAATTTGCCCAGTTATCAGCCTCCCCCCTTCCCTCTTCCTCACACATGTAACGACGGCACCGAGCGAGCAAACGTTACACCTAACCACAGACAACCCCAGTCTCTCTCTCTCTCTCTCTCTCTCTCTCTCTCTCCCCCTCCCTCTCTCGATGTAAAGGTGCTGGCTCTTAAAGAAACATTCGCGCCTGCTTCACCACCAGTGATCACAAACACGAGCTGTTGCTAGGGCTACTGTAACTGTCTGTGTGATATCATGTCTGTAAAAGACACGATTCACCACCTCACAAAAGAAGATAAACGTGTTATTTTAAGAGAAATACTTGAGAATTCATGGGCAAAAGGTCCTAATGGTCAGCTCTGGGTACCACTGAGAACTTGAGCAGTCGGTCTACTCTCTCTCCCTCTATGTGTCGCCACATCCACTCCCTCTACCGGTCACTTTCGGTATTGCGCCTCTCAAACCATCCGTCGCACTTGCTAGCAATTATCACCTCATTTTCAGCTTGCTTTTCATTGCATCGTCACTCAATTGCGGCTTTTATTGGGTTTAAAACTGTAATTTTATGATAATTGCGTTTTGAGTAAAATAATATTTTGCATAGGCTAATATTCATTTTCGATATCCGTCAGTCCACTTGTCTGTGGATTTTCCAGAAACACGATTCACTCTATGATATGAAGTAATATTTCTTGCATGAAAAATAATTTCTCTATTGAATTCTTTTCTATTTGAAACTCTATTTGAATACTTAAGTATTGCATTGATAAAACTAGTGTACAAATTAAAGACTTTCAGCCAGGGTAGACGTTTTAAAGAAAGCCAACCGAAATTGGATTTTGGCGCTTAATAGCTTAATTATCTAACCGTTAACTACCTTACAGACATGTATGCAAAAAAACACGTTTTTGTTTTGTGATTACATTTGAGATATTTAAATCTATAATGAAGTTTTGTTATTTCCCCGTCCGATATCGAAAGGAAAAGCGCACGAGCTGCTTAGGCTACTGTTGCTATGGTTTCCTCCTCAGACGAACTCAATTGTTCATATTTAGCGTAGCCCACCATAATTTAATTTAAATAAACTTGTAATATACCTTATGTTGACTGAAACGTTGCCACAGTTGAAACGTTTATAATTTAAATATTAAAAATAGTTGCCTGTTTGAAACACCCCTAACCTTACCTAACCCATAAGCTGGAGAAAACGTTTCCCATATAGAAATGCAAAAAAATGTGTGATATATATATATATATATACCCTATATTTTATATGCAGCCATGAAATGATCACAATAAGAAGCTATAGCCAACGTATGAGATACTGGGAGCGCTTGAGGAAAATCATGCTGGGTTCACGCCATGTCGTAGCCTAATTACCGTAAATAAGAGATGACAACACGTGACGCTGTCCTTGGAGCTGTTCATATCCTCGAATTAGGACTTATACGTTTCTCTTGCACTATTAACTCCAAAATAAAACTGCAGTGGTCTCGTGGTACAGCGGTCACGTGGTACAAGTCGTATATCTCAGAAAATGACTAGTCTAAAGTTGTAATTACGAGTTCTTTGATCACGTGAATGCGTTTTACAAGTCAGAATATTTACGACATGGCGTGAAGAACGCACCTTTAAATTACCCGCGACACGTCTTGCGCCGATAATCTTCTTTCAGTGGTGGAGACCACAGACATGAATGCAACAAGCCAATAAAAAACAGACACCGGTGACTTCTCCACCAATAAAACAGACGGCGAGGAGGGCTTCTGCATTAATAAATGCCAATAAAACGAGGGGA
Source organism: Elopichthys bambusa (assembly GCA_037101425.1). NCBI lineage: Eukaryota > Metazoa > Chordata > Actinopteri > Cypriniformes > Xenocyprididae > Elopichthys > Elopichthys bambusa. The sequence continues at coordinate 20,126,646 of CM074435.1, forward strand.
GAACAGGGTGGAGCTATGAAAAGAGTCCCGAAAGGGATGACGTAATGTGTTTTTAGAGGATGATGTCATCGTTGTGCACAAGGAGAAGATTTAAAGACACAGCTGTGCTGTGGTACAACTTTCAGCTGGAGCAAGTGCTGCACAGAAACAATGTGGGGGTGTCAGCTTAGCATTAGTCGAAATAAAAACGACCTTACATGATATTTTCTAAGCAGTTTTTCCACTTCTCACTTTGAAAACCCCAAATCATGACATTTTTACATAACACCCCCAAATATACTAAGGTGCCAAAATGCTTGCACAAGTCTTAAACATAACACACCACTCTAATGCATAACAATGTATCTGTAACTTGCATAGCTTGTAGTACTAGCATCTCTACCCATGCACAGCCAGTCACCATGGCAACAGAGGCAACATGGTGTTTGTCAGAGTGTCTTTTGGAGCTGCAGCATCACAGCCTTCCAGGCCAGTGAGCACTTAGGAAAGGAGATAAGGAGAGGACGCTGTTGAGGAACACTGGGATATAACCAACCCTAGTCCTTACGAGTTCAGGAAAAGTTCAGGATGAGCAGCGGGTCACAACAAAACCTCAGGTACAAGGGATATTACCATTGCACTTATAATCAAGGGGTTTGTTTACTTTTTATTTAAAGGGATAGTTCACCCCAAAATGGAAATTTTGTAATCATTTATTCACCTTCATGTTGTTCTGAACTTGTGTAACTTTCTTTTCTTCTGCAGAACACAAAAGAAGATATTTTGAAGAAAGTCTGTAACCAACAGTTATGGTTACCATTGATTTCCACCAAAAAAAAATGAAAACAACATATTTTATATTGCATGGAACATTCTTTATTGGCATATGATTCACTGAAGAACCTTTAACATCATTCTTTAGATGATTAAACAGCAAGAAAAAAATGGTTCTTTTAAGAACCACTGAAAGATTCTTTGGGGAAACCAAAAGAGTGCACAGATGTCAATTTGTGTGCTTGCTCCAGGACCCAAACAGCAGATTCATACAACCAGTGGGCTTTTTTAACATTTAAACAATTTATTCAAATTTTGTATGTTAGATTCTTTTTGCCATACTATACTCTTGTCTCCATGTCCTGCAAATGACTCTAGAGATGACAATCGCAGTGGACACTCAGAGCATTTATTTTCTGGTGGCCCGAAGTGCAGGACGGTTTGCTTCTGTCACACAATAGCAAAGTGATGACCCAAAAAACACCTGAGCATTATCAGAAAGTACATCAGGGCCAATGTTTTACGCTCAGACTGCAATCCATTGTCTGCATTTTCACCGCTGTCTGACCGTACAGCACAGAGAGTAATAAATACTGCGCATAATGGTGCAGAAGCAGCAGCAATGGCTCATGTGTGGGTATCATGGTATAGGAGATGACAATGTATGTTTGGCACACGTCTACAAGTGCAGTGTGAAGTTTTATGAGCTCGTAGCTCCCTCTTCTGTCCATCAAGGCTATTGCAATATGGCCCAGATAAAAACATAAGAGGTGCTGTAGTGTTGAATAATAGTGCTCCGTGTTAAATGCTTAGTTGTCTCTTATCATCACTCAAACCTCACAGGCTGAGAAAAGACAGCGGAAGAGAGAAAGACCAAGGGTAGAGACAGGAAATGTGAATGAGAGAACGTCAAGAGAGAGTATCAGATACCTGGTTGTCCAATAAGAAATCAGCTATTGTGCGATTCTATTGGCCGCTTTCCTACAGATGGACCGCATACATCTGCCTCAAATCTGTTTCTGCTCAAAGTAAAGCACAAGAACTTATTTTAAAGGGATAGTTCACCTAAAAATAAGAATTCTGTCATCATTTACTCACTCTGTTTTTGTTCCAAACCTGTATGACTGGCTTTGTTCTTCACAGAATTTTCTTTTCTTTTCTTTTTATTTTACCGGTTTATGCAGATATAGAGGTTGAGAGTAGAAAAAAGCTGAGAAATCACCGTTATGTGCCCCTAACATAGGCAAATGCGAGAAACAGGATGTGGAAACCAGACAGTCAGTGCTCCAGAGACACTGTAAAATACCTACTGACTTCATAAGGGTTGATATTATAAAAAAAAAAAAAAAAAAAAAAGGGGGGGGGGGGGCATAATGAAAAGTGGATGATTCAGCAGCAGTCAGCCCACTCAGTGATGCAAATGACTCGAACAGAAGCCCTTTTTCACACTATCCAAAGCAAGTATTCGTTTCATCAGACTCTTCCCACAGTCTCTGAGTCATCTTTCTTGGCTCTTTATTTCATTCCTCTTGTCTTTTACAGGCTACAGCTTTCAACAAATAATTCCTTCCTCTGTTTGCTGGTTACAACTTGTCCTTGTGAAGACCTCAAACTAAAGAAAAAATCTAATAATAGCCTAATTGACTCCATTTACTTTCTTAACGCACATTCCTTTTCTTATTTTTGATTCATCTCCCTCAGTGTTATTTTAGTATTATTAATTATAGTATTAATATTTTGAATTACCTTTTATTTTTATTTTCAGTTTTCATTTTAATTTTAGTTTAAGTAATGTACTTTTGTCACTTTTATTAATGTTTTATTGCTTCATTGTTATTTCAGTTTTAGTAATTTTAGTACACTTTACAATAAGGTTCATTAGTTAAACATTAGTTAAACATTAGTTAACGTATTAACTAACATTTATTAACGACAAGCAATACATTTGTTATTGTATCTACTAATCTTTGTTAACGTCAGTTGTTCATTGTTTGTTCATGTTAGTTCAGTGAATTAACTAATGTTAAGATTTTAATAATGTAGTAAATGTTGAAAGTAACATTAACAAATGCTGTAGAAGTGCAGTTTATTATATAGTTCATGTAAACTAATGAACCTTATTGTAGAGTGTTGCCAAGAATTGCAGCTTTTTTTAATTAACAAATTATTTGTAATAGTTTTAATATGTTTAGATAACAATAACAACTCTGATCTCACTAGATTCATTAGTGCATGTTATTTCAATGGGAAAATACGTGATTAAAGTAAAATGGGTTCCTAACACAATTTCATGTCGAGATATCATTTATTCAACATCATTTACTTACTTTACTCATTCCAAACCTGTATGACTTAAATGCTCATGCAGATCACAGATTTTTTTTTTTTTAAATGTTTCTATCTGTGTAAAGCCCATTGATTTTTATTGTGTGAAAAAGTGAAAAGTAACCAACTAAGAATAATAAAAGTTTTTTTTCCATGTCAGTTAATGTAGAAAGCCTAACAACTGTTAACAAATGGAACCTTATTATAAAATTACCATATCTTATTTATGGTTCACAGAATGAAAGTCATACAGGTCTGGAACAACATGAAGAAAAAAAATGATAAAAAGTACTATCCCTTTGTATTAACTCGGTGCAAAAACCTTCAAGTAAACAATCTCTGTGAGAACAGTTTAAATATGTGGACAGCACTTCAGAGCGCAGTGGTGATGTTTGAGTAGAAGGACATTATTTACATATCTATGGTAGCATCACTAGTGAGTCTAAAAGTGAAAGGTGACAGCTGCAGCAGAAGAGGCGGAGCAACGAGGTCACTGGGGTTAGAGAGTGTCTGACAGAATTGGAATGGAATTTACAGCAAGTATGTACCATGTGGCAATGAGTGCGAGCAAATGACATTCAACGCAGATCAGTGAATACTTCAGAACAATGCCGATGTCACAACAAGAGAGGTGCAAACTGACAATATAATGCAGAACAGCTGAAACGGACATTTGGAGCCAAAGAATTACATATTAGTTCAGAAACATATGGGTCGACTCAACATATAGATGGTTTTGATGGTATTTGTTGCAGATCACAGTTTGGAATCAACATTTTGTGCCACTTGTCGACCTAATCATTTGGATATTTGCTTTAAAACCAATGTTACATATTATCATGTGATCTAAACATGATATAAAGGAAAGCGCAACACTACAAACTCGCAGTATATGTTGCGTTCAGAGGATAGTGCACTAAAAAAATAAATAAAAATAAAATAAAATGAAAAGACAATTATCATTATTTAGTCAACCTCATGTCGTTCCAAACTTGTATGGATTTCTTTCTTCAGTAGAACACAAAAGAATTTTGAAAAATGTTTTTTTGTCTATACCAGGGGTAGGCAAGTTCGGTCCTAGAGAGCAGCTGTCCTGCAGAGTTTAGCTCCAACCCTGGAGGGGAGAAAAAAAAAAAGAAAAAAAAAAACCTCACCTTTCTATAGTCTTTGCCTGCATCTCAATGCACATACTATCCATCCTAAATAGTATGTGACATTAGTAATATTCAATACTATTTAGGGCATATAGGGTGGATAGTATGCACATTGGGATACAGGGTTAGTAGTCCTGAAGAACTGAAGATTAGCTTGTTCATGTGTGTTTGATTAAGGTTGGAGCTAAACTCTGCAGGACAGCTGCTCTCTAGGACCGAACTTGCCTACCCCTGGCCTATACCGTGAAAACATTGGGCCCTTAATGACTGTTTTGTCTATCACTGTAATAGTTTGTTTAACCATTAAATTTGTACCAAGTGAGTGTGTGTGAGTGAGTGAGTGAGTGTGTGAGTGAGTGTTCCACAAAAGAATGGAAATCATACATGTTTGCAGTAACCAGATTTTTAATTTTTTTGGCTTAACTATCCCTTTAAGAAAAACACATTTTCTCTGCAGTATGTTGCAGTATTTAAAATCTGACAGCAGTAGCATATATTTTTAAATATCGTTTATTAAATGAAAGAAATAAAACAGTCATAAAATAATTTGGATTTTATATTACATTAACAAAAATGCAGATTCATTGCACATTGCTGTATCCTAATATGTTTGGATTACAGGTCGGAGTCTGTAAGAAACCTCATATGAGAAAGCTTTGTTTTACTGACATAATCTGAACCACAGAAAAGAACCACATTATTCCATTGAGTCTAGAAAGATACCAGCAAGTAAACAAGGCTATAAACTTTGAAACCAGGGCAGAGGTAACAATATTTAAGGGGAAAACCCTGACTACCACCAAACTAAACCACACATCCACTATTAATATGCCATTCTTTAGAAGGGAACATGCGAGCGCTCTATATTAATGCCAGTGTATTGGGGATTTGAGCATATTTGTTTGAGGATTAAGCAGAAAACACCATTAGTAATTTGGCCTGGTTATGTTATGCCGAGTTTCAGATTAGGATAGGTCAGGAGGTTTGTATGTGTATGTGCAATGTATAATTAAGTTCAAATCAGGTAGAAGTGTGTGTGTGTGTGTGTGTGTGTGTGGGTGTGTGTGTGTGTGTGTGCGCGTGTGCGTGTGTGTGTGTGCGTGTTAAGAGGTGTGCGTGTTAAGAGGTGTGCTGAGGCAGATTCTGTGGTGGCTCAGCTGGCAGGTTATTCTGAACATCTCCATTCTGATCGGCTGGGACTTTTACCACTAAAAAACAAAACAGGCAATGTTTACTTATCCTGAAAGGGTTATTAGAATCAATTTTTAAAAATTATATTAAGGTTAACCAAAGGCTGAATCATAGACTATTAAAAGGATAGTTCACACCAAAATGAAAATTCTATCATCATTTATTCACCATCAAGCAGGGTGAGTAAATGACAGAATTTTCATTTTTGGGTGAACTATCCTTTTAATTAAATTTTTCTCACCTTGACTGTCTTCATTTGTTAGTTTCTGGATCTCCTGTTGAAACTGGAGCTCTCCATTAGGACCTGAGGGAGGCTGTCTATTCACTGCCTGTTGCTCCTTTTGTTTTTGTGACATCTCCATTACTGCCTGATTAAAAGTAAAACAAGCTCTCAGCTCTCTGGCATCAAATATGCCAAAAATTACAATAATATGCAGTACTGAGGTTGTAAATGTATTAAAATCATTTATTTTAGTATGGCATGTCAGGGCTCAACATACATTTTTTTTTTTTTCAGAAAAAGAAGAAAAAAAAAAAAGAATATGAACCTAAATTATATATAAAATGTATAATTTAAAACTTCTAGTTCTAAATGTATAATTGTTACATTATTCTTTGGATAAATTTATCATTTTACACACATTCTTTACCAAAGAAGAGTTATAATAATAGCTAAAAAAATATTAAAATGATAGAAAACTCCACAAAAAGGGTTGCAACAGAAAACCAATTGTTTAAGTGTCTTCTACCTGCTGATATTCTCGTTTCTGCACTTCTAAAGCTTTGCTTCTCTCTTTGAGAAGTTCCTGCTCCTGTCGTAATGTCTCCGCCCTTCTGCCAAGCTCCACCTCCTTATCCCGGAGTTCTGCCTCAAAGCGCTGCAGCTCCTCTTCTGTGTACACTGGCTTTGTATCATCCAGTGTCTTAAATGGAGTTATAAAGAGTGTAGAAAGGTAATGAGTTAGAACAAAACACTTCCATGTAAAACAGTATAATAAATCAAGACATACATCTAAATCTGGCTCTAACCTCCCATTCCTTTTGGTCTTTAAACTCTTTCTTCTCTGTAGATTTGAGGAACTCTTCCAGGCTGACCAGCCTATCATGATTGACATCTACCTGCAGTGCGAGGAAGCAGCGAGAGAGGGGGGAAAAAAGCTTATTTCAGCAGTTACAGTCAGGTATTTAAAAGCGAACTGAAGAAACTCATTAAAAAATAAAGACATTAGGGCAACGAGTATGTTATTCCAGATAATAGAATGATTATTTCTTCATCTCATGCACCCTGAAGGAACAGAACAGATGGAGTCACTGCTGCTCCACACATTGTGAAAGTGTTAAAAAGCTGAAGGAGAGTCTGAGAACAACAGATAAAGGCAAAGACAGAGAATGGGTGCATTTACATACACACTATTACACCAGTTATGCTTAAACTGTCAATGTTCAAGGCAATTCTGAACAACTTTTCTTTTGTCAGATAAATGTTATAAATGGTTTAAACAATCAGCAGGTACACATTTTTGCAGATTATCAATTTCGCTTTGACATTTTAGCAGCATATTTAATGTTTACGTAGCTGTTTAGATATTAAACAACAAAGAAAGAAAATGTTGAAGTGTCAAAACAAGTTTATATCGTGTTAAGTTTTCAGTGTTCTGTTGTACATAAACAAACTCAATAAGAGTGATCGAGAAAGAAAGTGAATATTTTACATTTTGCATGACATGTTCTCGCATCCTCAGCCTTTCCTCCTCCATCTCCATCATGTCATCCTCTTCATTCTTAGGATCATACACTTTCTCCAGCTAAGACAGCAAAAAAAAAAAAAAACACATTGAAAACATAATAACTACTTGCACCTTTTCAATGATTGATATTTGCTTGTTTAGAACAGCTTTTATGGCTTTATCAAACATTTCATCAAGGATTCCCATGTTGAGGATATTTTACTCAGGACAGCCACTAGAGCCTTAAATGCTGACCCGATTATAGCATAAAAGAGGCTTCCATCACTGTCAATAACAGATTGTCATGATTCACCAACCTCAAACGTGAAAAATTACCTCTTTTGTGAAGAGGGCCTCCAGCTCTTGCTCATCCAACACACCGTCACCATTTGTATCTAGGTGAGAAAATGCAATTAAATTCATTTTGCATACAGAACGTCTGCTTATGTTCTAGCTGAAGACAAAAGACTCACCGTGGAGCTTAAAAAAAGTCTTGGGATTGAACTCCTGTGGATCCAGCCCATCTGTCTCTTCCCAGACTTCACGTAACTGATCCACGCTACCCTGAATTAATTAAGTAAAAGAAGAAGGTTTTACTAACAGCGAATGTGAAGTAAGTGGAAACAAATCCAACTCATCTCAGTCCATCTTCCATACATCTCCCATTCTTCATCCCTCTCACCGGAGCGTTAACTTTAGGATGTTTCCGGTGCTTTTCTTTAAGCTCCTCGATTCGCTTCTCCTCCTTCTCCCTCTTCTCCTGGTCCAAACTTTTCAGGTACTCCCTTCTCTCATGTTCTTTCAGCATCTCATAGCGCTTAAACTCCTCATGGCGCTCTGCGTCGTAATTCTCAAGATCTTTAGTGGCCTGACAAATAAGCACAAAACAAATGTGACAGTTAAGGTGAGCTCCCCCTCCATTGTAGATTTTTATTCTTTTATTTGTTTTTAAATTAAGTATTTATGTGTATTATTATGTATTATTCCATTTTTATTTTATTTTATTGTTAGGTATATTATTTTACATATTTTACAATTTTACATTTATTTTATGTAATTTTTTGGGGTAATATACTGTGGAACAGGGCTTGACATTAACACCCGCCAACTGCGGGTGGATTTCAGCAGTGGCGTGTAACACAGTCACTCCTATTAGTCACTTTGGCGGGTTGAATTTTATATATAATATATACATTTTTCAATTGTAGTTTTTTTAAGACATCTGAAATAATAAACTAAGCGCGATGTAGTGTTATCAAAAATTGATTCATATCGATGGTGAAGTATCTGAAACACTTCCAAAACTCATTTTCCACAGAATAGATACACAATACCAGCCACGCTTTCTTGCTCTCTCATCTATCCGACAGTGAGTTGACACACAAACCCCTCACTCGCTCGTTTCAGTTGCTCCAAATGAATATTGTTGGTGTTACAGGGCTTGAATTTTGCCATGGGACTGCACGTACTGCACATAATTTTACTCATTCCCAAAGATTTTGTGCTCATGCCCAAAGTGCGCACACACAAAGCTGCCCCTCAGTACTAAATCAAGGTCTTTTTTGCTGCTTATTGCGCTTAAACGGCCAAATACACACAAAATAGTCAGTTATGTTTTGAGTGAATGTAAACAATTGAGAAAGAAAACGCATGTGTAACGGTATAATGGATCTGCATGTCAGGTCTTAAGGTGACAGCAGCCTAATATACCTGATGCCAAATTATGAGATAATATTAAACACATATGGCAGTTTTTCCCCCATGGTATCATAAAATTTGTGGCCAGTGAAAATGCGGAGTGGCTAGTAACTTTGGAAGACCACTAGTCACTGTGGCTGAAGAGCAAAAAAAAGTTAATGTCAAGCCCTGCTGTGGAATATTAATTTGAAGGAAATGGGTCTGTTATCTGTGCAACTGTAGCATAACATTCTTTTGCAATTTCACATTATGGCATTTAGGAATGGGCATTACCGTTGCAATAAGCAGCTCCAGGTCTTTGGCCTCAAATGTGTTCTGATTATGAGGATCCAGATGTTCAAACTGCTTCAACAAGGATGCGTGATCCATCTGAACACCTGCAATCACAAATAAAATATTTGTGTGTACATAAGTGAATCAACAGATCAACAGATTTTCTTGCTCATCAGCATCACTTGAGTAATACATAAACATGCTCACTCTGTGCATTGGTGCTGTCCAATTTTGCCTTCAGCAACATCCTGAGACGTGAGACCTCTTGCCTCTTCAGCTCATCCAGTCGAGTCCTCACATGGTGACCCACTAAATCCAACTCCTTACTAAGGCGTCCATTCTAAAAGACAGTATCTTTCCATTAAGGACTTGAAGTATAGACGAAATTATAAATCTTCTTAGCACAAAGTTAATATAGCGCAACAGAGTCTGCACACTTTTTCTGTGGCACTGGTACTTCCCCATTCATTTTTTCAAGAGGGATTTTTCAGCTCTGAGGTGTATCTGAGATCACTTTATATGATGAACAGATTGAATTTAGGCTTTTATTCACATGTAAACATTGATCAGTGAACATAAACAGAAGCTCATCCGAACCTGCTTCACACGTGAGAACAAACCTCTTTCAGAAGTTCAAATGTGCTGTGTAACAGGAGAATGAACCTCATTGGTTCTCACATGTGTCAAGCAATCATGCTTGAGCTTCCGTTTACACACAACTGATGTGTGAGTTGATAAATGTTTACATATGAACAAACTCTTTATGAACTTTTTGAAGCGTCAAAGTTTCAACTGCGTAGGCTGTCTATGGAGGGACAGAAAGCTCTCAGATTTCATCAAAAAAGATCTTCATTTGTGTTCTGAAGATGAACGAAAGTCTTACAGGTGTGGAATGACATGAGGATGAGTAAGTAATGAATTTTCATTTTTGGGTAAACTAAAAAATTTTTATAAAATATATAGAAAATATTAAATGTATATACTCTGCTCAAAAAAATTAAAGGAAAACTTAATGAGAGGAGAGCTGGACAGGTAACAACCCAGCAGCAGGACCAGTATGTGATCCTTTATGCAAGGAGGAACAGTAGAAGAACTGCCAAAGCCCAAAAAAATTACCTCCAGCAGGCTACTGTTATGCATGTATCTGACCAAACTGTCAGAAACAGACTTCATGAGGGTGAGAATTGGTTTACACTGAGCATGTGACAGACGTGAAAGAGTCTGGAGATGCCATAGGGAACGTTATGCTGCCTGCAACATCATCCAGCAGTTTGGTGGTGGATCAGTGACGGTCTGGAGAGGAATATCCTTGGAGGGTCACACAAGACCTCCACGTGCTAGCCAATGATACTCTTACTGCTGTTAGATCCTGAGATTAAATCCTCAGAGCCATTGTCAGACGCTGGTGCAGTGGGCACTGGGTTCCTCCCACTTTCATGTGGCCAAAGTGTTTAGGAGGTTTCTGGATGATAGAGGCATTGATGCCATTGACTGGCCCTCACATTCCCCAGACCTGAATCCAATTAAGAATATCTCAGATGTTATGAATCGGAGCATCCAAAGCCGCCAAGTAGCACCACGGATGGTTCAGGAGCTCATTGTTAGGTCTGGGAGGAGATCCCCCAGGACACAATCCATCATCTCATCAGGAGCATTTTCAGACGTTGTTGAGAGAGCATACAGGCACATGGCGGCCATACACACTACTGACTTACATTATGAGTTGCCGTGATGAAATTCATGCAAATTGGATTAGCCTGTAATTTTAATCTTTTACTTTGATTTTCGGTGTGATTTTGAAACCAGCCCTCAGTGTGTTGATGAGTCTAGCTTCCACTGACCATTGTCACATCATTTAGATCTCAACGAATTACACAATGTATACAAGTAAAGATTTTCAACTTGAATATTTTGCTCATCGAGAACCAATTTGTGATTTAAGTGTTCCCTCATTTTTTTTTGAGAGGTGTATAGAGATACCAATTAAATTAAAAATGAAGCTAAAATTGCACTGACATCTACAGAAGCATAAGCTATTGCTTAATCTATGAGCTCATGGTATGTCTATCTTGAAAGATATTTATAACTTAGCATTCTCTATGGAGAAGATGAATGGGCTTTTTACTGTTGTGCTCTATAGAGCGAGTGGTTTACCTTGATGTCGTCTGTGTTGGCCGACTGGAGTTTTTCTCTGAAGTGAGGGTCTGTTTCCAACACCTCAATCACCTCTCTGAGGTAACGGTCATAGTACAGACCAGTGTCCTGAGACATACACATACAGCAAAAACAAGAGTGCATGTGATTATCAAAACAGATGATTAAAGCACATGACTTTCGTTCATCTTCAGAACACAAATGAAATCTGAGACCTGTCTTACCGCATTCTCTTCTGGTTTCTCCTCCTCAGGTGGGTCTTGTTTGCGATCTATTGGCACTGTCCACGCCACAAGACAGAGCGACAGAAACAGCAGCCCTTTAAACCCGCCTGTCATCCTCAGATATCTTGAAAATGCACACATTTACATTGATTAGACAGCCTTCACTTTCACCCTATTTTTGGAGCGAGAACTGTCCCTTTAAGCAAACATGTTTATTATATGTATAAGTACACATCGATCGAAAGAGAGTAGCCGAAGAAACAAAGTATGGCAGTTTGCGAAAACACACTGAACACGTTTGACAACAGATGAAACTTATGAAAAACAACCACAGAAATCTACAACTGTCTGAAGTCTCGTTTGGTCCTTTTTAGTTTATCAAAAAAACAGCGAGTTCTCTTACCACAGGGTTAGATCCTGTTTCAGCGGTGAATGAGACCTATGATGACATCAAATTACTCAGCACTGCTGCCTAAAAAACAACTGCGGCCATGAATTATGACGCAATCCAAACGCGACGCTTTCTGCAAACATATTTGCAGTAGCCTGTTTGTAGGCTATTATAACACCGTTTGTTATTAAAATTATGAATGTAATACATTTTCCTATAATTTCAAGCCAATTTATCAAAAAAGGCCAATTCAAATCTTTCAGAAAATGATTACATCCATGTAATGTAAGTAACCTATCGCTTAACAAAACGTATTAGTTTGTTTAAAAATAAACAAACTAAATATAGGATATTTTTTATAATTTAATTATATTATTTATATTTATAAAACTATAATAATAATGTATAATACTAATAGTGTACTATATTAGTAGTAGTGGTAGCCTATACAATTATTATTACACGTGCCACTAAAACTAGGACCAAGATGAATTATTTTAGTTTTTAGAAGGTCTTGCACCATTATTCTTTCTTTCTTATAGATATACAGACACATAAACATAGACAACATAGACACTTTATTTCAATTGCTTCGAAAAATAGATATTCATTTTTATCCAACACTTTGATTACATACAGGCTGAAACACTGACAAACAAAATAAATTAAATATAAAAATGTGCACACAATAAATAATATGATAATAAATCAACTATAAAATGTAGAAATGTAATACATAAAGTGAAAAGGATACATCTATAATACATAAAAAGTCACAATTACAGTTATGGCAATAGAAGTAATAAATATGGCACAAGTAAATCATAATCCCTCAAACAATAAATAAAAACCATTATAAATTAGATCACTTCAGAAGTTCCAAAAGACAAAACATAAATGTACGTCACATTGTGTTTAAATCAGTTTTACTGATAAATAAAAGTGAGACGCAATAAATATGACTCATAAATTAACCCTGTATTAGAAGTCTATTTCTCTTAGGTCTGTGGGGGTGCTGGCTCTTTCATCTTCAATATCACCATCTTTCTCTTCCTGTGCTCCATTTCTCAGTCTCTCCCTGAGAGCTCCTTCTATCAGCTCAGTGCAGCACTGCAGCACCGCCTGTTGGCAGAAACGAGAATAGTTCCAGATATAGCTAGATCAGTGGTTCCCAAACCTGTCCTGGAGGACCCCCAGCCCTGCACATTTTGTATGTCTCCCTCATATATCACACCTGATTCAACTCATGTGCTCATTAGTAGAGGCCGTAAGACCTGAAGTAGGTTTGGGAACCACTGAGTTAGACAGTTAACAACAGTCAGCCACATACTGCACCTACCAACACAAGAAGAGCAGATAAATCTTTGCTTACCACATCAGTCTGACAGAGTGTGGCCAGGGCAGAGGTCATGACACTCAGCTCTCCCGCACTCTTGGCCCTTAAACCCCGAAAGGCAGAGTTCAGTGCAGCCGCAGCAACCAGTGACGGAGGTGTTCCCAGAAAACGCGAGTCACACACACACATGGCAACAAGTGTATCACTGTGGCGCCGCAGTGTTGTGATAAAGTCTCCTGTATGCACGTCACCATCCTTGAGTTCCCAGAGAATGCGCAGGAAGTGTGGGATAAAGTCCTGGGGGGTCACTGCTGCCACATCCCATCGCAGAGTCGCCAGGACAACACGCTCCATTTCCTGTTGAAGCATGTGTATACTGACTTATACTGTCTATATGGATATGTATACGTCACTATTTTTATTTGTATGTATTTCATTTTTTATTCGTCTTTGGTTTTTTAGTTTTTTTTTAGGGTTCAAAAAATGCAAAACATAACATTATTTTTTATTATTTAATTTATATATATATATATATATATATATATATATATATATTTTTTTTTTTTTTTTTACGTTTAAAATGGTGAAAACTCACCCGCAGATTTGATGAGAGAAAGTCGTACTCTCCTGCCGCACAGAGGGTATCTGCACTAACTGTGTCACTTTCTGTCAGTTTTGAGGCCACCAGGACACACGCTGCAGCCAGACAGGATGGAGAGACAGGCAGAGATAAAGTGGCCGACAGATATCGATCCAACAGGGAGACAGCCAGAGGAAATACAGACTCATCGCAGTCACATTCACAGCAAACCTATTAAAACACAGAAGAGGATGATTTAAACAACAGCAACAACAAAAACCCTCACAGTCAAAGCAAACATGTCCCAAACTTGAAAAAACATTTGGACTGTAGAACTTTTTCCCTGTCATTATAGTTAGTATCTTTCATCTTGAACTGAATTACTCAAATAATTTCCTCTTTAGGAGGATTTATTGACAGAAATGCAATATAATATGCATATTTATGTTTTGAGTGGTGTATACAGACCTTACATAATGAACTGTTATGTTTTTATTACCTTAGAATGAGCCATTTCTATCTACATACACTGCGGGTCCCCTTATATATTAAATCGCCATTTTGAGCCGGCATGTTTCTACAGTAGACCTAAATGGACAAACTTGCCTACAGAGCGTGTTTGCTTGACTGACTTCTATCTGCTATCTCAGACGACGACATTTTTGTCCTGTGTTGGCCACCGTGGCTTCTCTATATTGCAATACGCAACCTCACCGCTAAATATAAAATGTACACACTTCACCTTTAAAGGGATTCTTCACCCAAAAATGAAAATTCTATCATAATTTACGGATGTCGTTCCAAACATGACTTTCTTTTTAGAAGATATTTCTAAAACTGTTGCAGTGTTTTTTTGTATGGGACCATATCAGTGGGGTCCCATGTGGTTTTGGACCCCAATGATTTTTTAATTATATGGACAAAAACATTGAGATTTTCTTTAGTTAATTGTTAGGTGAACCATCCCTTTAATCATAATATCCCAAATATACCTCTATAGTCCACTTGGCTAGGTTCTCTCAGTGTTTCACACATGTTTTATTTTGATTGTTTTTATTTTTAAATCATTTTATTTTTACATTTATTTATTTAATGAATTATTATCTTTTCACTCACCTAACCCTAACCACAATTTTAAAAAATCCTGGAGCCTCAGGCCCTCTTTTGTACCCTTCTTGTGAAAAGTGCTTCAAATATAAAATTATTGGTATTAAATACATAAATAACACACTATTAGTGAAACATCTTCATTGGGGTTCAATATAGAGCCCTATAGGGTTCTTGATTCAATTTTAAAGAACATTTTATGACAAACTCTATATAAGAAGAAATTACTTAAATGATTGCATAATGCTTTCATGTTTACTGGGTTATTTCAATTTTTTTCAAGTGATAAAGTATGTTTACAAGCTGTTTTAATTCATAAAATGTAATCAAAATTAAAAATGAATTGAACCTGACAGAAAGCGCCTTTTTTTTTTCTAAGAGTGTTTTTAGAACTGGATTTTTGGTATTTAGCATGTAAGAACTATACCTCCATGGTCCACTTGGCCAATTCCTCTCTGCGCTGTGGTTCTCTCTGGATGAGAGAGATGTAGAGAGGAGACGGCAGGTATCTCTCCTCTGACTGCAGAAGTCTTTGAATAACCCTCAGCCCAGAGGCGCTGGGGTCCCATGGGGCTCGGACTGAAGACTGATTCCTGTCCTGGCCCTCTTCCTCCTCACACCACAAAGACACCGACATCACTCCTGCCAGAAGTTGTGATCCAATACTGAAGTTGTCCAAAGTGTGTCTTAGAAGTCTTGGTCCGGAGTACAAGAGTAAGTGCCAACTTCCTTGTGCTCTTTAAAGTGCTTAAGTTTAAATGTGTGCTGGTGAGTGTCTGTTTCTTGCGTTGTTCTCAGCCTTCTTCTCTCTTCGGTCTGCTTATATATGCTCTGAGTGAAAGGGTGACTGGTGATGAATAAAGTGAAAAAGTGAAGAATAAAAGAGGGGTGTGTAAAATGAGTTGAGTAAAAAAATAAAAGACCACAATGCTGGCCGAGCAACAATGGCATCAACAGGTGGAGAGAGGGAGAGAGAGAGAGGGAGGAGGCAAGAGAGGGAGTCGCCCAGAGGGACACGGCAACAGCTTGTCACCGTCAGTAAGCGAAGAAAAAGGAGAGAGATAGAGAGAGGAGAGAGAAAGAGGTCATCACCATGCTGTGACAATGAGAATGAATAACAATAAGACATGGATGTTGGTGACAGTGAAGGGCATCAGATAAAGATGGTGGGATTACATTTACATCTATATATCAAATAAAGTTATGCAGTAATTCTTGGATTCTATTTGACTCCTAAAACCTCCAGCTTATTGTTGAAGGTCATGGTTTTTAAAGGATTATCAAGGCACATTCCACAAATATGGCACAATCTTAAGTGTCTCATAACTTTAGGATTAGATGCACAAATGCTAAACTATTATCTAACATAAAATTAACCTAGCATAAAGAGTAGTGAGTTTGAAATAGATCAAATGTCTGTATACCTTGGAAATTGTGATTTTGGTCTATCCCACATCACACATTTTGACATAATATATTGAAATGATTTTAAGTTAATTATAAACAACACAATTTTGAATGATTAAAGGGTTAGTTCACTCAAAAATGAAAATTCAGTTCATTATTTACTCACCCTCATGTCGTTCTACACCTGTAAGACCTTCGCTCATCTTCAGAACACAAATTAAGATATTTTTGATAAAATCTGATGGTTCAGTGAGGCCTCTATTGACAGCAAGATAATTAACACTTTCAAATGCCCAGAAAGCTACTAAAGAGGTAAAAACAGTCCATGTGACTACAGCGAGATTCAAAAGATTCGTAAAGCTTCGAAGCTTCATGAAGCAGTGTTTTGAAATCGTTAGAAATTGTTGAATAAAGTCACTATTTTGTTTGTTTTTTGGAGCACAAAAAGTATTCTCGTCGCTTCATAATATTAAGGTTGAATCACTGTAGTCACATGAACTGTTTTAAATATGTCTTTAGTAGCTTTCTGGGCATTGAAAGTGTTAATGTTAATCAATAGAGGCCTCACTGAGCCTTTTTTTTATCAAAAATATCATAATTTGTGTTCTGAAGATGAACGAAGGTCTTATGGGTGTGGAACGACATGAGGGGGGAGTAATTAATGACTGAATATTCATTTTTGGGTGAACTAACCATTTAACTCAAAGCTCAACTAGTCAACCCAGTTACCCATGTTGTAAGAAAACAATAAAAACAAAACAAACAAAAAAATTCTTAAATTTATGGAAGTTTGATAAATACATTTTATTTATCAATAACTACAAACCACCTTATAGTAATTAATTTTTTAGTTTTTGTTGTCTTTTTCATTTTTTATTATTATATTATATTGGTAATGGTAACCGTGTTAAAAATATGCAAACAACAAGTTAATAGAAAATAGAACTCATATAATATTAATAGGATTCAAAACTTTTTGTCCGCAATACCCCTTGACCTAAAATATTTACTTGAAGTCCCCTTTGAGATTTTCATTTAATATTTTAATAATTTAACAACACATGCACATGTTCACGGTTCTCAGATGCTGGTCACATGACATGCAGGTATAAAAAAAAGTAAAATATTTCAGATTTTGTAAGTAAGTGCTGTATTTATTTATTTAAATTCACATTTATATACTTTAATTAATTATTAACTTTTCATCAACTCACAAACCCCCATGGGTGCGTAAACCTCAAGTTTGGAAACCCTGGTTTAAGAGTTTCAGGCTATTTTATACCCTATTTGTCAGAAGTGCCTCAAATATAAAATTACTAACATTAAAAACATAAACAACATGTTCAGTTAGCACTGGATTTTAGTATCAAGTAAAAATGTAATTTGTCTTGTTACTACAAAAACTGAAGTAACAGTGAAACTGATAACCCAGAACACCTGATTTTCCAGGTCTGAAATGACATCAGGCTCAGAGCAGATGGAGAAGCTTTTTGAAATCTGATACAGGAGTGCAAGACAGAGACTGAGACTGATGGCTAGAACTGGAGAGTTTACAACTTGAAGTCACACTTACTCACGTGCCACCTAATCACCCCGTCACCCCCCTGTTTTCTGTGGAATCTCATTGTCAAAGCAACTAGTCTCCCATTATGTCTCTCCAACACACACACACTCGGCCCCTCCCTGGGCCTGTGGCAATCTGGTGTCCTGTTTAAAGAGCGGTGAGTCCTCATGGGAGGGCAGGGCGAGGTATGTGCAACAGACAGTGGAGCCGGCAGGTCAATGAGGCGTATTGTCTCTCTTTACAAATCACTGTCAGACACCAGTGCCTGGCCTTCTGCTCCCACTTACTCTCACACACTTCACACGACTCCTGGATGGCCCTCACAGTTACAGCAGGACACATTTAAGTGGACTGGATTTGTCATTGTGTCTACAGGTGGCTGAACATTTCAAATGGCAGAAGTTGAGGTTTTCTATACATGAGTAATACAAAGTTGATTACTTTTGTTTACTGCCAATTAGCTTATGGGCCAAGTCAAATGAACTCACCTCTAAGTTTCTATGACATTCAGATTCTATATATGATTTATTTTCACTGTTTTATAAAGTCAAGACATTTTGGAAAAGTAATAGCACAAGTCTCCTCAAGAACATAATTATCTCTGCCTTCGTTTGTGTGAAAAGTAAAGAGGACAGGACAATGTGGAAAGTCAGGAGTCCAATATAACTCTCAGTCCAGAGATATACTGTATATCAGCCCAATCACACACAATAACCCTCTAAAAACCAATGAAGTTCTCAAATGTACAAAGAGCGACTTCACTCAGACATCATAGAGCTGCTTGAACTGCTTTAGTCCTTGAAAACTAAGTAGAGCTTAACTCAGAGCAGATTGAGTTTGAATGAGGCACTCTTCTTTTTTCCTGTTCCCCAGTAAAGCGAGGTCATGCCAGCTGTAAAAAGGACATGATGAGTCTCAGGAGTAAAAGTGTGTTTGTGTATGAGACAAAGAAGGGTGGCAGATCGCAGGGCTGTTTAAGTGCCATGCTAAATTCATATGTTGCAGCTGTATTCAAACAAACACAGTGAGAAAATGGAGGGAGGGCGAGAGAGAGACGGACAGAGAAAAGAAGAGGACGACCAGCAGAAAGAGCAGTGAGCAGGATGGTGAGAAGGAGGCGTGGTTCTCCACCCCTCATTTTCCAGCTCATTTGGTAGGACAGTGGGCAACAGTGACCCCATTTACCCTGATCTTTTAACCCCAGTCAGACACCTGCTGATGGAGTGTGTGAATGTGTTTGTTTGTGTGACGACGGCACTGGTGCTGAGCCATGCCGTTCTGTGCGAGACATATTAAATGGTTTAACAAAACATATGTTGAAATAAAAGATTTTCTGGTTCATTAATTCATCGTTTTACTCTAAACATTTACTTTTTTTTTTTTTTTTGCTTACTAATTAATAAATTCAAATACAAGCGCTATAAGTTCTTATCTCTCTTTTTTTTTAAACTGGATGATCTGTTGTAATCCTCCAAATGATGAAGTCTTACCTATCTGCTCATTCGGGTGAGAATCTGACAGAAAGGTGGGTAAAAACATAAGGGGTTATAAGATTAAGATACATAATAATTATAAAGATTTTAAATAAATGTAAAAATAAAAAATAAAAAAATAAAAATGTCTAGGACGTTGATTTTTTTTATATTTGAATGAACATGCTAACTTTTAAAGTGTTTATAAAGTGTTACAGAGAAAGCTGTATCTTATTGTATTAAGGCCCCTTTACACAAGTTTTGCTACAGTTACGCCTCTCGTTTACACTATGCCGGCGTCGAAAACGCTGCAGAGCCCGTTTTAGTTTGAAAACGCCGGGGTTGCGTTTCAGTATAAACGGACCAAAACGGAGACTTTTGAAAACGATGGTGTGGCTCCCCACATTCGCCCTGCGTATCCTTGACGACCGTGTAAACAATAACATGGAGACTGAACTGCAATCTTTGCTGGCTTTGTTGTAATTTATAGCAGCCATTGTACAGTTAAACTGCATTTTTTAAATACTGCAGCTGCCTACATGCGTAAGAGGTAACTGTTTACACTTGTACGAGCATACCCAGTGTGCATGAACGGTCACGTGACACCCGTTCTCGGCCGTGTAGTGTAGACGGAAATCGTTCCTGAAGCGCTGTGGAAACGCCATTGTAGACGAGGATCGTTTTAATTTTTAAACGCCGTTTTAAAACAAAAACGCACTAGTGTGGGGGCCTAAGATCATAATAATAATGAGAAGAAGAAAATATTTTAAATTAAAAATGTTTATCTATGGCCTGATTTATATTTTATTTATTAAAATATAAATAAAAATGTATATGACATTAAATTTGTGAACATTTACATAAAATGTAACCAAAGCTATTATAAGGTGTCACAGAGAAAGATTTTCTTCACTGTTTATTAAGGTATTAAACTAATAATAATAAAAATATTATTTTACTATTTTAAATAAATTCATTTTTTAATCTATATCCTGATTATTTTATTTATTAAAATAGAAATTACATTTTTAATATCTGAATGAACATTTACATATAATAAAAGCTATATACAAGCTATTAAAATATTACAGTGTTTTGTATCACTGTTTATTGTGAGATTAGGATTATAAAAATAAAACAAATATTTTAAATAAAGTTAAAAATGTTTTAATTTATTAAAATAAAATGAACATTTCCATGACATTTTTATTATCTGAATGAACATTTACATATAATGCTAATAATATGTAATGTAATAATGTTAATGTTTTTAGAGTTATTATAGTGTAAAAAAAAGAAAAAAAAAAAAAACTTTATCTGTTATACTGAACCAATATAATGGGGCAGGGAATAAGAATAAAGTGAACATTTGGAAAAGATCAATACCTCAAACTCAAAATGTCATGAACTTAATTTCAATGTTTTATTTTAGATGCTTTAGCTGTACGAAAAGTATAATGTTAAAAACTAACAAAATAAGTCATATGACAGCTCTTGCTACACTGCATGCAAAATAGTGCACAGTATTATCTTCTAGCAGTAACAGTTAAGAGAGGGAAAAGTGAAAAAAAGAAAGGAAAAGATATACAATATCATACAATACATAAAGAGTAACATAGAATTCGGGACTGCAAGAAGTGGATCAAACAATTAGATATGTAATGCTCATAAATGCATAAAATATTAACAGACAAAATATGAGCTGCAACTATAATGGTCACACTATAAGCAGATTTTTTCTCTCTTCTGTGACTCTGTCTGCAATGCCCAGTCATTCCCACATCTGTTTGAACAGCATGTCAAAAATATTCTGCCCTTCTTTAGAAAGTACAGTATAAAACAGCCTGCTGATCTCCTTTTTATTAGGTTGCTGCAGATCTAGGTTTCAATCTCTGAATTACATTCAGCATATTTTATAAACACATTAATCATATTTTTTTAGGAATATTCATTAGATTTCAGCTAAAATCATGTGTTCCCCTTCTGCCAATCCCATTCTGGAATTAGGGGTACGTAGGAGGTGGGTGCTGTGGTGTCTGCCCATCAAACGGCAGGCAGGATGTGGCTCCTTTGGCCTCTGAAGGAGCGAGAAGGGTGTCCGACTCTCTGGGCTCTGAATCTGGACTCTCTTCTGTTGAGCTTGATGGGACACACAGCCCAATAACTTCTTGCACCTTTGAAGGCAGCTCCTGAGAATGGAGCAGTTAGTAAGCATTATGTAGTATGCATGGCAATGGTTATTTTTCAAAGCATATCAGCAGTCATATCTGTCCCATCTCACCTTGCAGTGTGCCAGCTGCAAATAAATAGCCTCTGCTCCACAGAGTATTGACTGCAGATCCAGCTTCATGGTCAGCTCATTAATGTGCTGTAAACACACATGCATTTAGAATAACCCAACTAACTTACTGTATGTGTAATTTTCCCGATTCCGCTTTATGACTCAATGGGCTAAAATGCTTTTATACACACCTTAAGTATTGAGTTAAAATCATGATTTGAACCAATCAGCTCCTCTTTTTGTGACTCAAGAATGGAGCAGGCCATTAGCAAGTGGAAGTTTTCACAAGGCAGACGGGTCCACAGGACCTGCAAAACATGGGAAGTAGTCTCATTATTGTTAACTAAAACTACAGAGTGCTGCAGTGATAATGTGATTTTGTAGGCCGACCTGGAAGTCAGCATTGCAATGGATCCCTTGACAAAAACCCAATAGGATTTTTCCATAGACTTTGGAATTATCGCAAAAAAAATAAGCTCTGTGATCAACAAAAGTTTATGATACTGGTAATACTAGTATGTTTTATGTCGTAGAATAAAACGTAAAAATATCATGATCTCAGACATTGTTTCAGGCTTTTAACCAAAATCCCCAAAAACCCATTGACTTCGGGACGATGTAAAAAAAAATGTCATCCCTGCAGCACTCTCTTAAAATAATTGTCATTAATTGAAATAAAGAAGAAATAAAATATAATATAAGGTAATAGTTAGTTGACATGTAGGTACAACATTCCTTATAACATAAGAATGTCTAAAGGGGACCATCAAAACAAAGTGTATCCAAATATAAATATTAGATGAAAAACTTAAACAAAAACTTGCCATGGCAACTAACTTGAATAAAATAAGTTTAAAAAACTGAAATAAAAATAAAAGCAATAATAGAATTAACAAAAAAACAAAACAAAAAAACAACTATACCTGATAAAGATGACACAAGCACATAACAAAATTACTTAAACTAAAATTAAAAGGTAATTTAATATTATATGTATAATATTAAATTACCTTTTAATTTTAGTTCATGTGTGTTTTTATACACACACACACACACACACACAGTCAAACCAAAAATTATTCAGACATTTTTTATATATTTTTTTTTAAATATATTTTTACTAGTGGGTGCAGGACACTATAGTTCATTTATGTAAGTGAGGATGGCAAAATAAAGTAAACTGTGACATATTATACCCAAAAATTCTTCATACAGTGAACTACCAGTAAAATTGTTAACAATTTGGGACCAAAAATTATTCAGACACTTTGACCTGACATGTTTTGTTCGAGTGTTATCTGACATAATTAAGATTATTTTTTTCAGACAGTTTTACTCTGAGATCTTGTCATATTTTATTACCATTTTTTAAACTACAGTGAATAAACTGAATTAATGAATGAATGAAATGTTAAAGGTGTCTGAATACATTTTGGTTTGAGTGTATATATATATATATATATATATATATATATATATATATATATATATATATATTAGTATGTACATAGTACTAATATAACACTGATGGAAGAGTCTCTTTAATATGTAATATAACAAATCAAAATTAAGCATCAAAACAGTGCTGCTTTTGTATATGTAACGTGAATGTAAATCAATTTTAAGTTAATTAAACTACAGAAAACAGAAAAATACTGTACATTCACATGCTGTTTTGTGATTTAAATATTTGAGTCACTTTATTATGCTAAAATATATTAATTCAAATTATTTATAAATATTATTTATGATGATTTATGGTGTGCATTTTTATTTAAAAAAATACTTTATGATAAAACGTGTTTTGGTTTTTACATTCACATTTATATGAAAACATGTTTAATTAAAACTGAACTATTTATCTGAATAAGTAAAGAATACTTGATCCTTCCTGTCACATCACTAGTGTGGTTCCTAAACACAGAATATGTGAACTTCAGTTTTAAATGACATAATTAAGAGACCGTGACATAATGAGTTTACAAAAGAGCAAGGTTCAGCAATTTCACCCTAATTTAACATTAATAATTTGTTTTTTTGTGCATGACAAGATTTATTGTGTAACATACACATCATAGTAGATAAAACACCTTCATACCTTCAGTAAAACCTTTTTATGTAAATTCCTACAAAATTCATAGAAAATAATACAAATCTCATCTTACCTCCCACAGACTCAAGATGTCTTCAAAAGAAAATTCTCTCTTAAACCAAATCAGTAACCATCGGAAACAGAAACAAAGTGAACCACTGTCCTGAGAGTCTGAGAGAGAAAACCACAAAAAAAAAAAAAAAATTAAACAGGTCATGCCACCGTGAAAAAAAAAAAAAAAAAAAAGAGTTACATGTGCGTTTTACAATGTGCGTTTGCATTTACCCAGGTAGTCACACAGCTCTGGATCGAGTGCCCTCAGTAGGAGGCTAAGCTGAAGGAGCTGCTGTTTCATGGCCTCCTGAGACTCTTCAAAGTTTTGGTGCTAAAGACAGAGAAAGACTTGATATCCAGAGCTAATGCATCAATTGAATAACACACAATCAGAAAACAAGAGTGTTTACTGACCACTAGATCCATAAAGCCTGTCAAACACCAGAAGGACTCCACCTCATTCTGGGTAACAAAGAGGAGAGGAGACAGAAGATCACTCATCCCCTGGACATAACCTACAGGGCAAAATGAAAGAGTGATGAAGAGAGATAGCAGCATCCTCTAGTGGTCAGTAGGTGGAATTAAAATGACAGGTGA
Organism: Elopichthys bambusa; assembly: GCA_037101425.1. Taxonomy (NCBI): domain Eukaryota; kingdom Metazoa; phylum Chordata; class Actinopteri; order Cypriniformes; family Xenocyprididae; genus Elopichthys; species Elopichthys bambusa. The sequence goes on from CM074435.1 coordinate 20,151,026, forward strand.
AGGGAAATGCACATACCTAGATCAAAGTTATACATGCAGTACGTCATCAGTACATCATGGAGCAGCGTAAGTCCTGGGTTCTCGTTCCCAGAAAAGAAGGAATTGTGTCTGTCTGTTCGATTCACATCCCGTTCTGTCCAATCAGAAAGTAGAAGCAAATCAGATGTAGATGTAGTCACCAGTTAGACTTGATGTAAGCTTTATGACACAGCTGAACGTACCTATGAGGCTACGGTATCCTCGGAAGAGAGAGTTCCTCATCTCCTGCTCTTCACTAACTGATTTCCACTGAACCTTCATCCTGAAATATTCATCCCTGAAGAGGAAACAAACAAATGCGAACATCTCATAAAATTAAGAGAACAATTCACATTGATGTTTAGGGGTGTTAGAAAGATTGAAAGTGTGTAATTCAGCTTTGAATTGTTGTTGTTTTTCAATACATCACAATGGGTGCTGTTTAATTTGTTTTTTTCTGAGCAAAAATTAAATATCCTACATTTTTACCAATATTTACAGAAGACACCCACTAAAATGACATTCAGTGTAACAATCTTGTCAGGGATATTTACAACAAAAAAATCTATTTATGCCATATTAAAGACTAATGACTTTTACCCCAAATGCTAATTAATTAAACTTTGCCACTATCCTAGTTTTTGCCCATTTGTCAGCAAGAATTTTTTGCTCATTTAAAATGCAATAAAATTTTGTATGCTCACTTATTCCTTTATATGCTTTAATACGTACAGGTCAGAATAAGTGTGTTGTTTCAATTTCGACATAAATATGCGTTACACTGAATGACAAGGGAACATTATTTCACCAACATTTTGACATTTTATTCTCCCAAAACTTATTTGAAACCTTAAAAGTAGGTGTTTTACTTGCATTTAATGTGCTTTCTATGTATATAAAATCACTTTTGTACATTTCTATTGATGCGGACATCTAAATGTCTTTGACCCATATACACCGTCGTTCAAAAATGCTTAGGGTCAGTAAGATTTTTTTAAGGAAATTAATACTTTTATTCAGCAAAGATGTGTCAAACTGATTGATCAAAAGTCACAGTGCAGATATTCATAATGTAACAAAAATGATTTCAGATAAAGGCTATTCTTTTTATTCTATAAAAAAAACGGTTTCCACAAAAATATTAAAGTAAAAATTCTGTCATTAACTACTCACCCTCCTGTCGTTCCAAACTCGTAAGACTTTTATTCATCTTCGGAACACAAATTACACAAATTCAGATCTTTTTGATGATATCTGAGAAATTTCTGTCCCTCCATAGACAGCTACGTAACTGACACTTTGATGCTTCAAAAAGTTTATAAACAGATGGTAAAACTAATCCATATGAATTGAGCGGTTTAGTCAAAATTTCCTAAAGAGACACAATATATATTTTTATGATGAACAGAATGAATTTAGGCTTATATTCACATGTAAACATTCATCAACTCCCACATCAGATACGTTAAACGGAAGCTCAAGCTTGTGAACTAACAATTTAAGCAGCACAACTGTTTTTAACATTGATAATAATAAAAAATGTTTTTGAGCAGCAAATCATCATATTAGAATGATTTCTGAAGGATCATGTGACACTGAAGACTGGAGTAATGATGCTGAAAATTCAGCTTTGTCAAAATTAGATTTTGAAATAAATTCAAATAGAAAACAGTTATTTTAAATTGTAATAGTATTGCACAATAACCCTGTGTTTACTGTATTTTTGATCAAATAAACACAGCCTTTTTTCAAAAACATTTTTAAAAATCTAACCAACCCCAAACTTTTGAACAGCAGTGTGCATATCCTATGATAAGCTTAGGTCTAAAGTGATAATGAGAATACTGAAGAAAAAGGACAGGAAACAGCTGCAAATAGCTCACAGTGGGCTGAGAGAACAAATACAGCATGTAAATTTGGACATCTTTATGGTCCAACTTACGTTTTGACCCTAAGGATGTCCTCTCTCTCTTTGGTTGTACTGTTCCATGGGTAGAACCCCAGTAAGAACTTCCACACCTCCTTCCGCAGAGATGGAACAATGCCCTAGAAAAAGCGGAAAAGATTTTATTGAATATAAACTCCATTGGTTTGTAGCATGCAAGCAGGATTAGGAAAAGATGACTGAAACATAAACACACCCCTCTAAATACTAGCTCCTTGACCCTCTGTGGATCTGTGACACGGCCCTCTGGATCGAAAAACTGATCCCAATCATCCAAAGGCTTTCCTCTATTGACCTCCGGTCTGGGGCCGAGCTCCGCTCCCTGGTGGAATATAAAATCTCTTTCATGTTTACACACTAAATCAACATTTATAGACAGACTGACAGGATCCACTGAGACTCACACAGGTAATGAGCTCAAAGCCTGGCTCCTCATCAGCTGCATGCGGGAAATGGGCGTCCTGAGGTGAGCGGTTACTGTGGGGCGACTCGGGATGTCGAAGCGTTCCCCGGAAGAAGTTAGTCACTTTGGAGAAGCCCCCAAATGTGGTCGCATAAGGGTCCTGAATGAACCTCTGTAGATACAACCAATCATATTGCATGTTTACAGGCCTCGTTTATGGCTTTAGCCACACTAAAAACACAATAAATATGACTTACAGACACAAGGTCTGCACTAGTATCATCAAATAGGTGCAGCTCATCAAACGACTGTGACAGGGCCCCAGAGTCATGTGGGTATGCCAGGAAGAGCCTACCATCCATGGGGGACCTTAGCACAAAATGTGTCACATGAGTATGTAAATATATAGGTACTAAATTGCAAAAGGGTTGGTTGAAAGATATATTAGCATGCCACTCACGGGGCCAGTCTGATGTAACGCTGCATGGCTTTTAGCAGCTCTCTAGTGCCCCCTCGATGGAAATGCAGGGGAGGGAGAGGATCGCCCCCTCTGCTGGTCAGCACTAAGAAGTTCCTGCCAAGAGAGAAGCGAGACCTCCGAAGGGAGTACAGCTCCGACAGCGGCAGGGAAAACAAGCCCCACTGACCTGCCAAAAGATGGGAAACTTTTGTAAGCATGTATAAAAACGCAAGTGTACATCATCTGACAAGTACCAGTTTAGCACAGTACCTGTTTCTCTGACTGGTGGACACTCCTGCCGTCTGTCTGGCTTGACTGTACTGATGACGGCCCAGTCTGGCTCATAGCCTGGGTCAAACTTAGTTTCCTCTTCCCCTCCATCGCCATCCTTTCAAGAAACAGAATGTAATGAGAGATTAAGAGAGAAACAGATGTTTAGGAGGCATAGAATAACATTGAAAAGTTTGGGGTTAGTAAGATTTTGGCATGTTTTTGAGTGTCTTATGCATATGCTGATACTGTGAAATGTTACAATTTAAAATAACTGTTTTCGTATTTTAATATACTATATAATGAAATTTATTCCTGTGATAATAAAGCTGAATTTTCAGCATCATTACTCCAGTCTTCAGTGTCACGTGATCTTCAGAAATCATTCTAATATGATTTGATGCTGAAAAGACAATTATTATTTTAATTAATTATAAATGTTCAAAACAGTTGTGCTACTTTAAATATATATAATATATATATATATATATAAAGTAGCACAACTGTTTTGAAAAAAAAGAAAGAAAAAAAAAATATATAAATATGTTTTCTTTTCTTTTTTTTTTTCTTTTAAATTTCCCCATATACGTTTTGTTTTCTTTGAACATGAAGTTCAATATTGATCTTAACTGAGCATGTGACAAGTGGCCATTGAACTTTGAAGAACAAACTGACACTGCGTCCGAAATCGAATACTTCCCTATAGTATGCCAAAAACAGTATGCTGGACAATTTATTATCCCATGAGGCCACAGGAGAGAATTCATGAATGGCAGTAAAGTGACGCAACTGACGCTGGTAGGTCACATGACAGTAATAACATGGCAGATGTAGTCCGTCTGAATTTCATTCATACTACCAACATTCATACTATATAAGAACATACTTTTTTTTTTAACAGTCGTGAAGTAAGTTCAAATTCAAATGTAGTACCTACTCAGACAGTATGTGATTTGGGACACAGCATGAGTGTTCCTCTACTTGAAGAACACTTACTACATCCTCTAATCATTCTCTTACTAACCTTTTTGGTGTAGAAGACAGCAGGAGCATTTCTCCCATCATCCTCAACAGGGCTCCATTCTAGTGCCGGCTCTCCATCCTGTATGAGTTTACCCGTCATAACAGCCATTAAGTACTCTCAGGTTTTGTAAATGGTGTTAACAAATATTACTAAAGACAAAAGTATTTATTAATATAAAACAACATTAATAATATACAAACCTGATTCCAAAAAAGTTGGGACACTATACAAATTGTGAATAAAAAAGGAATGCAATAATTTGCAAATCTCATAAACTTATATTTTATTCACAATAGAATATAGATAACATATAAAATGTTGAAAGTGAGACATTTTGAAATGTCATGCCAAATATTGGCTCATTTTGGATTTCATGAGAGCTACACATTCCAAAAAAGTTGGGACAGGTAGCAATAAGAGGCCGGAAAAATGTGCATATAAGGAACAGCTGGAGGATCAATTTGCAACTTATTAGGTCAATTGGCAACATGATTGGGTATAAAAAGAGCATCTCAGAGTGGCAGTATCTCTCAGAAGTCAAAAAGAGCAGAGGATCACCAATTCCCCTAATGCTGCGGCGAAAAATAGTGGAGCAATATCAGAAAGGAGTTTCTCAGAGAAAAATTGCAAAGAGTTTGAAGTTATCATCATCTACAGTGCATAATATCATCCAAAGATTCAGAGAATCTGGAACAATCTCTGTGCGTAAGGGTCAAGGCCGGAAAACCATACTGGATGCTCATGATCTTCGGGCCCTTAGACGGCACTGCATCACATACAGGAATGCTACTGTAATGGAAATCACAACATGGGCTCAGGAATACTTCCAGAAAACATTGTTGGTGAACACAATCCACCGTGCCATTCGCCGTTGCCGGCTAAAACTCTATAGGTCAAAAAAGAAGCCATATCTAAACATGATCCAGAAGCGCAGGTGTTTTTTTTTCTGGGCCAAGGCTCATTTAAAATGGACTGTGGCAAAGTGGAAAACTGTTCTGTGGTCAGACAGATCAAAATTTGAAGTTCTTTTTCGAAAACTGGGACGCCATGTCATCCGGACTAAAGAGGACAAGGACAACCCAAGTTGTTATCAGCGCTCCGTTCAGAAGCCTGCATCTCTGATGGTATGGGGTTGCATGAGTGCGTGTGGCATGGGCAGCTTACGCATCTGGAAAGACCCCATCAATGCTGAAAGGTATATCCAAGTTCTAGAACAACATATGCTCCCATCCAGATGTCGTCTCTTCCAGGGAAGACCTTGCATTTTCCAACATGACAATGCCAGACCACATACTGCATCAATTACAACATCATGGCTGCGTAGAAGAAGGATCCGGGTACTGAAATGGCCAGCCTGCAGTCCAGATCTTTCACCCATAGAAAACATCATAAAGAGGAAGATGCGACAAAGAAGACCGAAGACAGTTGAGCAACTAGAAGCCTGTATTAGCCAAGAATGGGACAACATTCCTATTCCTAAACTTGAGCAACTTGTCTCCTCAGTCCCCAGACGTTTGCAGACTGTTATAAAAAGGAGATGCCACACAGTGGTAAACATGGCCTTGTCCCAACTTTTTTGAGATGTGTTGATGCCATGAAATCAACTTATTTTTCCCTTAAAATAAAACATTTTCTCAGTTTAAACATTTGATATGGAATTTGTATTCTGAATAAAATACTGAAATTAGAAACTTCCACATCATTGCACTCCTTTTTTATTCACAATTTGTACAGTGTCAACTTGATATACAAATAGGGTTTGTATATTATGTAATAATTAATATATAATAAAATCTGATAATCCTGACTGTCTGTTGATCATACCCGCTCAACTATCCGGATAAAGCCGGGGATGGTTGTGTCCTGATTGCTCCTCTTGGCATTGGTGTGGAGGTAAACACCCTCCTTCTCAAAGATCAGCTGATAAATGACATAATATATCACACTTTTACAGTAGGAATGTCAGCAAAAGCTATAGAAGAACAATTTGAAACAAGATATCTATAAACAATTCTAACGTTTTGAATTTGATAATGAATTTGTGTTTTCCTCCTAATACCACAATAATAAAATAAACTTAGCTTTATTAAATTTCCTACTATACTTCAATGGATTGATAATTCAGCGGGTTACAAATTATTTATTTCATAAGTCAGATCAGCAACATATAATCATAGGGAGAAAGCAGTAGTTTCAATACAGCGACTGGTGTCTATAATATGTTTTTACGTTATGAGCAAAAAGTGAACTGGTTTGACCGGTAACGTCCTTCAATAACGTGTGCCTTTCTGAGTGTGTTACCTAATGGACGACAGTGGTATTTGAAATCAGTCCATCATAAAGACATGACAGTGACTAAACCGTCAGGCTTGAACAACATGTCAGTCAGTCACCAGCCTGAGCTATCGCTAACTAGCTCCAGCTGTGGAAAACTGTCTTGTCCAGTGACAATAAATGCGTGAAACGGTAAAATCCGTATATACAGTTTTGGGTAGTATAACGTCAAATGTGACACCGTCGATATATAGTTAAGTTTAAGGTTAACACTATCAGTACTCACCTTGTGACTCTCTGGTTTCGCCTCCATTCCTCCCCCTGTGCTCATGTAGTTTGACCAAAACAATCGCACTTCCGTTTTTTTTTTTGGATGACACCGCCCACCTCCGCATCAGCCAATCAGAGACTCCGAAATCATGACGTGTCTTTGGCGCTGCAGTGAGCGCCATTTGTTTACTTGTGCTTATTTTGAAGATTGAGATGACTATAATGTTCTTAGTATATATTTGTTGGTTTTACAATAATATAATGATCTGTAATGCAAATAAGATATTAAAGTCGTAAAATCCATTTTTATTGAAAATTTGAATAAATAAATAAAAAAGTCACCATTTACTTTTATTGTATGGGGGGGGGGTCTCAATCAATTTTGTGACAGTCATGTCAGTGAGTAAATAATGTCAGAATTTCAATGTAATTTTCTTCCATAGCTTATTATGACATTTTGACGACACCAACTAATTTCCGTATATTGAGTGCCACTGTGGATTATAAAAAATTTAATCTCTACTCTGTTGCCGTTTTAGTCAGCTTCCTTCAATGTCACACCTGCTCTTCTGCACGTTACCTTCGCAAATGTATTGACGCACAACCATCCCGCTCCAAATGTTGCCATGTCCGCTTATTACGCGTATTCTGCGGAATGTTCTTTGCGATTTGCGTTAGCAGATCAATATAAGCAGCAGCTGATTGCGTTTTGGAAGGCTTATTCCCAGAATGCACTCACGTTTTTCGGAAATTTTTGTGCTTTTCCAGCCCCATGATGTTTAAATGTGTTTTCTATTACCAGGTACGTGTGCACAATGTAAATATGTATTAATTTACTTATCATTATTGTAATCTAGCAGGTGTATTACATATTTTTACAAAAACCCACATAATTACTGAAAAGATGATTTTGCTGCAAGTTGCAATTTGGTTATTCCAGGGGTTTTCAAACTGGGGTCAAGGGGCTCCCAGGGAGCTGCAAGGGAGTGTGGGGGTCCGTGGAAAAGTTAACAGTGTAAAAAAAAAAAAAAAAAAAAAAAAAAATATATATATATATATATATATATATATATATAAACAAATATAACAAATAAGATACATGAATAATAAAAAAAATAAATAATACATATAACTAACAATAAGGTAGGCCTACAGTGAGCGTTTTCTATGCTAATCAACACATGAAAAATAAAATAAATAAAAAAATAAATAAAAACAGGTCGCTTATTTGGTGAATGTTGTCAAACCATTTGCTTGTTTCTCTTGCGCAATCTGGCAACCCTGGTCTGCTCCTACTGTAAACAGCGCTGTGTGAGCGTCGCTGCGCTGGAGTCTAGGGGAGAGACAGGCACGGGTAAGAGGCTCCGAACAAAGAGGGTTTAATAAAGTTGGAAGTAAAGGACGATTGTGACAGAGGCTGGAGGATATTAAGAGGGTAAGTCAACTAATTGTATTTCTTTCCTCGAATCAACCCGATTAATAATGCAACACGTTTAAATAGATATTTAGCTGCACTGCTAACGCTGGAGCGGACTGGCCTGTGTCTTTCACTTGGCCACTTACCAGTGAACTAATCAACAAGCTCTAAATCAGTTAATGTCGTAATGCAAATACCCCGCTGTTTAGCCACAGATTTTGGCAGTTACATATTAAAGCTGACAGTGACAAACAAACAAACGAAAGCAGCAGAAATCATGGTTGGCTGTACGTCATGTTGTCCAGAAAATGCGAGAAACAGACAAATCCGCTGCATGCAGCTGCACAACAGGCCTCGAAAATGATTTTTAGCGTTTCACAAAGACTGATCCTCGTTTAAACGAGAACGTCCCAAACAAACATCTACGTGTGCTACACGTGCGAGGGAATGGAGGCGTACCCATTTAAAGTGAGTGGGGGGTTTGTGGCACAGCAGTTGATGAACCAGTTCGAAATGAGAAGCATGTTTATTTTGCCTAAATAAGCCTGATATATATATATATATATTATTTATTTTTTTATAATATTTTTAAAATGCATGTCTTTATAAGCATGATTATATTTTTTTACTGAATGTTTGATTAATGCATGTTGTCTTTCCTTTTCTAGGTAACATCAGCAATTGGTGGTGTCCTCCCATCTCTCCCCTAGTTCTTTCATGCACGCAGACACCCATTTCTAACAGTCCCATCAGCGTCAACTAAACCAAGTTCTCATTACCAAAGAGTTGTAACCACAAAAACACATTTCATAAACGCAGACGTATACATTCATACGCACACCAGCATTTTAGCATTCCAAAACAACAAATCCTGAAAATAATTCAACAGAGCCATAGGTTGTTGCATAAACACATCATGGCCTCTGTCACCAAATCCTCTAACCCAGAGATCCCCGATAATCACAAGGAGAGCTGGCTGGCGCTGCTTGCTGCCGCTGAGGCTTACAGTCAGACGTCCGGTTGTGATTTGGCTATTTTGACCGCGTATAAAAAGTTCCGTCCCTCCGGGATCGAACTGGAAGGAACAAGGAATAACGAAGGGGGCGGAACTTCTGGAAGCAGGAAGTTTGATTATGCCTATCACGTTTGGGGACAAGGGGCACTGGCTGAGTCGTCACGGCGATACATGGATGACATCGCAGTTCTGCACTCCACCACTGTATTGACGGCACAAAGACACAAACGTCTGAATACAGAGGAGGGAGGTGCCAAACTGGGAGTGGATGTGCCGTCTGACAGGCTGGTGAGTGGTGATTCGTTTCTGCTGAGATTCGTTTTTGATCGCAACCCCTCATGACTTTGTGTGTCTTCTTTCCAAAGAGCTTGACTGGGGATGGAGTTGGGACTGTTAGTCCCAACATGAGGCTCTATTCTCAGAGCTACCCATCAATCTACAGCTCAGGTGCTGCCTTTGGCCAGCCAGGTGGTCAGCATGGGAATGGAGAGCGTGAAAGGGAGAAAGCGGCGATGGAGGAGCGTGAGAAGGCAAGAGAAAGAGCGGAAATTGTGGACTTGGATGAAGAGGATGAGGAGGAAGAGGAAGAGGAAGAAGATTTGGATGGAAGGAGACGTAATCTGAATGAATCAGCAGGTAAGTTCAACTTTGTTTCCTCGTATGCTGAGATGTGTTTGTCATTCCTTCAGGTCATTCATGAACTCAAATTCAACGCTCTTACTCAGGTGTTTTCTCAATGGATGAGGATTCTCTGTCCCGGGACTGTGAGCCCTTCTTTGAGTCTGATGGGGAAGAGGAGAGCACTGATGGTGAATTATTATTATTATTATTATTATTGTTTTTACTTTTTTTTTTAAAAAAGGGCTGTAGCATTATTAAAATTCTGGCAAATGCTAAAAATTACTTTCATGTTATGTCACATTTTTTTCATGTTAAACATTATAATATGCAGCATTAAAAATAGTTGTTATTTAATTAATTATTAGTGTTTTGAAAGATTAACTTTAATTGGGTGTTAGATTATGTTAAAGGTAATCTAAATGTAAAGAAATGAGCGTAAAAAAATCTCAAAATATCTTCAGTCGATACAGGAACAATACTGTTCAAAAGTTTGGTGTCAGTTTTTTTTTTGTTTTTTTTTTTAAGAAATTAATACTTTTATTCAGCAAGGACACATTAAATTTAAATCGAAAGTGACAATAAAGACATTTATTATGTTACAGAAGATTTCAATTTTAAATAAATTCTTTTTATTCATCAAAGAATCCTGAATAAAAATGTATTCAACTTTTAGTTTTTAAGCAACATTGATGATAACCATATGAAATGTTTCTTGAGCAGAAGGTCATCATATTAGAATGATTTCTGAAGGATCATGTGACACTGAAGACTGGAGTAATGATGCTGAAAATTCAGCTTTGACATCACAGGAATAAATTACATTTTAAAATATATTCAAATAGAAAACAGTTACTTTAAATTGTAATATTTCACAATATTACTGTTTTTGCTGTATTTTTGATCAAATAATGCAGTCTTGAGCATTAGGAGACTTTTAATCTTTAATACCTTCTGATAACCAATATGGTACCAATATAACATGCATTCATAGTTTAAAATCAGTAATCATGCGATTAGTAATATCATTGAAAGTATGGAAACCCTGTATGAGAAACGGAGTAAACATAATGACTCCATGTTTTAATGCTGTTCAAAGAGATCCTTATCTGATTTGTGTCTTGACACTGGAACATAAATGTGTTTTTATTGCTGTGGTTCATATATTTATATCTGTTTTATTGCTGTCAGGCTCTCTGAGTGAGGAAGCCCCTCCCCCTCCCCGTGGCTTGGCAGTGGGTCACCTTTCATCTCGCTCGTCCAACCCCATGGCAATGGCTCGTTCATTGCCTGTGTCTGTACCAGTGTGGGGCTACAGGAACAACCATACCCCTCAGGGCGACTCCCATAGTGGAGAACGGGTCAGTTTCTCATCTGGTTCATACATGCCCTCATCCACTTATTCTTATTCTTATAGGAGAATTTTTGTAGATTATGTATGCACTTTTAACACAAAGGATGTGTAAAATTGTAGGTAGCAAAATTATGCCACCAACTTGGATGAATCATTTGGCCAATATTATCGGATGCATTTATTTGACCAAAAATACAGTAAAATTTAAAATAACTTCTGTTTAAATATTTCATATGAAATGTTAAAAACAGTTGGAAACTGATCTTTTTTTTTTTTTCTCAAGATTTTTTTAGTTGAAAGTTCAAAAGAACAGCATTTATTTAAAATAATAGAAATCTTTTGTAACAATAAGTCTTTACTTATTGTTATTTAATGCCTTCTTGCAGAATAAAAGTATTACTTATTTTTAAAATCTGACCCTAAACTTTTGATTTGTATGACTATAGTTTTGTTCTATAGTATAAGATTCATAACAAGTTCATTATAATTAAAAATGTCCAATAGTAAAATGACATTGAGTGCTCCATATTTTGAATGCTGACTCAATAGCTTAGCCACATGCTAACATTTTATCAGTCCCTTATAAGGTTACGTTTGTATATTTAGATAAATGTAAATGTAATATTTCAAAGTATCATGATCATTTAACCTAAGAAAAACATCCCCACTGGAAAAATGGCACTAAAACTGTATCTAAATACATTTTTTGTATTTACTAAACATAAACGGGTGCAATATTATTGTACTGTATTATTGTCCCAGTCATAGGCACCGATTTATGTTTCTGCCTCCGTAGTGGTCTCGTGGTAGAATTCTTGTTAATAGAGTCAGAGATTCAGCCGTGATCTAATTATTATCAGTGGTTCGAATCTGCCTTCATATCGTTTTTTTTCCCTAATTAAGTTCAAAGAAGTTCATTAATGTTTGTATATCAAGAGCAGGGACATGTTTGTGTGCATTTTGTTAGTGATTTCCCTGGAAAGAAGAGTCAAGCGATAGATTGGCGTGCATGTCTGAAGACTAACTTAAACGAGCCACAACGTTCCTCAGCATGATTTCAAAAACAACACGTTTCAGTGCTAGTTCGCTTCTTATTTAACTCAAATTAACGTCAACTGGATGTTTCATTTGCATTATATCCATGCAGTGAGATGACAACTTCGACCCAAAAGCACATTCTTTTCACGAGTGTTGACACGAGTAATGCTCTCGCTGATATCTGATGCAAGGAGAGTTTGAGTTTGAGCGCTCGCATGTATCTGATCGAGAGCAGAGCCATTTGTGCTCGTGCATCACTTGGATGCGCTCTTGACGCCATAGAAACGGCCTTAAATAAACTATAAAAAAGGGTGAAGATCGTGTCTGAAAGCTCCAATCGATTTTTTTTTTTTTTTTTTAAATTGGTTAAAATCAATGGAGATTTTCTCGTTTTTTTTTTTTGTTTGTTTTTTTGTTTGTTTTTTCTCCATGGGATCGGCGCCTATGGTCCCAGTTATTGATATAATGTTTTGTTGCCAAGTCCTTTCTGATTGCCACCCTTGCTGCCATTGTGATGAAATCCATTTAGATAATTGGTTTAATTTGTAGAAAATGATTATTACACTTCTCATAATTTTGTCATAGATAATTACTTGTACACTTGTGTTCAGCTTGATTAAAATGGCTCTTTTATTTTAGGTGGGCTGTGCAGACCTGGACCACATAGCTGCCAGTATGAAAGCCCTACTGGTCCCAGGAGCCACAGATGGAACAGAGATGTTTGGAGCACTGCCTCGACCTCGCCTTAACACGGGCGACTTCTCTCTTAAGCACTGAGAGAAGACCAATGTTTGTATGTATGTTTGAGTGTGCATGAGAACGAGCGGTGTACTTGTTTGTGTGCGAAAGTGATTTGAACAGAACTGGAGAGTTTAAAAAGACACAAGGTTTGATGGATGTTTTTAGTAAAGATGTTGCCAAATCTGAAGCTTCTCCTGCATATCATTAGTATTTCTATGGCTCTAAAAGTGGCAAAACCTTTACCAAACCTTCACGTCTGCAGCAGAAGGAGGAAAGTTTTGATTAGCATGTCTTAATTGGAGAATTTCTTCTGGCTTTGGCTAGATGGTTGTGGCAGACTTTTGTGCATTTCATTGAGAAACACTAACAGAGCAAATGTACATCATTACATTACTAATCACGCCCAGTAACTGTCCTCTGCAGTTTGGGATTTACTGATAGTATATGAGCCTATTTACACACTGAGACACTCGCACATCTATCACCAGAGGAGCATTGTACATTAGCAAACACTACATGTTCTTGGATATAGAGCTACTGTGAATTCAGTAGTGTATATTCCATGGCAGGATTGCCAAAGCTGACTAGATGTTAATGTGAATGCTTGCAAATGATGTCACTCTCTTCCTGTGCACACTTACTTTTATTTCCAATACTATCCTGAAGACTTTCTACAGCAATGCTTTGTAAAAGAAAAAGGACAACGAGAGGACAAAGCTTTGAAAAAACACCAATGTTTGGTATTTTTCTTTCTGAAATTACATGTTTCTGCATTATAACTGATTAATGTGCTGGTAATGGATATGAATGCAGAAATATGAATTGTATAATTGTTGATTGGTTTGATAACTTCTCTAAAAATCTTGCTAGACTGAAGGACGTGTCATGTATGAGGGTTTACAACACTACAGATGTCAACCAGCTATGTGTTCATCTTAAACATTTCTCAACTGTTCAATGTTTAAGTAAATGCGTTTTGAATAAAAGTTGTTTGTTGTTGAATACTGTTGCCCTTTTCATCTTATTTGTTAACTTTACCTGTTCACTAATTGACTCGCATACTGGACAGCACCATCAAGTCAACACAACACAAGAAATTACAACAAAAGTAAAATCTGTTACTTACAACTCAGAGGTTTAGGGAGGCTTGGTAGTGGGTTTTGAGAGGATGTGGATGTTTTTTTTCCCTTTGTTTCAATGGCATCTCATTTTCTCCTATTAAGTCAGGATGAGACAGTATATATATATAGTTTAGTTTTATATATACAGTAGTTTTCTCTGTAATCATGCATGGTATTTGACACGATTTCTATAGATTAACAATGGAGTAATACATGAAAAAGCAGTTACGTGTGTTTACCTTCACTATCTGTCCAGTAGCTTGATGGGACTTTTTTCTTCCACGCTTTTTCCACCTCCTTCTCCTCACTGTCCATAATTGCTCTTTTGTCTCGTTCTCTGGCTGTCTTGTAGTTGTCTAAGGATAGAGTAAATCTGTGCTCTCTTTACAGTTTTTGTAATAATTTTTAAGTATGTAAAGACTGTTTATTCAGTTTCTCACCAGCCTCAGAGAGTATTCTTATTTTATATTGATTCCAGAGCTCCTTATCTGGCATGTGGGAGACCTTTGCCATGGCATCTGTGTTCGTATGGGGCCAGTAGCAAATCAGAACCTAAACATTTCAGGAAAAAGTTAATTTCATCTCACTTTTTTTTTCAAACTATGGACTTGTTACGTTTGTGTGTGTACCCTTACCCCATTCACCTCCTCTACCCATGATGCAGGGGCCACAGCAATTGAGTTTTCCTTATCAAAAACAACTATGTAGAATCCACCCTATATTACAAACAGAAGAACACCGAATCCTTAGAAATGAGGGCCAAGAAATAAGTTAAGGCAACAAAGCAATGACAGAAAAAAATAATACTATGTACATATATTCTTTTCTTTGTTTATCAAGATCATGGAGGAGAGAAAGGACAACTCGGCGGCCATGGATCATTGGATCAAGGATCATTGCCCTTCCTTGTAAATTTGTCTTGTCCAGAATCTCCATCTTTGATGGACCACGTACAAAGGCTCCATAGATCCTTGAATCACATGGCTCGCAAAGGTACGGTGGATTAGAACATGGTTTCCTGATCTAACCATCTTTTTCAGCTGTTGCAGGTAGCTCTCAAACAAAAAGGCACTGCATTTGTCCAATGATCCATATGTGGTGGCATCAGCAGTGAGATGAATCAGTAAGTGCACATTGTACACTAGAAATTCTTTGCCATATATGTGCTGGCCTTGTTCGACAAAATATGTGAGGAGTTCTTGGGCGTACACATTTTAGGTTTGTGTTGAATTTGGAGACACTAGTATACACATAGCCACACTAAAGGCCATGAAATAACGGTACAGGATTTCTGGCAGGATTCCCTGCAGAACAACTTTGCCTGTGTAAAGCATAAACTGTCTAAATTCAGTTGCCTTCCACCTCTCCAATTCCTCCAGACTGGGTGGCTTCCTGGCAAAAATACGGAAATCACTTCTCAAATTCCTTAGCCTCTGATTGACCTCCCTCAGCTGAGCTGGCGATAGCCGATGCCCTGACTTGCCCCGTGACCATAGTAGAAGCATTTTTCTCATCACTCCCAGGCAGCACTGGTGCATGTAGTCAGCAGGAAAGGACTTGACCATGTCAATTTGGAGATTGCTAAAAGGGGACACAGCATTCCCTCAAAGTGAGGTTATGCACTTGTTGGCTTTTTGGGTGCATTTGTCACAGCCATAGTAACCTAAGAATTGTTTTATGCACTTCAGCATGGCTTTTGCTGGTGAATCACATATAATACATCTTAATCTCACATTAACTGTTGTTTCTCCCCACGCAAAGCCATTCATTAGAATCACGTTCAGTTCATCTGCTATGACTTTAATGAAGTCCAGTGACTTGGGCTTGGCCTCAGTAAGGGCAGTGGCCAAAGGAAATGTGCTTGCTGGTTTTAGATGTACTGTGCAGAGTACAGGCCAGAAAGATTTACCAGTGCTCTTAAAGAGTGGTAGTCCATCTACATTGAGGGAAATCTCAAGCTCAGTGATGTGTCTTGCATAACTGTAGGGATACCAATTCAAGCACATGATTAATTGTTCAGTCACTCCAAATTTAACGCATTCCACTCCAGACACCATTTGGCTTTCAACAGGACCCGTTTTTAATAATGTTTTAACAGAGGATTGCAGGTGTTCATGCCCTTGTTCCCTGAGAATTTTGAGCAGTGCATCTGCAGCATTGTGCTTGATGTTATACTCATTGATCCACTTTTGTAACTCCTCTGCTAATTTGTCAGTGGGCATATCAATGTTGGCAGTATTCTCAAAAAACACTCTATCCACGTCACTACCGGAAGATTCAGGATCCATATTCTTTGTGTCTACAGCCATTGTATGTTGTAGCGGTGTGTCACCATTGACTTCATTGACAAACCACATTTCATCGATGTCATCAGATTCTCCAGTCATTGCATTTTTTAGGCCTGAGTCCCAGAGTGACATAGTGTCCCTGGGATTGTGTTCTTCACTGTCTAGCACAGTACTCCAACCATTGCAATGCACATTTCTCATTTTCCTTTGCACCCTTTGCCATAGTCATTTGTCATACCTTCTGAGACGACATCGTGACAGTCTGTAGGAAAAGTGCAGGGTGCAAGGCAGGGTCTGGAAAGCACAGGAAAGGGCATAGTATGAAAACATAGCATTCATTGCAGTACAGTATTAGTGTTCCTTGCTAATCAAAGAAAAGACAAAACGGGCGCAAAAAGAAAAGACAACTGTAAAAAACTTAATGTCAAAAAACGACAAAAAAACAAAAACAAACGAAAATTCTGATCCACAAATGTCTCTGGCCTCATTCATGGAACTTTGGTAATTTTGTGAGCAAAAACAGAGTAATTTGCTAGTAAAACAGACCTTCGCAAACGCTTTCTAAACTTTCGATTTGACGGTTGAACGTGTGTATGTCACTAGCTATGTTTCCATCCAAAGTTGCGCATTTAACTTATGCGCAAATTGTGAATATCGCATAAAACATTTGCGAATAAAGCACTGTTTCCATCCAGCGAGTCAAAGAGAACAAAAACGTCCCGATACATTGGCACCAAATATCACTAAGAAAAATGGAAGTTTCTGCAATAGAAGCTATTGTATATATTCATTTTCATATAATAAATTATTTGATTTAATTAATTAATTAAATGCTGTTGCTTCTGGGAGCGAATTATACCGAACCACTTTAACGACAGACTTTGCTCAGGCATTACAGAAGGACCAAAACAGTATTTCAGATGCTGTGCAACAAGATCGGTCTGCTGGTTGGTTCAGTTATGCTGTTACATTGCAAAGTCACATGTCTTTTTTGATGTGCATCAAGGAATTTATTCGGTAAAAGTGTTTCCATCGAAGTTTATGCGTGTCACATAAATATTTATCGGTAACACTTTACAATACAGATGCACTAATATGCATTAATTCATGCTTAACTAATGCACAGATAATGTTAATGTATGACTTATGAAGAACTAAAATCATTAATTATTACTGCATCAGCAACTAATAAGAGTCTATATGATTATTAGATTAAGTAATATATTAATTGTTATTAATTAAATGTGTCATAATGTATTAATTCCTTAATAGCATATTTTATTAGCTAATAGGGTAAATCCAGTACCTCGTTGTTCATGGCGTATGAAGGTTAAGCTTGAGGTCTAGGATTCAAAGGTGTAACATTGAGAACATGTGGCCGCCCAGGCACTGCTATTTCGTAACACTGGGTCTAGACCGGACAAAGGCAATAGAACCGATTATAATCAGTGATACTACACTGGATGCGGCACAACGATACACACCACAACAAAACCCAAACAGTAAATTGATGCCACATTCTATTTCTAACATGCTAACATTCTAACAAGCTCTTGCACTACTTAAAGACAAATGGACTTGCAATGGTCTGTCATGTCCAGTGTAGAGAGCTGTTGCGGCATGATGTGATAATGGTCACGCACGGTGGAACAGCGGTCAGTATTTCAGATTCTGGTGTGCTGATATTTGTGTGCAGCCCAACTTACCCATTCTTCAAACACATTCTCTGACATTACATTCACTGCATGTGCAACCGTGAAAACCCATAAATGACATATTACTTAAGGATTAGTTAGTCATAACATAATGATACATTTGCAAATTATTAGTTAATGATTAATTAAAGCAGATAACTGCAATTTAAAGTACATAGCTTTGACTAATTGTGGTAAATAACACATTAATTTAGACTATCAGTTAATAAAATATGTTATTAAGGAATTAATACATTATGCCACATTTAATTAATAACAATACATATATTATTTAATCTACTAATCATATAGAGTCTTTATTAGTTGCTGATGCAGTAATAATTTATGGTCATACATTATTAACTGTGCATTAGTTAAGCATGAATTAATGCATATTAGTGCACCCGTATTGTAAAGTGTTACCAATTTATTCTACTCGTTTGAGCGCATAAGTTTTTTAATGTATGCGCATCTTTGATGTATGCGTTTCCATCCAGCGTTTTTATGCGATATCCCAAAATGCGCACAGAAATAGATGGATGGAAACATATGAATTCCAATCATTCGTAAATAGTGCACGCCCATTGACAATTAGCATAATCCCCGCCTATGAATTACAGCTACGTAAATTACATGTCCAGGCAAGCTGTGGAATCTGGACTTCATTATATTGCATAATTCCAAAAGAGACTAATAGGCCATATGCCTTACAATATTCAATTAACCTGTGTCTTGTGTCCACCAAAGCCAGCTGAAAATAGTTCATGGTGCTCTTCTGAAAACGACCAGCTGGTTGCGCGAGCGCTTTGGAGTCTTTCCAGCTGAGACACGTTGGTTGCTAGGATTTGTACCGTGTCTATCTCATTTTGATGAATATTACTTAATATAAAAATGCAGTAACCAGCAATTAACTTCTTCATTGTTGTTCAGTAGATGTACAAGTAAGATGGTTGGTCAGTGTAGTTTTTGTCCCACCCCTCCTCCACTGTAATTGGACGGCTGGGTAAAAAGTGATTTTGACGAGCGCTGCATTTTGCAGTTTTCAACTGTTAGCTACCAAATAATAATAACAACAACAATATGAAATATTATAAAAATATTATTAAGCTACACAATGCATCAAAATGCAGTGTCATCATATTGCCTAACAGAACACAGAGCATTTGAATGTTTTACGCACCATTTACACTTGATAGGGAGCAGGTATACATTTCTTTCGTACCAACTAACATTTTGAAAAAGTGAACATTTTCATGAATCCAACAATTAGCCAGACCGGCTTTACGAACGATTTACACAAATATTCGTTCTGCTAGTGTTTCATGAATGAGGCACCATGTGTTCAAACTTTAATTAGGTTTTGCAAAAGTATGTTCGCTGAGATTCAGATAAGTAGTAACGTTACATGAACGTTTGCTTCTTTATCAGAAAACAAAACGTTACATGAGAACTGTTTATGTGAATAACTTTACATGATAAATAATCAAATTAGCAGACATTTCTCACAGTAGAAGATGCTGCTGCTGCTTGTTGGCTCTCTCTCTCTGCCTGCACAACCGGAGGCTGCATTTTCAGGACCGCAGTCATAGGACCCTAGATGTTTAGTGACAACGCCACCTACCGAATTACAGGACCAGTGACCGCATGTTTTTCTGGAAGATGGACGATATTCAGAGTGTGAGTATCAAATGTGAATCAATTTGTATTTGTAAATTGCGAAGCGATCGTGAGTTGCTAAAAAGTCTTGAATGCACTTTATAGCCATCATATATTAGCTTCTAATGCTGTAAAACGAATTTGTTAGCATATTCGTTTAACAAAACTGTAGCACGACTGGCAAGCTTGTGTTGACTTAGTGATATGGTATGATTATTAATCCTAGCCAGTACAATAATCTGTAGCACTTCGTTGTAAAATCTTGTTATTTTTAATAGTCAGACATAACAGAGAGGCCATCATAATAATTGACTGGTAAAATACCACGTGTTAGATTGCATCATATACTGTGTTCTCTATAAGTGATTTCAGTGCAGGCAATATACAAATCAACAAAGTTGAGCAAAGTAAAATCCCATTTGGAGAGCCATTTCAAACACACAGTTCTCTATGAAGGTATTTGCAAACATTCTTTTGGGAAATGCAATGTTATGATTAATTTAATTTGACCTAAATTTCTAGATCTGTGTATATTTCAATGAACAATTTTCTTTTGATAGAGCATCATATATGGCCAGGCTGGGCTGCAGAATTTGTCTCTGCGGGATGCTTCTTTTCTGGTCCGGATTATCATCACAGATAAGAGTAGAAAATGCCATTTTTTTTACACAGTGTCCAATGTATCATTTTTTTTAAGCATTAACATTATTTCTGTTAACCCAGCAGTGATTATGTTCTCCATTTACTATTTCAGTGAAGTTGAAGAATATAATAGAGTGATAAAGAAACAATTGAGGAAAGAGGGGAGAACATCCAATTGGTAGGTAGTGCTTTAAATATTCAAAGGTCAGGAAAAGTCATGTCAATAACATGTTATTTCTATTCAGATTTCTTGCATCTTTCTCTTATTTATTTATTTTCTCAGTTCAGATGGGCTTTATTGACATGAATGATTTATTTTCTTGAGAACCTTTGTTCCCACAGCATCAAAATAACATTTTTCCAAATCTTTGAACAGTATGCAATAACAGTAATATGAACATTAATTGGTATGAAGATTGATATAATTATTTTTTAATCGTATATAATGTGTGTGCTCTGTGGTCACTAAGATCTTTTAAATATGAAATTTAAAATTAGAAAGTTGAACATTTTCAACTAAATGTTCCTTATTTCATTCACTTCTCTCTCTTTCTCTCCCTCTCTTTCTTAGGAGTCAGTGAAGACGTTGTCACTGAAGTTCTTTCTGTGTGATTCACGATTCACGTCACAAGTGTCTACTACAGCTACCCACAAATCAGGTAACCAATTGGACCTCATCTACACACGCTGCTGCACCACTGATAATACACTGATCACTCCACTACACACCTCAGACCACTTCCTCATCACTTTTAACTCAACACGCACTCCACCACATGTTACTTTTCAGCGAAACCTACGCTCGCTCTCACCCTCCGACCTGTCCACTTTGGTCTCATCCACACTTCCTCCCCCTAATCAGTTCTCATCTCTGGACACTAACAATGCTACTGACACTCTTTGCACCACGCTAACATCTTGCTTAGATGACTTCTGCCCCCTTTCATCCAGACCAGCCCGCGCCACCCCCTCTGCCCCCTGGCTATTCGATGTTCTCCGTGAACATCGGTCTAGACTTAGGGCTGCAGAGAGGAAGTGGCGGAAATCTAAAGATCCTACTGATCTTAGCTTCTATCAGTCACTCCTTTCTTCTTTCTCTACAAATGTCTCCAATGCTAAAACCACATACTATCACAATAAAATTAACAATTCTACTGATTCCCGTACATTTTCAAAACTTTCTCTTCTCTTCTTTGCCCTCCTCCCCTCCCTCCCACATCAGCTTTTACAGCTGATGACTTTGCCACATTCTTCACACATAAAATAACAACCATCAGCGGCCAATTCTCCACACCACATACTGACAATAACATCTTAATGGAAAACACACAAATTCTCCCCTCCTTCTCTCTGCTCTCTGAGGCAGATGTTTCCAAACTCATCCTTTCCAATCACCCTACTACCTAGACCCTATCCCCACTCATCTTCTTCAGGCCATCTCCTCCTCAATTATACCTGCACTCACTCACATTATCAATTCTTTTCTTCACACTGGTACATTTCCCACAGTTTTTAAGCAGGCTAGGATTACACCACTGCTTAAAAAACCCACTCTGAATCCAGCGCTTTTAGAAAACTATAGACCGGATGATCCGGCGGTTGCTGGTCGCATCGCAGCCTGCCTGACAGCCATTTCTGCCTGGATGAAGGACCACCACCTTCAGCTTAACCTTGCAAAAACAGAACTGCTTG
Organism: Elopichthys bambusa; assembly: GCA_037101425.1. Lineage (NCBI taxonomy): Eukaryota > Metazoa > Chordata > Actinopteri > Cypriniformes > Xenocyprididae > Elopichthys > Elopichthys bambusa. The sequence continues at coordinate 20,172,966 of CM074435.1, forward strand.
TAGTCGGTACCAACCCAACACTTCATCATAACCTTTCCATTCAACTTGGGTCGTCAACCATAACTCCTTCCAGGACGGCCAGGAACCTTGGAGTGGTGATGGATGATGGTTTAAGCTTCACAGATCACATCGCTACAACGGCCCGGTCCTGCAGATTTGCTCTATACAACATTAGGAAGATTGGACCCTTCCTATCGGAACATTCCACACAAATTCTTGTCCAAGCTCTTGTTCTATCTAGATTGGACTATTGTAATGCTCTCTTGGCAGGCCTTCAAGCATGCACTGTCAAGCCCCTACAACGGATCCAAAATGCGCATGTCACACCTCTCTTCATCAGTTTACATTGGCTGCCAATAGCTGCTTGCATCCAATTCAAGGCTCTGATGTTTGCCTACAGAACAACCACGGGCTCTGCACCACCATACCTAAACTCACTACTTTAGACTTATGCGCCCTCCAGAAGCTTGCGTTCTGCAAGTAAACGGCTTCTTGTGGTGCCATCCCAAAGGGGCACAAAATCACTCTCACGGACCCTCTCCTGGTCTGTTCCTGGTTGGTGGAATGACCTGCCACGCTCTATCCGAACAGTTATAAACCTTTAAAAAAAACTCTAATTAGTTATAACTGGGTGGAAATAGTGCCTTGGTGGCACTTTTTTCGGTTCTCCAATACTAGGGTCCTAGGAATGCGGTCCTAGAACTGCGGTCCTGAAAGTGCAGCCTGCAGACGGATAATATTGCTCTCTGCTGGTGAAGAAAAAAATGAAAAAAGCCGCCAAATGTGGCTCAGTGTCGCCCAGGACCTTTGTGATTGGTTTAAAGAAATACCAGGTATCCAATGGTCCACAAATTTATGGAAATGTATATCAAAATGTTAAGTATAGAGCAAAGACCACTTATTTACATTTTAAAAACATATTTATTGTTAGATTATTAGTATAAAACAATTATGACCAAATTGTCGCCTTGCATTCATTAAGGTGCATGATATCATTAGATGATGTTTCATCGCTCACACTACAAGATCACATGGCGATAATATCAAACAGGTTTGAAAATATTGCAGCGTCTCTGGCTGCTTGACACATGCTCAAATCAGTTTTTATTATTATTTTTATGAGAATTTGCATTTCACTTATTGGTCTTTGTCAGGTGAAGTCACACCATGTCTCCGACAAAGAATGTATGTTCTTATGTGTGAAATGGGTGCTTTTAAATAGACGTTTCCAAATGGGTCAGGAAGATATGTTGTAGCGATGTTCAGAATGAAACGTCTCCATCTGACTAACAGGGAATCGTATGTGAACCTTCTGTTAAAGTGTCAAATGTCCTGTTTGTATCGTTCTTATGTGACCATATAATAACCAGTATGGAACGTCAGCCTTAAGTCATATCGAAACGTTATTATATGACCAACACAGGACCGTGTGGGAACGTTCTGTTAATGTCGCAAATGTCCTCTTTGTAACGTTCTCGTGCGACCATAAAATAACCAAATTGCAATGTCCCCCTAAAGTCATATAAGGAACCTTAAACTGCAGCACTTTCATTACCAAAAGAGGACATTTTAGGAACGTCCCTAATGTTCTGTAAAGGTTTAAAATGTGCGTCACCTTTAGAGAACTTTTAGGCAACGTTGCGCAAGGTCACGAGAACGTCGCCTTCCACATGGGTGTTTTATAGAAAAATAATAAAGTTTGAAGTCACCGTTGTGGAGGTGAGCGATTGCTTTAGATGGGCTCTTGATTCTTGATGTTTTAACGTTAGATTTTCTTTAGCTGCTTTGACTGTGTTTCCAAAACACGCTTGTTGCAACAAAAATTATAAGAGAAATTCTTATCAGATGAATTTGGTTATTTAATGATGGAGATTCAGTCATCATGAAGTTTTCTGATTCACTGATCCTTTCCAGACACTAAATTCTGAGTGTGTTTACTGTTAGTTTTGCATTAATTAACGGTTAGGTTTTTTTTGTTGTTGTTGGTTTGTTTGTTTTAAACTCATTATACAGACGGTGTTTTGAGCAGACATCATGAATCAGCGTATGAACCTTAACAATGGTGATAATAAACAAAAATCTTTTTTTGTGACTTTAGTAGCTTGTTTTGTGACGCTCAGAGTTAATCTGTTTATCTGAAAATGTCACCATTGTTGAGGTTCATATGCAGAATCTTGATGTCTGTGTGAGTCTATGCGATCCCGTCTGAATAATTTTTGCACAATGATAAAAATATGGCGTTATTATACTGTCAAATGTCGAGAGCACTTCAATGTAATGCGCGAGCGCAAATCTGTCCGCTCGCGCTCGGATTTCCTTTGCTCTCGCACAAAACTGGATGCGCGCTCTCAAATATACAGTGCTCTCTTATGAACTGCCTCTCCTCCCGCTCAGATATTGCGTGTGCGCGCTCAAACTGTGTCCTGCGCGCTCGCGAATCTCTCAGTGCTCTTTCAGAAATTAATTTGCTTCTGGATTAAACGCTGTCAAAAGTTATCAACCAATCAGAAGAGACGACTGATTCATGAAAATGCTACGTGGACTCTTATTGGCTGAGAGTGAACTGCGCCTGGAATTCTTTCGACAAAGATGGATATTTAATTTCTTTACAATTTAATAATATTTAATAATATTAATCAAAATGTAGGCCAGATCTTAGAAATGGGGCGCTTTGATTGTTTCTATATTAATAAGCTTGTTTGTCTAACTGCATCACATTACAGGTCAAACGCCACAGAACGATTTATCAAAAAACATCATATTAGCCAATATCATGGACCAAAACATTAAATTAAACATTAATTTAAAACAAAAGATTAAACAACTAATTCAATGTTATAAATCAGTCTATTTAGAAATGTGTAAAATGTTATAAATTAGCCTATTAAAAATGTATTAATTTTAATGATTTCATTTCAAAATCGTTTGAAATTAACGAAGACGTGTTTCGTCCAGTGTTTTTAAACCAATCTCTTGAATTAATGATTCTGATACATCAAATACATTTTAACAGTCACTGGTCGCCACCTACTGACAGAACAGTGTAATAACATTAGTTTCAATGGTCTTTTACTCGTTTTTATTGCTGAAATCAGCGTATATTCGGACTATAAATTGTTATTGCAATACTTGCGTTATTATTTAATGTTTGCAACACAGAAGTATCAATAATGTGTTGTTGAAAACACTTTGTGAAGCTGTTTAAAACATATAGCTTACATGACCACTGCTTTCAGCGACAGTGCAAAAGCAGGTTTAAATATTCCGGTATGATTGTAATTTCAAAGGTTTAATAGACATAACCGAAACGTTGTCATGTAGGAATAAGATCGCGTTCTTTTGATTAATCGTGCATACAAAAGAGCTTATAGCTAAAGTATTTTTGTATGTCATATTTTACCAGACCTCAAAAGAAATTCACTATAGGTGGTATATTTGATCTCCACATTTTAAGTATTTAGGGAATAATGATTTGACCCTGATCTTGTTCTGTCTTAAATCAGAAGATGTTTTTTTGGTAATACTTTACAATAAGGTTCCATTAACATTAGTTAACTGCATTAGTTAACATGAACTAATAATGAACTGCACTTCTACAGCATTTATTAATCTTTGTTAATGTTAATTTCAACATTTACTAATACATTATTAAAATCAAAAGTTGTATTTGTTAACATTAGTAAATGCACTGTGAAGTAAACAACCAACAAACAGCTGTATTTTAACTAACGTTAACAAAGATGAATAATTACAGTAATATTGTTAGTTCGTGTTAGATAATACTTTATTAATGTTAACAAATATAAACCTTATTTTAAAATGTTACCTATTTTTTATATAAATTTCAACAAGTACACAAAACGTACGACCACAATAACTTTAAGAAACTTTTTTTGTTTGTTTGTTTAGATAAATTGGCGTTTGACCTGTAATGTGATGCAGTTAGACAAACAAGCTTATTAATATAGAAACAATCAAAGCGCCCCATTTCTAAGATCTGGCCTACATTTTGATTAATATTATTAAATATTATTAAATTGTAAAGAAATGAAATATCCATCTTTGTCGAAAGAATTCCAGGCGCAGTTCACTCTCAGCCAATAAGAGTCCACGTAGCATTTTCATGGATCAGTCGTCTCTTCTGATTGGTTGATAACTTTTGACAGCGTTTAATCCAGAAGCAAATTAATTTCTGAAAGAGCACTGAGAGATTCGCGAGCGCGCAGGACACAGTTTGAGCGCGCACACGCAATATCTGAGCGGGAGGAGAGGCAAAGGAAATCCGCGCGCGAACGGACAGATTTGCGCTCGCGCATTACATTGCCGTGCTCTCGACATTTGACAGTATAATAACGCCATATAAAAACTTTCCAAATATATATAGATTTTATACATTCTCAAAGGACTAAAACAACATGAAAGAAAAACAATATTCAAAGATCAGTGAATAAGGTTCATCAACAACGAACAACCAAATCCATTTAATTAGATTTTTTTTTTTGTCTTTTTGTTTTTTGGTAACAAACGCGCTTTAGAAACAGTTACAACAATTTGAGAAAAATTCGAGTTAAAACATCAAGGGTCAGGAGCCCAACTAAAGCAAGTGCTTACCTCAGTAACGGTGACATTGATAAATTTTAACAAAATATCAACACCTCATTAAGAAGATTTGAATGAAAGAAATAAAGTCATAGTGGTTTGTAATAAGTGAAGATGCTGAGATCTAGAGATCTGTTAGTGTTTAATGTTCTGTTACTGTTAACTGAGTTTTGTGAGGTTAGCATTGTGCTGAAGAGTAGAGCCTGTGCTTCAGTCACTGATGAGCCAGAAACACCGATGTTCTGCTGCATGTTGCTCTATTTAAAGACTAACTGTGTAGTTGCTGATGCAGTGATACAGTAGTTATATTAGCTCATGTACTGTTGTCAGCTAATGACTTACTGCAAGAGATTTGCATTTTAAAGAAAAGGTTTCATGATAACAATCCAGGAAATACCTGCAAAGAGCTCTTTTTGTTGTTGTTGTAAGACATTTAAGAAAAAATATTTTTTGTTTGAACAGCAACTTTTGTTAGTCATAGATAAGTAAAATTACATAAGATTTTTTTTTCTTGTTTTCTGGGGAAAAAATCAAAATGAAGTGAGTTTTTGCTTAAAACAAGCAAAATTACCTGCCAATGGGGTAAGAAAAATAATCTTGTTTCTGTCCTAAACAGGATTTCAAACAGAAACAAGATTATTTTTCTTACCCCATTGGCAGGTAATTTTGCTTGTTTTAAGCAAAAACTCACTTCATTTTGAAAAGCACCTGGATTTAAGAATTTTTAGATATTTAGACTGGAAACAAGACAAAAACACTTAACAGGAAAAGCATTTTTGTAGTGTACATTACAAAGCCTGTCACAGTTCAAAGATTTTAATATTTAAAAAAAATTGGTGTATTACCACCACCACTGGTATGGAGTGTGGATTAAAATGACTTTTTATATCCTCTCCCACAAATTAATTAATTTAAGATACTGAAAAACAAAACTATAACATTCATTTTCCAAATTATTTTGTAAAATATCTGCTAGCATGCGCATATATATATATATATATATATATATGCGCATATATATATATATATATATATATATTAAAAAAAAAAGTTCTAGGTTGACACACAAAGATATCAAGATTCAGCACATGACTCTCAACAATGGTGACAATCAAAAGTGTCATGCCACAGTGCATGCTGGGAACAGTAGTACAAAACTCCCATCATGCATCACAGCATCTTCCATCTTCTAAATGGTTTTAACAATACAGTGTGATCTCAGGGATTGTAATTTAGATGTATTAATGGCAAAACACAATTATTAAATTTCAATGACATCTGTGATTCAGGCTATTTCACAATGATTATAAAACCATCAATAGCTAAAAATCATCATCCGATCTCATTTCAGCTTTTTTGCTACTGCAAACATGTTTGACAAACACACTGTCACAGCAGCCAAAGAAAATAAACATATTATAAGAGTTAAGAGCCTAACTAATGGAAACACCAATCACCACTATGGTGACTTTAAATGAAAAACATGAGCGTTAAACTTCTGTAGATGAATGACTACATTTGTGGCTTCACATGGTGAAGTACAGCATCTACCAGCAGGGGTGAACTGGGTCACACTAACCAGCCAAACCTTGACCCTTTGAGTAGCCCCCCAAGACCTGTCATACATACACACCACTCATATATAACACAAATGAGTATTATTTTGAACTAGTTTATTAGAGCACAGAGATAAATATTTACTACAGTATCTGCATTTGTCATCACATGGAATATAAAATTAATACAGTGACTATTCAAAATCATTAGTATAAAGATTAATGCTACACCAATTAAATGACTATATATATTTTGAGGATGCACACTTTTGAACCAACCTAGTGGTTTGTAACAAAGGCAGATTCAGGTTTCAGTCTCCATTTACAGTTTCATTTTTGTAATTGTGGTTAGAGACCTTTTTCTCTTCTTATTCCCTACCAATCAAAGTTTCCTGCATAGCTATCCTCTTCTTTTCCTTACATCACCCTCACCCTGTTTTCTTCCAACCCCTCCTTCTCTTCATTCACTCCTCTACTGATCCTTCTTTCGGATCCAGCAGTAGGAGTTCCTGCCCACCCAGAATCCAGGGAAGAGCTTTTCTTTTAAGTTGGCTGTAAATCGATGAACCAGTTTGACTTCCTTGGAGCCGTTCTCTCTCTCTTCAACTAGGTAAAACATGATTATGCCAGCTGGCTGGTCAGCGTAGATGCTAATGATGGGGCAGAGGGGAGCCTGGAATTCTGTGTTCTCTCCGTTGTGCCAGACATGGTAGCAGGATCCGGCCCAGCCAACACCCCATGACAGGTCATTCTCTCCCAGGCCACATGGGCCATCCTTAGCTTTCCTCCCTGCGCTTTCACACGCTACCCCGATTACCACCCAGCCCTCACAATCCACCTCCCAGTACCCACGATTGCCCAGAAGACCCTCCTTACACAGCACCTTCAGGAAGATATTGTGAAAATCAGTTATACGTGTACTATATGTAGACCATGACAGTCTTACAGATTACATTCTGTCATCATTTAGTTACCCTCATGTCATTTCAAACCCTATTTGACTTTCTTTCTTCTGTGGAACTGTGAGGTGCTTTGTGAACAGATCTTGTAAAGCAAATCGACCGATTCATTGAAAAGATGAGACTCGAATGATTTGTTCATGAATAAATACAATCCCATACATAGAATCATGGAAATCCATTTCCACCACACACACACACGCACGCACACACACACACACACACACACACACACACACACACACACAGGTAAATCGTAATTATGAAAAAAAGTTACATTCCAGACATAAAAAGTCAAAATTATGAGATAAAAAGTTGGAAATATGAGATAAAAAGTCAAAATTATGACAAAAACAACTGATAATAAGTGAAAATTATGAATTAAAAAGAATAATTATGACATAAAACAATTATGAGACAAAATTTCAAACTTATTACAAAAAAATGTCAATTTTGATTTTATGTTTCATAATCATGACTTAGTATCTCATAATTTTGACTTTTTGTCATAATTATGACTTTTTAAGTAATATTTTTTGTTGATCAATGTTTATATGTGAAGAAATACCTACATAACATCATATAAATAATTTTGCATCATGTACACGTATATTGTGTCTCTTCAGAAGACAAGGATTAAACAACTCTATATTGTTTATATAAATTACTTTTTTTACGATGTCTGAAATGTTGATTAGACTTTAAGTGGATGGACAAAATCAATTTGGAGAACATTAAAATTCATTTTGTTCTGAAGACTTTTTTTGTTAAAGTCTTACAGTTTTGGAACGACATGAGGCATAAATGATAAGAATTTTTAAAAGAATTTTATTTTTTTGTGCGAACAAACCCTTTTAAAGCATAAATAAAGGTAGCACTTAAAAAAATAATTACATGAGCTGATCAAAAAAATGGATTTTATATTATCAGCAAATCACACTACAGATTTAGGGGGAAAAAATGTAGAGAATCACTTACATACCTGTGGTGAATGTTCATATCTCTCTGGTCTGTCCAGTACAGGACACACTTCCTCTGACATGCGTGACACTTTGGCCCCACCTTCTGAGAGCCACAACATTTTCTGAGCAGTTCTGTCATCCAGAGAAAGATTTATCCAGTCTGAGAGAAAAATAACATTTCAGAGGACAAGAGGCTATAAAATGACTATATAAAAAGACTGTCCCATGTTGATGCATACATTTCATCAGCTCAGCTCTAGTATTGGGCTCGGTGATGTTGGGCTCATACGGTGGTGCCTTTGCTGTGATGGAAGGAAGAGCAAGAGGTCATTATATTCTATACCACCACGACTGCATAATCCTACTTAAATGTCAGCTGTCTAACGGAGGCCCAAGCTTCATGTGATTTCCATTGTATTATGATCCTCTCCGATTAACACTATAAGACAGAGAGGTGTAAAGACAGCAGCGGTGCAGAACTCACCTTGAAAATGTCATGGTAATGATCACACATGCAAACCATATTGTCAGATTTACATGCTATTTTGATCTGAGTGTCCAAATCTGTTCTATTATAAGAACACAATGTTCTCCAAACTCTAAAAGACTTGAAATAACAATCTGTTAGTGAGATGGTTTTTAGTAAACACTCAGCTTGGTGAAATTAAAGCTAACACATGATATGACTATCACGACACCTGCAGCGCTTTGATATCTGATGACCCTAAAACAAGTGACTACTAAAATGAATAGTTAAACTTCAGTTCAAATTAACTATAGCCTACACAAAATCTGAAAATTGCGTTCTTATAAGTAATATTTTGGAATAAATGTAAAAATGCTACAAACAGTAAATTAAATCAATACTTCTAACTTGGTTTTAATAAATATAGCCTAACATTAAATAAATTGTTAATGCAAGAATATGGTTGTTTTTTGATGGTGTGTAAGAAATGTTTTTTAGTGCTTGGAACATTGGATAAAAAACAAAGCAACAACAACTATATATTGTTTTAAACATACACATATATTTCCACTAATATTTTTGCAGGGTGGAGTTTTGGAGTGCATGAGTAGCTAAAGAATTGACCTTATTCACAGCACCGTCATCTATGATTTTTAATGAGAATGAAAGCGAGGCTGTGAGGGATAGATATACTTATCTTCAGTGGGTTGTACTGTTATTTAATGTGTGTATGGATTGTTCTGCTGATGAAACACTGCAAGAATATCTTTCCAAGAAATTTCAGTAAACAAAAACCTCCAGACAACAGCTGTGGAAAATTTGAAGTGCTCTAGGAGCTTCATACAGCTTTTTACAGCGGACGCCACTAAAAACACGGTAAGTCCCTGACAGCCTCGCTTTTACGCTTCATACCTGTCATGGCGCTGTTCTGAATAAGGTCTAATTCGGATTAAGTGGTGGAAGTTAATAGTAACCAGTACAGTAAAGTAGGATTTCATAGTTCACAAGTACCCTCAGGATTTGCTTCTGCTCTTGATCCTTTTCTTCCTGTAGGAGTAAAACAAAATTACTTCAATTAACATCAGAGGTTAACCTCAAACCACATTAAATGAAGCAACGGGCAGTTTTAATTACACTGACACTACACAAGCATTCTAGAGTCTTCCTTTTCCTTACATTGCTTTTCTGATCCCCTTTCCTTACCTCTCGCGTGCAATATATCTCTCTATGGTATGCCATTCATCTACCCCCACTGTTGTTAGCACTGAATCATATAGTTTACCCATGCCTGTCAGGGTTTAGGTTACATCTAAGAAGCATGCTAGGCCTAAACTTGCATTCACTATGGACACACATCATAGGCTCTGACAGCAGTTTCTAAGAATACATTTTTGTTTCTGCCACACTTCATTTCTACGGTGTTAGTAGTGTTGGCATGTTTATGTCCAGCTTGCAGGTTTAACACTTTTCTCGCTACTGTTGATTTTCATAAGCGCCTTCTCAGAAAACCATCTGTGGTCCTCTGGCTCATGCATTAGAGCTCCCACATTTTTGCCTTCTTTTATTAATGTGGACATGAACATTAGTTGCTCCCTTAGGTTATCATAATGCTCAGTGGCATTAAGTGTATTGGTTCAACTTGTTTCTCTGTTAAGTGTTAATTACAGGAATTTGCAGCAGCAGATTGGTGCCAGAGGGAGATATTGTCACTGTAACAATGAAATGTGACTAGACTTCCACAGTGTCCTGAAAAAAGAGCATTGTAGAGGCTAAAATGCAGGGCTGAAATGGAAAAGTTGCTGGTTTGAGCACTGCAAGTGGCAATCCTCATTAAGAGTAATTTTTATTTTTATTTTTAGGCTTTATTGGAATGGACAGTTTAGCGATTAGAGAGGAAGCCACAGGGTGGAGCAAGAAGAACAAGATCAGTAAAGGACCTTGAGCTGGGAATCGAACCCGGGTCTGCGGAGTCGCAGTTGTGCTATAGTGCTGATCACTATCAGCTCTGACAAAGAGTATTTTTAATTGTTTTCCAGTTAAATATCTAGAAATTCTTAAAAGAAGATAAATTTACTTGACAAGCACAACTGCATAATATGTTTTCAGAGAACGTATCTTTATAGAATTGCACTTTTACCACAAAAATATATTATATATTAAAATATTTGGTCAAAATACATGTATTTTGTTTCACTACATTGACATACATTTTTAAGTATTAGTGAAAAAGTCTATACACTTGCATTTTTGACTTAAAAATTAATACATTTTGCAGTGTTGGTAAGTTTTATTTTAAGGTATATTTTTAGCCATTTTATTTGAGATATTTTTCAATGTTTTTAGATATTTTCTTGCTTTTTTTTTTTTTTTTTTTTTTTTTAGATATTGTTAGATATATCAAAAGACTAACACTTTAACACTTTATTTAACAGTGTCCTTGTTACATATTACATGTAGTTACTGTAGTAATAACTATAAATTATGCATAACTAACCCTAACCCTAATCCTAACCTAATCCTTTAGTAAGTACATGTAGTTAATTATTATTACACAGTACTTAAATGTATAATTACACTGTTACACAGACATCGTAAAATAAAGTGTAACCACGCCATACTTTCAGTGTAGGGTTCTGTTGTCACCTAAAAAAAAAAAAAGTCTGAAAGTGACACCTTGAAGAATTTTTTCTCACTTTCAGTGATACCAGATACCATCAGACACACCCCCTCCACCCACCCATAAAAAATCATCCTGTCAGTAATTCCTGTCACGTTTAAGCAAGCCTGAGATGATGGTAAAAACGGTTTATACTTGAGACTCTCTTTTGATTGGCTGTGCGGTTCGGGCAGTAGGAGGGGACAGAGGTGACTGACATCACTATAATGGGTCTTCGTGACAGCGCACACCCCTAAGTGATCGGGTCAGCTGTGTTCCAATGCATACAGGATGGGGACTTCTGTACACCTGTTCAAGACCCCCACCACTGTTTGTGATCTTGCTGACAATCACCGAAAACAGATTGTTGTTCTACATCTCGAAAACACACATGCTTTATGCACATTATGACAAGCAGGCTCCCTGATGCCATCAAGTAATTATGAGATACAAGCTTGTACAAATGGAGGATAATGAAAAGTGGCGCTGCAGTCATTAATCTTTGTTAATGTTAAGCACATGAAATGAAACCTTAGAAGTTAATCCAGGTGCACATATAAATTCCATCAATGACTCTGGACTTAAAGTGGCCGTTATAGAGGAGTGGTACAGGAATGAAGGGAACAGAGGTGGTAAAGGGATCAGGGCTATAGAGATTAGCAACTGCTGCTGACAGGTCACTCCATCAGTCATAGCCTGTTTCAGTCTCTCTTCGGGACCTCTCCCTTATGGGGACTGGTATGGAAGAACAAGAGGGAGGGGTCGAGCAGAACAGCCAGCATACTATACTATAACCATGGTCATGAAGCAGAGCTCAAAAATAAAACAAATCAGAAAGATCTAAAAATGTCGGATGTCGAGTCTCCGCTCACGCAATTTGAAGCCGCATGTTAGGATTCTTTTCATGCTGACAGCTCTTCAAGTTAGGGTTTTCTCCCTGGTGTGAGATTCAGCCCTGGTGTTTTGTGAGTGGTGACTTGGTGGAGAATGACCATGAGTGGGAAATTGCTGTAAACAAGAGGTACATGGAGGGGGTCTGGGGGAAACCTTGTTTCAAAATCCCTTATGTCCAATGAGGGATCATCCACAAAGCCTCGTTCTCTCACATCTTTGAGCAGATCATCACACAACTGTAAAAGGTCTGGCACAGATCAGAAGAACCAGAATCAGCGATGAGGACTGCAAATTAATAATAATAATAATAATAATAATAATATCTACAATTCCTACATATTAACATGGTGAATTTGTGCTCTATTTTTACATACTTTTCTTATAATGTATGTTTAAAACAAGACAAATTTATTTTACATGAAGTTATTTATTACATTTATTAAAGAATATATATCTTAATATATACGATAGATTGTAATATATTAAGATATTAATAATTTAGTGAGGTTTATGCTTAAAAATAATTAATACAAAAATAATAAGAATGTTCACATTTGTTTTACATTTGTATGTACATAATTCAATATATATTATAAATAAATATAGTTCTTATCAAGTTAATATATACATATGTATATATACAGCCAAACCAAAATTTATTCAGACACCTTGAACATTTCATTCATTAATACAGTTTATTCACTATAGTTTAAAAAATGTTAATAAAATATGACAAGATCTCAGAGTTAAATTGTGTCAGAAAAAAATAATCTTAATTATGTCAGATAACACTTAAGCAAAACATGGTCAGGTCAAAGTGTGTGAATAATTTTTGGTTCCAAATTTTTATCAATTTTACTGGTAGTCCATATAAACTGGAACAGCCTTCTAATGTTGAGTAACTCTGAACTTCACCTCTTTTTAGCATCAGCAGCTATGTTGATGACCTCAGGGCCTTTGCTAGGCTTTAGTGTCTTTCGCTCGTGATGACAGTGCAAAAAGCAAGTTGTTTGTGTTGGACACATCCGTAGCGTGTCTTGCCAACCCATGCCATGCACCCAGCCGCTACGGGCACGCTGGTATGGTTCATATTTGGTGGTTGGATCAAGGAGATGCTATGCATGATGATTTGAGAGGGAAGGCGATGGATATGATCTTGTGGCCCCCCGAGTGTTGAAAACCACATGCTGAGTGTCGGCCTTCTGTTGATTGCTTACATGAAACAGGCCCGATGGAAAATAACATGAACAGACAGATGCACAAATAGAGGGATTCATGTCTGTAAAGGGAGATTTCGGAGGTGTGACCCATCACAGTCCTGAGAAAGACATTCTACCCGCTTGGATGAGAGACATTCTCAGGTATTGGTTAGATCAGATCTCCCTTAACATTGATTGAGTTGGTTTCCATGCTGACTTAGATTGCTGAGAATTATGCACTCATGGTGTCTCATGAACTTGTGGTGTCTAATGTTGCCAGATATTGCCATGCCCAGTAAGTCAGACCCAACTTGGCTAAATCACAGAAGGCGTAAATAAAACGAGGACGGTAGAGCTGTAGAGATGAGTTACTGTGGAGGGTTTTACACTTCATTAACCCTGTGATCAAGAAGGCAGCATGTCATCATTGATAAGTCAATAAGAAATCAGTAGGTGCTTCTTTTCAACTTTTAATAAGGTGCAAGAAGATGCTAACAAGGTGAAAAGCAATACTAAAAATATGATATTATATTATTAATTTGATATGTTTACTCATTTTATATTGTTTTAATTTATTTAAAAACTACGAATAATATTTTACAATTTTAATAAAAAATGAAGACTACAAATTCAAATAAAAATTAGCAAAAAAATTCAAATGAAATTAAGAGCGAGAGAGAGTGGAAGAGTAAGAGAGTTGTTGAGATGACAGATGAGGACGACATGTTAAAGTAGAAGGGTAAAAGAGGTACTGTGCAACTATATTAACACCTGAAAGAAGATTCATCTGATGAATGCAGTTCGGTTCACTTTTGTACATATATCAATCTCACTGTCTGATATTGAATTTGAAATCATTTTAAATATGATTTACTTATAGTGTACACAGTATATCTTTACAGTATATGTAAAAGTTGAGTAAAGCACAGCTATAAAGCCTTGTTTATGTGTACACAACATGTTGCATTTGACCTCTTTAAAGTACTTTAAATAGTATGTAAGTGATAAGATTAATTGAGTCTAGAGAATTTTTGACAACATGCTTATCTTAAAATATATGCAGGGCCACGAGAGAGTGGTCTTGTATGAGCATCTTTCATCTTATTATAATTTGTTGTCAAAAGATTGAGTAGAGCAGCTGTTAAACTCTTTGTCTCTGTAAAGACTATTATTATTTTCCTGTGAGATGTTAAGCTGTGCACAAGAGCCCGGAGAGTAACAGTATGACAATAATGTCCAAGGTGCCCTCTCCTCATGCTGTTGACCATTAGTCTTTCCTGTGTACCTCTGATCTCAGCTTTCTCAGAGTATACACAACTCACACAAACTGTCAGAATAACCTTCTATCAAGTCAGCATTGTGGTGACACTTTTAGTTTGGGTACTGTCACCAGCACTGTACTGCATGTAGACTGCGTTTGAAGTGTCTAGAAAGATGTGTGCTTGCATGACCAGGTGCATTCCGTAGTCTGAGATGAATTATTATCACTACATTTCAGACACTGCTCACACGCACACACGTTTACTTGTCTAAATAAGGACATTCCATGGATCTACCGATTTTTTTCAACAAATGAGGACATCCCCAAAATGAGGTTTTGTCAGATTTAGATTATTAAAAATGTGTCCAAAAAAAAAAAAAAAAAAATTAATAATAATAATAATAACACACACAAACAAATTTTCCCTTTTTGTTTCAATTATACCTGTCAGTCAGGTTCATTACCGCATGCAGCATGCATTGATATGTATTTTATGTTTTTAATTTTGTGATATACCATGATAAAAATATTTAAAAAATAAAAATTATAATTAATATATATTATATATTAAATATAAAAATTATATATATTATATATTTTTTCATAATATAATGATCTAAATTTAATTATACCATAACCAAATATATAGACTTTGTTTACAAGGGCTTTTCCTCAGGCAACTTAATTTTCTTCTGCCCTCACTTAACTTTGCTGTTTTTTTTAATTATTATGTGACTTTTGCATTTTATTTTTTTATTTCTATGTACTCTTTTATTTTTATTTTATTATTCGTACTGTCAATTTTCTTCTGTTGATCTCCATCCATATATATCTATGTGAAAATTGATGTACACACATTTGTCTTCTACAAAGCACAGTTTTACAAGTTTATTTACTTCTAGAGTACCAGATTATTAAAAATATCAAGCAACATACAAAAAGTGCATTTGTAGCAAGTTACAGTTGTTAGCTTAATTGAGGCAGAAAGTGACAACAAGGTGTTCTGGCAATCAAATTGATATAGGTGAGGCAATGAGAGCAGCCCTTACCTGTTTTCTTTGCTTCAGGCATGATTCCGTTGGTGCTTGGGGTACTACTGGGCATTGCAGGGATGGATGAGCGTCTTTCGACTCCGAGTCTTTCAGTCTCTGGGTTCCCTTCTTATTCACTCTGAGAAAAAGGGGGAGGAAAAGACACTGCCTACTGGGAGGGAAGGGGGTCTGTAGGTGGTCGAGGTGGTGAACACGAGGTTGATCCTGTCACTTAGACCACGTGTAGCTCACGTGTACCATGAAATGAGCCAATAAAAGGATATAGTACCGCACACATACACAATCTACATATGCAGCAGAACTGATGGCAAAAAAAGTGCAGAGTGCAAGATTTTTTAAGAAAATAATAGGGTATTTTAGCTTATTTCACTGAAAGTGTTTTGGGCAAAAAGTGTTTGTTTATACAAAGAGGAGAAAGAATAGGCTTTCTGACCCCAGAGTTCAGCAGGGCATCTGACATTGCACTCACATTAGTGTCACGTCTGAAGGACATCTTCACATGCAACCCCAGCATTTTTCGGGCTCACCTTTTATGTTGTGGGAAATGTTATGTATCTACAGAAACTTTGCTAATACCAAGATTTTGGACTTGCAAATGGGAGTCATAAGGAGCCAAAGATTTAAAAGCAATGCGGATTGAAATAAATGATTTACGGAGATTGCTGACACTTGGCTGCAGACCTTATGTCACCTCAATTGCTTAATGGAACAAAAGAATCATAAAAACAGCAAAGCTGTATTAATCTGAGGTGGATCCACTGAACCGTATTACAGCACATTATCACTCAGTAATGAGAGACATTTCTTCATCTCAGACTCTAATGCTTGAAAGCAGACAGTCGATTATGTAAGTATCTGGCCTGTCTTGATTCCTGATAAATGAGACAGGTGTATTCCTCGTCTCTCAGCCTGTCATTCTTTTCACACTCTTCCTCTTAGCACCTCTGTTCTCTCTTTAACGTGGTAATATGAAACAGCTTCCTTTCCAAGGAACCCTCTGTTTCATTAGCTCCTCACGCTTTGAAGACCTGTAAGTTAGTCGGTGGAATTTTAATAGGTGGCAACTGTAAGCTATGTTTAGCTAAAACACAGTACATTGTTTGGGTATGTGAACGTATAGGACGTTTTAAGAGACACCCTTACCATACCTCTCTCTGAAATAGCATCGGTGGAGTGACAATGGTTTGAGCGTTTGTCTGTTCTGCGTAAATCAGAAGTAACTAGTATCAAAAGATATTCATTATATAATAACAATAATAACAGTAATAATAATGATAATAGTGCAAATGTAATGTTAAATATGATATAATATATATTATATAGGTGTGTATATTGTTATTTACAATATGTATATATATATGTGTGTGTGTGTGTGTGTATATATACACACACACAAATATATTATTATACTTATTACATATTATTCAATAATTATGAATATATGAATATATATATTTATATCATATTTAATATTCCATTTGTGCTAATAATATAATATAAAATAATATATTATTGTGATTTATGCAGATTAATAACAATAATAACAGTAATATTAATGATAATAGTGCAAATGCAATATTAAATATGATATAATATATATTATATAGGTGTGTATATTGTTATTTACAATATATATATATAATTTAATAATATATTTGTGTATATATGTATATATATATATATATATATATATATATATATATATATAATACTTATTACATATTATTCAATAATTATGAATATATTAATATTTATGTTATATCATATTTAATATTCCATTTGTGCTAATAATATAATATAATATATATTCTTGTGATTTATGCAGATTAATAAAAAATAATAACAGTAATAATAATGATAATAGTGCAAATGCAATATTAAATATGATATAATATATATTATATAGGTGTGTATATTGTTATTTACAATATATATATAGTTAATTTAATAATATATTTGTGTGTGTGTATATATATATATACATCAGTCACAGTGGCATCCCTAGCAGGTGCGCTCTGAGTTACGGGTAGTCATGGAGACGCAGCTGATCAGACAGTGACAGGATGTGAGATTTATGACTGACCACTGACAGAGGCCTCTCCCAAACAGAGGTTTCTGTTTCCTTTTCCTGCAATATTTATGTGCTCTTTTCTCATATGCCAGGCAATTCTTCTTGTGGACATATCTGAACTGGGTTTGAGTTCAGAGTCAGATTGAGTCCCCCCAAAAAAGAGCAAAACAACAACAAAATTTCAGTCTGAATAACTTGCAGATGTTTTGTGACCTCTTATTTGGTCTTTTTGCGTCTTTCTCCATGTGTTCAGAAAAATACAGTGGCAGGCGGAGAGCAAAAGAGCGAGTGAGAGAGAAATGCCCTTACGACGCCACACACACCACTGTTCTGTCTCAGTTTCAACCATGTGCTTCTTGGTATCCACACATTCATCAGGGCTGTGATGATAGTTCTTCACTGAATGGGATCTATTTGTAGAGAAATTCACAAGTTACCTAATACCAACAATTTAGAGAGGGATAAACGTTTGAGATTTGTAAAGTCAGGTGTACAATGTTTTACGTCTCATTATATTAACAGCTAAAGCCGGAAAAACAAATCAAGGTCTCCTGCTGCTCGGTCTTTTGACCTGGTACATTTTAGCCCACCAGAGCTGTTTACAGAGGCCAGAAAGCACAAAGATGTCAGACCTTGGCATACCAGCAGATCCCTTTACTTGCCAATGACTTTGAAATTCATTCAAGCTCTCTTCTGCTTGCTTTAGAGTTTAACCGTGATTTTGACTTTGGCCTGGACACAAAGAGACTGACACTGATTGATTAAGGTCTTTGACTTGTAGATATCCTGCTCCATGGGACTACAAAATCTTTCAGAGAACATGGGTGGGTGTTGTGGTCAAGGGTTTAGAGGAACACGATAGAGTGTTGTCGGCGCTGAGCCTCCTAAGATCCAGATTTACCACATACTGCCAAAGTTATACATGAACAGACCCAAGACAAACAGGCCCACAAGCTGAGAGTGACTGACAGCTGACAAAGATAGCCACAGAAAGGGGACATGAGCATATGGTCTGCGGGAGTCGATCTAGAACATTCTATCCCCAAGTTCGCTTCTGTTTACAGCAAACACACTAATAGCTGCATGATGGCAATGAGAGGATGGATAAAATCTCGGAGAAGAGCCATGTCTGTCGAAAGTCAAGCTTTGATGATTAATCTTAACCAACTGTGGCCATGAGCTGCCTTTTTTCTAAATCTAAAATAAAATAAAAAAGTGAATATTTTGTTTAAGACCCTAATATATTATAATAATTAACACTATATTGTTGGAAGTCAAACATATAAAAAAATATAGCTTAAGTCTATGCCCTTCTCTGATATCAGTTTGTGTCCCTTTCCCGTCACCTACATTATTGCTCAAACGTAATGGGTAAAAAAGGTTGGTAAGATTTTTTTTTCTTATGTCTTCTGCTCACCAAGACTGCATTTATTTGAATAATCATACAGTAAAAACAGTAATATTGTGAAATATTATTACAACTTAAAATAACTGTTTTTTATTTTAATATATTTTTTAAATGCTTTTTCCCTGTGATGGTAAAGCTGAATTTACAGCATCATTACTCCAGTCTTCAGTGCCACATGATACTTAAAAAATAATTCTAATATATGATGATGTCCCCCCCCCCCCCCCCCCTTTCTTTGAATAATAGAATTTTCAAAAGAACAGCATTTTTTTTTTCCAAATAGAAATCTTTGCAACATTATAAATGTCTTTTTAATTTCAATTTAATTTTGTCTTTGCTGAATACGTTTCTAGTTATAATATAATATAATAAATAATATATAAACAGGTGGCTGAAAACAGGATATGTGTCAGTATATTACATCCATGGATTCGGTCTTAAAGGGGCAGTAGTATAATTAAATATTAAATATATGTCTGTCATCAATGTTAATAAAACAGCAAGATGTTAAGATGTTAAATAAATGTACTGTATATCCCTCTATGGTACAGAGTTGCCATTATGGCAACAATTAATTTCTACTCATTTCCTTGTTATTCAGAAAAAAATACAATATATTTCACTATGGGAATTAAAAGGGTAGGCCTTAAGGTTGCCAATGTTGTGCTGTTTTTAATTCACATGACATTTGAATGTCCCTCAAAAACCCCTTTTCCCACTGTCACCCTCACATGGAAGACGCCTGTTGAAGTGCTACAGAAATTGCTCTATTTACCTAATTTCTAAACATCTTTTTTTGCAGTTTCTTTTACTCACAAATCAACTTTGTCTAACATAGTTTTACTGTAAATTGATAAAATATCAATGTTGCCATATGGCAATGCTGTACCACAGAGGAATTGCAGTAATGTATTTTAGACAGTAGCATCAACAATATGATTGTGGTTATTTATTTTTAAGTGTTTTTTTTTTTTTTTTTTTGGTAGTATAGTTGTATTTATGTATAAATAACAAAATTATTTCTTCTTTTCAGAAAATGAATACAGCAATATTTTACAGAAAGGGCAATAGGAAGTGTGCAGAGTTAGCTCTTCCATGTGATGAGTGAGGATGAGTTAGCCAAATGATAGGGAATGACATAAATTAAATGATAGGGATCTACTTGTTTTTGGTTTGCATGATTTCCAAGTATATAAATCTATCAGTTTCTAAAAGAAATGTGCATTTAAATAGAAAAGAAAATCATAATTTTATAGAAACTACTTTTTTTTGACCATTTTCCATTGTGGTACAGAGTTGCCATTTGGCAACGTTTGGAAAGTATCCCCCCAAAAATCTTTTTTGATTTGCATAATTTAAGCTATTTCATGTAATTAAAAACTTATTTGAAAAAATATTTCATGGTTAGAACATAATGCATACCATACAGGGATATATATATATATATATTCCAGATTGTTTGTTAGAGCTGCGCCCTCTACTGTACAGGCGTGAATCTGCATTTCCTCCAGTCTGAAGGCTTATTCATTTCACTTTGGTGAAGGGCCTTTACATTTGCCAAAAATATAACTTTTTTTGTTGTTTTAAAATGCTGTCACGTAACAATCTGCTTTAAAGTTAAAATTAAATTGCAACATTGAAATAAAAATGTAATAGAATGTATAAATGTATAGAAATAAAACAAATAGGAAATCGTGAATATAGCCTAAATAATGGGAGTCATGTAAAAAACAGTGCACATTTCAATTTATCTATTGTAACTATTATGTTCTTTTTTTTTTTGCTTAGCTGTTTTCTTAAAAAAGGTGCAGAACTTTGTCGAGTTTTTCGTCAGGTCTTTTTTTATTATATGATGTCACTAGGTTTCCATCTTGACGCTAGCCAATCGCTGCATTGCTGATCGTGTTTTCGATACATCTGCCCCTTTCGAGGAACATATGAACGCGCAGTAATCGCAGATAATTTAATCCAGATATTTTAATAAAGTCCGCAAATTCGTTTGAAGAACTAAATTAGCCAGAGTTCAGGTATCACGATTAAAAGATCTGGCATCTGTCAAATCATCTCAGATGTATTAAGCAGGCACGAAGAACGGACCCCAGCACAGATGAGGGGAAAGTAACGCAAAAGTAACATAACATATTACTTTCTAAAAAGTGAGGAATGCATTTAGTTACTTTTTTTAGGGAGTAACGCGATATTGTAATGCATTACTTTTAAAAGCAACTTTCGCCAACACTGACTGTAACCCATAATGTAGCTTGATGTACTTTTTAAGAATTTATTTCGTAAAGAAACTATTCAGACTCATGCTCAATTATTTATGGCATCGAGGTGCAAAGAAATGGTAGTAAAAGCATCAACTTGATTAGCCCAAATTGCACTGGGATAGGAAACAAGATAAGGAGGTAAAGTCTGTTGCAATGTCTGTAGAAATCTAGCATGCTCAAAGTCTAGTGAGACTGGCTTTAGTTGTCAAAGTGCTTGTATTATAAATATGAATGGCAGTACTTGTAATAAATAACCATGCTGACTACTTCAACAGTCATCAAGTTATTTTATTAAATCAGTAGTAAAAACGCAATCCAAGAATGCAGTTATAAGTTAAGCTTTTCAAACATTACTTCTCTAGAACAATCCTTTGTTTGTAAATGTATACGTGTCATGATGTGTCAGTGAATTCAAAATCTGCTTTAAATTATGTACAACACAGGAGTTTTTGTTGCCATGGGAATCATCGTCCTCCACCATTGGCTGCCCCTCCTCCGGCTCCGCCTCCAGACTGATCCTGAGCTCCAGACATCATCAGGAAAAGAACAAGAGGGACAATATACATCCACTGGTGAAGAAAGAGAAAAGAAAGACACAAAAGAGGTTTTAACATATTTGTTGGTGGTTTGAAATGCAACACATGGCGGCTCCTCTCCAGAGTCAATGATTAGGTGCAGGGCAATTACAGGCTTTTCAATTAATTGGCAAGTTTTCCCAAGCAAATCATTTTCAGTTTCATCCTTCCTTACTCTCTCTTTGACCAACCTCCACCACTTACTGCTTCTTACAAATGACTTTCCACTGTGAGGGAGAAATCAGGAGAAATGAGACTGAAAGTACAGGAAAGAGTGAAGCAAGCAGAGTGGGTCATGAACATCTCTGAACTTACTGGCCAAAAAGACCCTATTTGATCAAAACACCACTGATTTGGTCATGACCCAGCAAGAATCGCACACAAAAAAAGCACAAGGACGCACATCAAACAACTGAACACCAAGCTGAAACAGAGGAAGGATCAGAGGATTTGAGTTTGTATGCATGTGGGTGCGTGTTCAGACCCATATACACACACAATGAGAAATGCAGCTGGAGTGAAAGAGTAACCAAATAGGCTTAAATGAGTTTCAGTACTTGAAATGAATGGAAATCAGCTCTGCTCTCTGGCGCCCCCTGGTGGGGTCTGTGCTGAACTGGTGGCCATGAGGAACACTGCACCTCCCAGAATCAAATACCACTGGAACACAGCACAGACCAGCACAAAGTCAACACAGACACAGCACAGTCACAGCACAGTGAATGCAGAACAGCCAACCACGACACACGCTGCTAGAGAATTTAGAGATCAGTTACAAAGATGGACATTAACACTGGTAGGTGTATTTAGGAAAAGATGGAACAGAGAGCAACTTCAACATGGAGCAGAGCAGCAAATGAAGTAACGGTTAGCTCAAAATACATCCAAAAACATACAGTAACGGTCATCTTAGGCATTTCAGTCCACTGATACACAAACTAATTCTAAAGATGAGTAGAAGACCATTTGAAAAGGAGCTATTCCACAAAAGGAGGTGAAATAAAAAGATGAGAAGAGATTATTGTGATAATGCAAACGATTTCATATTTTTACTACCTAGAAAGCTGGGAAAAATGGTCACATTAATAATTAGTCCAAATGCAATACGATTGTCAAAAGTACAGACTTCGGTACCAAGCATGTCCTGAAATTTTAAAAATGTGATGATACCAGCATTTCCCCTAGCATTTTCTTTTAATCACTTTATTTGTTTATTTTTATTATGCAAGTTTACAATGTGACAATATTTACATGTGCCAAATACAAAACAAAATTGTATTTCCCCTAGCATTTTGAGTGGATTATTAAACCCCTCTGATTGGTCATTGTTTTCACGTGCTCAGCAGATATTTATAACATGTTTTTGAAGCGATGATCAATGTAGCCAATCACAGACATATCTCCATTTTTTTGTACTAAAGTCAGTACTTTTGACAACCCTAAAATGCAAACACAATTACTTGTGTGAACCTAACTTTCACAGAAATGTCAAGTAAAAACTGGCACAACTCAAACCAGTAACAAGTCTTTAGTCTCACACGTCATACAGAAAAAATAAAAATACTCACATATTTGGCAAAGAAGGATTTCTGCTCTTGCGGGTTTTTGCCTTTCTTTTCCATTTCCTGTTCCATCCTCTCAATGTAGGGTGCTGTTTCAGGTCTAAATCAGAGCCATAAGACACTAATTTCCAAATGAGCTGATAATCACATATGCAGACAATGCAATTTTTAGGTGCAATGTCTATATACTCTTTACAGTACTTATCTAAGTGTGGAAGTGATCCAATAATAAAGTAAATGTGTAGACCAGTGGATCTCAACCCACCATGAGGCCTAGGCAAATTTCCAAGGGGGGCCAAATAAGCCTGTTTATACAATACTGTTAAACAATAAAATTGTTTCAGTGTATAACATTGAACTTCCATCATATTTTTTAGATTAATTATTTGTATTATACATATTTACCAAATATACATATCAGCTTAGATAGGAGGGCCTTCAAATATTGTCTTGGACAAAGGGGGGCTTTTGGGTAAAAAAATGTTGAGAACCACTGGTGTAGACTAAGTAACAGAAGTAGCAGTCTGACTGTTAGGCCATGTGTCCACCAAAGCATATTTTCCGAGGCTAGCACATTTTTCCAATTGTTTTCAACAATTTCCCTTATTTTTAAAACGGCAGGAGTGTAATGAGGAGCTGAGCGTCTGTTTCACTCTCAGCTTTTTTATTACCAGTCACCGAGAGTTAAAGAATGTTCAAATTTGGATAAAACGCAGCTCTCATCAGTGTCACTTTTTACCCAGCCGTCCAATCACAGTGGAGGGAGGCGGACAATAACCGAACAAAATAATTTAAAACAAGAGCAAACAATGCGTCTTAACTGGAAAAAAAACCCCCACTGCGCTGCCAAAGCGCTCTCAAGCACACACAGCTAAGCGTTTTCGGCTGGCTAAAAACATGGCCTAACAGCTTAAGCGTGTGTGTATGTACACTCACACGGGTGCAGTGACTGGTGCCACAACACTTATTGTTGTGTTAAAGGCTTCCAGGTCAACCTCATCCTCCACCTCTATTCCACGACATGACCCAGGGATTGTCACTATGGAAATGCCGATGACATATCCGCTGACATCAGTGTGAAGGGTGATGACATCACTGAGGTGGGACTCCACTAACGAGCACTGCAAAAAAGAATGAGACAAAATGTATAATAAAAATGTGTGCGTGCGTGTATATACAGTACAAGTATTGGGACAGTAAAGACAAAATTGCTCTGTTAGCTGTGGTGTCAAGACATCTATATATGAAATCTATAAAAATGTATAAAATCTATAAAAATCTATATATAAAATCATCTATAAAAAATATGATTAAAAGATTAATATGAGGCAAAAGTACAGAATGTCACATTTTATTATTGGCTGTTTCAACACAAAATGTTTTACCAACTAAGTACAGCACTTTTAGAGTTTCATCCCTCTGCCTAATGTGAGCACAAGTATTGGGACGGTTTAACTTAAAGCTAATTTAAATGTGTAAAAGCTAATATTTAATTGTAAATCCCTTGCAAGCAATCACAGGAGTGAGTCTGTGACCCATAGACATCTCCAGACTTTCACACTTTGAAATGCTTTTCAGGACTTTAATGCAGCCATTTTTAATGGTTGCTTGTTTTGGGGAGTTTCTGCCTTTATTCTCCACTTCAGCTGGTGAAATGCTTATAATTATAAATGAATTTCTTTAAAAAAAAAAAAAATCCTTACTGATCCCAAACTTTTAAACGTTTATATACTTAGATTTAAATTCAAATAAAGGGCCCTGTCTAATGTTGATATTTGCAGGAGGTTGACATACAGCTCTCACGAACGCAGTAAGGTAACCTTCAGACTGTCTCTCGGTCTGTCGATCCACCTGTAGAGAGACTCTGGGCACCCGGATCCTGTACAGACCATCAACTGCTGCCACATCCTGAAGAACACAGGCAGAGAAATACAATATATTATACCAGAAACACAGCAGACAGGGTTATGACATTTCATCCTTTCCTCTTTAGCCACAAATATCCTTGCTTTCCTAAAGAGCAGGTTCTCACCTTCAATATATTCCTGTCTTTCTCAGAGAGCTGGTTTTGTGAAAG
Source organism: Elopichthys bambusa (assembly GCA_037101425.1). NCBI lineage: Eukaryota > Metazoa > Chordata > Actinopteri > Cypriniformes > Xenocyprididae > Elopichthys > Elopichthys bambusa. The sequence continues at coordinate 20,198,533 of CM074435.1, forward strand.
ATACACACTGTTTTCTCTTCCACCCCTGATCTGTAGAGCACCACGAAGGCGAAATCTGGGAACATCATCTGAAACAAAGACCAGCAGTGACGACACTATAAAAAGGCATATTAATAGACAGACTAACTATTAAACATTTACCTTAATACTCACCCACTTCAAATGAATGCTCTAGTGGCACAGAGAATCCGCTGAAATCGGTGTCCACCGCATCTCCTACCTGACAGACAAAACCATTTACATTCAGACAGATCAGAGAGCAGCCCAACATGCTAAGATGGTCCACATGCAAGAAATCAGCAAATACACATGCCGAGAATGTGATGTTTAAAGGACATATTCAACTTACCCTTCGACCGTTATTGCATTCGCCAGATTGTGTCCATAAAAGCGTAATAATTGACAGGACGAACAAAATAAGCGACAGCGCTCTAATCGTGGCCATTTTGTCGCAAGTCTTAAGACTTCCGCTTTGTGTAACGGAAATACGGCGTTTCAAAACAAAAGTCGTAGAAACATCGAAGATGCTCGATTACGTTTCTCTATTCACTTATGAAATGTATATTCATCATTTATTTTTTATGTGCTAATTTTAAAGCATCAATATGTCTTTCAGTTACATCCGACTGGATCCCTTATGAAAATTAACCATGGTTTATTATAGTAAAACCAAGTTTTTTTGGTGTATTGATTACTAATTGTATAACACAAATACCATATTTAAACTATGGTTATTGTAGCAAAACCATTGTTATTTTGTGGTTATCATGGAATAATTACAATAACCATTTTTTTTTTTGTAAAACCATGGGTAATTACCACAATAAAAACCCTTCAGTTTATTTGCTTATGTTTTAACTAAACATATGAAAACATTTTTTATTCTCATTTATTTCGATCTTTTGGGCTCTAAAACTAATAATTTTGCTATGTTTCAACTATTAGAATGAACTAGAGACGTTTTGTCTTGCTGCAAAAACAAGCAACTGCTCTGATAAAACAAATCACAAATAAACGAGTTGACTCGCCCAAACAACAACAACAACAAAAAGAATATTTATACTGTTAGTAGTCGGTCATTGTTAAATTTGGACTCTTCTTTGAAGAAAAAAAAATCTACTTATGTAAAGCGGACATAGCAACACTGCTAGATGCCTTTTCTCCTTAGCCACTAGGGGGCGCGCTGCACACTAGAGCGCAGTTATATTGAAGTACTGCTAGAATCTGCAGTTCTTTCGCCGGGCGCAGTGGCGTGCGCCTGTAATCCAAGCTACTGGGAGGCTGAGGCTGGCGGACCGCTTGAGCTCAGGGGTTCTGGGCTGCTGTGGACTATGCCGATCGGGTGTCCGCACTAAGTTCGGTATCGATATGGTGCTCCTGGGGGAGCCCGGGACTACCAGGTCGTCTAAGGAGGGGTGAACCGGCCCAGGTCGGTGACGGAGCAGGTCAAAGCCCCCGTGCCGATCAGTAGTGGGATCGCGCCTGTGAATAGACGCTGCAGTGCAGCCTGAGTAATATAGCGGGACTCAGTCTTTTGTGTGTTTTTTGAATTTCTCATTTTAAACGGGAATACATTAATTAATCTCTAAAGTAATCTTTTTGACCGAACTTTTAACTTTATTTGGTACATTAGTCAACCTTTTCTACCTCCAAAATTAAAAATCTGTTCACGGATGCTTTTAATTTGCATTTTTTCACAAAATTTGGTTCATTTTAATTTCATTTCAGTGGCCAGAAAAGAAGTGATGTAGTGCCCCCTCTGTTTACGAAATTGAATTACACCTGAATTTTGTGCAACATGAATCACTGAACCAATAGGAGTCGCTGTTCGCATTATTTTTGTAATTCATTTCATGACATGGGGTGTGTCTCAATCAGCTCCCTTGCTCCCGAGCTCATGAATCAGTATATCGTGTACACGAATTCGGGCACTGGTAAGGACAGTAAAGGACGCTGGTTCACTACACATTGGGATACTTATGACTCTATTTCCGGCGACGCGACAACGTCCTCATTGTACAACATCAGTACTGGTATTGAACAGCAGAGCTGATATCTTTCTGACATTACTTGTAATGTTATTTAAAGCACGTTATAATAAATTCTTTGCTTGTTACATGAACGTGCAACATTTTAGCCGTAAATAAATTATAAATGTTAGCTAAATTATGTTCATTATCTGTCTAGCGATGTATGTTTATACTGAAATATAGCCTAATAAAATAATGGTTTGTATTTTTAAAAACATCTATCGCGCATCGTTATGTGTAGTGAGTAGGCTCACGTGATTTAAGTTTCGCGCTTCAGAACTTCCGTTTAGGGAGCATCGATGCTCACTGGTTTTCATGGTGCATTGTGGGATTTTTTAGGGAGCAAACGTTTCAGTGCCCTGGTAAGAACTTCTGTGATGGAGACAGCCCTTAAAAAGACTCCCTGACCAGTGCTCTGACTACTGAACTAGGGAGCTGATTGAGACACACCCATGGATTTCCCCCACAATAAATCCATTCTCAGCGGCTCCGGTTTCTGCTAAATTAGTTTTTGTTGTTTGTTTTTAGGAAATATGTCGCTGTATGATTGACTTTACACATTGAGTCTGCAATCAACATGGTTCACTGTGAGACCAAGACGGATTTCCAAAAGACAATAACGGGTAAACTGGACAAAAACACGTGCTTTAAAAGCATAAGAGCTCTTAACGCTCAGTAAATGTGTGCGCCAGTGTACAGGGTTCTCTCTGTGTGACAAGTTTGTGGTTAACTTCATTATAACTGTTGTTGTCACAAGTAAAGAAAGTGTAATGACAAGAGTTGGACACTAGAGAGTAGCTTAGTAACACGGGAAAATGTGCTCACGCCAAAACAAATTTGAACATGGCTAAAGAAGACAAGTCACGTGCTAAATTGATTGATGAAGACCTTTATATTCATCTCAATTTACTGCCTCTAATCATAGTATTATTATTATTGTTATAGGATCTTATTCTAAATATTCAGACGTTTCCACATGAAAAAACACTATAGTATTTTTTCATGTGGGTTGAAAACGATGGTTAATTTTGCATTAGGCCTATTTTTAATACCACATATTTAAACCTTTTCCCATGAACGCCTTTATAATTTATTTTTTTCCTTCTTTTCAAATGCCTTTTCTTTCTTTTTTTTGCAAATATTTTATTTTACCCTTGTCCCAGACCCAGATTAGTTTAAACTTTGAAAATCCATCTTAAATAGCTGTTTTTTTGTTTTTTTACTATTATAATCAAAGAGTAAGAATAAAAATAGGCTATATAAACTTTTAGGATTTGTACTGTGTGAAAATGGTTTATATGCATTTTTACAAAATTACAAAAATCCCTCTGTTATGACGTCATTCCATCACGACCAACAACATTGCCGCTAAATTTTAGCTCTCAAATTATGTTAGCAAGAAAAAGAAGTCGGTCATTTTAGTACAAACATTTTAGTGTCTTTTTCACCACTAAATGCTATTAACCCTTTGACGCGTACGATCACACCGGTGTGATTAGAACCAGAGACTGTATATTATAGGGAGATAAGAGGGTCTGTATCTCTTACCATTGGAGAAAGCGTAACTGCTAACTTAATCACGTGCGGCTACTCTCAGCCTATCGTGTAATGGCAGTGAAATCAGACGCAACATTCCCTAGTCTGCCTTCTCTTAAAAAAATAAAATTTTTATCAAGCTAAAATCTACATATAGTTCCCAACGAAAGTATTGTTTAGTGTAAAACATGTTGAAGATTAGCAAACAGGCTGTTGATTAATTAAATGATTAGCTATTTCCCCACAAAAGCGGTTTAATCACCATAGTGAAGTCTCTCATCAATTGACATCCATTCAAAAAACAGCCTCTGGTCTCCTTCCCTGCATACCACCAGGGGCAGGAGTGTTAGCATTAGCTGTTATGCTTTTTTTTTGCTATAGGTTGCAGGCTTGCCTTCCAGGTGCTTTGTTAGAACGTTCAGTGCATCACGTGATCAACTGCCAAATTCAAATGTGCGTGAGATATATATATATATATACAGGTGCTGGTCATATAATTAGAATATCATCAAAAAGTTTATTTCACTAATTCCATTCAAAAAGTGAAGCTTGTATATTATATTCATTCATTACACACAGACTGATATATTTCAAATGTTTATTTCTTTTAATTTTTATTATTATAACTGACAACTAAGGAAAATCCCAAATTCAGTATCTCAAAAAATTAGAATATTGTGAAAAGGTTCAATATTGAAGACACCTGGTGCCACACTCTAATCAGCTAATTAACTCAAAACACCTGCAAAGGCCTTTAAATGGTCTCTTAGTCTAGTTCTGTAGGCTACACAATCATGGGGAAGACTGCTGACTTGACAGTTCAATTCAATTCACATTTATTTGTATAGCGCTTTTCACAATACATATCGTTTCAAAGCAGCTTTACGGAGAATGCATGTCAACATTACAATTTAGAAAATGCAATTAGCTAATAATGTAATAATTTAGGCAATTTATTTACAGTCACTGTTAGCAATTTAATTGAAGGTAGAAGCAATGAGCTCCTGGAAAAATGAATTTAATATTAACAATAATTAGGATATATAGAAATTTGGGAATGTGCGTGTTGATCCAGATGTTGCATCTTCTGAAGTCCTCACAGGAGTTGGCGTCATCTCTTCAAAGGTGTTGGTCATCTGAGGTCTTCTTAAGAGGCTGGATCTAAACTGAAGCTGATGTACTCTCTAGTCAACGGAAGAACGGAAAAGCAAATGGCAAAGCAAATGGAGAATAATTAGCATAGCTGCTGTTCATAACATTAAACAAAGATAGTTATGTGCAATTGACCTGATATGAGATGCATTATGTGAATGCTTGGCTAAAGAGATGCGTCTTTAATCTAGATTTAAACTGGGAGACTGAGTCTGAGCTCCGAACATTATCAGGAAGGCTATTCCAGAGTTTAGGAGCCAAATGTGAAAACGCTCTCCCTCCTTTAGAGGACTTAGCTATCCTAGGTACAACCAGAAGTCCAGAGTTTTGGGATCTTAAAGAGCCTGAAGGATTGTAGGGCAATAGAAGGTCGGTTAAGTACACAGGAGCTAAACCATTTAGAGCCTCTACTTTATAATCGATACGGAACTTAATAGGTAACCAGTGTAGAGATGATAAAATTGATGTTATATGATCATATTTTCTTGACCTGGTAAGAACTCTGGCAGCTGCATTTTGGACTAATTGTGGCATGTTTATTGAGGATGCAGGACAACCAGCTAGTAATGCATTCCAGTAATCTAGTCTAGACGTCATGAATGCATGAACAAACTTTTCTGCATCAGAAACAGATAAAATATTCCGTATCTTAGCAATGTTTCTGAGGTGGAAGAAGGCTGTTTTTGTAACATATGAAATATGATTTTCGAAGAACAAATTGCTGTCTAATATAACACCCAGGTCTTTAACTGTGGAGGATGGAGTAACAGTACATCCTTCTAAATGCAGATTGTAGTCTGAGAGATTTTGTGTGCAGGTTTTTGGCCCAATAAGTAATACTTCAGTCTTATCTGAATTTAGTAGAAGAAAATTACTAGTCATCCAATGTTTTACTTCTTTAACACACTCTGTCAGATTGGATAATTTAGAGATTTCATCTGGTTGTGTTGAAATGTATAACTGAGTATCATCAGCATAGCAGTGGAAACTAATTCCATGTCTTCTTATAATATTACCAAGTGGCAGCATGTATATTGAAAATAGCAGAGGGCCTAACACAGATCCTTGCGGCACTCCATAATTTACTATCGTTATCTTAGATTTTTCCCCGTTTAAATAAACAAAATTGTGACGGTTTGATAGATGCGACCTAAACCACATTAATGCCTGTTCCTGAATACCAGTGTAATTTTGTAGTCGATCTAAGATTATTTTATGATCTGTAGTGTCGAACGCAGCACTGAGATCAAGTAACACTAGTACTGAGACACAGCCTTGTCAGAAGCTAGAAGTCAGTCATTTGTAATTTTAACGAGCGCAGTTTCTGTGCTATGATGAGACCTGAATCCTGACTGAAATTTTTCATAGATAGCGTTTTTTTGCAAGAAGGAGCACAATTGAGCAGATACAACTTCTAGTATTTTAGACATAAATGGAAGATTTGAAATGGGTCTGTAATTTGCCAATACATTTGGATCTAATTGTGGTTTCTTAATGAGAGGCTTAATAACTGCTAGCTTGAACAGTCTTGGGACATGACCTAGAGATAAAGACGAGTTAACAATATTGTGAAGAGGCTCTTCTGCTACAGGTAACAATTCTTTTAGTAGTTTAGTGGGTATTGGATCTAATAAACATGTTGTTGGTTTAGACGCAGTGATACGTTTATTTAGCTCTTCCTGTCCTATAGTTGTAAAGCACTGAAACTGTTCTTGAGGGGTGATAATTGAGGCTGAATCATAAAACTCTGTCAAAGGTTGTACATTTACAATTGTATTTCTGATGCTTTTGATTTTTTCAGTAAAGAAATTCATAAAGTCATCGCTACTAAACTGTAACGAAATGTTTTGTTCTGGTGATGTCTGTTTATTTGTTAATCTAGCCACTGTACTGTACAAGAATCTTGGATTGTTTTGGTTATTTTCTATGAGTTTGCGGAGATGCTCGGCCCTGGCTGCTTTTAGAGTCTTTCTATAACGGGACGAGCTGTCTTTTCACGCGATTCTGATGACTTCTAAACGAGTTTGCCTCCATTTGCGTTCTAGATTACGAGTTTCTCTTTTGATAGCGTGAGTAATACTGTTGTACCATGGTACAGTATTTTTCTCTTTAACCTTTTTTAATCTCATGGGTGCAACAGTATCTAATGTACTAGTGAAAATGGTGCACATACTGCTACTACAGTTGTCCAAAAGATGACCACTGACACCTTGCATAAGGAGGGCAAGACGCAAAAGGTCATTGCAAAAGAGGCTGGCTGTTCACAGAGCTCTATGTCCAAGCACATTAATAGAGAGGCGAAGGGAAGGAAAAGATGTGGTAGAAAAAAGTGTACAAGCAATAGGGATAACCGCACCCTGGAGAGGATTGTGAAACAAAACCCATTCAAAAATGTGGGGGAGATTCACAAAGAGTGGACTGCAGCTGGAGTCAGTGCTTCAAGAACCACTACGCACAGACGTATGCAAGACATGGGTTTCAGCTGTTGCATTCCTTGTGTCAAGCCACTCTTGGAACAACAGACAGCGTCTCGCCTGGACTAAAGACAAAAAGGACTGGACTGCTGCTGAGTGGTCCAAAGTTATGTTCTCTGATGAAAGTAAATTTTGCATTTCCTTTGGAAATCAGGGTCCCAGAGTCTGGAGGAAGAGAGGAGAGGCACACAATCCACGTTGCTTGAGGTCCAGTGTAAAGTTTCCACAGTCAGTGATGGTTTGGGGTGCCATGTCATCTGCTGGTGTTGGTCCACTGTGTTTTCTGAGGTCCAAGGTCAACAAAGCCGTATACCAGGAAGTTTTAGAGCACTTCATGCTTCCTGCTGCTGACCAACTTTATGGAGATGCAGATTTCATTTTCCAACAGGACTTGGCACCTGCACACAGTGCCAAAGCTACTAGTACCTGGTTTAAGGACCATGGTATCCATGTTCAAAATCTATGGGGTATTGTGAAGAGGAAGATGCGATATGCCAGACCCAACAATGCAGAAGAGCTGAAGGCCACTATCAGAGCAACCCGGACTCTTATAACACCTGAGCAGTGCCACAGACTGATCGACTCCATGCCACGCCACATTGCTGCAGTAATTAAGGCAAAAGGAGCCCCAACTAAGTATTGAGTGCTGTACATGCTCATACTTTTCATGTTCATAATTTTCAGTTGGCCAAGATTTCAAAAAATCCTTTCTTTGTATTGGTCTTAAGTAATATTCTAATTTTCTGAGATACTGAATTTGGGATTTTCCTTAGTTGTCAGTTATAATCATCAAAATTAAAAGAAATAAACATTTGAAATATATCAGTCTGTGTGTAATGATTGAATATAATATACAAGTTTCACTTTTTGAATGGAATTACTTAAAATAAATCAACTTTTTGATGATATTTAATTATATGACCAGCACCTGTATATATATATATATATATATATATATATATATATATATATACACACACCCAGAGACGGATGCGCGCAGCACTTTTCATATACCACAAATATGCAGTGTTTTCAACCACATAATGTTTATTTTAGGTTTCAGACATTTATATACACGTAAGTACTAACAAAACAATACATTTAAAGTTTGTAAAATACACACTGATGTCTATGGAAGCGGCAATAACAATCCTTTCCATAATAATTAGACGACACCTTTTATTCATATCCGATACACACTCTATTCTTCCCCAGTTCACCGGCTCACTTACTTTCATGTATTTCGGAAGAAGTGGATGAATACACGTGTTGTAAATCCAACAGATCCGATTCTCTGTACACCTGCGCAAACTAACATGTCGGCGCGCGTATAGCTCAACTAACGCGATCGTTATGAAGGTGTTTAAACAGCAAAAAACATCCACTTGCGCATATTTATCAATCGGAATATCATATCTTTCATGCTATAGTTAACAAATTTGTGAATGTTTCGAATAAAAAAGGAAAAATGTAATAAAAGCAGATCATCAGTCATACAACGCTATTGTGGCTGCGGTGTGTCACGTAACAAGCAATGACGCTTCACCATGGAAACAATAAAATGATAAGTTCTAGATAACGGTCGCCTTGAAAAACTCACGCTGGGGCTCAGACAGAATATTTTAAACTTACGTGTGAAAGGGTGTTACAGCCTAATTTTAATGGTGAAAATGTTCATGACTTCCAGGGGGGAAAAGACAGAATTCTTCAGCGATGCATATTTACATGATAAATAAAATCAGTTAAAACAGATTTAATAAACTAGTCACAGTATGGTAAATGTTTTAAGAGTTTATTTCTAAAAGTCCACAGGGCCAGAAGTGGTCATAGTTAAAGAAACACACTACTGTATAATGTAATCGTTTAGTGATGTTGTCCGTGGGTCTGACATATGATGCAATAAAATGTTTTCCTGTTTAAGCTGTTACAGACATGAACAAAGTTATGTCTACACAAATATTGCAATGTTCCCCAACCACCTGAGAATGTACTCCTTTGCCTGAATATCTGTCTTTGTATTGAACCTATTAGTAACCGCATGGACACCAGATCCAGAATGGGCAATCATGGCCACAGGTTAATCAATAGCTTAGATCGATTACAATCAATTACAGTAGCACACAGTTGTTGTGTTCCACAACCTCATTTTGTTCTGTACTGTTCTGTTCCTATTGTACTGTAAATCAAGGTTAATGATTATCTAACACTCTTTCCCCCCAATCAATAGTGTACCCGCTCAGTCAGTATGGGACCCATGGACTGCCATTAAGATCCAAGGCATGAGAAAAAACAAACAGACGCACGCCCTTTCAGTTACATTAATCAGATGACACTGAGGTAAGTGATACAGCATGGCGTACTGGCATTTCCATAACTGAACACATCTCTAAGAGAGCCTGTATGATTAATGGACTGTCTCAGCAGAAGGGCTTGGTTTTCCATACACCCTTGCCATTTGATTTCCAAGACATTCCTACTTTGAAATGAATATATATGTCTTCCATCTAGTCATTGCTGTCTGTCATCACACCCTCAGACAATAGTAAAGCCCCACACTCCTACAGGACTATAATTAGCCATCACATCACTGTGAAGGCATGTTTGTGTCACTGAATTTGTGGGGTGACATTTGATCATAAAGCAGGATAACATTTTCTGCTTACATTTAATGATTAGAGTTGTTGTATTGTGACATATGGTTTACATATGGGGATTTATAAGCCCATATTATGTCTAATTGGATCAAATAAATTAAATTAGCACTCCATAAAGCATAAACTATCATGTTTATATCACTTTCTTTTCCGCTGCATGTCTTGTGCTTGTGGTTGTACATGAGTTTCTTCTGTCTCCTCTCCTGCATTAAATTGTGTTATTTTTCTCCTTGACACCTGACTCTCAAGTTACACTTTCTATAAATAGCACAGTCTGCTCAGTCGTCTCGCCCCCCAAATTAAAGTTCACAAAGAGTGTTTATTGGTGTGTGAAGCTTAATAGAGCGTCACTGAACTGTACACTTCAAGCAGGGGCGTGACTAAACTATGATCTCCGCTGTTTTTTGCCATTAAAGACATCTGTGTGTGGACCATGACCATTGTAACCATTGCGTTTCACATTTTTTTTCAGCGTCTTATACCATTGAAGTGTTACATTTTACATTTTTATTGTTTTAGTTGTTGCTTTTTAAAGAAAATATACTTTTAACTCTATTTTGTCATGTCATATTAATTAAATTTAGTCAGTTTTTCATTACACGTCATGCAAGTTTAGCTGAGGATATTTGAAATTTTATAAACACTACCATTCAGAAGAATCTCTTTTGCTCACCAAGGCTACAGTAAAATCAGTAATAATGTGAAATATCATTACAGCTGTTTTTTATTTTAATGTATATTAAAATGTAATATATTCCTGTGATGGCAAAGCTGAATTTTCAGTCTTCAGAGTCACATGATCCTTCGTAAATCATTCTAATATGCTGATTTGCTGCTGAAGAAACATTTCTTATTATTTTTGAAAATGTTTAATTTTTTCTTTGATACATTAAATATCTAAAAGGACAGAATTTATCTGACCTAGATTTTTTTTTAACTATGTAAAATGAAATTTGATCAATTTAATATATATCCTTGCTGAATAAAAATACTTTAAAAAATCTTACTGACATCAAACTTTTGAATGGTATCATATTAATTTAAACGTATCATCATTTAACAAAACATGCAAAAACTCTCTTTGTTGTGAATTCTTTAAGTTTTAGTTGTTCACTGTTCATTTTGTAGCACATTGTTACAGAAAGTGTGGCTTACACCTTCTGATTAGCATGTAACTTCAAGTGCATTTTGTGCAGATGCAGTTATGATATTAAGTTACGTTTTAAATATCTCATTATTCTCATGTATTGAATGTGTTTGGGTGAGTTAATTAACCCATTAACGAAGAGCTTAAGTTTAACTGCTTTATTAGCCTTGTTATTCGGAAAACATCACACTTTTCACACGTGACTTGTGAGGAGGACTGGCCTAATAAATGAGCTGAATTGTCAGCACATGAACTTGTTGAAAAGAAAGGGATGGTAAGAGAGCTGTAAGGTCAAAGGTCAGCCTGTCAAATATACTTAAGCTTTTCAGCAGGCTTGTTTCTGTTCTTTCCACGTCTCTCTTTAATTTTCTGAGGTAACAATCACTTCATAGATGATCGCAGATGTCAAGCAACTCCGCATTAATATGCTCCAAACAGGCTGTCAATCACTATATCTACAAATATATCATGCCATTAGCAAATAGTTTGTTTCACAGCACGCTTTAACAAGATTATCAATTGACAGGTTTGCCACAGAGACACCCTTTTTGTTTTAATGTTAAACTTTTTTCACTCTTGTCGCTGTTTTTCGTCTGCTCCTCCTGTCCAAGTTGTCTCAAGTGACACTCGTTCTGTTGCTCTCCCTCCATGTATTGCTCTGTTCTCTGCTCACCCACCCTCCTCTATCTTACTCAAGGATGAGGAGGACATGCTTGCCAAGGAAGGAGGGAATAAAAGGGATGAAAGATGAGTAAAGTGTGGGAGAAAGAAAAGTCAGGGTGACCGACATATGACGAACCGCCATGCCTGAACCGAAGAAGCCAGGTAAGCCTCTTTAAGTTAATTTTCAGCATCGATTTTACATTTAACACTACGATATATTTTAATCACCGCTATTTGTCATTTTATATGTCACATTAATGTAAATGATGCTCTTATACTCTGACTGGCAGAATGCTTGAGTGTCTGGCCCACACTTAACATTCATAATAACATCCATTTGTTGATCATTTCATTCAGCAAGCTGTGTTAGACAATCAGTAGATAAATCTTGATCATTGGTTCACACTTTTTATTAGCGAACTACCTGCTGAGGCAGAGAAGTATTGCTTTATTTGCTTAAAACGTAAATTATGGTCCTGAATGTAGACTTATTGTAAAGGAGATGTTTAGACTGCCTCAGCTGTGACAGGCGTTGAAAGATGAGTTTTATAGGTTAGGTTGGCAGCAGCAGGATTGAGAGGTCAATTTTCAGTTTGGGGTTTGGCAGTATAGACGACAAGACTGAGAAAACACTCACTTATATATAGGGATACACCGATACCATTTTTTAAGGACCGAGTATGAGTACCGATACTTTTTTTCTAGTACTCACCGATACCTATACATTTATTCATTTCTTTCTCTCTCTCTCTCTCTTTTTTTTTTTTTTTTTTTGATGTTGCAGTTTTCCAAGCACAACACAGTGAGACTAATGAATGTAGGACAGCTTCTTTATTATTACTCTAATAAAAAAAAAAAAAAATTTTATTTGCTTGTCACAAACTTAAAGAACAAAAATTTCACAGTGTCCAATAACCTTCAAAGGGCATAATTACCAATATAATTGTTGTTATAAAAAAAGAAATTTACAAACAAATTACAAATAATACAACATATACTATAGAGATACAAATTAAATAAACTTGTTTTTCAGATACAGTAGGTTTATTTACCATGTATACATTTATTTAACATATTTTAGAGCGCGCTTCTAGTACGGTTCATTCGGCGCAATTCTGCCTATCCCGCCTTTACTAATCGATAACGAATTGTGTTAGAAAGCATGCAGTTCGCAATGTGTGTGTTTTCATCATTCATTTTGAAGTATTTCCACACCCCTGAGGCTGACATTGTGTCTGCTGCTGCCGCCGGAGTCTCTGTGCACGGAAAATGTTGTCAGTTACGTCACGTGAGGTATCGGTCTGAGCTTGGTATCCTACTTATATATCTTGGTGATGATTGCTAAGGCTGGAATACACTACACAACTTTTTTTCTTTTTTTAAAAATCTAAACAGATTCGAAAACCTAGGCATCATACACTTGATCACACACTACCAGTCTTTCAGGTTATTTTGAGTAAATCAAACTCACACATAGCTGTTGCTGGGAGACGCATGACAAACAAAAACAATATGTGTTCTAAAATCGGCTCAAATTATCAAATGTGTTTGATATTCTCAAACTGGATGGTATTATAGTATGAAGATAAAAATTCGTAGTCAGTGTCATCATGATTTTTTGTGAAATCTGTCAACTCTGACTGCCAAAAAATACAGACTGACTCTAGACTGGCAACTAGAGTTAGGGTTAAAAAAAAGTGTTGAATTTCAGCCTTTTATGACTAATCATTAACCATTAGACAATACTCTTCTGTACCTATAACGAAACGTAAACTTAATTTTGAAATATATTTGGTCTGAGGTAGAATCACATTCCAAGAGGGAGAAATAATCAAATTCAAATCTCATTATATGTGAATACTCTGAGGATATCACATAAAGCTGCATGAATATGATGTTTCGCCTGCAGAAATGTTTTCTTAAAGACCTTTGTTCAAATACTCATTGCTCAATTGACCCTGTAAGTGAAATTCTGATCATTATGAAAATGAATCTATTGATTTAAGTAGTGCGCAATTCAAAATCAATAACTTATGAAGTGTGTGGTCCTTAAAGTATTAGTGCTGATAGTTGGAGTGGGTTAGTTCTGAACATACAGTATGATTTCAGTTGCTGGCACTGATACGGAGCTAAAAGCTTTAGCTATACTGCACCTTTTTATAGAGCTTTTAAGGAGAGTGAATTGCAGGTGTAACCAGCAGATGGAATCATTAGCATCAAATATCAGAAGATGATGTCAAAAGATACCAATGTTCATCCATGTAAGTGATGTTGTGAACTTGTGTATCTGACTGAGGTTCTAAATTATGACCTTCATGGACTACACAGTCTTGAGACAGATTTGACAGACACTAAAAAACAGTGTTGTAGTACTCGAGACTCGGACTCGGTCTTGGACTCGGCCTCGAGACCATATTGTAATGGTCTTGGTCTTGTCATGGACTCGTGTGCATTTTGACTCGGAAATTGACTCGTACTCGAAAGTATTAGGAATCGGACTCATTCCCGAGTCCACTCGAGTCCCATTCAAAATATTTCATGATTATTATTGTATGTTATTATTTCTGTAAATTGATGTTTGGTTGACACGTCCAATGATTGGTGATTTTCTTGTGCGCAACTGCGCATGACTTGAAAAAAAATGAGTCAGAGATTAGTTTCACGTGAATGAAGGCGGAGCCTCAGCACACACACAAAGAAATTAAGGTTTTTGATAAAAACATTCCAGGATTATTCTCCTTATAATGGACTTCAATGGCCTCAAACGGTTGAAGGTCAAAATTATAGTTTCAGTGCAGCTTCAAAGGGCTTTAAATGATACCAGACGAGGAATAAGGGTCTTATCTAGCGAAACGATCTGTCATTTTCGAAAAATTTTAAAATGTATATGATTTATATAAACAAATGATCGCCTTCCAAGTCCTTCATACGAAGTCCATTCAACATACGGAACGAACGCAGCGCCAGTTACATTTTTTCTGTAAGTAGAATAGGGAAGGTGTAGAACATACAGCGTAAGCTTTTTGAAGAATACGAAAGTATGGTTTTGGCGGAAGCACTTGGAAGGCAATCATTTGTTTATATAAAGCATATACATTTACAATTATTTAGAAAATGACCAATAGTTTCGCCAGATAAGACCCTTATTCCTCGTCTGGTTTCGTTTAAAGCCCTTTGAAGCTGCACTGAAACTATAATTTTGACCTTCAACCATTTGGAGGCCATTGAAGTCCATTATAAGGAGAATAATCCTGGAATGTTTTCATCAAAAACCTTAATTTCTTTTCGACTGAAGACATGAACATCTTGGATGACATGGGGGTGAGTAAATTATCAGGAAAACTTTATTTGAAAGTGAACTAATCCTTTAACGTTAGTGCAAAGGCAGCAGGACTCAGGTAGTAGCGGGAAGTTCGGAAGATCATTTTACTGACTCAGATCTTTGAATCTCGTTCAACAAAATGAACAAATCTTTTTTCAAGTCATTTTATTTATTTTAGCAGAATATAATTGAAATGTTACATTTTAAATTCCCCAACACATACTACTTGCGCAAACGTTTATCACATTTGTAATAAAAAGTAAACTATGGGCTAATACAGCCACAAAGGCCAAATTATGAAGAAAAAATTATTGATTAATTAATTGCTTAGCAGGGTTTGAGGCTATGCAGTCTGTTTGGAAGTGAGGTGAACAGATCAGATCAGAGTCGTTCTTTCTTTTGTCACCTCACATTTATCACGTCTGTTCCCCAGAAAGATTAGATACCTCCGGTCTAGAACTCCAAACTTTCTGGTCTCTGTCTCAACATACTGTGAACTCGGTCTTGACTCAGACTCGAATGAGCTGGTCTCGACTACAACACTGCTGAAAAATCTCAAGGTGAAAGAGGAAGCACTGAATAGTAAAAGAAACTAAAGGTTGTGCAGTGTTTTGAGCTGCTGCTGAATTTCTCTGAAGATCCTCAGAGAAGGCATTACTCCAGCAACAGCAGGATAATCAGCAAAACTTGCTGTAATAGTCTCAAAATGCATTTAATGTACAGGGAAGTAATTGTGGCGCTAAGCTGCTTAACGGTGGATGCTGTTAAGGAAAACAGATATGGATGCTTGTAATTACTGTAAATGGAACTGGAAATTCCAGATATTTAGAAGTAGGAAGATGGAACAATCCACAATCATTCTCAGGAAACGGAACCATTTGTGCTAAAAATATAAAAATAATTTCAAAATAATTTTAATTATTTGTTAAACTGACTAAAAACTAATTTATACAAATAATTTGGCCATGTATAATGGGGCTGACACAAATAGAAAGTCTGCATGAGCATTTTACATGGTGATTACAATAGCAGTAAAAAAAAAATTATTTTATTTTTATATAACTTATTCAAATGTACTATTTTTTTTTTTGTATTATACATTAAACAGATTTAAAACAATTGTACAATGTGACTAAGTTCAGTATTCCGTTAAGTTCATCATTTGGGAACGCATTTAGCAAACAAATGGCACTGTCTCCTGAGAACGACCCTTTCAAAAAAGCACAATGTCAGATCAGTGTCACCATGCCTTCTTGAGACCTGCCTTCTCTCTGTTATGATTCAGTTTTTCCTTCTAACTCAGCCCCATGACTTGGTGTTAAACCCAGTCTGAGAGCATGACATCAGGAGTGTCAAATAACTAGTAATCTGTTGCACCTTCTCTTGTCTATCCTTTAATTTTCATTCACACTTCAGACCACACACGAGGCCCCTCTTTTAGTTCATTGCTTCTTAAAGATCACATTTACCACCCTCCACTCAAGTCCCCGGGTCACATACATGGGCCACTTTGCATTGAGTTGGGACCTGCCGGGACAAAGTCTGTCTGGATCTCCTGAAGCCGTAGTGACTGGCAAGGAGCACGATTCCTTAATAAACAGCTTCCAGAATAGCCCCGTGGCCTTGAGTAGCTTTTAGGAGGGTGTGTGATTTTACAAATGGGCATGTTGACAGCGGAAAAGTGTTCAGAGAAGTGTGTCTCTGTGCATATTGCTCCATAATTATGCATACTCTGTAATGATAGTACTGTAATAGTGAGCCAAGGCTGTGCGCTATAAATTGTGCATTTGCATTAATATTGGATTAGGGCTGAAATAAAGCCGACTGTATGTGATATGTCACATTAATATAAATTACTTCACAAAGAGTCTAATATAATATCCAAGCTTAGTGAAATGTCTGGCCTGTGACAGTTTGAGATGGGTGAAGGATTCCTTAGGATTTCTAAAAATGTCTTGAAATGGCTCTTTGATTATTTGGTTGTGGCTTAAACATCTTCTGTGACAATGTTGCAATTCATTTTCCTTTTTTTATAAGCATGTGTCGCCTTTCCATGCAGTAATAATGTCACTTCTGTCCTGGCAGGACAACAAGAGTTTGGTTCCCTGTAGCCCTGCTAATGAAACACCCAATGAGTATTGAGTATTGAGTATTAGTGAAGTTTAAGCCTCTCACTTGGCATCTGAAATGTCATTATTATGATGCCCCCTTTTCCCAAATCCCCCTATTTTTACCACAACATGCAGAGCACAGAAATCATGACGCAGACACTGTCTGTGAACTCTGTGATCCGGGATGGACAGACTCTGGCTTTGACCATTTTGTTTGTGTGTGACCCACACATACACACACAAAACTTTGTTTTTTACTAGCTGGCCTGATTTTCACCTGCCCTGTCACAACATAATGATAATAACCTTGTATTCTAATAAGTAAGCTTATTAATACACCACCATTTTAAATAACAGTGAAATTTCACAGTTCTCGTTTCTAATTTTGATAAACATAGCAAAAACTAGCTTAACTAATATAAAGTTCAAACATTAGTCAAGTGAACAGTCAGTAATAAAGAACAAATTAATAAATTACAAGCAATAGCACAAATAAATACAATAGAACAGAAATACAAATAGTGCTTTAAGTTTTTTAGGTTTAGGTCATCTAACCATGATATTCAGGTGTAGAAATCAGATGTAAAATAACAGTTTAGTCTTTATCCCCTTCCTATTCCTAAGGTCTCTTTTGAATGGTATTTGTACCGGGAGTGTTACAGTGTAATGCTAAGTAGTTATTTTACATATGAATAGATTTTTCCAATGGAGGGCATCCTTAGATCCTTGGACATTCCCAAAGGGAGGTTTTGTATACCTCAGTGTAAGTAATCCCCCCCCCCACACACACACACACACACATGCAGTAACAGTGTCTTAACATTCAATGTCTCATTTCCAGCTGGGATAGTGTAGCATTACCTCATACCTGTTAACATCACAACGCACTCCTTGGCATGCATCTCCTTCATGATGGATTACACGCAGATGTGTGAGCACTCGCTTTTGGTGTGTTTCTGAATATGTCCTCCAACTTGACCGTAATAGGATATGTACTGCATGACCTGATATCGCTCTATGCCTGTATTCATCAACCGCTGTTGCATATTGCACACCTCAGCGGTGCTCAGTCCTCCTCCTGGAGATCTGGAGTCATGAAATATTCAAGTAAACCCAATGACCTTGATTAGCTGGTTTGTGAGTATTTGATTAGATTTGAACTAAACTCTGCATGAAGGTACATCTCGTGGAGCGCACTGGCAAAACCACTGTGCTAATTTGTATCTGTTTAACTCTTCTAAATCATCAAACTTTTCTCCTGCTTTCTCAGCACCCGCAGTATAAATAATTTCCATTCATGTAATAGCGGCATGTCCATTCAAACAAGGTCTATTTTTTTTTATTTTTTAAAAGTGTATCTTTAATAATTATGTCTGGGTATTGTAAGTAATAAGGTGTTTGCATGGCTCAACAAAAAGGATGGTGGCCTGGGACCAGTGTGAAAGAGACTATATAGACATTTAAAAAAACAAAAACTATTAAAAATGACAAAAACACACAACAAAATGGCTAAAACTTTAACTCGGATTAAAATGAAAATGGAAAATATAAAATTAAAAACTGACTCAAAATATTAATAAATACTAGGGCTGCCCTCGACTAAAGATTTTTTAGTCGACTAGTAGCTGTTCATTTTAAGCGATAGTCAACTAATCGCACGTTTATTAATAAACCATATAATCATAATAAAGAGCCTACATAGTGCCTACATAAAATGCCTACATAGCCTAATCAGCGTATTTGTGAGTGCACACAAATAAGACTCTTCACAGATTTAAATGATGTATTACTCTTATCTGTATGACCAAAAATCGACTGAGTATTTTAAGTGCAAGTGATCGCACCGATCACTTATTACAATTTTAAAAATTTTTAAAAATTTTAAAATGTTATGTAAATAACATTTGAGAGGAGAAAAAACAATGCAATTTATATGTGTGAAACTCCGCCCTCCCCCCTTATGACACAAAATGAATTAAAATGTCTAATCTGCTCTTTTTCCTAAAATGAGAATTCATGGTGATCACTGGCTGTCAAGATTAGTTACAATTTTGCTTATTGGTTTATTAAAAATGCAATGTGCTGTCCTGAGAGCGGAAGAGAGAAAGAGATCACTGTCAGAAAGTAAAGAGGCCATAATTAATCTCAACATCATCACACCATAAACCACCTTTTGACATTCATTTTATATGATAGCCTGTCTTTACTTCATAAAAACTGGGGGAGAGAATAATTTTAATTTTAGTTTAAATCATGTTTTGAACTTCAGATTATGTAAATCATTTTTGTTGAATAAACTGAAGTGATAATCAGATTAAAATGAATTATAATTCATGTAAAACTATTATATGTATGTATAACTATTCTTATAAAACTATATAGGTTGTAATTACATTCACAGCATGACCCATAGCAACCAGTTTATTTTTATTCTCAGATCAGATGATCATGATCAAACTGTTTCTGCATAGTCTATCTCTCTAATCTTAATTTTTATCCTCACCACCTCATCTTTCCATATGTGCAGGAAAGAGATATTTACGATCTAAGATCCATAACTCAAATCATCAGTACTGTCATGCAGAGACTGATAGATATTGTAATGTTTCTCTTAAGTGTTTCCTCTTGCTGCCAAAAGAATCAATCTCTCCATCCTCATAAAACGGGAATCTTCATCATGTGCGGCCGACCCTCCCTGCACTTGTATCCACTCCAAATGCTTCTAATGCCAAAGATACTCCATCACACACCGCTTGTAAAAATAGCTGCTTTCAATCTGGATCTGAGGAGCTGAATGAATCCTGAGGGGAAAAAACATCTCTTTTTTTGTTGTGATATCCTTAGAAACACTACATATATCACTTGGCTGTTCCCATCAGTGTCTGCTTATTTTGAAAATTGAAATATTCTAAATTGAATTCATTAGACATAAGTGTTGAAGTCAAGGCCACCAGACAGTTGCAACAAACTCTTTACATTAGGAAAACCCTTAAAATATAGGAAGGGGTAGTTCACCCAAAAATGAAAATGATCCCATTATTTACTCACCCTCAAGCCATCCTAGGTGTATATGACTATCTTCTTTCAGACGAACACAATCGGAGATATATGTAAAAATATCCTTTGTCCTCCAAGGTTTATAATAGAATGGGGGGGGGGGGGGGGGCACGTTTTGAAGACAAAAATAATGCATCCATCCATGAAAAAAAAGTAATCCATACGACTCCAGGGGGTTAATAAAGGCCTTCTGAAGTGAAGCGATGCGTTTTTGTAAGAAAAATATCCATATTTAAAACTTTATATAAAACTCGGGGGACGACTGTACGTCGATTTGCGGCAGAAGAGTATCCTTTGACCTGACGCACAACATAATGATGAACATGGAGGCGCAGAGCATAGAGCATAATTTTCATTTTTGGGTGAACTATCCCTTTAAGACATTTGTTGCAACTGGACCAAAAGACCCAGAAAAGAGTAGGACTGGGTATCCATACAGATTTCCAGACTCAATTTGTTTCCGATTTACAAACAATTGATTCAATTCTGATTCACTTTGATCAATTCATTTTGGCAAATTTCAGTTATAATGTCCACTTTGCTTACACATGAAAGAAATGGATCTCATAATGTCAGAAATTATACAGGGATCCTTCTAACGGTACATTACAAAATATTAATTTCAGAAATTAACAACAGGGCCCAAATTTAAATCACAAACTGCTGTGGATGTCAACTAAAGTATACTTTCAGTTGCATTTATTGCGTGAAACTGTTATTATAAAATGAAACACTTCAGTTATAAACTGAAAGTTTGTGAATGATTCATTAAAAGAATTGGCTCATTTGTTTGTCACTGGAACTACATGGTTGCACTTTATGTTTTTGATTCACTAAAAGGAACTGGCAGACTCATTTCTTTGTAAATACAACTTTTGTTCTTGTCCAAGACCATTACCCAAGACTCAGACCCAAGACCAAGTCAGACATTTTGAATATTTTGCATCCTATTTGTATTGATTAATGTTACTATAAATTTTGTCTTAATTCATAATTTGCTGACAGTTTGAAAGGTTAATTTCAGCAGTATATGATAAATAACAGTATGCCACAATTTCAAAGGGCAGAGATCACAGTGTTTTTTTTTTTCTTTTCAAAACACATTTGAGCTTGACTCTAAACACTTGGACATCCTTTCAGGCTCTGTTTGTATAACACTGTATGTGACAAGTCGGAGAGCATTGGAAGCACATATGTGGTGATATGCAAAGGGCATTTGTCAACATTAACGCATAGTGGTGTGGGTAGACATGTTAACTCAAGGCCACACATAGTGAGGCCCCTGCTTTCAGTTATCACATCCCAAGATGTGTCTGAGAGACCTGACAATGTTGTGAAAGTTTGTCTTCCCCCACTGGCCTGTCAGAATGGTTGAAATTAACTGACATGTTCTCTCGTTTGTTTTTAGACAACTTATCAAACCATGAATTGAATTGTCCTCTCTCTGTATCTTGATTGGCTTATGGCTCAAAAAAAGACTTTTTCCTTTGGTGAAGAAAGAGATGTAGAGAAGTAGTGGGGTAAATGTCATAAGAGATTAACTTTGTGAAGATTCCACAGCAGTTACTTGGCCAAACAGAGTGAGGGAGCAAAGAGAGAGGAACAGAGAGCAGAGAGTGATTTGTCAGTAAAGTGAAGGAGAGAGTACTAGCGCTGTAGGCTAATGTAACTAAAGTGAGCAAATTCTGAGTGCAGCCATGTATATGATATAGTTTCAAATGCTGAGGCTGGTATTTGAGCCTGCTCTCAATTTCAGGGCTTCGTGTGGTTGTTTTTCTAGGTTTCAGAATAGCTGTATGACCCAGTAGCCTTGGGGGGGGGGGGGGGGGGGGGGGGGGGTCGTATCTCAAACAACTATGGATTAGGATCTTCAGACAGAAACGATTACGAACATAAAAACTGAAATATTCTCAAGCCTATATATGGAGTAGATATGTAATCATAGATGTTGTATTTATGGAAATGGATTCACATTATCGACACAGAGAGAGGCATAGGAGACGAGAAGGCATTAGACCGCTCGTTTACACTTTTCTCATATGATGTTTATGTAACGCACTTTTAGATATTCAAGTCTTCTCCGTGTAATTTAACATGACCACATTAAATTGGGTCCTTCTTGCTGACCTTATGATCTCAGTCTGGCTGTCTTTCTCTCTTATATGGAAGCCCATTTCTGCTTCCCTCCTGGTAAAAAATTAAAAAAAAAAAAGTTTTAAATAATCAGTCAGATTGTGAGATATAAAGGTACAAATGCAATAAATTCATTCAGATTGTGATATTTGTTGTAGTTGTACCAATAATTATTTTATTTTAAAAATTATTTTTTTTATATATGCTTCCAAACGGATTTCTGTACTATCATTATCCATGTCCCTTTCAAAAAAAAAAATTTTTTTTTTAAAAAAATAGGGAAACAGGGTAATAACTATAGTATTTATTAATATTTTGAATTCACTTTTATTTTTAAATTTTCAGTTTTCATTTTAATTTCAGTTTGTTTTAGTTAACTTTGTCATTATTATCATTTTTTTTATATTTTTATTTAGCTTTAATTTAAATGTTATTAATTTAATTTTAGCTGCAATTTAACTGTTTATTTCATTTCTAATTTTTAAGTTTTTCATAATATTTTATTTTATTTTATTTCAGCTTTATTTCAGTTACCAAAAACAAGTTTATATGTTTTGGTTTAACAATGACAACACTGCTGCAGTGAAGGTGGTTAAGTTACATCTCTGTGCATTAGAGTTTCAGCATTAGCATTAGGGCTACACTGGCCTCCATTTGACTTCTTACGACACCTACCCTTTTAGAATGTGTGTTTGTGTGTTGAGTGCGAGCGAGTGAGTGAGTGTCTGTTAGTTTTTTGTGCTGTGGCTGTATGTAGCAGTGACAGGGACCAAGACTGGCAAGACAGAGAGAGTGCTGACGACTGGAAACCAGAGAAGACCCAACAGTTGAGTTGAGCAGGAGATCAAGAGCCCTTAGAGAATTTAGGTCAAAATAAAAATCATTAGGAAAAATCATCTGCCTCAATATACTGTAGCTACATAATAGGTTATTTTATTATTATTTATATACTATTATAGTATCTATTAATATTTTGTATTAGCTTTTATTTTTATATTTTCAGTTTTCATTTTAAGTGTAGTAGTTTAGGTTGTGCTTTTGTCATGTTTTTTGTTGTTGTTGTTGTTTTACTTTTATGCCAGTTTTAGTTTTTTTTTTTTTTTCAGTTAGCTGACAAGGCAACATTTTCATTTTAAATTTCAGTTTTCATTAAAGTGTTTTATCTAATATTTATATTTTATTTAATTTCAGTTTTATTAGTTTTAATTTTGTTTAAAGCTGCAGTCCGTTTTTTGGTTAAAAATGATCCAAAATCAATTTTTGAGCAAGTACATAACCAGCCAGTGTTCAAAACGATCTCCTGTCCTTAGCCCGATTCACAATGATAAGCTTGTAATAATGTTTTATAATAAATCCGTGGGTTAAAGATGATTAATAGATGTTTACTTGAGGTCAACAGATGAGAGCAAGAGAATTATATTGGTTTTCATAGCGACAGCAAACCACATGCACTGCATTGCAGTGGTCTTAGCAATGAATTTAAAGGGGTGGTTGATTATGATTTCACTTTTTTAACTTTAGTTAGTGTGTAATGTTGCTGTTAGAGCATAAACAACATCTGCAAAGTTACAATGCTCAAAGTTCAATGCAAAGGGAGATATTTTCTTTTAGAGAAATCGCTTTTTAAGGACTACAACAAACGGCTGGTCGGGACTACAACAAGCTTCTTCCCAGGTTGGTGACATCACAAACCCCAAAATTTACACAAACCCTCCCTCCGAGAACACGCAATAAAGGGGGTGAGGCCATGTTGGGCTGCTTTAGAGAAGAGGAAGAGTTGTTGTAGTAGGTTGTTGTTACCATGCTGTAATTTTACACCAGACTGCTTCACAAACTAATTCAACACTGGATTTGCACAAAAGTTTAACATGACGGCACATGCTAGTCGATGAGTTGAATCAACTCCACAAATTTATACACTAACCATTCAGAAATGTCCAGTTGCATTCGTTGTGACTTCTTCCTGAGTCTCTCCATCAGTGTCCGACATTTTGACTATGTGAGATTCTCCAGCTTTGTTGTTGTTGAGCAACCGAAGCGAGAGTTGCTAAAGCTCCTAAAGCAGTAGCTCATTTGCATTCAAAAGAACACACACAAAAACGGCGTGTTTTTGCTCACACCCAAATAGGGGCAAATTTGACAAGCTATAATAAATGATCTGTGGGGTATTTTGAGCTGAAACATCACAGACACATTCTGGGGACACCAGAGACTTATATTACATCTTGTGAAAAGGGGCATAATAGGTCCCCTTTAAGAGGAAAGTGCCATTTTAATAAAAAACTGACCAGGTCCTCCACCTCAGCAAAGATTTTTAACTACATTTTAGCCGAGCAAATTAACGCTGTCAGACCAATTCATCATGGGTAAGGTGAGAGCTGCTCAGAGCATTTGAGCATTTCCCAGTGGAGATGTTACAGGTCCTTGTTTGTGTATAGATGCGACCTTCAGCTGTCTGGTGATCCTGGCGCGCTGTTCTTTTTTGGGAGGACATCTCAGCCAGCTTCTTAGATCCTGAGGAAGGGAAAGCATTTATAACTTGCCAGATCACCGTACCCTACTCCTCCTCTGGGACGAGGACATATACCAGAAGTGCCTGAGCCCCATTAACATATTGCGCTCTGAAAGACAAACCTAATCAAAAATAGACGTGTCGGTTCTTCAGTATGCAAGCAGATCACGCAATCTGACCCTCAGTGCCATGGCCAAGTGCGGTGTCTCATATCCTTAACACTAAAGAGTGAAAGGGCCTACCATTCCCCCCAGATTCTGAGTCAATCCGAGGCCAAGACTGTAACTTGGAAGGTGACTGTGGTACAATGTAGCAAAGCTGTTTACACCTACTGTTGACCAGAGGAACGGACAGAGGAGAGGCTCAGATGCCTGTACTCCAAAATACCTTCTGCCTTCACTCAATATATTGTAAAAAAAAGTGTTTTTTGATACATGCAGACTTGAAAATAGGTTTGGCCAACTTTGGCCATGTTTTATTATTAGGATGTACATTATGTGCATATATAATCAGTGTTTGGGTGTATTTATTCTTCTGATTTCAGTTTAACATGACCCCAATTGAATACAGTGATTATAAATTTCATTTCTTTCAGGTGCCAAGGGAGGGAAGAAGGAAGCTCCCCCTGCTGGTTTGTACATGCATTTCTTTACCCTATTAAATAATTGGAATCCGTTTGATGTAATGAACAATGTGTGTGTGTGTGTGTGTGTGTGTGTGTGTGTGTGTGTGTGTGTGTGTGCGCGTGCGTGCGTGTGTGTGTGTGTTAATGTGGTTAGGGTGCATGTGTGTGCTAATGCTGCAGGGAGTAAGGATTAGGATTAAGTAAGAGGTGTGCTGAATTACACATTAATTGAACATATTCCAGTTCATCTTTAGATATAGCAAATACGCCAATGAGTCATACCTAAAACCAGCTAGCAGTGCTCTAACTTAACTTTCTGCTTACATATTGACACATATCTAGTGCATTGCTTAAGCGAACAACAATATAATTATTCATCATAAAGCATAACGACATACTAATATGGTTGACTTGATCTCCTGCCTTTATAAGTAGATGCACAGCCAGCTTTAATAAATGTGAATTTAACTAACTATGTTCACATGTAGAACCGTATTTATTTAC
The DNA here is from genome assembly GCA_037101425.1 of Elopichthys bambusa. Taxonomy (NCBI): domain Eukaryota; kingdom Metazoa; phylum Chordata; class Actinopteri; order Cypriniformes; family Xenocyprididae; genus Elopichthys; species Elopichthys bambusa. The sequence goes on from CM074435.1 coordinate 20,224,453, forward strand.
TGTTATGTATCTACATAATACAGTTTACATAAATTGCAGTATATTGTTTCTGCATTCATAAATAACATTATAGTCTACTTAACTGCTGAAAATACATTATAATCAAAAGCCGTGCTTGTTGTGCTGTAAGATATCTTCATATTGCTTTGCTGCATGGATTTAAAAGCATGTCATTTTTTATTACAATCTAAGTTAATTAATTAAAAAATATATACAAGTCATTTTCCAATGCCATCACTACCGTTTAAATGGCAGAATGTGAGAATGCAGTAAATTAAGGGGCGTAATGGTACCCTCATGTCATTCAATACATATTGTGATACTGAACTCACGATACAATATTATTTGCAATACTCCAAGACATTTGGTAAAAGGTTAACAAAAAATGTACTGTTGAATTTTTTCTCACACAGTCTTTTTGGGTGAACTATACACAACATGTAACAATACATATTGTTGCATTTTTGTATTACGATATATTTTGACATGATATACTGACAAACAACATAACCATGAAATTGTGTGTGTGTGTATGTGTGTGTATGTATTTATTGCTGTATGTTTGCATTACTTTCAACAATATGCACTGAATCTGATTGTGAGCTATTATGAAAATGAAGCCCATTACCAGAGCACACACTGAGCATGTGCATATATGGTAGGTGTTTCCATTTCTTAGTTCATGTGGCATCATAAAACTAACACCCGCACTGGGGTACAAATCATTCCCTCTGGACAGAGTGTAATGGGTTCAACATGTGCAGTCATTAGGGCACTTTTTTATTCAAATGTTTGTTTTTTTTTATTTCAGTGCAGATGTGTATGAATTTATACATGTAAACAGCCCACAGTGACCCCACATGGTATTTGGTTTATACAACTAAATATAAAAACAAGTGACATTTATTAACTGTTGACAGTGTTTGACAGGTGCTGTCTTTTTTTATTTGTCCAGCTCTGTTTAAACTTTCTCTCCAGCTTTAGACTCCAGGGACAAGACATCAGGATGTAGTTTGTAGTAATGTTGGTGTTTTAACCCGTCTCTCTGTATGTGCTGCCTTAACCTCATTATGCTTCCATTGTTTCTTTTAATTTAGATTTAGATGATGAGGGCTGCGACGGTAAGGGAAAGAAACACTCCTCTTGGCTCGTTATGTGTGTGTGCATATTTGTCAGTGTGCTAGTTGCTTATCTGTGACTGTGCATGTGACCAAATGTCAGTCACTGTCTCTGTCGGTGGTCCACAGGTCTGTCACAGGGGTTCTGACTGGCCAAAACAAGACCAACAAGCAAACAAATGGTTTGAAATCTGAGATTGCTTTGGCGAATGCCAGCAAGACCATTTTTCGTTCATTTTAGTTAATTGGTAGTGAACTTTTGGTCTTTTAGCGACCAAATTGTTTTTTGAGACTCGCAACAATAGAAAACAGTTTCCGCTTTCTATTGAAATTAAGTTTCGCCAAAGCATCCAGATAAAGAATTTGTTATTGTAATAATTAGACTACAGGTGCTGTAAGTGATTTTAGGCAAATAGAAAAAAAATCTCTCTTACCTGAAATACATCACTAAAAAAGCTTTTTTTTTTTTTTTTTTTATCAGAAGATGCTTTCTTCCTGTCAGACATTTTGAATGTTCTCAAGCCAAACCAATGGAAGTAGGAAAAAAACATTTCCAATTTCATTTAAGTTTAAGTGTAAGTGTAAGCAGCTTTATTTCAATCACTAAAAATGGCAGAAGATGCTAGCAAATAGCTTTCTCCAGGTATTATAGACTCTTTTGTCTCAACAAGGTTTTAGAAAGAAGGGGCGTGTCTAATTCCATAAAGGTTAACAGAAACTCAGAGTGGCTAAAATTGTTTACAGCACCTTAAACTATATTCCTTATTTATAGTTTAGGTGAAATATGTTTCATTGGAGAAAATGTGGATATATACTTTGTTTATTAGAGTGGGTATATATCAATGTATGTGTGTTTGAGTGCATAAACCAAATGATATTTGTTTGATTGCAACCTCTGACCACCATTCTACATTATATTTTAAGAAATGTAATACTATTCCATTCAGACTAATTTGCATTTGTGTTACTTTTATGATTCATTTATCATGACAGACATCGCCTTCATGTCTTGCACCCATGTTTTAAGTTAACCTCTTGGAGAAATGTGGTGACCGTTCAAGAAGCCAAGGTTATGCAGTATACTGATACTCTGAAGTGGTTGTCCCTCTAAGAGTTCACCAAGAGTTCACCAAATATATGGATCTGTTTATGAGATCCAGCATTAGAGTATGTTAGTGTGAGGGTCAGGACTTTTAGCAACATGAGGTTAGGACACCCAGAGCTGGACTAACATTTTCACAGTCTACGTATATGTTTAGTGGCTGACATTGGTGTTAAAATACTTCTACATCTATCTAATCTGGGTTAAATGTATCTGGTTAAATCATCTTTATAAAATAGGATGGTTGAGTCTGAACTAAATAACCATGGTTCCAGTAAGAGCCTTATGCAATGCTGTTTTAAAGTACAAGCCATTGCACTGTGACTTTTCCTTGTTCGGTGTATCACATTAACTTGCATAAACATAAAAACGGAGAGTGATGGTTTTGTTCTCTGGTTTTATGGAAATGAAAATGCATCATCTGGGTCTGATCACACCATGGATAGTTTATGTAGCCATTTGCTATGCATTTTAATAAATACACACTTTTTGGCTTGTTATAATGTCGTTTTATGTCAACTTTTTCTGTAGAGATGTTATCTGATTCTGAAGTGAGATGGGAAAAAATGCCAAAATTTGTTTTAAATAATCAGCCATCAAAGCCATCCATATAATTTGAGTTTAAAGGTGCAGTAAGTGATTTCTGAGAAACGCTGTTGAAAGTGGATCGGACCGAGCACCAAAACACACTTGTAGCCAATAGGGGGCAGTAGGGGGCATATACATTCATTAGGGGGGAGGTGCCTGTGTTGCATATAAATGTGGGGGCAGAGCTATCAAGATAGGGGTGTGATCCTTTTGGGTAGGGGTGTGTTTGTTTTGGTGATTTCAAATATCAACAGTGTTTCTCAGAAATCGCTTACTGCACCTTTAACCAGCATCAACCAACCAAAAAACCCACCCATCTGTGATCATAATGAGTTGAAGGACTTGGTTGTTTGGATTGGTATGACTGGTTAGGAGATAACTTAAATAACAACTATGCACTTTCTTCATTCTGGAAAACTGAAGGACAAAAGGATGTCCAGTTCTTCATGTATTTGTGTTAGTATGTACAGTATGTGTTTATGAATTCCTCCAGTCTTAGAAGCCTAATGTTGTGCCCTATATAACTTCCTAATGGTTTCCCCCACTCTTTCTCTCTCTTTTTCTTTAATACAGAATTGCCTGAGGATGGTAAGACACACAAATCCTTTAGCATGTATTGTCAATGACATATACATGAAAAAAAAAAAAGTTTTATTTTTCATGCAAAAGGAAATTTTGTAAGTGTCTTTCACATCCCAGTGTAGATCCTAAAAGTGTAGTTTACACAAAAATGAAAATTCTGTCCTCTTTTACTCACCCTCATAAAAAATATGTTCGACAAAATTAAGAGAGTCATACTAGTTGGGAAAAACAAGATTGTGAGGAAATTATGACAGAATTATTATTTTTGGGTGAACTACCGGTTTAAGGATCTGGAAAGGTTGAAAGGTGAGAGTCAATAATCAATATTGTTTTGTTTTTGTTTTATAAGTATGGGTATAAGTTTGCTAGATTGTGCTAAAAGTTTTAGGGAAGCTTTACCCCAGGCTGCGTACACATCAATATGAACAGTAAATATCATGACTGATTCACTTTTTTCAGCCTCTTGTCAGTCATCATTGACTATATCCTGTCTTAGTGTCCATTAATGCCATTAATGTGAGCTTTCAGCAGTTCATATCAGTTTACACTGTTTCTCTGACTCTGCCGGTAGAACATGTCCCAGGAGAAGAGCCTCAGATGTCTGAGACAAGTGGCCTGTTTGTGGAGAAGCCTCAGAGTGTCACTATCAATAAAGGTGAGATTCTGAACCACAACTGCACTGCTAAATTCACTCTGCTGTATCTATAATTTAAACTGAAAATTAGTGGTGTTTTTTTTTTTTTTTAGTGACTCGTTCTGCAGGTTAAGTCGTTATGCCAGTAGGTAATATGTTATTGAATCATTCACTCATTCGATTTGTTTAAAAAACTGACTCGTTAAGAAACGAAACCAGCGTCTGTATGATTGAGTCATTTAATCATTCACCCAACTATATCGTTCATTCCGGAAACAGATGCTACTACTGTGTGTTGCTCAGAGATGGCCAACAGTTAATAAGCTTTTTATTCTTATGGAAATATTTCTGTTGGTGGAGCAAAAATACACAAAGTAAATGGCAATATTGTGTTTAAAATGTAACTTAAACTATTAACCTACTTACTTACTGAGCTGTCATACAAAAAATATCACATGCAATCGTGCTAAAAAACCAATATTTGGAACAGTGGCACTCTTGCTTGTGTGATATTGCTTAATATATTAACATAAATGGTCACATATATGATCTACTTTTAGTGTATAGATTAATATAATGATGACTAATGTATAATTTAATAATAAATAAATAATAATTTAGTTCAGCAATGTTACTTATGTCTTCATTTTATTGGTAACAGGGAAAAATTTCACATTTGTGGCTAAGGTGGACTCCTCTCAGATGCTAAGGAAGCCAACTATGAAGTGGTTGAAGGGGAAATGGCTGGATCTGGGCAGCAAGGCTGGAAAACACCTACAGTTCAAAGAAACCTATGATAGGAACACCAAAGTGTGTAAAGGACAGTGTGTTTTATTTGAGATTTGTTTACTAGAGCACAGAGTTACAATTTACAATTTTGATACCAGATATACACCTATGAGATGACCATTGTTAAGGTTGTGGATGGGGATGCTGGAGGTTATCGTTGTGAGGTCACATCCAAAGACAAGTGTGACGTCTGCACATTTGAAATCACAGTCGAAGGTAGGATATTACGCAGTTATGGGTACAAAGTGGTTAATTAATTAAAGAACATTCGTATAGAATCACAAAATCTCAAGTTATCATATGGCTAGTACCTTTAGGTAATGAGAGTTGGAGATCCTCATGTACATCATTGGACATTTATAAAGAATATAATTCTGTTTTCAGATAAATAAAGTTAGTTTAACACACACCTGGTGTGTGTGTGAGCACACTTTACATTAAGTCTACAGCTGATTCATTATTCAGTAGGTATTTAGCTGATTAGATCCTCTCCTGTTAGTTTTGCAGCACTTAGTAAATCAGCACTACACATTTATTTGCTTTGACATTAGACTGTGGAGCAAATAAAACATGGTTTTTAATCATCATCTTGAATTTCATCTCCTCCTTCAGCTGCTGAAGAGGCGACGCAAACAAACATTTTGGAGGCATTCAAACGATCGTAAGTTTGTTTGTATGTCTGTGTCTTACTCATTAGTAACTTATAGATGTCTTGATTTCACGTTGTTTCGATGTAGTTATATTTGTTCTGAGGAATTTTTTAGTTCATATTCACTTTATGTTTAGGTACTGCTGTAAGTGTATGCACAGATTTAGTGGCTTATGTGCCTCATGTTAATACATGCAAGATTATATGATACTCTTGCATGTGATTGAGGAAGCCATCTGTTGCCAGAAGCTGCTCTTCTGAGCAGTAATAATCTCAAGGATGGATTGAGAGGTGTTTTACCTCATGTCTGAGAGTTTGGCTCCAGGTCCAGCTCTGGGAGGTTCAGGTTTAGCCCTAGGACTGAGGCAGGCATCTTGATCTACTTTTGAGCTCTTCAAACAGTAGAACATGGTGCTAGCAATGCCAAGGTCATTGGTTTGACTCCCAGGGCATGCCATGAACGCAATGCAAGTAGTTTTGGATAAAACTGTCTGCCAGATTCATAAACGTAAATGTTGGTTAAGAGGAGGTATGCATCTTGTTCATCTCTAGGGGAGATGCAGGAGAGGATGCAGGTGATCTGGACTTCAGTGGTTTACTCAAGAAAAGGTTTGTAAGATGTTCTACTCTCTCCATGTTTTTTCTTCTTATTCTGTTTACTTTATGTGCAGATTCATTTCTTCATTTTCACTTTAACTATCATGGTGTCAGGCATCATGATGCATATGCATATAGATATAATCTTCCTAGAAAAAATGTTACATTGCTAATGTTCAGGTCTCAGAGATCCCAGATATACACTTGAATACATGCTATTAATTTTCTAAGATTCTCTGTTTAGTGTGCCAGCTGTCTATATGGGTCTGTTTTTCTTTAATGTTTTTTGCTTGAGTCAAATGAACTCCAAACAAAAATAATAATACAGACCTTTGAATAAGTCAAATTTTTAAATTTTTAAAATATTTAAGCATAGTTCATGATAAAACCCAGTACGCAGTTGAAGCTGTTCTGTTGTGAGTAGGTCACAGAAACTTATTAATAGAATTTGAAGGAAATAACATCACTGGGGTCCCTAGGACCACAAACATAAAAACAGTCAATTTCAACCAAATATAAAGATTAACCATATTTTTGGTTACTATGTACCACAGAGAGAGGAAGCAAAAGGAGGAGCCTGAAGTGAGTGTGGATGTCTGGGAGATCCTGAAAAATGCCAAACCATGCGACTATGAGAAGATCGCCTTTGAGTACGGCATCACTGATCTCAGGGGCATGCTCAAAAGACTCAAGAAGATGAGGAAGGTGGAGCCCAAAAAGAGTGATGGTGAGACATGTCATGTGATGGACGTACACAGACATAGTTCTTCACAAAACTAAAGTACACACATACGAAGGTCACTGGGTTCAAATCCAACCCTAATATATAATTTTGTTGACAACCCAAGAAAAAAGTTTTGGAAGGATTGTATATGTTCTGTTTCAGCTTTCCTAAGGAAGATGGAACCTGCTTACTCTGTGGAAAAAGGAAAGAGAATACAGCTTAGTGTTGAGCTGTCTGACCCCAACGCTCAAGTCAAATGGCTGAAAAATGGACAGGAGATCAAACCCTCAGCCAAGTATGATCCAGTGTGATTGTGTATTTAAAAAAATACTGGAATTAACTATTTTGTGTAACACTTAAGGTGTCAGAGGAGGGCATGATGGGAAGGTTGATGCTCGATGCCTAACATGACATTTGTGCTGAATTTCTCTCCCTGTTAGATATATCTTTGAGAGTGTAGGTGGTATCCGTAAGCTCACTATTAACAAGTGCTCCCTCGCCGATGATGCCGCGTATGAATGTGTGATTGGAGAGGAGAAGAGTTTCACTGAGGTCTTTGTCCAAGGTACATCATCGTCATCATCTCTGGCATCATTAGCACACCCCCTCTTTGTAAATTCAGCTGTCTCATTTGTTCTGTCTTCTTATCTGTCGCTGTCCTGTGTCCCGTCTGTCCTTGAGTGGTAGCCATCTGCCATATTGATTATTTTTAAAACTCTGTATATGCTGTCAGTCCTTACTTTGTTTTACTGAGCCATTTGTTTTTGAGCCAGGTCTCTGTTTCTGTCAGTTTTTTAAGGTAGATTTTTTTTTTGTCTTATTTCTTCATGGATTGTAGTTGCCATCTGCCCCTCTTGTTATCTTGTATGTATACAGAAGCTCCTCTGTACGTTGATGAAAATGTGGTTCATATTCATTCTGCTGTAAAAGTGTCTAAGTTTGTGTATTAATATTTTTACCACTTATTGGTGTGTTTATATGAACAGAACCCCCTGTCACCATCACTAAGATGTTGGATGACATCCATGTTGTGGTTGGGGAGAAGGTGGAGTTTGAGGTGGAAGTGTCTGAAGAGGCTGCCAATGTGAAATGGTGAGAAACTGGACCAAACTGGTGACACTTACCTGGTCAGTTGGTCACCCTATTTTTTAGTTCAGTCAACAGGCCTACAAATAAATTGACCAGCTGCACAAATTGAAATGCTCAGTACATCACTAGCTGACTAAATTAATTCCAGTACTATCAAGGTCAGTGTTGCTAATTACAGTAATTTAGCATTAACAAGCCATTATTAACATTAAATAGGCCTAAACAGCAAATTATCTGACTGCTTTTTTTGTTTTCCGTTTATTACCAACAATTATAGAACACAATGAATCATTTAACAAGGACTTTAGTCATGTCAAACACCACAAAAACCTATTAGTCTATAATAAATGGCACATTTAGTTTTAGATGATGCATTTTTCTCTGTCATTACCTCTCTCTGTTTAAATGAGCAATGTGGCTGAGCGCTGTCTGTGCTTTTCAACATTTCTACTCATGTTCAGACAAGCAGATTTGTCTGGTTTCCAGTCTTATACTCTTCACTACATTCATTTTTTCTGAAAGTTTAAGAGTAAATTAATTTTCAATATCATTTCATTATCATTTCAGTATTATTAGTATATTTCTAAACTGATTCACCTATCACTACTGTGTTCTGCTCTATCCACAGGCCTGGACAAAATTTAATTTATCTTGCTCTACATCTTTCCGTCATGTCCCATTTTGTCCATCCATGTTCCCTTTGTACTCGTCCCAATCTTTCTTATTTTATCTTCAGTCATTTTGGCATAGATTGCCTTTCTCAGTTTCTTCTTATGAACATTATTTCTTTGTCTCTCTCTGTCTTGCTCTCCTTCGGTCTCTCTTCATCTCTCTCAGGATGAAGGATGGAGTGGAACTGAGCCGAGATGGAAAGTATCGCTTTAAGAAAGATGGGACAAAGCACTGGCTCATCATCAATGAGGCGACCACAGAGGACATAGGAACATACTATGTGTACACTAGCGGAGGGGAGTCCAAGGGAGAGCTGGAAGTGGAAGGTACTTCTTTTGAAAGAGTAAAACTCTCCCTTCTTAGTCCTTCCACCGTTTGGATGATATTTCAGTAATATTTCTGTATTTATTTTTAGTATTAATTGCCTCATGGCCCCGTTTTCTCCTCTTTTTCTCTATTATAGAGAAGGAACTGGAGGTTTTACAGAGTATAGCTGATCTGACAGTGAAGGCAGCAGAGCAGGCTGTCTTCAAGTGTGAAGTGTCTGATGAGAAAGTGACTGGCAAGTGGTACAAGGATGGTGTGGAGGTCATTCCCAGTAACCGCATCAAAATGACACACATCGGCAGGTATATCGGTTCACTTACAGCCACCCTTATCGATTCATGCATAAGCAAGCTTACCTTGTCCTTGACCTCACTAATATTGTTTTACGTCAGGACACTAAGTCATTGAAATGTCCATCATTGGCATATACTTCTTATGTTATGTTATGTGGTAACATTTCTAATCCTGGTGTCTCAGGACTCACAAGCTGGTGATAGAGGACGTGAAGCCTGAGGATGCAGGAGATTATACCTTTGTACCAGATGGATATGCTCTTTCCCTTTCAGCCAAACTCAACTTTTTGGGTAAGAGAGAGTATCAGTTTTTTGTTTTTTTTTTAATCAGATTTTAAATTTCATCATTGACCTAGATCTATATTTTTGTTCCCAGAGATCAAGATTGATTATGTTCCTCGTCAAGGTAAATGTCTTACCTGCGTCAACACATTTAACAATATAATTTTGCAAGGCAATTTTTTTTTTATCATTATCATCTTTCTGTTATCATCTAGAACCACCCAAAATCCACCTGGACACCACTGGCAGCATGGTCAACAAAAACACCATTATCGTCGTTGCAGGAAACAAGCTCCGGTTTGATGTTGACATTACAGGGGAGCCCCCTCCCACTGTCTGCTGGAAAAAAGGAGATACGGTGAGAGCTTGCTGGCAAACTGTCACATACTCTCATCTTATGCAAAGCCAAGAACGCATATGGGCTTGTTTTCATATCAGATTCAGTGATAAAACCCTGCTGAAAAGACTAGCAGTGCTGGTCATCAGCATATGTCATTTTTCAAATTGTGTCTCTACCAGCCTACCTTAAAGGGTTAGTCCACTAAAAAATGTCATTAATTACTCACTCTCATGTCGTCCCAAACCTGTAAGACCTTTGTTCATCTTCAGAACACAAATTAAGATATTTTTGATGAAATCCGAAGGTTTCTGAACCACACATAGGCAGCAACGTCATTGCACCTTTTGAGGTCCAGAAAGGTAGTGAAGACATCGTTAAAATAGTCCATGTGATTACAGTGGTTCAACCTTAATGTTATGAAGCGATGAGAATACTTTTTGTGCGCAAAAACAAAACAAAAATAACACTTATTTTACAATTTGAACTGTTGTCATACGCTGTTGATGTAGTGAACGCAGTGCAGGCTTCCGTGTTTACGTCCGAATGCCGGCTCAGTATTGGCTGACGCTATACACGTGAGCAGCAGGACGCATGCATGTGATGACGACACAGGAGCAGGCACTCTGTCGCTTCATAACATTAAGGTTGAACCTCTGTAGTCACGTTGACTATTTTAACAATGTCTTTAATACCTTTCTGGACCTCAAAAGCTGCCTATATGTGGTTCAGAAACCCTCGGATTTCATCAAAAATATCTTAATTTGTGTTTCTAAGATGAATGAAGGTCTTATGGGTTTGGGACGACATGAGGGTGAGTAATTAATGACAGAAATTTCATTTTTGGGTGAACTAACCCTTTAACCATCGAGAGTTCCATGGTCAACCAATTTACCCAGAAGGACCATGCTGGATGACTCCATTTACTAGGCCAGCACAAAACCAGCATGAAAATTCAGGCTGATCTTTCCAGTAGGAATATATTCTCATTCTCATCTTATTTTCTGAAAACATGACGTTTATGTGATGCAGGAGATCTCTGAAACTGAAGGCCGTGTGAGAGTGGAGACCAGGAAGAATTTGAGCTGCTTTGTTATTGAAGGGGCAGAGAGATCCGATGAAGGCCTTTATCATATCACTGTAATCAACCCAGCAGGAGAGGACCATGCTGATGTCATAGTTAAGATAGTTGGTGAGTTCATACATGTTAACCATCTGCAACTTCTTCTTTCTGTCCTCATTTTCTCCTATGTGCCATCTGTTCCTTAGGGCTCTTCATCCCTGTATTTTTTCTGTGTTATGTTCAGATGTGCCTGATCCACCTGAGAATGTGAAATGCACTGGGGTGGGTGAGGACACAGCTGCTATCCAGTGGGATCCACCCAAATTTGATGGTGGAGTTCCAGTGAAAGGTACTTGACATCCAATATTACATATTTGTAATGTTTTGACTGTATGTTATCAGTCTTGTTTCTTGGAAATACTTAAGAAAATATTTAAGTAGGTAATGAATTATCTTCTCACATGTGTGGAATACCACTTACTACTTTAGTTGTACTTCCAGGTTACCTAATGGAGAGGAAGAAGAAGGGCTCTTCCAGATGGACAAAGCTGAACTTTGACATTTATGAGTCCACAACATATGAGGCTAAAAAGATGATTGAGGGTGTGCTATATGAGATGAGGGTGTTTGCCGTTAACGGCATTGGCATCTCCCAGCCCAGCGCCAACTCCAAACCTTTCATGCCCATTGGTTAGTTCCTCATCAGCAACTTTGGGCACAACTTTCTCACAAACGCATTTCAATCAGCATTCATTCTCTTTGTTTTCCTACTCCTTCATAGCTCCAACTAGTGAACCAACACGACTGATGGTGGATGACGTTACAGATGGTTCCTGTGCTCTAAAGTGGCTTCCCCCCGAGAGGATTGGAGCTGGTGGCATTGACGGGTACATCATTGAATATTGCACCGAGGGAGGTGAGGCACAGCGCAAATTTACTATAGAGCTGGCATAGAGTGCCATCTCAGTTTCAAACCATCACACTGAAGTAATTATTTTTGATCATTTTTTGACATGTTTACATATCTTGCTGGTTTGCCACTTACTTTGCCCCTGGTGGTACTCACAGCCACTGAGTGGGTGCAGGCCAACGAGACCCCTGTTGAGAAGAATAGTTACAGGGTCAGAGGGCTGCCTGTTGGAGAGAAGATGCTGTTCAGGGTGACAGCTGTGAACATCGCTGGCCGTAGCCCTCCAGCTGTGTTGGCGCAAGCTGTCACCATTCGGGAGATTGTTGGTGAGACTCACATACATACACAAACAACACACTCTCGGGAGTATATCGAGATTGTTCAATGAAATCACAATGGCAGTTTGTTAGTTCATGTCAAACTCCTGAAAATATGCATTTAAAACTGTATTTCGAAAAATAGGGCTAAATATTACTGAAAACAACATTGAATCTCACTGACTTTCCTCGTGTGGACTAAAACTTTTTTTTTTTTAACTGATTTAACACAGACACAATACACTCATCTATGACACATTAATCATAAAGTATATGAACACCCCAAAATGTGTTGTCATTTTCAGCACGTTTTCTTGTCTTTTTCTCCTCTCCCTCTCAGAGCGTCCTAAAATCCGCCTCCCTCGGCAGCTTAGAACTAAGTACATCAAACGAGTGGGTGAGAAGGTCAACCTTGTCATTCCCTTCCAGGTCAGTCATGCACGTACATTGTTCTGCTCTGTACTTGTGTAGTGCTACTTTGCTGTTCAGTCGCTGGTCTTTACATTATCCATTATTATTTAAATTATCAACTTACATCATGTTAACTGTTATCAGGGCAAACCACGTCCAATGGTGACCTGGTTCAAGGATGGCGCACCTATAGACACAGGGCTGGTGAATATCCGCACAAGTGGTGTCGACACCATTCTGTTCATCAGGCAGGCAGTCAGAGAGCACTCCGGCCTGTACACCCTGTCCGTGCAGATTGAGAATATGGAGGACAAAGCTAACCTTGAGATCCAGGTTGTAGGTTAGTGTCGACAAAGTGATTTGGTTAATGTTTTAATAGAGATGTGCAAAACAACATAATTTCAAATTCAAGAGAGTTGTGGGTTGCCTGAATTATTAGTTGACTTAACTAAAAGCCATAAATATTAAAGCTGTCTTAGCATTCATCTGACCTAGGTGAAAAAGCGGAACGAAATAGCGGAATGGGATCGGGATAGGACCTCAAGCGTCCCAAAGCTCTGTTGAGTGATATGTCAGAGCACTGCCCACAAGGCTTTTCTCTCTGAGTTTTTTCAACTTGACATGCCGTCATAAAGATGCAATGCTCGTGGTGGGATGCGCAAAAAACAGCATGAGACGTGATGCGATGGCTAAAGACATCCTTCACAATGTATATGGCAGTAGTGACGATGGTTTAAAGGTGATATGAAGGTTAATTTAAAGACACAGAGGCCCAGTTTCACAAACAGGGTTTAGATTAAGTCAGGATTAGGCCTTGGTTCAGTTAGGACATCTAAGTAGCTTTTACGAACGTGCCCTAGAAAAAAAACGTTTCTGGTGTGCATCTCGAGACAAAACAATGGCACTGACATATTTTAAGATATGTCAGTACAAGTTACTTTCAGTTAAAACGGCTCAAACATGCATTTTAGCCTATGACTAGCTTAAGCCTTGTCTGTGAAATTGGGGGAGAGTGTTTTACCTTGCTAACAGTTTAGCTAAAAAAAAAAATAGATTAAAAAAATCTGGGTAAGACATTCCTACTTTTTAAAGTTGTACTGAGGCTGGTTTCTCCCAAGGTTTACATGTACCAGATGTGGGCCGGATCTGGGCCACACTTTGTTGCTGTCAGGGTGGAGTTTGGGTTCCTTGCCACTGTCGCCTTTGGCTTGCTTAGCAGGGGTTTAAAAGACACTTAATATTCTGTAATATTATCGATTTGACTGCACTGACACTATCAGATGAGAACAAAACTGAACTGAGCTGGTTTATGACACCACTGTCTCTTGCAGAGCCGTTTACAGCTAAATTGACTGTTTCTAATTTTGCAACATCGACACTGTTATTGAAGTGAATTGAATTAACTCAAGCTGAATAATGACACTATTGTCTTCAGCAGAGCTGCTTTACAGCAAAATTTGAATTGGATGAAGTTTGCATCATTGTTATTCTCTTGTTTATTACTTTTAAGATGCTTTAAAGCAAACAATCTGTATTGTATAAAAAGCACTATATAAATAGGTTACTTGACTATTTAGGGTGTTGAAGATGTTGCAAATTCATTTAGATCACTCACATCAACATAACTAGGGCCACAAATATAGCGATGACATCAAATTAAAGAATTAAACTGCACAGTTCAAAAGGTTCATTTCCCTACGAAGTGAAGAGTGAGTCAGGTTAATATTGTTAACCTATGGAAACTGAGGATCACTTTCAAAAGTGACTCTGAATTTCTAAGTTCTTAACTGTCAGAAAGGTTTCATATTAAACACTTACACTTTCATCAAAATTGAGGATGTCATAGGTCAGTTCGGTTGCAGGGATTATTCTGCGGGGTTTTGTTTGGATTATTCCTGGTGTTGAACGGGATTAGGATAGGATTAGGGGACACTCACTCTGTGTTCCCGCTGGGAGGTAAGCTAATGAGGGTGCAAAAACCCTTCAGATGAGCCAGACAGCCATTTAGTCACAGTTTGCTGCCAGCATCCCAGCAGCCTGCCCAGGATTAATGCCAACCGCTCCCAGCCGCAAACTCAAACTCTCTCGCTCTCAATCTTTTTTCTTTTTTTAGCTTGATCTCACCATCTCTACCTCACGCTCATGTTTTCACCGACTTCCCCATTTCTTTTTTTCCCTCTTTCATTTTTATCATTCCTCTGCTCACTCACTTGTAGCTTCTTTTCCAATTAGCACACTTTAATTAGTATCATGGTTAAAATTAGGACAGTGTATTGGTGTCAAGCTCTACAGTAATACCTACAGAAATTTTTTTCTTTCCATTCCCATACTCACAGACAAGCCAGGGCCACCGATGGCTGTCATTGTAACTGATGTTTGGGGTTTCAATGCTGCTTTGGAATGGAAGCCTCCAAAAGACAATGGCAACGCAGACATCACTGGCTATACCATCCAAAAGGCCGACATGAAAACCAAGGTAAATCCAGACCAGCAACAGTACAGTATTGGCCAAATATATGTGGACACTGCTTTCAAATTAAAAGGTTTGGTTAAGCCCCTTTAATCTTAATGCTATGGCATGCTGTAACATTATAGGGAATTGTGTATTTCCAACAGTTTTAGATAGGACCATTTTCTGCTCCTTCTCCAAGAGGAAATGGTTTACTGAGCTTATAGAGTCTGGTGTAGAAGAACTTGACAAGTCTGCACCAAATATTTTTGGCTGTTAGAAGATTCACATCAGTAAAAAACACCTGTATGGCTGTAGGTAGCCTATAGTATGGATAAAAAAACAAATACCCTATATCTTGCAACAAAAAAAAAGTTAAGCATTATATATTAATATTCTATATAAAGCAACATTTGTGTTCTTATTCTCAAATACATTTTTAAAATATTTTTTCAATTCATTTTTACAAGTAGCACAGGAAACCTAGCACATCAACTTTAGGGGATGTCCCAACCAATGGTTGATAGAAAAAAGGAGGTCTACCTACAAGTACAATGACAGCATGAATGCAATTCACAGAGCAAGCGGTACAAATGTACTGTTCGTTTGTCAACAATTCTTTTTTTGTGTGTGTGTATAAATGTCTCTTCTGGGTTTCTCAATTCAGAGGTTCATTATTTGCATGGCTGTTTCTTAAAGGGTTAGTTCACCCAAAAATTAAATTTCTGTCATTAATTACTAAAGCTAATGTTGTTCCAAACCTGTAACCTGTCCAAACCTCATCTTCGGAACACAAATTAAAATACTTTTGATGAAATCCGATGGCTGTGAGGCCTCCATTGACAGCAATTTAATTACCGCTTTCAAGGCCCAAAAATGTAGTAAAGACATTGTTAAAATAGTCCATGTGACTACATGTGTTCTACATTAGATCGCCAGCTGCTGCGTCTGTGGACTATTTTAACAATGTCTTTACTACTTTTCTGGGCCTTGACATTGGTAATTAATTGCTGTCTATGGAGTCAGAGAGCTCTTGGATTTCATCAAAAATATCTTAATTTGTGTTCCAAAGATGAATGAAGGTCTTACGGGTGTGAAACGACATGAGGGGGAGTAATTAATGACAGAAATTTCATTTTTGGGTAAACTAACACTTTAACAAATCTGTCTCTCACTTGTTTTAGGAGTGGTTCACTGTTCTCGAACACAACCGCAGACCTAGTTGCACCGTGTCTGATCTGGTGATGGGGAATGAATACACCTTCCGTGTGTTCAGTGAGAACATCTGTGGCATGAGCGATGATGCTGGCATGAGCAAAAACACCGCTGTCATCGCCAAAACAGGTACCTGCAATACTGGCGGTTTAAAAATTAATCTTGAAACACTAAATGTTGCATTACATGACGATTAGTACACAAGTGTCTCTGCTGAAGCGATATATGTAATGGGTAATCCTCTTCCTGTCTCTTTCTCTTAGGTCTTAAACAAAAAGAACAACCCTACAAGGAAAAAGATATGACCAGCTCTCCTAAATTCATCACACCTCTCGTGGACAGGTCCGTCATCGCAGGTTACAGCGCTGCCATCAGCTGTGCTGTCCGTGGGTACCCAAAAGTAAGTGTTAGTGTATTATGTGACTATATAAACCTATTACCCGTGCAGTTGTTTATAAGCCATTTAAGCAACAATGCTCTCTCTTTCTCATTCTCTGTTGTTCTCCTTCCAGCCAAAGATTATATGGATGAAAAATAAGATGATTATTGGAGAGGATCCAAAGTTTCTCATGCAGAATAATCAGGGTGTGCTGACTTTAAACATCCGTAAGCCCAGCTTGTTTGATGGAGGGAAGTATACATGCAGAGCCATCAATGACCTAGGACAGGATGAAGTGGAGTGCAAGCTGGAAGTTCGAGGTAATTTAATAACACTCTTATATGTGTTTCTGTTAATCACTTCAGTTTGTAGATAAAACCTCAAACCTCTAAATTCATTCCTGATGTAATATTATCTGCTTTTCCTGTTTAGTTGTAACAGAAAAGGAGGAGGCAAAGAAGTAAACAAATTAGCAAGAAGATACCCTAAAAACGGCTGAAAAAGGGGCACCAAGAGAGTGTCAAAAAGCAATACTTTTTTTTTTTTTTTTTTTTTTGGAATGATTGATTTGGAATAAAATTGTTATAATGCTGTCTTTCCTTTGCCTTTTTAATTTTGGCTCTAACAAAAAGTGCTGTGGTGGTACCTGATAATACAATGGTACTCAAGGATATCCTTACTCATTTACCTTGGTATTTACATAGTACATCAAAAAACACCAAACAACTATGGTAATACCAGTACTGTTTCGTGTTAGTGTAATCAGACTAATATTAATAGTTTTTTCTTCTCCAAGTATGCTTTGACTGTATTTCTAGTTAAATTGCTTGAAATAAAAGCACATTAAAACAACTTCAAATGTGTTGTTTCCATAGTAAACTTAAAAGTAAAAGCCGTTATGTAGACGTTTGTTTATAGGTTTGTGAAAATTGTATCATGTCTGCGGGCTGATCCGGGAGAGTTGGAGAATCAGGGTCTCATTAGCATATCACACTAGAGACTCATTTACGCACCCATCAACACTGCCCCAATTAGCTCTCTCCCACGTCATTACTGAGCAAACGAATTACGGCTAATTTACACACCAGTAAAACAAACACACACCACCGCAGCTCCGCCGGGAGAATCTGCGGCCAGAGGTTCGCTCGATCCAGGACGGAGTTGCTGAATCCCTGATACGTGCGGCAGAAGGTGTGCTTGAGAACTGATAAATAATTATTTCAATTTAACAGTAATAAACAGAAACATAAATACATTAAATTAATTTCGTAAGAGAAACACCGCGCACGTTATTTAAGGAGGAGTTTATAAGTTTTTGAACTACCAACCGAAACAAAACAAAAGCTTCTCGAAGTGACCAGCAGATAGCGCACCTAACTTACTCAACAATAGCTTCAGGACATTCACATGACTATAGCTGTAATGAAGTTAAATGTGCCCCTTATCTCTGAAACCATATAAGTTAATAATTTGCTGACAGTACGGCATTTAAGTTACTACAGCTAAAGCCTCACCCGCTGTGTTACTTGCCTTTCTCTTTGCTGAGAATGTGTGATGATAAGAGCATCAACAGACGTGAAAATATGTACAGTGGTCACATGTGTATGTACGCGAGGTAAACCAAAATTAAAATTTAAAATACATTTAATACAATTAAAATACATTTTCTGCGACTGGGTGACAACTGAAATTAATTTAAGAGCAAATACACATGTAATTTGTTAACAGGCCTACACTTGTTGGAGATGTTCCATTGACTTGTAGCCTATTGTTTTTATGTTGAGCGAATTATATTTTCTGTCACCGTTCTATTACTTAAGCTTAGATTTCCATTAAAGGCATTATTTAGCCATTTCTGTTGGCTGTTCCTCAAAATAAAACCTGACCCACACATCTATTATCCTAAAGTAATTATTGTTTGTGCCTTCTCTAGCTAACCCACAAAGTTTTTGTTAGCTTGTTTTTGTTGCATTTTTTGTTTTGTTTTTGACTTTCCCTTAGCTATCTAAATGAAATTTTAGAATTAGTTGTGTCCCAAATGACATACTGGCCTATACACTATGCACTTATGAACTATGTATGAAAAGCTGTGACAGTTTGAGTGCATGAAGTGTCCGACATTCCACACTTCTTTTTTACCAGTTAATAAAGTGCATCATTTTGGGTATTTTAAATGCACTTTTCTTTTTGGAATTTTCAGTGTAAATATACAGGGGTTTGACAATGAAACTATACACAATAATTTATTAATATGGTGTAGGACCTCCAATACAGGATCAGTTTGTCGATACATATCCTGCATAGTGGCCAGATGGATCTTGAGCCCTTCCTCTTCCAGGACAGTGGCCAGGTCACTATGTGATGCTGGTGGAGGAATATGTTTTCTGACTTGCTTCTCCCCCAAAGTGGCTCAACAATATTTAGATCTGGTGACTGTGCAGGCCATGGGAGATGTTCAACTTCACTTTCATGTTCATCAAACCATTCTGTCACAAGTCTTACTGTCACCCTGTGCTTCACTCTGGGCACGCAACAGTCCGGGTGTTGAGCCTTGTTGGGGCTTCTCCACACCATAACTCCCACGGATGTGGGAAAGACAGTGAAGACAGACTCATCAGAGTACAATACATGTTTCACATTGTCCACAGCCCAAGATTTGCACTGTTGGCGCCAATGAAACTGACATTTGGCTTTGGCATGAGTGACCAAAGGTTTGGCTATAGCAGCCCGACCATGAATATTGACTCCTAACAAACAGTTTTGGTGGAAACAGGAGAGTCGAGGTGCGCATTTGCTGCAGTGAGATGGGCAGCTGTGGATTTATGTTTTTGGGATACAATGCGGGTTAGTACCTGCATATCCCTTTCAGATAGCTTCCTCTTACGTCGACAGTTACTCCTGTTGAATGTGGTTCATATTGTGTGGTGGTATGCTGACATTACTCTGGACACCATACGGTAGCTCTCAATACACCACAAAGACTTGATGTCCTGGTCACAGATGAGCCAGTGAGATGCACATAATCAATTCGTCCTCTTGAACTCTGATATGTCTCCCAATATGTTAAGTGGATTGCAATATTTTATCTACCGCAGTGCTATTGCTCTGCTAATTCAACCTTCACACTCTGATCTTACTGATGGAATGTAAAATCAGTGAAGACCGACCACCAGGCCGTGCATATATAGACGTGAAACCTCCAACACTCTATTGGCCAGTGTTTCAGTTTCATTGTCCAAAACTATGTACACTGTTTATACTAAAAATGGCTTAGTAGTGCATAAGTAAGCAAAATGGGAGACAGCTACAGTAATGCTAGCTCTTTAAGTCCTAATCCTATCAGAATGTGTACTGCTATTTAAGAATTTGTCTTCAAAGTATTACAAAATAAAACCCTACAGACATTTCTAAAGACCTAACATCCAGCTGTCATGGTCCTATCAACACTTCACTTTAGCTTTCCATGTTCCTTTACTCCCTCATCAGTGACATTCTAATCACTCTTGCTAATTGTACCTGCTGGGACATCACATTCACATTCTCTCCATAAAAATTAAATGGGGAAAGTTGACAAAGTTGCATCTCTCTCTTACCAAGCTCTCCTAACTCCAGAGCACAACGACTCACACAAACACTCGTCTGAAGTGTACAAGTAGGGAGTGTGCAGCACTTTTTCTCAGCAGGGTCTCTCACATACTCCATTTCGACAGTGCTCAGGAGAGGCACTGTAAGCCGCTCGATAACCGTTGCGATACAACGGCCTATACGATATGTTTCTCAATCTGAGCGAACTACAGAGAGAGTGCTACGGTGAGCAAGACAAAACCATAATGGCAGAATGGAGAGAACTATAATTATGCAAGTAATTATGCATGAATTCCATGAGAGAGACAGAGAACAGAGGGAGATTTTCATGCATGTAATTACAGTATAGAAACTTGGGAAGGCAGAGGAGTGAAACTCTGTAACATTATCCACCTCATAACCTCATTTATGGGAAACAATCGCACACAGGCAGATATTCTTCACTTTTTAAAATTACAGTGACATTTACAGTAAGAAAAAAATGGCTGTGACTTTGGCAGAACTTTATCGTAAAATATACAGTAAAAAAAAGTTAATTTCATAATGCAATGTTAATATACCAACCTATTGAAACCTACGAATATCTGTTTTGAATATCACTTTTCCACAAACTGAAAAGGTAATATATAAAAAGCGCACAGTGTCATTCACACAATTACAAAACACCATCATGGTAACATATATGACACTAAAGTAATGCAGTAAATATTAATTTAACAACATTATATGTAACA
Organism: Elopichthys bambusa; assembly: GCA_037101425.1. Taxonomy (NCBI): domain Eukaryota; kingdom Metazoa; phylum Chordata; class Actinopteri; order Cypriniformes; family Xenocyprididae; genus Elopichthys; species Elopichthys bambusa. The sequence goes on from CM074435.1 coordinate 20,245,299, forward strand.
AAACCCTAATGAACATAACTGATAAGAAAAAAAGAAACATAGGCTAATTATTTCAACAAAAATAAATCAAGTGTAAAGTGTCACGCAGGGAATTATGTGAATATAAATTTACAGTTTTTCACTGTAAATTATACACTGACTTGTTCTTTTTCACTTCCAAAAACTGTAAATTTAACAGTATTTTTCTGTAACGTACTGTTAACCAATTAACAGGTTTTTACCATAGCATTTTTACAGTCTTTTACCTTTAAAATTAAAATAATTTTTTACAGTGTTGCATTTGCATGTACTGAATTGTTCTTTATGGTCTCACACAGGCCGTAGTAAAATATGGACACGCCAACTCCATCTCATAAGAATCCTATGAATTCATACAATGTGATTTGTACAGAAATGCGTGATTTTTAGGAAAAAAAGCATAAAGCTTCACCCATCAGTAGGGCTTAAAGCAGTATGTACGAAAACTGATGAATTAATATGAATTAAGGTGGGGTCACATTAGCTAAATTAAAAAAAAGGTCCATTGTCAATAGCGTAGAGATGTAAATCACAGCGAATACAGAAGTCACTGTCAAACCAAGCAGCTTTCCATCAGTGACACCATGGCAAATTCACATAAACCACTACAAATCTGTGAATTTTTGTACCACCACTTAAAGCTCCCAAATATGTAGATTTCTATTGGAATGAATGGATTTCGCCTGTGAAATTTCGTAGAGCAACCGTAGACCACACCTTTAGCCACTAATTCACCAAAACAAAATAGTTGCGATTGTATTTAAGACGCATAAATACACAATTTCCACATATCTCTGCTGTTCTGTTCATTAAGGTGGTTCTGTTCATAAACTGAGTGTGTGTACTCATAACATAAGTCTTCATTTCATTTCAGAGTAATACAGACTGACTGTTTTATGCATTGGCATACATGAAATGTTACTTTAAACTTATAGACATATGAAATTTAACATTGAGCATGCCTGTCATTTTTATTGGCCCATTGAAAATGCTTCACCAGCCTGCCGTATGAAATTCCTCATCATTTCCATGTAAACGCAGTCAAATTGTGGAGACTGCATGATTTTGCCCTGTTTGGCTAATTGTCAGTGACACTTCTGCTGTAGGTGTGTGGGCTCATCTGCTATCACAGACTGTCTAAAAAGGCTCCGAGGTCTTTTAATTAAAAGAATTACGCTAATTACAGTTTAGAGGCTGTGGGAGAAAAGAAAAAGGCCTTTTATTTCTGGATGAAAATGGAAGGGAACAAAGATAACACACACAGGAAGCCTTAAGACAGAGAGGTGTGTTGGGAAAATATACTGTTGATGGTTATCCATTGACAACCTTGGGACCCCAGAGCTCACTGAAACAATTCTTTATTTTGTAAGATAGATAACCACATAAGCACATTTTTACTTGACATCCAATTTATGGGTATTTTACCCCCATACATTATAAGGAAGATCAAATTCTACAACCTAAAAGTTTATGTTTATGCAATGAGGATCATCTCAGTTCCCTTGAGATGTCAACATTGTACTCTGACTTGGTCTTAACAGAACAATCATGAGAGAAGTTTGCAGCTTTCAGAGACAAAAGAAAACTTTAAAAGTCTCAGAGACAGGCAAACACATCCTCATTTTCAGCCGGCAACATGCTGGGACTCAGGACCCGATTTAGATCCACACTCACAGGCGCAGTGGGGAAAACAGCAGAGGTGGGAGTGAGTCGCACATATGCGAGTCACAAGCATGTCTCAAGTCCTCAGGTTTGCAGTGAACACAATCAATCCAGCAAGACAAGTCAAGTAAGTGGCTCACTTTCACATCAAGCAAGTCTAGTGCTACAAGAGTCAAAGTATAACTAGGAGTATTTTAAAATGACTTATTTTCCTGCAGGATTTATGAACTTTCTGAATAATTAATTATACATATATAGGGAAGAAACTTACCGTTGCTTCTACTGTATATTCCATTCTGAAAACGTCTTAATCATCTTGATTATCTCTGTCATTGCAGCATATTCTGGCCAAGAACAGCACACTTAAGGTGGTCACATTTACTATTGTTCAGCAGATTTTCATGGGCAAAATCCAGTCATTCCAATAGGAAGCCAAGGGCGAAAGATTCTACTCGTGGATATCTAATTAAGTGCTTCCCAACCCTGGTACCGTAGTACCACCAACACTGCTGTAAGATTATGTGTATTTTCATTTACATTGTGACTGTGCCTCAGATCCAATCAACTCTATCTTGTGTCTGTAAAGGTGTGAACCGAACAGAAACTGATGGGTGTGAATGACAAAAAAACAGCAGTAGATTGCAGGGTAGATCGAGCTCCTGTGGGAGGTCCTAACAGTTTTCTATTGTTTGTATCCCTTTTGTCTTCATGTATAAAGTTCTTTTCCACAGACATAACTTTGAGTTAAGATATTTTGAAGGTGACACGCTGACATCGCTGCTTATGAACTGTGCTACACTACTGCCTTCAATAAATTCTTCTCCCCTCAAGAACTCTGGTCAAGCTTACTTATTTTATGTAATAGAGAAATCTAATACATTGGCGAGCCACCTCAAAAGATTGCTCAGCCAAATACAGCAAAATCTTATACTGCACATTTTTTATATCTCTCTTATCTGATTAGGGAGACATCTAAAACATGCAGTGGGGTTGACCAGGGCCAGGGTTGGGGGGACTGATCTAGTTAATGTGCTACAAACACACTCCACTGATCCACTGATCAACTGATTGACTTTCAAAAGTGTTAAACCTGGTACCTGTAAACATGATTTTGTTTCCATACAGACTAATGAAATAGCCTGTGTGTTTTTACACCTAGTCTCACATAGCCAGACCTTCAGACTGACAGCAAGAGCAGCTTTCATTGGCCAAGGACCGCCGAAGAGGACGTTTGACTGACATGTAACGCAACCAATCACAGTTCGTTTTGTCATGTTTAGGGACGTAAAAATGTAAAGTCGATGTCCCTGCAATAACAGACTGGCGTACATCTATAAATTATTAATTTAAGAATGTTGTGCAAGTTTACAGCAACAATGGAGCTCCAAACTCCACATACTTTTGAAACTCCAGCATTTAGTTGATCCTGGTAAACACTCATTGTCACAGTTGTAAACACGGCATTGTTCTTCTTCTATGAGGAGGTTTAGCGTCACAGCATTTGTTTCCAGGCAGACCGTTAAACAATGCGACATACGTACATCCTCCCGGACATCCTGTAGAATTCAACCAACCAGATGACGACTTCGAAACTCCTGAAGTGCTTCCAGATAAGTGTGCCATATGTATCAGACGTTCAGCCAACGGACCGTGGGCATGACGTCTGAGGCTGAGACTACTTTACACCTGGAAAATTTGTCAGTTCAGCCAATCAGATTAGAGCTTTCCAGTGCTCTACAGTTTTGAATGCAAACATTGTTAGCAAACAGTGGGTGACCAATCTGAGGCAGAGTCTACAATTCCTGAAATTTGTGCCAAGTAAATTGTATGGCCCACCTCTGAAAACAAATAACATCAAGTTAGCATCCTTTATGAGCATCTCTCTGGCTCATTTTTGTCCCAGTAAACACGATGTGCTTTCTTGATCAAACATTCACTGATCTCAGCACGTTACGCTGAGCAATACATTTCTTCAGCTCTTATGGGCCATTTGTAAATGTGTACTGTGCTGTAAATGCTGGCAGTGTGCTAGAAAGAGAAGCATTTGCATCTTTCCACTCATTCAGTTTCCCATGGCTGTTTTAAATCCCATGATTGGTTACCCCTTTTAAAAAGACCAACTACAGCTGTGAGAGTCTATTTTGGTTATCGCAATTCCACTCACTCACACACAAATGTGTCATTACATGTCAGAAGAAGATGTGTCTGTTGCACTACTTCCATCGCTGCTTTGGTAGATTAAGGCAAGCTCACACTATACAACTTTTGGCTGGATTTTGCTGTTGCAGACAGATTTCCAAGGTCTGCGACAAAACTTAAATCGGTGCTCGTTGTGGTCGCAGATGCTTGTTAAGTATGAGCAGGTCAGCGACGTGATCTGAACCTGTCTCGAGCAGTGGCTGTGATATTTTAAATCCTGTTTAATATAATTGCCATGTGATCTTGTAGTGTGTGTGCACTGCAACGGCATGGTAAATTTTAAATCATTATTCTGCACATATGACTTGGGAAGCGAGCATGAGAGGTGTTGTACTTTTTTGTAACAATATACTACCGTTCAAAATTTTGGGGTCAGTAATTTTTTTCTTTTGAAAGAAATTAATACTTTTATTTAGCAAGGATGTGTGAAACTGATAAAAAGTGATATTAAAGTGATATTGTTAGAACATTTTTCTATTTTGAATAAATTATGTTCTTTTTAACTTTTTAATTATCAATTAATCCTGAAAAAAGTATTACAGGTTCCAAAAAAAATATTAAGCAGCACAACTCTTTCCAACATTGATAATAATGGCATATTAGATATTAATCAGCATATTAGAATGATTTCTGAAGGATCATGTGACACTGAAATAAATAACACATAACAATTGCTACAATAAAAATATATTTATTTGACATATTTACTAAATTATAATTAATTGAATGTGAAAAATAAATAACTTATTTAATGTTATGACCAAACAAAATGTTTATTTTTATGTTTTTATATGATACATTTTATATAAATATTATACATTTATGTACATTTCCCAAAATTTCCAATTAATTCCCAGAAATTCTCATAAATTCCCAGGAATTCCCGTAAATTTCCAAGTTGCAATATTTCCAAAATTCTCCAGGTTAAGTTCCTGTGGAAAGTTTCTGGAAATTTACCAGAAACTTTCCGCCCCTTTGCAACCCTACCAAAAACACATAATAGAATAATTATATCTCTTTATGCTGATAGTAAAGAGTCTGTTGAGGCCCTGAAAATACAACATGATCTAAAACACCACCCAGATCTATCTCAAAGAAGCATTAAATCATTTTTTCAATAATTTAGGGTGAATTTATTATTTTCAAAAATGTTAAAGTAATTTATATGGATTTTCTCAAATTAAAAACATTAATAAAATGTATACAAGTTTGTCACCCCTTGGTTAACACCTGCTCGTAACACTTCTAGGGCCTCATTTATAAAATGTTGCGCAGAAACCGTCCTAAATTTGACCTTCAGTCATTTCTCAAATGTGCGTACTTGTGATTCATAGAATGAACGTACACACACACAGAAAACGAGCATACGCCTCTCTTTCAGAAGTGAAATCTATAAATCGCAAATGATCTTGAACTTGCACGCAGCTGAATGGTTTCAGTTCTCTGCGTTTTAAACGACACCTAATTAATGAAATTTACATAAAAGATCAACAGTCATCGTCCAAATCCTTTCCTTTAGAACGATGAGCTGCAAGAATAGCTTAGATTTCCAAAAACCTGCAGTAATCTGACGAGGAAAAGTGCGTACATCTGCTCAGACCCTGACGTAGCTCTAAGTACCCTTTCCACGTCAAAGACCGTTTTTATAAATATGAGCGTTGGCATGGATTTAAGCGTACACACAATCTAAGATCAATTCTGTGCATACACACGCTTTATAAATGAGGCTCATTGATTTATGGGCTGCATCCGAAAGCTTAGGCAGCTGACTTGTTTGTACACACAAAGGTACCTCACGAAACTGATTTCAGACAGACTTTGGAGGCAGCGTAACTGTTTAATGATCTACAACAAAAGAGTGTGAGCTTTGGTGATAATTAAGCAAATATTTAATTACTACAGTAGTAATTTCTCACTAGAAATGACACCAAAAGTGGAAACGTTGACCAAAAACGTACATTTACCCACAAACTGACCACCAACCACAAATTTCATATTTATTTTAAAGCTCAACTGCCACAATGAAAAGCACAGGATTGAGGGATATCAAAGTGAAGTGAAGCTAACATTGGATTCGGACGTGCCGTAATGCCTTCCTACCTTAAAATGCATCCTCTGGTTAAGGCAGCATTTTTAAGCTTTCGGACGCAGGCAAGTTTTTCCTCAACCCTTGAGTGATTTAGATACAACCTAATTTTGAAATCAGTTATTCAATTTGCATTATTTCTTATTTGGAAATAATATTTATTAATGCTCTTTTGAACCTAATGTGGAATGACTGGGCAGTCTTTCACAGCAAAACAAATTTATTTAACATTCAGCACCCTGAACACTATCCCACTGAGAAAATACTGTGTGAGGATGGTGGTGTAGATCAAAAGAAATCTATATTTGCAATTTCTCTTTTAAAAGAAGTCATAAATATAGCTCCTTATATTCACTGAATCTTCTCTGCAGTCCATTAGTGGTGTGAGAAGATTCACAAATCAACTTTTCACTTCATTACTCAATGAGATCTTTACCAAACTGTGTATTTCACTCCAACACATTTGAAGATATAAAATCCACATTTAGTTAGTTCAGAAATGGTTGTGTAATTGTCCTAGAACAAACCACATTGCTCTTGGGACATTCTTGTTCCCCATCCATTATCCTGCTGCTCTGGGACAGTAAGAGCAAGTACACCTTCATGCTTAATCATTAATGCTGTAGAGCACGAGTTCATACATGTTAATTAGCAGAGAGGTGGAAAGGTCATTACTGGTCCTCTCATCTCTCCAGATACCGTACAATGTATAAACGCTAGATATCCAGACTGAGCTGAAAAAGAAAACACAAGCAGAACTTTGAGAATTAGACCAAATTAGACTAATCAACAACTGGAGTGAGCAGAGATGTCCTCACACAGAAAAAAAAAAAGATATACAGTAGGCTTTTGGGACATTGTCAAAATGAGAACTGACCATAAGATGTTAAATAGACCATGGGAGCAGACGTCACAGTTACGTCACTTACAGCTGTGTGCACATAGTGGTGGTGGAAAAACAGTGGTAACAAGTGGAGGAAAATGAGCAAAATCCACAGAATAAGAGAAAAATGTTTTGTTATGCCTTTGGATGTCAGAATCGGAATGCAAAAAAATATAGTCTTCATTTTTATAGAATACTGTGGTTGAAGATGCTCTTTGAAGCTAAACGGAGACATTTATGTTGCAAGTCACAGGCTGGACTAAAGAAAGCTGCAACGATTAGTCTACTATTAAAGCATGAATTTTATGTAAATAGTAAGTCTACATAATTCACATTTGCAGTTCATAGGTGACATACATACATAGCAGTTACAGCATGAAATAATATTTAAACCTATAACATTTTACCTATATCGGTTTTATCTCAAAATTCGGACTTTTTTTCTTGCATTTGCGTGCATTTTTGTAGGCCGAAACCCAGAAGCGAGTTAGCATTTTATCACTTCCGGTTCCATCATCCCAAAGTCAATGTTTTTTTGTTGTTGTTGTTTGGTTAAACGGCTGAAATAAGGTCTGTGGTTTTAACACAAGCTCAAGTTACTTTCGTGTTTTATTCTATGCATAAAAATACATCACACTACCCAGTAATGCTTTTATTACTGTATTATTGTAGTTACTGTTTTGAAAAAAAAAAAAAAAGTGGTTTTAATAAAAATGTTATATATAATTGATTGTTTGCTAATCATTCTGATAAATGGCACATGCCTTTAACCTGGAAAATGGAAACTGTTTAAACCTGGAATAAAGGCCCATTCAAAGGCAGAGCAGAAGCTTCACAGATGTCCACAATCTGCCGTGGGCAGAATAAGGCGTTATATTTGACACTATTTATTTATTTTTTTCTACCAGCATAAACCAGCCTAGACATTTCTTGATCTTTCTTTAGCTGGAAACTATGGCATATAAACTTTCCACTCTGACCTGTGCGATGTCTGCCATATGTTGTTAGATGATGATTTTCACATCCAGAAGGATGACTGCACATTTTCCACCTGATGATATTTCAGTCTAATTCCACTTTTATCATGCGTATGTTCACGTGGGACGCGACTGTGGCACCTGTGGGATATGCATGCATGTGTTTGCTCGTCCACGGTAGATGAAACAAGCGTTTCCATGCAAGTCGCATGCTCATTTATACCCACAGTCGCATGCATACACATTCACTGGTGGCTGGCTAGACGCGCAGAGAGAGAGAGAGAGAGAGAGAGAGAGAGAGGGGGGGGATGAATGCAGCAGTTTTGAAAGAGCGTTTGGCTCGGTTCAAATAGTTGCCATGGTTTCAAGAAGTTGCCATGGAAACACAAGCTGCCAATAAAATGAATCTGAATGCAATCTTTGCAGGGAGAGATGGGATGAAGGGAGGAGAAAGGTAAAGTGAGGCTGAACGAGAGAGAAAGCGCCCCTCCGGATTGCGTCCCACAATAAAGTGAGCAGTACGGCGGAGGTTTGGAGGGGTGGGGATGTATGCTGCTGGGAGGTAAGAGAAGAAAACAGCGCCACAGAGAAAGCAGGGGTGAGCGCTAACTATTTTAGGCCGCTAGTCGTCATAGTAACGACAGCCTCGCCATAGCATGAGGAGGTAGTGTGAGAAATGTGAGGCAGAGAGATAAACAAATAGCAACGCTCTGGGGCTCAGAAAATGTGTCCTACGTGAGTCACGCCGATGACTCTCCTCAAAATGTCATCGCGCGCGCGATAAGACCCGCAACTTCATCTGTTCTTCGGCCTGTCGGCAGGTCTCGTTTCTCTATTTGCATCTCTCGCTCACGGTCCCCTCAACCGTTTCTCACCCCCACGCGCTTTATTCCGAGCATCGCGTTCCCTCTTGCACCCTCTCTCTGAAGGACAGAGGTATTCCCACATTTCTCGGTCGCCATGGCAACGCTGCAGCAAGAAAGGAAGAGAGGGAGGAGGGGAGAAGGAGAGATGAGGCTGGGGATGTGTGAACAATGCTAATGCTACTTCACTGATCACCAATTGTGTATTTACTCCTCCTCCTCCGCTCTCTTTTCCTCTCTTCTCTCGCTGGTTATCTTCGTCTCCTCTGCCGCGCTCCTGTCTGCTCTCCTCGCGGGCTGAAAACTCTCTCTTAAAACAGTGCTGCCATTGTTGTCTGTATTATTGTTGGGCCATTTAGCCGACGCCGGTATCCAGGGTAACCGGGGAGATGTGACATTGGTTCCCCACGTGAATACAAATATAGACAAGTATTCATCAATATCCAAAAGAGCCATTATGGGTGTAATGGCCGAAGCATCCCTGTCAGATGGCTCTATAAATAATGCAGTTTCATTAGAATCGCACCGGACTTCATTTGAACCCGACTGATTTGAACCCGACTGAGTGTGCCCTACCTATGTGTGTGTGTGTGTGTAAATATAACCCTGTCAGTAAATCAACTCAGGTACTGGATCTGGCGTCAACAGGTGTGTGTAGGGCCTAAAACTAACTTTTTGCCACACCTGCCAATGGCCAGTGACTTAAGAGAATTTACCGGCCATAAATATTTTTTTACCAGCCATGAAACATAGATTAATCCTTATTAAAGTTAAAAAAGTTATTCAGTCAAGAGCAATGAGTGATTGTTCCTTGTCTTTTGTTGTTTGATTAACATTAAAAACACAGACAGCAACAGGAATATTAGGCTGCTGTCACTTTAAGAGCTAATGCACAGACCCAATATAGCCACATGCATTTAATTTCTCAGCTGTTTACATTCGGTTAAGACATAACTGTCTGTGTTTAAGGATCCTTGCCAAGATGGTAATTTTGACAATTTAGTTTGAATATATTCAACTTCAAATGCAAGAAGACATGAAAGAGGACTCAATTCAGTATTCTTGCGCTGTTTGAGACACAGATTTCTGGATACGCGTTTTGGATGTTTGCTGAAAGAAATGAGTAATGAATCGAGTTCCCTTTTGCGTCTTCTTGAGCTTTAATATTTAAATTGGCATGCCTTAAACATTTGTGACGATGCAGCACTGGCAGCATTTGGCGCTTGCCAAGTGTTAATTTTAGGCCCTGGGTGTGTGTGAGTGTGTGTCTGCTGGTATCACCTATATTTACATGCAGAAATCATCTTCTTCCACTCCACAGCGTGTCTCTCATCCTAAAGGCTTTTCTTGGTTTCTAATCCATAAATAGATATGCTTTGATATCACTAATTTAATTGAACGCAACTTATCTCCTGAAATGGCCTGTTTAAATGGATAAGTTTACCCAGAAATTAAAATGGTTTACTGATATGTTGATTCATGTTTGGTAGCTTTTTTGCATGCAGTGAAAAGGACTGGGGGATTTCAGTTTATCAGTCAGAACTGTCACATTGAGTATGTGGAATACTTTTTAAGCTTAAAAGCTTCAATATCTATTAACTGCATTGAAAAAGGGTTTTTTTTTTCTTTTTGTGTCACATACACAAGGACACCATCCATGCATGCACTTTATTTATTATTATTATTATTATTTTTTTTTTTTTTTTTTTTAGTCGTATAATTTTTGTTTATGAAAAAGGGCCCAGGTTAAACCCTGATTTAATGTATTTATTTTTGTAATAAAATTATTTAATTTGATAATGACATTTGTGACACTGGACCACAAAACCAGTCATAAGTCACACGAGTGTATTTGTAGCAAAAGCCAACATTACATTGTACGGGTCATAATTATTGATTTTTCTTTTATGCCAAATATCATTAGGATATTAAGTAAAGATCATGTTCATTGAAGATATTTTGTAAATTTCCTACCGTTAATATATCAAATATTTATTTTTGTGAGTGAATATGCATTGCTAAAGACTTTAAAGGGGATTTTCTCTTTTTTTGCACCCTCCGATTCCATATTTTCAAATAGGTGTACTTCGGCCAAATATTGTCCTATCCTAACAAACCATACAGACTGGTTTTGTGGTTCAGGGTCACATTTTTGTCCTATGGGAAAAAGAATATTACCTACCAAACCATGTGTATAATAATAATTATTATTATGAAACATGTTGTTATTATAAGTATTCATCAGTTTTTGGTAAATCCTCTTTTCCCATGAAACACAAATGGAGTCGTTGCAATAAAATAATTATTTATTAAAAAATAATAATTTAAATAATAAAAATAATTGTTATGATTATTAGGGATGTCAAGAAACATGGAGAAAAATCATTAAAATTCCATAATAATATTTTTGCTGGGATCTGTAGGTTGTGGCTAGGGCTAGGCGACATGCAACTTAAGTTTAAAGAATTTTATAATTTTTCACATCCAAATAATTTTTGGCTGAATTATTTTTTAAAGACATATAAACAGGGCCTAAAATTTTTTATGAATTCTATGCAATGTTGTGAGAACATGAACGTGAACAAAAGTGAACGACGCTCTGTACAGTCGACGGTCAGTGCTGCATCATCACAAGAGGTTAAGTCTTTCCAATGTAAATATATAAAAGCGCTGGAACACGCGGAAGGGAATACGATACTTGCGCTCTATGTAGAAACATCATGTAGACAGCATGCAAATACTAAGTTGAATTCTCTTTCATGCATTCCTGTGCATTCCTTGACAAATTCACACAAAAATTGTCAAAAAAAAAAAAAAATGACAGTCTCAGCAAGTATCCTATAGTAAACAGCCAGTTATGTCTTCAGTTGAGAAAGAAAACACATGATCCGTGGTGTGTGCATTCGGTCTTAAAGTGACAACATCCTAATAATCCTGTTGCTGTCTGTGTTTTTAATGTTAACCAAAAACAAAGGAAAAAAAACAATCACTGCTCTTGAACTTTACAGTATATATGAACAGGATAGGATACGAAGACTATGTTATTTATTTGATTAGCCTACTTTATTAAATTTCTGTACCTGAAAACTACTGTTAGATCTGCATGAAAAGCACTGTTTATTTAGTTTGTATCTTTGTTGTTTGTATTTATTTCTGCTAGCTTGTAATTTGATTTTCTGTTCTTTTTTTTTATTACTGACTCTTTACTTGTCTTTAAAAATGTAGGCTATTAAAATTATATTGGTTAAGCTTGTAGTTTTAGCCATGGTATTGAAATTAGAATAGAGGATTGTAAATTTTAACTAGTATCTAAAATATTGATATCATAACTGCCTGTTTTTGTTTCATGGCTGGTAAAAAATTCAAATTTGGCCGGTAAATTTGATATAAAGACAGCAGTCCATTAAAGCAGAGCATGAAGACTCCATTTGTAAGTGCATTTATTTTTCATGTTTGAATTAATGCCGAGCCAACCAGCAACAAAGTCAGCTATGTGCACTACACGCCGCTATCTTGACTGTGAACAGTACTGATCTGTGTAAACGTGTGCATGATTAAGACATAACGCCGTCTTCGACAATCTGCGATGGTTTAACACGTGTACTGTATATATATATATATATATATATATGGAGTTGGTAAGAACAGAATGTTTTTGATGAGCGCCCTGCATTTCTGTACGTCTTTACGAAGAAAAATTATTTTGAACTCCAAGCACACAGATCCTCAAGCCCCTCAGTGCCATGGAAACAGCATATCTCCGATAGCAACAGTGACCGTGGTGACATTTGTGATGTAACCTGATGTTCTGTCATTTCTGCAGTGGAGTGTTTTAATTCTTTTTTTCCCCCATGTTCCACAATGTCCCAAATTCCAGATCATTTGGAAGTAAGAAAGTGTTGTTGTTGTTGTTGTTTTTAAAGATACATATTAAAATCAGATATTGACGGAAGACAAGCTGTTTTTTCTCATCGCCTCAAATGATCTTTCATCTGACAGAGGTGTGAACCAGAAGACCTGTAAATTTAGCTGTCTCGCACATATTTTGCTAGACTTTTTAGTCAAGCCGTTGGCAACATAGGCACAGGCTGCTTTTTATGTTACCATTAGTGCTGAAAGGCACTATTAATAATATTCCATTAGAGTATGTGCATGGATTTGTGCAATATGGTGCATCTGACATAAGATTGTTGTTATGTTGTTGATGTGTCATTGTACTCACTCTCTGATTATCATCCTGTCTTTCTTTCCTTCACTCACACACTCATGCACCCTGCTTTGCAATCAATAACTCATCTTTCAGCGTCGATTTTCCTCTTCCCCACAGGAAAACAAACGTCCTTCTACAGGACAAACAAAGGGGAGAGAGGGGGAAAGAGATGATGACAGACCAGAAAGAGAGGACAGGATGCAAGGGTTGATCATTGGAAAATTACAGAATATACGGAAACGGAAACATACTGTCATTTAAGAGGAAGGGAAAAGTGGGCCAGGGTGTGCTGGGGGGAGATTGAAAGGGTAGTTATGGGATGGATGATTAGCCCTCATCTCCAAGGTTACCCTTTACAACTGTATTAGCGCAGAGCGGATTGGGAGAGATGAGGAGGGGTTGTTTGGGGGGACGGCATATGGAAGGGATGGAGCTTAAGTCAGCACAGAGATCAAAGACCCGTATTGACCTACGGTACAGCTGCATTAATTTCTTATAACTTGGGCTGTGAAAGATAGACAGGTTTTAAGGCTCACAAAGTGAAAATGATACTTGGCTCAGGACTGTAATACTGAGTTTATGACTAGGAGTCTTCTTAAAGAGATAGTTCACCCAAAAACGTTTACTCAGCCTCATTTAGTTCCAAGCCTGTATGACTTTTTTCTTCCATGGAAAGAGGTTTAGCATCTGCTCTTTTCCATACAATAAAAGTGAACCAGGGGCTGTCAAGATCCAAAAATGACAACATAAAATGGTGGTACATAAGACCTATAATATTTTTTATATATATTTATATATTTTTTTGTGGTTTAAGGCAGAAATAAATGAATTTTTTGGAATGATCTCGGGGTGGAAAAAAAGACAATTTTTTGGCTGAACTGTCCCTTTAACCTCAAAACTACAGAGAACAGCTGGAACATCTATTAATAATAGAGCTCAACAGATGTAGGATACAGTTTTTAGTGTGAGAGCTGTTCTGTTTATTAAGTTCAAATGTGGAAACAGGGGTCAATACAAAACACAAAACCTTCAAAAACACGTGAATTCAAAAGAAAAATTTAAGAAGACTGGCAGAGGCAGTATTTTCACAGCACCAAAGATGTAACAAATATTTAGAGAATAAAAAACGAAAGCAGATACGTGACTCAGTGTTTTGGTTTTGACTGGAATTTTGTTGATTTGACCAGACCTTGACCATTTCAAAGATAGTTTGGAGGGATATTAACAATGATCCAAGATTCAGGGATGCAGTGCTGGGTCATTTGCATGCATTAGAAGCAGTGTAAACATTCAGTATGTTTAGATGAGGTGTTAAGACAGAGCCCAGCCGAGGCTGTGGTAACATTAGTGTACGTATGTATGTGTGCTGTGAGGTGAGAATGAGGATTATTAAGCTGCTTACATAATTTATTCAGTGCTAGTGTGGATCGGGCACCCTGGGTGAGGTGTGTCACATCAGCATTGTGAAGGGCGCGCACTGGGCTGCCTTCAGCTGAACTCCATACCAAGAACATAGGATGGATGTCAGAGCTTTGTGATTTTAGGATTTGTACATTAGTTTTGTATCAGTTTGTCACTTGTACGGTTGAATTAAAATTTATATTTGAAACCACCAAGTATTAGTATGAGTACATTAATACATGCATATATATATATATATATATATATATATATGTGTGTGTGTGTGTGTGTGTGTATGTATGTATACATGTATGTATGTATGTTATATATATATCAGGGGTGGGACGGTTCGCTGTAAAAAATCGAACCGGTTCATTCCATATCTGACGACGCATCTATAATATGGTTTGTTGAAAACAACGTGCAAAACAGACAGACGGATTCGGCTAATGTATGTTTCAGTCGATGGATATGCATTCTAGTTTCCCAATACGTTACAACAGCGATAATCAAAAAACATGGACAAAACAGTCACTCGTTGTAAACAAATGTTCTATGACGTGCCGAAAGCTCTATGACCAGTTATTTACGCAGTCATCACCCGGGTGTTGATAGCGCGCGAGCCCAGGTGAGACCTGAACATCTCACGTTGCTATCTGTGTTTAAACTAAACTACATGCCCATCTTAGCGAGTATCCTAACAAACATAGTAGGTTATGTGTTAAGAGAGAAACGAGACAGACAACGCGTGTATCAGTATCAGTGTACTGGATCTTTGAATTATGTCTTAAAGGGACAGCAGTTTAATATTCCTGCTCTCTGTGTTTTAATGTTAATCGAACGACAAAGCACGAAGAAATCACTCTTGACTGAATAGCTTTTACTAACTTCAATAATGTTTCAACTTTATTTAACTATTCAAAGAAGTTTATAGTGTTATTTTATATTTGATTACTTTATTCAATTTCTGTAGCTGAAAGCTGTTAGATAGTACCTAAAAAACCGGTAAAGCATTATTTATTGTCTATTTTTTTTTTTACTGAACATAGCACATACCGAACTATACTGAAACCGTGACACAAACCAAACCTTGAGAAATCTGAACCGTCCCACCCCTAATATATATATATATATCAGGGGTGGAATGCAATAAAGGAATATTTTTTTACTTGCATTTTTTCCTGTAAAAATATATAGAGTTTCATACATTACATACATCTACAATAAATTATAGAAAAAATATTAAAAAAATAAATCAAGACAAATAAATTGTGTATAATTATATATAATTAAGTTGTTTTTTATGTGTTCAGCATAAAAATATATTTATTTATTTATTATTATTATTATTTATTTAGCAAATGTAATAAGGAAAAAATGTATTGTTCTCTGAGAAGTTAAGCCTTATTTTGTGTAATGTCTTGTTTAGTTAGAGTTAGTTCACCCAAAAAATGAATATTTTGTCATTAATTACTCACCCTCATGTCGTTTCACACCCGTAAGACCTTCATTGATCTTCAGAACACAAATTAAGATATTTTTGATAAAATCCGATGGCTCAGTGAGGCCTCCATTGACAGCAAGATCATTTACACTTTAAGATGTCCAGAAAGTTACCACAGACATATTTAAAACAGTTCATGTGACTACAGTGATTCAACCTTAATGTTATGAAGCGACGAGAATACTTTTTTGTGCACCAAAAAAACAAAATAACAACTTTATTCAACAATATCTAGTTATGGGTGATTTCAAATCACTGCTTCATGAAGCTTCAAAGCTTTACGAATCTTTTGTTTTGAATCAGTGGTTTAGAGCGTGTATCAAACTGCCAAAGTCACGTGATTTCAGTAAATGAGGCTTCATTGTCATAAGTGTTTCGAAACGTTTCGAAATTTCAATAGTTCATGTGATTTTGGCAGTTTGATACACGCTCCAAACCACTGATTCAAAACAAAAGATTAGTAAAGCCTCATGTTGAATAAAGTTGTTTTTTGTTTTTTTGGAGTATTCTTGTCGCTTCATAACATTAAGGTTGATCCACTGTAGTCACATGAACTGTTTTAAATTTGTTTTTAGTAGCTTTCTGGGCATCTGAAAGTGTAAATTGTCTTGCTGTCAATGGAGGCCTCACTGAGCCATCGGATTTTATCAAAAATATCATAATTTGTGTTCTGAAAATGAACGATGGTCTTATGGGTGTGGAACGACATGAGGGGGAGTAATTAATGACAGAATTTTCATATCTGGGTGAACTAACCCTTTAAGGCTGTTTAAATATT
Organism: Elopichthys bambusa; assembly: GCA_037101425.1. Classification (NCBI taxonomy): domain Eukaryota; kingdom Metazoa; phylum Chordata; class Actinopteri; order Cypriniformes; family Xenocyprididae; genus Elopichthys; species Elopichthys bambusa. The sequence goes on from CM074435.1 coordinate 20,261,880, forward strand.
TTTACTGGAAAATAAAACAAAAACTGATTACAAATTTATTTTTATTTTTTTGTAAGTTTGAGTTAACCATATTCATCTGTGTAATGCTATCCCTTCATAAAGACATGGATACTCATAAACATATGCATACTTTTATTCATGCAATGAGAAAACGCCTCCACTGGGGTGGAATGAAACGTCAGACAAAACCTTTACGCAGAAGCATAGTGCTGCTCTTGAATGATCTGCCTGTCCCTTCTTTTTGTATCTAATATGCAAAACACAAATGGACAGGAACACAATCACAATGTCACCCTCATATACAGACTAGCATTCACACCCTTAGGTTAGCCAATAATTGTAACCCTGAGTCAGTAGTATTCAGATGCTGACCCCATAGCTAACCCTCAGCCAGCACAGAAGGCGTGTAGACTGCAGGCTAAACATCAGCCCAGAGAGACACATGTACACACACAAGCTCACGCGCACAGCGCAGGCGGAGGTCAGCCATTGGGGTCAACCTAAACACCCTGCAGCTAGCAAGTCACAGCTCTAGTGTCAAAGCAGCGATAACACATTGATATAATGGCTGCTAAACGCACATTCACCGATTCCATTTTAAGACACCCATAAACTCACACAAATCACTGAGTCAGATGTTAAATGTCAACATGACATCAAAATGAACCCTTAATATTCTTATTGTGTGTGATACATGCATGTTGTTCCATTAGAAAAACAGTGTTTATAATCTTTTATCAAAATGAAATTACTTGCTCCGGCACCTCTTTTTTTTTTTGGCTGATGTCATCAAGTCCTTATTTCTAAGCCTCTCCCCTCCACATTTCACAATCCAATCAAATCCCAATGGATAAAATCAAATCCTGCCCTGTTTTTTCTCACCGAATATCCTATTTCACTGAGAAATACGTACATTTACTAAATTAAAATCAGCTGTGATTGTCGTTTCATGTCGACTTTAAAATGTACGTCATACAAACAAACATACAAAATACACACTCATGTTCTCACATCTCTCATTTTGCATTCGTTGTTTGTTTGATCCTGCTTTTGACATGAAAAACATCCAAAATAACCACCCACAGTTCAATACTCATTTTGTGAAAAAAGAACATCTTTTATTCCATAAATTTATCAGTATGGCACATGAACAGAGATTGAATGGTCTGAAAAAGATTTGGCACAGAACCATTACAGCAGAACGAATCTGCCCTCCTCCACACACACACACGCACGCACGCACGCGCACACACACACACGACACATTTCAGATGTTAATAATACACACATTCCAGAGCGATTTATTTAACAGGTTCAAACTGAGTCAGGAGAAACAATCACATTAACAACTACTTTCAATATTTCAGAGGGACTCAAATAACCCAAAGTGGCAGATGGGGGAATGTTTAATTGAACAGAGGGAAGGAAATATCTGAGGCATCAGTTTGCTTCTCTGTTGTGTTTCTGTTTTTTCTTCCTCTCAAGAGAGGATTGTGGTTGCAGTGTGTGTGTTTGTGTGTTAGATGCCAGACAGTCATGAATTTCTGGTCCTTCAAGAAGAAAGGATAAACGAGAGGCTGATGAGAGAAAGAGTGAGAGAGAAAGAAAGCAACAAAAGAGATGAAACTGGGAAAGTAAGGTAAAATGGCAAAGGAATTAAGGGATCATTCACCCAAAAATGAAAATTATGTCATAATTTACTCACACTTTCGTTCCAAACCAATATGAATTGATTCCCAAAAGATTAATTTCTGAGGAATATTTTCAATATAATGAAGTGAATGAGGATTCAAGCTCCAAAATGTGAAAAAGCACCATAAAAGTATAATAACAGTGGTCTAAGTTATCTTCCGAAGCTTTGTGTGAGAAATACACTGAAATTAAAAAAAAAAAATTCAATTTAAAATGGTGTGTAAAGTAGCAATGTCCGATTCATAAATGAATCATTCATGCGCAAGATCATTTCAATGAATTATTTGCTCCAGTTCACAAAACCACTCTAAATGATTCAGACTGATTCAGTTATTTTCTTTCTCAATGGTTCAGACTGATTCGGAGCTTTAGTTCAGCTCACTGACTCAATGATCTGGTCATAGCGGTTAACAGCTCACTGGAGGAACATTATCAGTGAATAGCAACTTAAAATTTCACACTGCTCGTCACACACGACTACTGTATCATATGGCTTCAGAAGACTTGGATTACAGTGTATGAGTCAAATGGACTGCTTTTATGGTGCTTTTGCTTCTTTTTTGAAGCTTTACAGCCCCCCTTTACAGCCTCAGTTTCATTACATTGTATATTTTGCAAAAATTTACCTTTTGGGTTCCACAAAAGAAAAGTAATACAGGTTTGGAACAACATGAGGTTGAGTAAATGATGACAGAACTTAAATTTATGGGTAAATTATTCCTTTAAAGGGGTGAATGAAGAGCATTAGGTACGAAGAGAAAGAATGTCCCTTTTTTCTCTCTTTCATTTTCTTTCTCTGTAAGTCGGTGACTCAGAACAAAAAGGTCTGATGTGTTATCCGCATGTCGAGAGATATAGATGTAGGGAAGGAGGAAGAGGGTGAGAAAAGGAGAGAGCGGGGTGATGTCAGCTGTGCGCCTCTCATTCCTGCAGGTTACTAACAGTGAGGTCATCACAGCCCACAGCAACGCTTGACATACAAAGATAGCAATGTCCCTGCGCACACACACACACACACACACACACACACATGCTTGCACCGAGACATACATGACTCAATTTTGGCAGACGGACGGACGTCCACATGCTGGCTGTCAGTGACCAAACACACAGAATGTTCACACAGACACCTACAACATACAGTATACACACCTTCATGCACGTCATACAAATGCACGCTCCTATATGCCCACACACTCATTGTTTTGTAGATGTACAAACACCTTTCTTACTTAGTTCACAATGTCATTGGCGCAGACATGCCTACACGCACAAACACTCAAATAAGACATGATGAAAAGTGACAAGACATGTCAGAACGTCCTATGACAGCCAGCCTCATCTCATCGCTCCTTTTATTTTCTCTCCTGATCTTGTTCGTTGTCACAGATTTATCAGCAGAATTAGCAAATAAGTGCATGAGTTTATCTGCAGGGAAAAACTTCATCAGCCTTGATTTTAGCCCTGGTTTGAGATTTTGTAATCTAGGGGAATGATTTTTTGACTACAGAGCAAGAGCTCACAAGTTCAAAACTTTAAATAGTAAATTAGCAATTGGTGCCATATTTTGTTTGCGACTTCACTGTAACGGAGAGTGGCCCACATATGAGCCTATAGGGGTCATGGTTGTGATGGCTTGGATGGTCTAGTTACCTCCTGCTGTTAGATAACAGGGGTCCATGAAAATTATTTTATATACATTACAAAAATATATTTTTAGGGCTGTCAAAGTTAGCATGTGCATTTAAAGGGTTAGTTCACCCAAAAATGAAAATTCTGTCATTAATTACTCACCCTCATGTCACCCGTAAGACCTTCGTTCATCTTCAGAACACAAAGTAAGATATTTTTGATAAAATCCGATGGCTCAGTGAGGCCTCTATTGACAGCAAGATAATTTACACTTTCAGATGCCCAGAAAGCTACTAAAGACATATTTAAAACAGTTCATGTGACTACAGTGGTTTAACCTTAATGTTATGAAGCGACAAGAATACTTTTTGTGCTCCAAAAAAACAAAATAACGACTTTATTCAACAATATCTAGTGATGGGCTATTTCAAAACACTGCTTCATGAAGCTTTGAAGCTTTATTAATCTTTTGTTTCGAATCAGTGGTTCGGAGTGCCAAAATCACGTGATTTTAGTAAACGAGACTTCGTTACATCATAAGTGTTTCGAAATTTTAAAAAATAAGTGACTTTGGCAGTTTGATACACGCTCCGAACCACTGATTCGAAACAAAAGATTCGTAAAGCTTTTTATTTATTTTTTTGGCGCACAAAAAGTATTCTTGTCGCTTCATAACATTAAGGTTAATCCACTGTAGTCACATGAACTGTTTTAAATTTGTTTTTAGTAGCTTTCTGGGCATTTGAAAGTGTAAATTATCTTGCTGTCAATAGAGGCCTCACTGAGCCACCAGATTTCATCAAAAATATCTTAATTTGTGTTCTGAAGATGAACGAAGGTCTTACGGGCGTGGAACAACATGAGGGGGAGTAATTAATGACTGAATTTTCATTTTTGGGTGAACTAACCCTTTAAGACATGAATGTAATGTGGTACAAGTTTTATACAATCAATTTCATTCTGCTTTTTAAAGAAATCAAAAGATAAACTGCAATTATATTATTCTATTACAAAGCACTAGTTTTTATCGTTACAGACTTTTTTTTTTTAACATAAGAGCACAGGTGGCCTTGAGTTCGCAAGGCTTTCAGTGTCAGATGCTTCATTTATTTTAACTGTACAATAACAGTCCGTTATGTTGCTTGATTTTGTAAACTGGTATTTGTTAACATGTCATTTTAATTTATTAATGTAATCATAAATACACTACTTTGTAGTCCAAATACTTCTATAGCGGATAATGAATCTTAAGTCTCATGCAGTCACAGGATATAGCTTTTATAAAAGTTAAAATAAAAGATAAATGGCAATAATTTAATTTTGGAAACATTTAAATTTTCTTGTATTTGTAGCATCACACATATCTCAATATTTTTCTCACAAAGTATAAACTGGTAAAAATTCATAGCTGCCTTTATATTTTATGAAAGGGACCTTCATATGTGGGGGTCCCTGACATCCAAAATTTAAAAACCTATGGGTAAGAACATGAATGTTGTCTAATAATCTTCAGTGGTTGGGGTTTTGGGAAAACCCCACTGGGGAAGGATAGAAAGGAAATTGTTTTACAAAAATGACTGCTCCATGAACATAAATCAAAAGCTTGAAAGCTGACAGAAGGGGGGAGAATTTTAAAGTGAAATCAATAATTCTAGTTAAGCTTTATTTCATATTGATAAATGTTTACTGGTGTGCCGCTCTGTGCCTTTTAAAGTTATTGCACCAAAATCAGTGTGTGAGATTTAATGTGCTGAGATAATGGCACGCTTATGTCTCGCCTCTTCTGCAAATCTTGTTCTGCGTTCCACCGCCCTACACTGTAACTGGGTCACATTCAGATCCTTCAGTTCACCCAGTCTCAGATTGCACCGGCGCTCTGACCCCGAGAACCCAGATCAGGTCCTCTTGCAGCTCTAGCGAGGGTTCACTTTATGGTATCCCAGCATGAGCAGGTTCATCATGAGGTGATCGGGTCACAGCTCATTGCTCTCTCACCAGCCCCTCTACAGGCTGGCTGGAGATTGTCCACTTTAAAGGTTTTCCAGTGGACTGTCTCTCTAACATACACACTCACTTTCCAACTTCATTCAAACAAACTTCACACAGGGCATCTAGCCATTACGATGCCCAAAAACCATAAACAGTAACTGTGTTGGAGGCTGAAGAGCCGCAAAAGGCATGGTCTGAAATTCAACTGAGAGTTTATCCTCAGAGAGAAACCAAGATGCTGCTTCAGCATTTTTAACAGGGCAGACTCATTCAGGATGCTGTCACACATTTACACAACCCTACACTGCAAAATAATCTAGTATTTCTGTCTAGTTTTCCAGTATAAATATCTAAACATCCTTATAACAAGAGGACTTTGCTACTTCAGCAGCAAAATTGCTTAAGCTATTAAGGTTTTTAAGAGAATTTATCTTAAATTAAGCTTATTTTTCTTACCCCATTGGCAATTTTTTTGTTTGTTTGTTTGTTTAAACCTAAACCTCTTTTGTTATATGCTTAAAAACAGAAAACTTTATTCATGTATATTCTTTGAACACTAATCTTAATATTTTATGAAAAGGGGGTTTAAACTGGTGTCCATGCACTGAATATATCAAATGCAATGAAATATGTTTCATTAAGTTTAGCCTCTTTGTCGCCATCTCTGTTTGAAATCTGCAATTGCAGTTGTTTGCGGAATTATCATCTTTACGTGCGTTGTGCCTTGGCACGGCTCCTCAGTGCAATGAATCTAATGTTTGCTGTCAGTCACCGCATTGGTGTGGATACTGTAAGGAATCACAGATTCTGTGTCTTGGAAATATGACCAAAATAAGAATTTTCACCAGAAAATGTCATCTGAACAAGTAAGTAACATGTCTGCTGCCACTTTTGTTCTGACCAAGTGAGAAAAAAAGCATTAGGTCTACAATAAATCCTACTGCCAATGGTGATTAATGCTGTCTTCACGTGCTTTCGGAATTATTGTAAAGTTTCTTAGGTAAACATTTTCACATGAACACCCTCCCATTTTGAAACTTGAATGCGATGAGCTAGTAATCATGACATCAGAAGTGGGAATTATCAAATGTCTGATAGTACATGAAGGCAGCAATAAATCTAGCGATCGCTTTGCTCGGATCACGTCAAACCGTGCAAATTAGGGATGACCGATACCATTTTTTAAGGACTGAGTACTGATACTTTTTTTCTAGTACTTGCTGATACCCCATACCTATACATTTATTCATTTCTCTCTCTCTCTCTCTCTTTTTTTTTTTTTTTTTTTGATGTTGCAGTTTTCCAAGCACAACACAGTGAGACTAATGAATGTAGGACAGCTTATTTATTATTACTCTAATGAAAAAAGTAATCTTTTTTATTTGCTTGTCACAAACTTAAAGAACAAAAATTTTAGAGTGTCCAATAACCTTCAAAGGGCATAATTACCAATATAATTGTTGTTATATAAAAAGAAATTTACAAATGACAAACAATACAACAAATACTATAGAGATACAAATTAAATAAACTTGTTTTTCAGATACAGTAGGTTTATTTACCATGTATACATTTATTTTACATATTTTGTTGTTTTATTAACATTAATGACAATATAGGCTACGGTCCCTTTAAGACCGAATCCATGGATACTGACACATATCCTGCTTTCACCCAAATGTGTACGTCCACTTAAGCCATAACCGACCGTATTTACGTGAGATACTCCACACAATGGACATTTTGACAACTATGTGTGCATTTAACCATTCAGGCGCGAGGAGAACTGATCGCTGTCTGAAAGAACTGTGATCGGGGGTATTTTTACGAGTACAAGTACATGAGCTTGGTACCGATACCGATACTGCATCCCTAGTGCAAATTATTATTATTGTTATACTTTGTTCTCAAATTGTTAATGTTAACAACTTTGGCAAAGACTGCCATTATTTTATGCGCAGCTTGTCAGTGCAGCATGGCTCTGTGATCAGTAGTAAATGCTTCTCCATTTGAAAGCCAAAGGGCGCTCTTGCACATAAACTCCAAATATGCCCTGCCACAGAAGAAGATAAAATGCGTCATATCGCGGTAGCTGAATAAACAGAAGATTGAAATGCTTTGATTGATTAAACATGACTAATAAACACAGGACTGCCTTATTCTGTGTAAGAAGCCACATCATTGCACAGAAGAATGCTCAACTGTCGTTATGAAGTGAGTTTGGAGTAAAAACAGGTTATTAAATGTTGTCTTTTGTTGGACAAGATGTTAATAAACGCTTCTTGTGTTTGGAAAGATGTTTGACCTAGTTGATTTTTCAAATGTAATAATAATCGCAGCCTTTGCGATTTCATAATCGTACTAAGAATCGCGTTTAAGCGATAATCGTGTTTAAGTTCAATGTTATTTTTTGTATTTTGTATTGTGCGACCTATCAACAACATCAGTATTGCGTGACTATGTGTATTTAGTGTGTATTAGCATTACCTGTAGATTTCAATTTTTGTAGCCACTCCGCAGTCCGATGTCTTTTGCTTTTGACTACGAGTGAATCTCCAGTTGTCACTGATGATTGTCATTTGGACCTTTCTGGATTACAATCCGCCATCAAAATGATAAGTTTAATTATTTCAGCTGCTGTGAGAAAAGGCTATAAATGATCCACCGCCTGCAGCATCCTCACATGCCATACAGCCTACTAACTGGGACTCGTTCTTTATGTAAACAGACATGACGTAATGCTTGAATTTCCCACAGAAACCTTCCAGTACCAGTCTAATTAGAAAACATTATGACGATCTTACCTTTGTGAATCGGGTAAGGAGCAGCGACTCAACAAGGTTGCAAGACTAGAGGAGACGAACACATCACTGTGTCTCTAAACCATAAGAGCATTGTGGGAATACACGCAGGACTGAAGAAGCATGAAAACAATATTGCAAGGGATTTGTCCTATGAAATAATCTATGTGAACTGAATTTAGCAATGTAATTCATTCCCATTAGCAAACACACTGAACTGTAACTTTATCTTCATAGCCTTTGCATAACATAGCTATTTGTTTTAAAGGAGTCAATACCCAAAAACATGGTCTTTCTGATGTTTCCAGGAAACACATGCACAAAACAGGATGTTAATAAGCCACATGACCACCATCACGAAACCTAGTGACATCCTTCAAAGTTCAAAGCAGGCAAGTCAAACCACAACATGCAGTCTCTTAAACCAGACCTAAGACTTGTCATGGGGCTCCGGCACATGGTGTGGATGGATATTACTGCAGACATGCAGAAGCACAGTATACAACATGTCTGGCCCATGTACATTTACCAGCCAGTCAAGTGGCATCCAATCAAAAATGGCAGTGACATTTGAGAAGCTTGTACCACGGAGGATTACATTAGATGACAAGGCACAAACTGTACAAAATCACACAGAAGACACTGATGCGGTTTCTGAGTCTGAGGTGTCACATGCAATTATCAATGCCTCTGTCCGTAGGCGCATGTGTGCGTTCGAGAGAGGAGGCGGGTAAAAGCACTCTTTATTGACTAAGGTGAGGGTCTAGAATATAATCTTGCATTAGTGTGTGTGTGCTCAGGGGCAATCAGTGTTTGACAAGCTGCTGCAGGCTCTTGTACAGACCAGTGCAATGACGCAAAGAGATGCTGTGAACAACTGATCTCATTCTCTTTATAAAACCCCTCAAACACACACGCACACATAAATGCCCTGATGGGTATCAAGGAACCCACACAACAACTACAATGGCAAACGAGGCACATGTTCAAACAAACCATACACACACTCCCTAACACGATAAATCATTACGTGTGATTTTTTGCCAGCACACATACTCAAGCTGCTTTAATGCTCAATTCCAGATCTGTCACACACACTCAATCTCAGGGGCTAAATAAGTTTTTAGTGTTGAACAACACACTGGTCCTCTCTCTTTCTCTTTCATCCTTGACATCGAAGCAGACTATAGTTTTGTGAGCACTGACCAGCAAATAATAGTAATTGTAGCCAATTACAATAATGGTAACGCTTTATAATAAGGGTATATGAATAATCATGTACTAATACCTGAATTAATACTTAATTCAGTATGAACAAATGATTATTGAAAGCATGAACTAATCATGAACCAGTGAAGAGCTATACTTAACTATAACTGCGAGTCGTATGGATTCATGCATGAATAACGGCAACCTTAACTACATGTTAGTACATGTTTGATAGTGCCCCTTTAAAGTGCCCCTATAATGGATTTTTGAAAATTACCTTTCATGCAGTGTGTAATGTAGCTGTATGTGAATGTAAACAGACAAAGTTGTACAGCTGAAAGTGAATAAAGTTATTGTCTCTCAAAAGAAAGAGTCGACTCTGAACCGCTTAAACGAGTCGTTCGAATCCCACGCTCGTTCGTGAACATGTCAACAAGACGCTGTACGCTGCGCTGTGAAAGGAAATTCTGTTTATTTTCACTTCCAAAGAGTGAGGCTGTGGAAAATCAGTGATTAAAGATGGGATAGTATCTGCTTTATTTGGACCAACTTGTTTCTCAGAATCACAAACTGTAAGTGTGATTAATTATTGATGTATTTTATACCGAGTGTTCAAAATACATAGTTTTGTGTTTTAGCTATGTCTCCGGCTAACCGTCTTACTGAAATACTTCTGCTAATCAGCTGTGGGCCACTATTACCTAAAACTGTGTCCATTAATACAGACTGTCTGTCGTTCTTACTACTTTGACTAATGATAAAGGATGGAGAAAGATTTGTTTTACAAACTTTAATGTTGCATCAATCATTCACGTTAGTGCTGGGCTAACGTATGCACCATTGATTGTTGATATATACACCTCGGTTTGTTGATGGACATTCATACTTATTAATGCTAATAGTGAGGAATTACGTCTCATAATGTACCTCAAACTGAGTAATGTAACACTGAGAAACTCATGCTCAAGTAGTTCTTGTGATGGAGGTTTGGGTTGAATAACTAATTCTTCTAATGTTTTATCATCGGACTCACGCCCAAATTGATATGGTAAAATCGACGCCATCGTTACTGTCTTTACAGTGTGTATAATCGCTGAGCTTTAGGAAGCATACGGAGCTGAATCAGTTATGGTAATGGGCGTTTGTTTCTGACTTGCGCTGTACGCGGTAGACCAATCACGACAGAATATTGAGCACAATCAGAGCAGAGCAGAGCAGGCTGTCGGAAAGAAGGGGTTTAGAGAGACTGAAGCATCCATCGAGTCGTTTGTGGTGATATGCAATGAATATTATGAGAAAATGAAAGTGTTTTTTTAATTTGGATGCAAGTAAAGCTGTTGTAGGAGACCCCCAAAACAAAATTAGGAACTTTTCAAATATCAGAGTTTGAACTTTTGACTGCAGCTTTGTCATAAACATAAACTAGATGGCACAGAATTAATTGATTCTCCTCATAAAATGTGGAATACATTAAATAACTGATCTTAAAAACTGATCTCAACATATCTGTTTTGTGTTGTTCTCTTTCCCTTCAAACTCACTCTACTGAAACGTATGCGCAGCTAGATAAAAAAATAAGAATTCAAAACCCACAAAGAACATCTGTGGAACTGTCCTCAAAGAAACGACCAAACTGGAATCATGGTCAGAACGTTTGCTGGGTATCAGTACAGTTCAATCTCCATCCAGACACAGGCCGTGATGATACTGTCTCTACTCGACTTCTTGAAAAGTCACACGACATCACTTAACCTGAATACTAGTTGTGTTATTACGTGTACTTGATAGTAAGTTCAAAATAAATCATGTGCTGAATTTAGTAAGTAGTTAACAGTGAAATACAAATATTTTGACACAATATAAATGTATTTACTGTCAATTTGATGCATCCTTGCTAAATACAAGTATTCATTTCTTTAAATAAATTCTATTGATCCCAAACTTTTTTTGTTTTAAAAGTGCTTAAAACAAGAAAAAATTATTTGCCAGTTGGGTAAGAAAAATACATTTTAGTCAACATTTTACTACATACTGATATACAGTCAAACCAAAAATTATTCAGACATTTTTTTATATTTTTTATATGTTTTTACTAGTGGGTGCAGGACACTATAGTTCATTTATGTAAATGAGGATAGCAAAATAAAGTAAACTGTGACATATTATACCCAAAAATTCTTCATACAGTGAACTACCAGTAAAACTGATAAAAATTTGGAACCAAAAATTATTCAGACACTTTGAACTGACCATGTTTTGCTAAAGTGTTATCTGACATAATTAAGATGAATTTTTTCTGACAGTTTTACTCTGCGATCTTGTCATATTTTATTACCATTTTTTTTTAAACTATAGTGAATAAACTGAATTAATGAATGAAATATTCAAGGTGTCTGAATAAATTTTGATTTGACTGTAAGTCTTAAACTATAAAAAGTATCTAAATACATTTACTTGACAAGCAAAAGTGTGATTGAGTTTTTTTCATTGCACAATGCTGTTTTTTAAACCCGGCTTTACAATTGGGAGCATCGGTGTCAGAGCGCCGTGACAGGCTGTGGAACTGTGGGAAAATTTTTGTTTTTTAGGCACACAAGCTACATCCACACCCTGCCATAAAAGATTTGTCTGTTCTGTCTAGCCCTGACAATTACAATGAACCAGTGTGAAGAATGAGACCATCCCTCGCAGCTGCTTTAGAAATGGACCATCACTACAGCTTCCACCAGTAGTAGGGCTGAAGTATGACTTTTAACTTAGATGTACTTGAAATTCTAGCAGTGCACTCTCAAGTAAGTAGAAGCTTGTTGTTTGTGTGTTCTACTTGGTTTTGTGGCTCAGACTGTGACATCTCAGGGACCAATGCTATAGATATTCTGCTGATGAATCCAGGACCAAAGTGCAAACGACCAAATACAAACCTTTTAAGTAAAGGCTGGAACAAGATATTTACCCCTCACACCCAAAAGCAAGAGCTGTCCTAGATTTGTCTGTCAAAGCCTGAGCATGACTGCAGCTTTAACACAATAAAACAGGGACTATTGTCGCATGTCTGAATTTCTGAATTATGTATCACGACCGCAACTAGGGAAGTACCTCCCACCATTTCAACTGGTAGGAAATTGGCACGGCTGGCCCCTGACTTCACGACTGGGGTATTTAGGACAGAAAGGGAAAAAAAAAAAAAAAAAAAAAAAATCCCCAACTGATGTTTTTCTCCATTCTGGCTAAGAGCATCATTCAGAAGATCATACACAAGCCTGAAGCATACTATGCTAAAGTGATTTAAACCGGGGATTTGAAAACTCTCGCCGTCTCTCATGACAGTCTCTAAACGCAAAAAAAAACAAAAAAAAACAAAACACAGATAATGCAAACATACATATACAAGCTCAAACACACTGCAATGACAACAGAAAACAGTCTCTTATTGTAAAACACGCATCGCAAACTCGTTCTTTCCCACACATACACACACAAGAGGGCAACAAAAATGATATCAATGAAAAACATTGGTTGAAATACTTGGATGTCTTCAAATAAGCTTACAAAAGCTGAAATGGCCATTTCCAAAGTTTTCATACACTCACACACAGACACATGGTTAAGCCAAAACCAGCAACACCACATTCTCTGGTGCACTTTGCATAAGTCCTAACCAGCTGGTGAGCAGGGTATTTCTCTGCCAAGCATGTTTATGAGAGAGCTGAGATTCGTCGGCTTGATGTGTACGAGTGTGTGTGTTTTGGGTCCTGTGACTCAGATACCGCAGTGCTACGAGGGAGAGAGAGGGCTCCTGTCTTCCTACCTTTGTCACAGCATTCGCATGCTTCATAAAGACTTCAGGAAGCGAGAGATATCTGAGCTTGCAGGCTAGATGAATAGCATGAGAAATGTGATATGTTATAACAGTCTCTGCCCTGTCCCACAACCAATCTGCTTGGCAATACTTTCTTGTAAGTTGCTTTGGAAAGAAAGCATATGCCTTAAGCACAAATGTAATACGATCACTGTGTCTGGTACACACACATGCAAACAGATGTGTACGTAATTCGCCCGAGAAGCAAATGAACATATGCAAATCGTCGGTATGAGAAGGAGAATATGATAATTCCAAGAGCAGGAGATGATGTGCCTATGGAAGATCAATGGTGTGTTAGATATGGGCATCTCGATGACTGCTACTCAAGGTTCATGAATGTCAGTGGTAAGGAGGTTTATTGATATGCAATGTGCTGCGAATATGCTAATTTCGGTTACGTCCTCGTAAATGCCGTCCTATACTGCCTCTGTCCTCGCATTTGTATCCGAGACCTGAACGCTGTGATGGGGACTGTCGCAGCAGCAACAGTTGCCAGGGAAACCTCACCATAGGAACCAGTTGGGACACTGTGCCAAAGTATGGGTGTGCCAATATGTCGGATGACAATTGACACGGCGGTGTGCTCGCGTGTGGATATTTGTACGTGTTGTAGGCTAACAAGGTTTGACAAACACAGGCACGGGGACCCACAAAGATGGAACCCTGGCTCTGACAGTGTTTGGCACATTAGTGCGAAGGCGTGTTGCTGTGGCAACAGAGTGTTGACATGGCACAGTCGCACTTCTCGGCACTGATAATGGGTGACATTCTGAGAACAAGCATGTATCAGAAACTCGGTCTCTCTCTTTCCTCTCTGTCTCTCTCTCTCATATCTCTTTCTCTGCAGAGAAGAACGCTACCACCAGCCAAATCACATTCTGTCTGCATCTCGGGAGATGTCTATAAGCTCCAAGGGTTACATACAGTGATACCTCAAATACATGAGAAAAAGAAAAGACAAAAACATAGAACAAATCAATGCCACCAAGTTTTACGATTTCAGTTGCCATTTTGTGTGCCATATATATATGTATATATATATATATATATATTTTTTTTTTTTAATTTCGAAGTGACTTCTGCTAACAGAACAGTTTTCATAATTATAACGAGTGTAATATTAGCTAATTATAATAACAATAACAATATTACAATTAAGATAACACTTGATTTTGAAAAAGAAAAAAACAAAAAGAAACTAGATAAAAACAAATAATGAAAGACACTTATTATCATAATAGTTTTGTTTTAAAAGAGCTCTATAATTTTCTATAGTTGTCATTTATTTGTCCATTTTCATTAAAAAAAGCTTTCCAAACTCCAGTCTTGTTCACTGAGTGGGTTTTCTCTTACCTTTCAAAAGCTATCCTCCGTTCGCTTTCTGCTCAAACAGTAGTTCCGTCCACATGTCTGGACACAGTGTTTGCAATAATCCATTTACCCCTGCAGTATTCACCAGTGTTTGTGTTCTGTTCTGAATCGCCTTGAATCACATTGGCAAAAAAAGCAGGGTCCTGGTAAAGTTTATGTCTTGTATAAAACAGAAGGGACAGGCCATTGAGGGAGCCATTTTAAGGGCCATCCATTTCCTTGTTTGGAGTTGTTGTTGTGGCTTTGTGGTGCTTCAAGCAAATCGCTGTCATTGTCAGTACGTCCACTGCTATTCCATCTTTACTGAGGGGATTATCAGATGTAGCGACAACCACTTTTTACACAAATATCACCTCTAGGTAAAAACAATGAAAGCAAATAAATCTGCTATGCTTTTGACACTTGATGTTTTTCAATAATAATGATAGTAGTAGTAATGTAATGTCAACAGGAGCCTCTTTTTATTCAGCTTTCAAATCGAATTTCACTAAAATGTCCCACTAAAAACAGCTTTTCTCAGTATAGCAGCATGTAGATAAACTTTTACAGTATCTTGTTTCATTGCATTACATAGTACCATCATTATTGTCTTTTATAATTCTGCTGATATTGGTGATAACTGATATCCAACCAATTTGGATTTCAAAGGCCTGCGGAATCAAACAGTAGTTATAATGTGAATTAAAATTACATCTCAATAACCGTGTCAGTTAAAGAACAGGAAAGAGAAACCTCTTAAGACTTAAAAAACAAAGCCAAAGTATCTGAAATCAAACACAATTTCCAGAATATCCATCCCTGTCCCTCTGTCCCCTCAGGTCAGGATGCCCTTAAGTCCCATGAGGGTGTAACAGTTTTAGACGCATTTTTGTTTAAATGCAGAGAAAGGAATTATCAGTGACAAAGCGCTACAACAGCAGCTGCTAATTTTTCAAAAGCCGTGGCTTCAGTCAGAAAAATTTAAAGATTCTTCATAATTTATTTCTCTGAATGAAAATATATTTATATATCATGTATACTTTCATAGTTTATATATTCTTTTAAAATTTGTATATCTTTCATTGTCTTTTTCATTGTCGATTTTCCCCTTAACTGTGACAGCCTTTGAGAAAGGGGAGAAACTGAGTCCATCATCATCAAGAAACACAGGCCCTCTACACAGTGCTGGTCTACTTATCCATCTTTCCTTCACAGGACCGCGAACCTCAACAAAATTTTAATGATCCATTTTGTTATCTGAGCTTTACGGTTCTCTAAACCATTTACACACATGATCTTTCGTTCTCAGCCAGTGTCCATAAATACTTAAGGTTGTTCATGTATTTCTATATACACTTCCTACCTAATGGTGTGTATAGTTTTGATTTTTGTAGCATCTTTGCTGTATTGATGGAGATCTGTGTACGATGGTGTACAGTATTCGCACAGATCTTTTCATCTTCTGAAATGTGTATTGATGCTGATGTGCAAAGATTTTGCTTTGGCACAGATTGGTGCAAGTTTGGCACATAATTATCAATCTTGCATTACACAAAAATGTATCAATTTATATTGTATTGGCAAATGTAGTTTTGTTTGCTGATGTTTGCTGATCCCCTTGATGTGTGCGGATCAGAGTATGGCAAAGACTGTTATTTTAAACTGCGGTGTGATTGCCTGTCTTCCTTCTAGAAATTCCCCCACTCTTTGCCAGCGTATTTACTTTATAGTGATTTCACAGCAGTATCTTGTAATCTTGTGTAGGTTATATTTCATACAATACTAGGTCTGCCTTTCTCATTGCTCCTGAGAACATACCCATAGGGGTTGAACAGCCAATACGCTTCATCTGTTTCTGTCTCCCTGACACTCTTTCTCCATTTTTTATCTGTACATTTACCTTTCTCCTTTTCTCCCTTCCTCTCTTTCTCAACTTCAGATCTGGGTTTCTTGGACATTCTCCTTGGAGCCACTCTTGAAGAGTAACGGCTCGATCTGTGGGTTCTGCCCTTTACTCATCAGGCCTTTCAGTGACCCGTGGATGCCAAGGGTCGGCAGAGGCATTGGAGAAGGCATGGAGCACGATGTAATACCTGCAGAGACTGGCACCTGCGTGCAAGAGATGGGGGTATTCTGGGCCTGGGAGCAAGGCGAAGGGTTGTTGTTATTGTTTAGGCCTCCACCCGAGCCTCCACCAAGGCCCAGACCCATCATGTTATTGTTGAAGTGCAGGGTCTTGTAGTAATGGTTGAGATGCTCTGCTCGTGCAAGGTTTGGGAGGTTGACGATTTCAGGGGGGTGCAGTCGCAAGCTGTGTCCGCCGGAACCTCCTTGCGGTACTGTGGATCCTCCTGAGATGCCGCTGCCGCGTATGCCCGTTCCTGCTCCGATCTCATCTTCGACGTTAATGATCTCGATGGCTCGTGCCGGCCCGTGGTGTTTGTGCAACTGGTGCTGCTTCCTCAGCTTGTAGAACACCACCAGCATGACAGCGGCCATGAAGGTAATGGCCACAAAGCAACCAATGATGATCTTGGTGGTCTTCATCACATCGTCTAGTCCAGAGGGGTAGTTCGGCTCAGAAATGGGTACTGTGAAAGTGGGTTTGGTTGCTCGGGGAGAAGACGATGAGCCAAGGATTGAGAGAGAAGAGGCAGTAGTGGGCACTTCATGCCAGAGGTGCCCAGAAGGTGTTGTGGGAATGTGGATGAAGGTCTCGTTGATGGCACGCAATGCAGAATCTTCCTCTCCCGTAGTCTCCACAGTTTCTACAGTGACTGTGGTAAAGTAGGTGTAGTTGACGCTAACGTCTGCTGCGGTCACATTCAGGACAGCAGTTGCCGTAGTGTTCCCAGCTGAGTTGGTCACCATGCAGGTGTATTGGCCAGTGTCACG
This sequence comes from Elopichthys bambusa, assembly GCA_037101425.1. Lineage (NCBI taxonomy): Eukaryota > Metazoa > Chordata > Actinopteri > Cypriniformes > Xenocyprididae > Elopichthys > Elopichthys bambusa. Next base: position 20,279,310 of record CM074435.1, read on the forward strand.
CAGAGTTACATTGGTGAAATTAAGTGTACCATCGTGCAGCACAGAAATCCTGACCCGATAGGAGCCATGGGTCATTAGGGTGCCATTCGGTGTGATCCAGTTCACAGAAGTCATGGAGGTACCGGTGCGACACTTGAGCTCAGCAGCCATGCCCTCAGTCACATTGAGGTCAGTGGGCGGCTCTACAATGACAGGGGCATAGCAGGTAAAATGGCTCTGGTCCAGCTCTCCAATGTACTTTCCCTTCAAGTAGGGTGGTGCGTGGCACCGTGCACAGCAGGTTGTGTTGCTCGGCACGGTTTCTTTCAGCCACCAGCTTAGCCACAGCACGTCACAGTTGCACACCCAAGGGTTGTGATTGAGGTGAACTCGCTCTAGCTTCTGCAAGGGTGTGAAAAGATCATGGGGCAAAGAGTGAAGGGAATTGTGGGATAGGTTGAGCTCCTCTAGGTTCTTGAGATCATCGAAAGCATTGCGCTCGATGACTGACATCTGAGAGTGCATGAGCCATAGTTTGCGCAGAGATTCCAGGCCTTGGAAGGAACCAGGTCTGATGATTTCTAGACGGTTCCCAGACAACTCTAGCTCCTCCAGTCGCACAAGGGGAGTCAAGTTAGGAATGTCCTTCAGGCCACACATACCCAAGTTCAGGTAGCGCAGGTTGATAAGTCCAACAAAGGCTGCGTCAGATATATAATCCAGCTTTTTGAGTTCGCCAAGATCAAGACGTCGCAGCGAGGGGACGCGGTGAAAGGCATAGCCAGGTAAGGTCTCGATTGGATTGTTTCGTAACCACAGTTCCCGCAGCTTGCTGAGATACTCAAAGGCTTGCGATGGCACCAGCGTGAGGCGGTTGTCGAACAGTTCCAGAGTGTTGAGGTTTGGGAGGCCATTGAAAGCACCCACCTCTATTTGACGAATCTGGTTCTTAGAGAGCTGGAGGATCTCCAGGTGCCGTAAATGTTTGAATGTGTCTGATTTTATCACCTAAGTGAGAAAATTACAGGTACAAGTTTAGGATCAGAGTTATGTGTGATCAATTTGTTCTTGTGAAGGATGAACATTTTTGAAAATACAAAGTCATAGACAAAGTTTTTAAAAGTACATTCATTACTGACTGTTGTGCTTTACAGATAAAATGTTTTGCAAGTTGTTATCAGTCACTCTTAATGTTTGAAGAAAAACACATTAAAGGGATAGTTCACCCAAATATAAAAATTGTCATTGTTTACTCAACCTCTTGTTGTTCAAAAACTGTATGCTGTTATTTTTAATCCATGAAAAACAAAAGGTAATTTTTGAAAAATCTTCAGGCTGTTTTTTTTTTTTTTTTCAGTTCATAGTGACCACTTTTTCCAAAAACCAACATAAACATAAAAACAACATAAAGTCACCTTCAAAATTAAGCCATATGACAGCGCTGTGCAAGGAACAGAATAAAATTTCATTTACTGTTCACAGCAAATCTTCTCCTTTGTTGCAGCACTCAAATGTAGTAATTTGACACATTTGAACTGGCATTTGAACAGTGTTCAGTTCTGACATGTTGTTGCACCGTTTCAGAGGGGAAGATTATGAATAAGGCTGTGTCCACCAAAATGTTTTTAGCCGACTAAAAATGCTTTTAGTTGGGACGCTATATGTGGAATATCCGCTGAAGTGTTGCTAGTATCTGATTTTGCAAATAGTTTGTTTCTGAATATAACAATATCAACACAATGTAACGTACTTGCTCTGGCACTAGTTTTGGATGAAGAGATGTGTTTGTTGTTGTCGTTTGTTATCGTTGTACCAGCAGGATGTGGCGGTTGGTCGGTGTGGTATTTGCCCCCTCCACTGTGATTGGACAGCTGGGTACCCAAAAGTTGAACAAAAGTTTACACAAAGTTGAACATTCTTCAACTCTCAGCGACGGGTAAAAAACGCAGGGCGCTCAGCATGAAAAAGACGCTCATTGCCTTGTCACGATGATGGGGTTTTAAAAACACAATGCTCCCACTTAAAACAATTGGAAAAATACGCTAGCCTTGAGGAAAAAAACGCTTTGGTGGACACAAGGCCTAACAGAAATGTAAGACATATAACAGAACTGTAAGGCAAAGCACTGCATGAGGGTTCCTAAAAATTTTTTTATCTCCACAGAAAATAGCATACAGGTTTGTAAGTGACATGAGAGTGACAATGACACAATGTTCATGTTTTGGTGAACAATCCCTTCAAAACCCAACAGAATGGCTCTCAACTGTAAGTCTTAGTAATGGTGAGGGGGAAAAAAACAACCAAAGAGCAAACAACAGTCATAATAGAATATCAACAGTCTTATTAGAATTTGCTAAAACGTAATGAAAAGACTAGAGAATATCCACACATCATAAACGCTATGGGTTCTGAAGCCATTTGTCTCTGTGCATCTGATGTAGCCAGAACTGCTTTTCTTGGGCAGCGAGAAGCTTCCTCCTGGCCTACTGCCACAATCCCCTCTGTATATAGAGCAGGGGAGGGGAGGAGGGTGTTAAACACACTGGGTTGGGGGTGTTGAAGAGGAGGGTGGAAACTGTCAGAGCTGCACTCTTGTGGTAAAATGCTATGGGAGAGAAAGAAGCCAAAGAATCTAGGATGCCTTCAGGTATTAAAACATTTTTAGATTTTTAATCATTTCAAGTGGGGCTCGAGGACACAACAAACCAAATCAGAATTTTTATGCTTAAATGGAGGCTTCATGAAAAGCATTATTATTATTCCTGATTTTTTTTAATAGGCTTGTTTTTGGTTAACACTTTCAGTGCCAGGGTTAGCTATATATTTGCTGTTATCTTTTTCATCTTGAGAATAAATCTAAACCTTCACACTCAAAGTAGGTCATCTTAACACCTGACTCCACACTGAAACCTCAATATTTGAGCAAGGCTGAGCCATTAGTGCTAACACAACTCAGTGTTCCAGCAACATTAGTGAAACTGAGACACAATACAGCTAAGAAACAAACATAAACATCCTTTCCCAAAGCCTAATGGGAAAAGAATACTGTGGTCACTATTTACCTGTATCGAGTTCTCCTGTAAGTTGAGGTATCGTGTGTTGTTTGATATACTGTCTGGCACCTCTTCTAAGTTTCGTCTTGTACAGATCACTCGACTAGCTTGATTAGAACAACTGCACAGCGTGGGACAGGTGGAGGCGGCTCCAACTGCGTCTTGGCCTGGGAGGATGAGCCGCAACAGCAGCTGAACCAATAAGAGGAGGAGGGGGGAGGGACTAGGAAGGCTGGTCACCGTGGTGATGCGCATGGCAACTGGGTCATGACCCTTCCTATATTCCAAAGAGGATGATAGGCAGATTTCAATGTCTCTTGAATGCTGTCTCTTTAACTGTTGTAGCTTCCTCCCGCAACGGATGTCACTTCTGCATTTTTCAGTGGAAATATTGGGTCTCCTTGGTTGGTGGCGTGTTTTGTCCTTGTTTACTTTTTCATACAGATACAATTATATAAGTTGTGTCATCTTCGCCTTAACAGGTCCTCTAATGTGACAGGCCGTTTTGTGGTGAATACATGTTTTACTGCAAAAGAGAAACAAAGAAGAAAGCCATGTTTTGTTACTCTCACACAGACAAATATTTCAGGTTTGCATAATAACTAAAATGCCACACAATAATTACTTGCAATCAAATAAATGTTGAAGAAAATTAATGCATCAAGTTGACAGGGACAAAAATTGTTTTAGGGATGCAAGGACTAAAGGTGTTTCCATATCTCGTCTGGAAAACTCAACTACTGTACATTTGTAATGCACATGGATTCTTGTCTCTCTGTGCATATTAATGATCCTCTTGTATTATATACACGAAGATCATTATATTCATATCGTCTTATATTCATGTTATATATAACCAACCTAAAACATCCCAGACTTCAAATTGCCTGCTATGTGCAAGGTTTAAATCTTACTTGCATGCGAGATGAGTTTCCTTCTCCATTAAAACTGCATCTGTCATTAAAAACACTGAGACCCATTGAAATTTTGTTCCTCGTATTTACATCTGGGAAACATAATGGAAAGAATATTTTACAAATGTGTTGCCACCTGGAGTTTTACAGTAAATGCTTTAGCCCTTATGTTGTGAGAGGATGTTCTTTTTTAATGTTAATGTTATCGCACTGGACTGAAGCTTACTGACTTTGCTCACACAGGGTATACCTACTTTCCAAAATTTTTGGGGATAATTTTTGTACTTCTTGGGATTTTTTTCCACACTGGCTATGTTTACATGCGCCCAAATAATCCATTTGTAATCGGATTGACGGCTCAATCGGATTGAAAAACGTTCATGTAAACACCTTAATCAATCCGATTGAGCTCGATCTGAATGAAATTTCGATCAGATTGGAAGGGGTGATTTATACCTTTTCTAATCCGATCCAACAGCAAAAAATGACCATGTAAACGCTTGAATCTGAATACTTTCTCAATCGTATTCAGAAGTCTCTGGGGCACGTGTTGACACGCATTACGCAGTGCGCAAGTTCACGTTCACCTCTTTAGTTTAGATTTATGAATGTGTTCCAACAGGGCAAAAATAACGATGAGCTCTGTTGGTGTCCTGTCCATGGTTGTCTGCGCAAGTGTGATTGATATGACATCACACGCAGAGCGCGTGCACAAAAGTTTTAACCAGAATGTATATAAAACACAGAAATGGATATTTGAATCAGATTACAGTGTTTAGAGTACATGTAAACAGATCTGCAATCGGATTCAATTCATTTGGATTGATTAAAATTGGTGCATGTAAACATAGCCACTGTTACACTTGTAGTTTTCCTGGTCAAAAATGACAGGCCTACAAAAAATAGCTTATAAATCTCTCATTATGCTAGATTATCACCAAATATTGGATTCAATATTTTTGAAAAACTTTTTTACAGAGGTTTTCAATAGACATTAATATAATATTTTTTAAAGTCAACATTAAATGGAAAATCACCTTAGCTATTTTCTAAATGCATCCTATTGATCTTATTGGGAATGGTTAATCTATGTACACATTTCTTTTATTTTTTTTCTGAGCTTGTAACGTTTAATCACCTTCTGTCATGTCTAAATTATTAGTTTTGAACCTCGTTCATCACTTACATTAGTGATGGTCAGACTACCGTTCTTTTAATTTAAGTAACAAAAAAAGAAAAAAAAAAGTAAATCACTAAAACCATATTTTACTCGTATTTGGTGAGTGTTATTTCTGGACCCTGGCTGTATGCAATACACAGAACAGATCTGGCTCAACTTTCACTTCATTCGCCTTCACCAGATTTATGCGCTTTGCTCCTTTGTGCTTTTCTGCAATAATACTGCACGTGTGAACTATGGTACTAATCTTTATGTCCATACTCGCCCATAGACTTAAGGCTCATGGGGTCTTAGAGCAGCATTAACTGGTGCAATGTGCTGCAGCTGATGGATTGCTAATTCAACACGAACCCCATGCAAGGGGGCTCAGCTCTCTCACTGCAGGTTATTTAGACTCCAGTAACCTCATATAAGGGTATCCAATGAGACACAGGCCGTTACTAATGATGATGGCCCTAATTATCGTACTCTGACATGCATGTTCATTTAACACAGGATTTTACACTCGGCGCGGTGAAAAATAAGGGAGGAAGAGAGACAGGAGATAGAGAGAGAGAGCAGGGCAGAAGGATGGAGAGATTATTAAACTGATAGATGACTGTACAGCTGCAGGGATAGAAGAGAATCATCAACACTAATAGATGAATACTGAGACAGAGAGAGAGAGAGATCCAAGTGAAATGTGAACGAGAGACAGACAGTAAGGAACAGATATAGAGAGAGGGAAATGTTAAGAGGATGAGATAGAGGCTGAGGAAAGAGGAGAGGGAGAAACATTAATATTAATCATTTCTCCCAGAGAGAGCAGCATGGGGAAAGCTTAATAGAAAGGGATGAATATGAAACAGACAGAGAGGTAGAAAGAGGAGAACGACAACATAGGTGCATCAAAAACAACAAGAGCACAAGAAAGATGGGAGAGATGCAGGGAAGACTACACAAAGGAATGAATATAAAACAGGTAGAGATAGAGAGAGGAGAAATAACTACTGCTGTGTGTGTGTGATGGGGAGGTGATAAAATTAGTTTTAACACTCAATACAATACAGTAGTACAATGACACATCTAAACATTTCAGTGTGAGTCTCGTTCAATAATAATTGCATACAAGTATACTTATTTATGTGCACTCGGAAAGGGTATCAGACAAAATTTCTGCCAGATAAGTGTGTATGCACATTCATTTGTTTCTTTTGTTGTTGTTGTTGTTAATTTTTTAAGATCACATAACACTTTAAAGGGGTGGTTCATTGCGAGTTCACTTTAGTTAGTGTGTAATGTTGCTGCTTGAGCATAAACAGTATCTGCAAAGTTACAGCGCTGAAAGCTCAAAGAGACCGGTTTGGACTTCAAGCTTCTTCCCGGGTTGGTGACATCATAAACCCTGCCTCCGGGAACACGCAAAAAAGTTGGCCATGTCGCATGCATACAAGTCTTCTTCCTAGGGACGCTGGACTTCGGGAACAATTTATGTTTAATTCTGTTCCTGACAATTATAATGCTAATTTAGCTGTCTGTGCTTCACATTTTACAGAAGACAAGATTTTTTCCTAACTTGTCCTAAATTTAGACAAAGTGCAAACTGAATGAATGAATGATGATTTCTGCATGAAAATATTCACAGACACAGACTTAATAAGCACAACTACAAGGCAATGAACCCTGGCTCAAAAACACACACACTCCAGTCAGGGGAACAAATGTGACGTCCCCTGCTGCTGCTTCACTGTGACCATAACCAGTGTTTTACTGTAAGCATTAGCATGCTGTTATGGGCAAAAGCCATTTGTAGAGCTGTCATGTAACAGGAAGCCATGCCCCAGGCCCTCTTCTATAAACATTGCAACTCAAGCATCACTAATAGTCACAGCTACCTGCAGCAATACCTGCCTCTGTTGTTCCCTACTGCATCTGCTGGTAACCAGGTGGGCAACCAGTCCCGACTACTGAGCTATAGCCCCAAATGTGTTTTCAGTAGCCTAAAACTAACTTTTTGCCACACCTGATAGTGGCCGGTGACTTAAGAAAATTTACCGGCAACAACTATTTTTTACCAACCATGAAACAAAAAAAGGCAGTTATGACACCAATTTTAGATACTAGTGAAAATTCACAATCATCCATTCCAATTTCGATACCACAGCTAAAACTACTAGCTTAACCAATATAATTTTAATAGCCTACATTTTTAAAGACAAGTAAACTGTCAGTAATAGGAACAAATAATCAAATGACACGCTATAGCACAAATAAATGCAATGTAACAAAATACAAACTGAATAAACAGTGCTTTTCATGCAGGTCTAAAAGTAGTTTTCAGATACAGCAATTTAATAAAGTAGGCTAATCAAATAAATAACACTGCATAGTCTTCATATCCTTTTTAAGTTCAAGTGATTTTTTTTTTTCCTTTTTTGTTGTTTGGTTAACATTAAAAACACAGACAGCAGCAGGATTATTAGGATGCTGTCACTTTAAGACTAAATGCACGCACTGATCATTTTCTTTCTCAACTGAAGACATAACTGGCTGTTTACTAGGATACTCGCTGGCTTTTTTTCTTTTTTTTTTGTGACATAATTTTGTGTGAATTTGTCCGTTCAAGCACAGGAATGCATGAAAGAGAGTTCAACTTTGTATTTGCGTGCTGTCTGAGACATGCTGCTTTCAGGGTGCGCGCTTTGGATGTTTCCGATGTTGAACTTCCCACATAGCACATGAGTATGTGTAGCACCTTTCGTGTGTTCTAGTGCTTGAATATTTACATTGGAAAGGCTTAAACTTTCATGATGATGCAGCACTGACCGTCGGCTGTACAGAGCGTTGTTCACATTCATGTTCTCACAACAATGCATTGTTAGAATTCATTAAAATGTGACCAGCCATCTGGCGACTGGCAGTTTCAAATACTCGCCAACACCGATTTTTACACACATTTGGCGCTTGGAGAGTGTTAATTTTAGGCCCTGCCTGGACCTTATGTTCTGTCTCTTCCACAATTTTAAATTAAATAAATGTGGAAAATATTAATGATTATATGAAAATGAAAACTGACAAATGAAACTGGAGCTGTCAAGTTGACCTGCAGTCATTACCTTACAGCAGTGGTTCTCAATCACTACGGGGCCTCAACAAAATTTCAAAAGGGACTCAAGATGACTTATAAATATTTACATGAATAAATTAGAATTAGGTTTTCTTTGTTCCCTTTAATAATTACTGCACATATTTCTTGAATACAGAACATAACTTCTGGAATCACAAAATTCATTGTGGTTAATTAAATATATTACATTAATTATTCCTGTTAATTGAATAAAGAAAGTTTGAAAACAAGCAGCGGTGTCATAATTACAGCAGAAATATCTTAAAAAATGTGGGGCTTTCAAGTCAAAAAGGTTGAGAACCACTGCCTTGAGCTATTTCAGCACAATTTAACACTTAATTAAATTTTGCTGATGTAACCTAATAAATTTAGGTTGATTAATTGGTTACAAATATTTTTGACTTGAATAATATCAATTAACTGTTCTAGTGCCACATAAAGCAAATTGTTTTTGGTTAACATTTTTCAAGTACCATAAAAGTTGTCCATTCAAATGCACTACACTTCAAGTCTTCTGAATATTAAAGTTTTGTGCTAGAAAATGTAAAAAACAAATTTTCACTTTGAATTTGTCTATTCATTTCACAAAACTGACCTAAATGATTAGTTCGCTTATCAGACTGATCTTGTTCTTGACTTCAGCTCAAGTTGCAGTCGCAGTGGTTAAGTTGTTAATAAACCAGTTTTATTGATTGCAATAAAGACGAAGCTATTGGGATCGTTTAAAAACGTGTCTGTAATTAGACACGCACACGCATTGTTTTTCCCAGCACTTCAAATGTTATTTTTAATGTGATGACAACAAACATTATTTGTTCATCCTTCTGAGATTGTCCCCATTGTAAACCCGAACGTTTCAAAATGTAGGAAATTCAACATTTGATAGAAAACACTTATTTAAAAATAAAAAAGACAATAATTACCACTTTAACCAGCAGGTGGCGGCAAAGTAGCACTTATTTGCGCATATATCAGCCATTTCCTTTAATTGCCATTAATTGTTTTTCACTTCGTTTTTGACTAAATATTAAACATTATAAAATAACTAGGTTTAAAAATAAATTTGGCAATGTGAAGTATAAAATACTCAAAATATCTTAAGAAAAACAATAACTTTTCTTGTGAATGAATGACACAGAAAGCGAGCGCAGCTCTCTCTTTATAATCACAGCAGCTGTCAGTCAGTGCAGCGCAAGATCAATGATTTCAGCACACTTGTGAAAACACACATTTTATTCAATTAATCTAACTAAAGTGCACAATAAATATTTAATTTTTGACGCTTTTTTTCACATAAAAGTGTGAAAACTGATGGTCGAACTGAATTTAGCTGAGGAGGAACACGTCTTTATTTATTTATTTTGTATGCTGTCTTACATTTGAATAACTAAATTAACGCTATGCCTGACTATTTAAGTGACTATATTCTGATTATAAACCAAGTATTACACTACTGATGCTCAACACACCAGCAAGTGACACCTCACCGGAAGTTTTCCAGCTGGCTTATATTATTGCGGAAGTTCTAAAGAACGCTCTGTGCATATAGCCCATTAGACATTCTTTTCTTTTTTGGACATTTAGAGATTCATAAATATTTATAATACAACACTGTAATGTTGTTTGCATAATAATGATTTCATGATAATAATGTTTTGGTGTTATTTACTCTTTTAGAAAACCTACCAGTGTGGGCAAATGGGAAACATAATGTACCTGCATTTGCAAGGAGGTTATGCATTTAACAGCGTGACTTAACCAGGTTACGTCTGATGTTTAAAATGGATCACGGGCTCAGTCCCTGATGTTTGCAGAATCTCATCACGCTCATTCGTAACGATGCATTTTGTGAGCCAAAAGAAAAGGGCAAGAGCGCTCACCATGAAGTAATTATTAAAACATCATCCTGGAAATTACGATCACCTTATTTTATCTATCCGTGTTGTGTCATCTTCATGCATGATTGACAAGAGCTACAATTAGCTCAAAGTGCCAACTGCCAATTAAATGGCTGTAATGGGAGATGACATCTGCTGTGATGTTGATGGGAAATGGAGTCCAAAATGACAGTGATGACAGGAAACTGAGTCAGCTGTGAGCCTGTTGGGAAATGTGGTTTGAATGGTTGGCATATAAAATGTGTTTGCGATGTGCATGTGAGACACTGTGATCCTGTTATGGTCACATGCACTCAAATTCTCAACCCACTTTGAGCCCTTTATCACATGCTTTTGTCTCTGTCCATAAACATGTTAAACCCCACTGATTGCCTTTATTCTCTCTCCCATTCTACGAACAATCTCTCTCACACTCCTGTCTATGCACGTCCTGTCTGTGTCCAGTCGGTGTGTAAATACGCTGTTGGCCTCTAAGCCTGATGAAAGGTTAACCTGCTGCACTGAAACATATTAACCCTTTAGCCTACGTTCTGCATCAGCATCCTGGAGGATCTCAGCCTCACTCTCTGTTTTAAATCTTAGCACACCATAGTTACCATGGTTACCTTTCACCAAACTTTCACTCTACACCAAATTTCCATCCCACAGTGCTTTTTACACACACACACACACACACACACACACACGGCTGGATCAAGTTCTACATTGCAAACATTTTACATGCCCTGACAGTACACATTAAACACTACAGATTAAACAGTAGGTAAAAAAAAACACCTGGATGTACTTCTACTACGACCATGCGAGGGGAGCTCTTAATGATGGAGAACAGCGAAATGGCTGATGTTGTTGGTCACACTTTCTATACAATGATGATTAATCTGCTAAAGCCCATTCACACCAAGAAAGATAACTATAACTAGAAAGATAAGTATATTGGCATCCACACCAATGACTAATAACATTTGGATAATTTGTTTTCAATGCTCCAGTTCATTAAATGCTGGTGGATTCTGATTGGCTGTCAATGTTTTTATCATTCATCAGCGGGGAAAAATCGTCCTGAAAGTGACTCAAATGAAATTGTTCCTCTCTGTCGTTATCATTATGTGTAGTAGAGCTGTGGGTGTAGGCTTCAATTATTACAATTATTAAAACTTTATAGTTATAGTTATAATTAGCATTCTTGGTGTGAATGGGCCTTAAAGCTACATGACAAATAAAAATATCCCTCAAAAACACTAATAACACAAAAAGTATTCTTGTCGCTTCATAAAATTAAGGTTGAACCACTGTAGTCACGTTGATTATTTTAACAATGTCTTTGCTACCTTACTGGACCTCAAAAGCTGCCAATATGTGGTTCAGAAACCCTTGGATTTCATCAAAAATATTTTGTGTTGAGGCCATGACAGCCAGTGGCACAGTTCCTCAACAAACCATCCATACCGGCGTGATGAATACGATCCTCAACTGGATGGAACTGGAATAAATACTTTGAATGTTGCGATCCCATTGGACTTATCGTAACAAATCACTGTTCCCCAGAGGAGAACTGGCCTACCGTCTAAGCCTGGTTTCTCCCAAGGTTTTTTTTTTCTTCTCCTATTTGCCACCTGTTTGCCACCTGATGTCACCTGTTGGAGTTTGGGTTCCTTGCCGCTGTCGCCTTTGGCTTGCTTAGTTGGGGACACTTGACATTTGATATTCAACAGTGCTTTGATCTGCCTGCATTGACACCATTTCCTTTAAGAGCTGCTGTGCAGCCAAAATTATATACCAGTTATCACTGTAAAGCTGCTTTGACACAATCTGCATTGTAAAAAGTGCTATATAAATAAAGGTGACTTGAGTAATTAATGACAGAATTTTCATTTTTGGGTGAACTAACCCTTTAAAAGGTGCAGTGTGTAAATTTTAGCGGCATCTAGCAGCGAAGTTGCGAACTGCAACCAACGGCGGCTCACCCCTCTCTTTCACAGCAAAATAGAGGAGCTATGGTGGCCGTCTGGCCGACACAAGTCAAAGATGTCGTCGTCTGAGACAGCAGAGAGTACGTTAGCCAGTCAATCAATGAGGTTTCTTCTTCTAACAAAGAATGGTCTCTGCTTTTAATAAACCAGATGACTACTACTACTTCTTCTTCGTGTGTATTCAACACAGTGACGATTTAGAAAACCCGATTTAGAAGAAGAACAATACAGAGACGAAACGTGCTCTGTACAGTGTTTGTCCATTTAGGACTGCTGTAGAAACATGCCGGCACAAAATGACGACTTGACATGGAGGGGGGACCCGCAGTGTATGAGATAAAAATGACTCATTCTAAGATAATAAAAACATAACGGTTCATTATGTAAGGTCTTTATGCACCACTGAAAACATAGTTATGTATATTATATTGCATTTCTGTCAATAGATCCTCACAAATTTTACACATTTAGCATCTTTAACACTTTTGATGTATGTGCATGAAGGGATTCTTCAAAATATCTTTTTGTTACACAGAAGAAATAGTCATTTGGATTTAGAACATAATTTGTGTGAATGATGTCAGAAGAACCTTTACGGTTTAAATTAATAATTATTCAACTTTCTGAATTAAACTTAATTAAAATGCTAAACACAAAACATATAATCAAGATGTTTCTTTTCCCCTCGATACCTATTGTTTTTATTAAAGACTATACAGTATTATATTATATTCTTAACAGAAACTAGGATAGAAACTAAGTATAGGTAAACCACAATGTGATACCAGAAGTTTCAAGAACTTATAGTGTTGTTATATTATATAGGGGGCTTTCAGTTGAGAACTGGTTGAGAACCACTGCTTTATGGTGTGAAAGAAAAAAAAAAAAAAAATCACCTTTAACATCTTAATGATAATACTCACCCACACACATGTCTTACTTTTAGCACAGATACTGTATACAGCCACATAAAGCGGTTGCAGAGCACTGTTTCCTCCTGAGGGAAAGTCCAAATTTAGGAGAAGACACTAGTATGGATTCTGGGGCTAGCAATGTGGCCTCCTTGTTTCAGCTACAAAACCTCCTATTATATCAGCTGTAATAGAGAGGTGATGCCTCAGCATTACATTTAAGATCCCATCATGAACAATACACATACTGCGGCGAGAGATTTGAAGGAAAGCAGCGTAAACGTGACTATCTCTCTCCCCCCGCATGTCTGCCAGCTGATGCGGAGAAAGGGGGGGGGAAAAAGCCTATTCTATTTTTACTTCAGAGTTCAGTCCAGCAACTGTGTTTATTCCTTTTAGAAGGAGATGTTTGAGGTGGCATGCCGCAGACAAGGTAGGGCACAAAAATAAAGGATTCTGCCGTGTAAGCAAAACCCCAGAGATAACCCATTCATCTGCTGTTATACAACAAAACATGTGGACCTATGATGAAAAATGGTAATTATTGGTCGGGCAGATTGCCATTGACAGATGCACTGGCACTACAACAATGTGTATGTTGAGCTGTTATTGTTTCCCCTGTAATAAAATTGTGACAATTAATTTTAGTGGCGGTTACAGGCTAACACACTGGTGGCTGCACTATTTCAGCTGAGACAAGAGTTAAGTAAAGTGGAGTTTTTACAGAGCAAGACATCAATAAATAAATGTTTGTGAATCACTGAAAACATTAAACTATATAGAATAGCCTCTGGCATTCAGTGAGCAATATATCTAAAAATATCTGACGATCAAGTTATCTTGGTGTGAAACGGCGAGATCAATGGTGCAAGTAACACAAAACGCTCCTGATCCTCAGCGTTGAGATGATGTTAATGAAATGTAACTAAATCCAATAACTGGGCCATACGTTCCTCACACAGAGCCGTACAGTGCGTTAACTAGGCTCAGCAGTCGGCTAAGTACCTTATCATCAGCACAGACAGTGAGCGAGCTAACATAAACTCCACACAAACTCTACAGCAGCCGTCACCATTGGGGAAAGACTCTGATTATGCAAACAGTATGAAAAAAAGAAAAACCATACATACTTAAATCTCTGCTCAGCATGAGGATGAATTTATTTTGAACGGCAGGCGCTTTCTATGTCTTCGCAGGCTAAGATGGAGCATTAATTCCAAAATAGAAGTTAGTTAAAGGCTATCAGATGGTTTTAGTATGTAATTGTAATTATGAAGACATGATGACCCTGACATGACTTATAAAACTAATTTAACGCTTTATTAGTAAAGACTCTGAATAGGGATATCAGAGCACTGCCAAAGCGCTTAGACAATCTACAAAATTAGATTTAATATTTTAAATAATAATACTGTTTATTTTAATGTTGAAGCATGCACATAAATCTTTCATTCATTATCAAATTGAGATATGCATACTTAGTCTGCATGAATGTCTAATAATATAGCAAAGAAAAAAGCAAGGACTTGAGAACATGTACTCTGGTGCGAGTGGAGTTTCTAGTGGCACTTGCACATCCTCGATACTAATCTACAGGTCAATTTTCTGACCAAAAATGACAGAGCACAAAACTCCCGCAGGAATTTTTTTTTTTTCTTCCCAGATCTGCTCTTGGAGTAAATGTGCCAGATGTCCTTCACTGAGAGACAGAAAGTTCACACTGCTTGCCACTCGAGATGACTGCAAGGAACTGTAAATAATCATTGAACTTTGTAGCAGGTGCTTATGTTTGTGAATCTGATGCTTTTTAAAGGGTTAGTTCAAAATAATGACTTTATTCAACAATATCTATTGATGGGCGATTTCAAAACACTGCTTCATGAAGCTTCGAAGTTTTACGAATCAGTGGTTCGGAGCGCGTATCAAACTGCCAAAATCACGTGAACTATTGCAATTTCAAAACACTTACTGAAATCATGTGACTTTGGTGCTCCGAACCACTGATTCGAATCAAAAGATTTGTAAAGCTTCATGAAGCAGTGTTTTGAAATCGGCCATCACTAGATATTGTTGAAAAGTCATTATTTAGTTTCTTTTGGTGCACAAAAAGTATTCTCGCCGTTTTATAATATTAAGATTGAACCACTGTAGTCACATGAACTGTTTTAAATATGTCTTTCAGACACCCAGAAAGGTACTAAAGTGTAAATTATCTTGCTGTCAATGGAGGCCTCACTGAGCCATCGGATTTGTCAAAAATATCTTAATTTGTGTTCTGAAGATGAATGAAGGTCTTACGGGTGTGGAACGACATGAGGGTGAGTAATTAATGACTGAATTTTCATTTTTGGGTGAACTAACCCTTTAAGCGTTTGTTTTGATATTGATACCATTTTTCACACTATCAGCATTTTTGTGTATCTAAAAATCCCCCCGAATCCTTGATGCATTGCGTGGCTGTTTTTCCATAAATCAAATGTCCCATTCCATGCATCAAACATTCAGGCGATGTTTGATCATTTTGCTTCTGTCTAAAAAAAAAAACATAAATAAACAGTAAACAGTTTGGTATGTTTTAATACCAATTTTACATCAAGCACAGTATTGCTAAATAAATATTTTACCCAATGTTTATAGCGCATCTATTTCTAGGAAGAATTAAGCTCTGTTGTGCTAATGTAATGTGACGCATAGCAATATTTTATTTTTAGGCAGTCACATGGGATTGAGGCTGACATGGTTTTTTTATTCTGTTGCTTCACTATGGGCAGCAAAAATGCATCTGTTGGTACTCAACCACAATAAGGTCTGTGTTACAACTCGTTTTAGCTTTTCTTTCCATTATTCATTGATTCGGTAACCTCAAAGAGGAGCTTCAGACTTTCTGCATGCCTTAGTCGTCTGATCTTTAGTGTAAGGAGTGTGTGCTCAGCTTCATTTTCATCCCCATCTTGTCTCCCATTATTGTTCTGGTCCTGGGGTTTCAAACTGCCATGCTGAATCCAAGTAAAACAGCCTCAGAGATGCACTGAGCCAAGACTTTTACATAAATAAATGTGCTCGTTGTGGAACATTATGACACTCACCCACTTAAAAAAGCCTGGATATCACATATCAAACCTAAAGGCTCACTTTTGATCGAGTTTATATGAAGAAGGGGAACTTACTTTTCTGAATCAGGTTGAAAAATAGCCAAAAACAGCCCAAAATACATATTTAAAACTATGTAGCAGGCTTAAACTTCATTTTACCTAATCTTATATAAGATATGATTACAAACTATTTTAACATGACAACGCGCTTCAACTCTCCATATAAATTTAATCAAAATGTTTAAAACATAAATAAATGCAATAAAGTATCCATCGCTACGATTCAAGAAACGTATAAAAAGGATTTAAATTTATTTCAATATTTTCATTTCTACACATCCTTAATTGCAGGCTCTGTGACTCCAAACATAAAAAAATACATTTAATATCAACATTTAGGAAGATTTTTAGCCATCTGCAAACAGTGCAGTCGTTTAAGCCAAGTGCAAGACCTGAACCAGTGAATGAGGTTTTGACGTCACGTGCCCACGTCCCACACACACTCCTCCACACAAGCTCTCATCCACGTTTGCACGGAGCTCGCACAATGTCAGAGACATGACTAATAGTATGCTAACTCACCTGCTTTGTGTTGGCTGTGTAGTGGCTGATTTATGTGTAGGCTCGGGGGAGAGAAGCCCCCTAGGTTATTGAAATATTCTACATGGGGTTTGAGGCTGAATGTTTGTACAGGTAAATCGATGGTTGCAGTCAATACTCTACCCATTTGGCTAAGCGAGCCGAGAAGGGGCGAGCAGGGCTGCATGGAAGCTGGTGAGACTCCTGCGCACCTCCATACAGGTCACATCACATATAGCAGCAAATTAATCCCGACCTCCATTTTACTTTCGCACTTTATTTTTACACGCTGGAATTACGTCGCAGCCTGCCAAGGACATGATCTGTGCGTGGCCGTATTCGAGTGGTCTGTGAAAGACTGCAGGGCTGGATGAGATCTGATGGGATGTGATTGGGAATGATGGGGCTGCTGATGGTAGAGGAGAGATCCTCCTCTCGCATGTGTCATAAAGTTTTAGCACAGCCTCGACGGGGCTTTGTACGGTGATGTTACGGATCGGGATGAAAGATGACGTGCGGGACTGTACGACAGTACGCGCATATGCAGACGTGTAAACAACTCACACCTGCGGGGCACTTTGAAACCTCGAGTGTGCATGAGAAAACAAGTCATAAGTATTCTGTGATCCTCATCCAATCAGATGTTAAGTACACACAGTCACTCTAAGATCATAAGCACATGTACACAGCACTCTCTCCCACTCTCACACATACATACAAACAGTCCTTGATTTACTCACACTAACAATTCTTCTCAGAGACTACTGATACTTCCTGTCTGCCTGCATTTCTCCTCATTAGGATGCAACTGGAGGGCTGGGATCCGGCCTCTCCGTAAGCTGAAACTTATCAAAATAAATAAAAGTGTAAGCAAAAACGTGTTATGTTAAACATACACTACAATGTAAAAAATGCTGGGTTAAAAACAACCCAAGTTGAGCTGAAAATGGACAAAATCAGCGGATGAGTTAAACGTGCTGGGCAGTTTTATTTAACCCAAATATTGTTTAAAAATTACTATATGGCTAGCTTAAAATGAACCCAAAATAGGTTGGAAATTAAAAATAATTACTAGAGGCAACAATAATAATCAAAAGGTTTTAAGATTTAAGTTAAATGAATAATAATTAAACAATAAACATTTATTAAATTGCTTATTAATAAATGTTTATTGTTTAATTATTATTCATTCAGCTTAAATGTTCATTTATTAAACATATTAATAAATGCTAATTTTCAACATAGTTTGGGTTCATTTTAAGCAAGCAATACAGTCATTTTTAAACTACAGTTGAGTTAAATAAAACAACCCAACCATTGAGTTAAAACAACCAATTTGCTGGGTTTGCCCAGCATTTTTAGAGTGTACCATTTAAAAGTTTGAGGTCAGAAATGTTTGCTTTTATTCAGCAAGGGCACATTAAATAAATCAAAAGTACAGTAAATATATCTAGAATGTTACAACAGAATCTTGAAATATTAAACAGCACAACCATTGTCAACATCACATTTAGAATGATTTCTGATGGATCATGTGACACCAAACACTGGAATAATGATGCTGAAAATGTAGCTTTGCCATCACAGTAATTTAAAAAAATATATATATTAAAATAGGAAACAGTTATTTTAAATTGTAATGATATTTCACAATATTACTGTTTTTACTGTATTTCTGATCAAATGAATGCAGCCTTGGTGCGCATAACAGACTTCTTTTAAAAACATTTTTAAAAAATTACTTTTGAACAGTAGTGTAAGTCAATACCAGTAAAGCTCAGGTCTTAGTAATGGAGCACAATTTAAAGCCTTTGGTGCAAATAAAAGGATTATTCACATATAACGACTTTTATTTTTGGGTGAACTACCCCTTTAAACTTCCAGTCATTCAGTCTCCAGTCATTAGGTTTATCTAAAAGATTACTCATTTAAACTGAGAAATGAAAATCAAGACCAGAAAACTGTGATGGGGTCCATCTAAAAACTAGACCTTATTGCCAGAATATAGCACAGGTGAACTGTAAGTCAATCTTTGCCATTATTATTGCTCATTCTTTGGATTTTGAACAAAAATTCTGAATTGGAGCTTTGCAGCTACAGCCGTCAAACTCGACACAGTCCTTTTGCCTGTTCTGCCTCAGTTAATTTTTTCTTTTCTAAAGGACAAACTTTTATTTTAGGGGACGACTAAATATCCCAGAGACTTCCATTTGAAATTTCTCACGGTAATTCCAAGAGCTTCCAAGCTAGTTCACACAACCCCAAATAACGCAGACATGACATTTATATTATTATATGTATAATGCAAACAATGATCTATCTATCTATTTAAAGAACTTAAGGACTTAACAATCTTCAATCAAGGCTTTTTAAACTTTCAGGCAAGACTTTGTCTCACCAAACTTTCCATTTCTAGTTTACTCTACACTGTTGCTGGGGCAATGCAGCCAAAGTTTTTTTTCCCCGTTTGACTATCTCTGTAATAAAAGAGCTTTTGTGAAGCGAAACACCCCTAGGTTGTGAGACATATATACACGTGCTTCTGGCAAACAATTAATTGGCACTTTGCAGTGCTAAAAGTGTTGATACACTTGATTCCTGTTTGGCTGGGAGGGGAGCAAAGCAGCAGCCATTAATCAGAGTGTCTCTCAGCCATTTACAGAAGCATGTAAACTATCACAATGTTGCAGTGGCGGTGCAGCCACAGCCTTGCCAGCTCATCTCAGCGATCCGTGTTTCCAGGGCCCTCTGTGAAAACTTACTTCAGCACTTTTGACCATCTCTCTCTCTTTTTCATTCCTCTCACTCCTTGTGATTTCATGTGGCTCTGCAGGCTAGAAGCATGCAGACGCTGTATGTCTCGGTCAGTGGGGTGTGGATGTGTCCTCTTGTGAAATCAATGCTTCAGTTCGCACTTGTGTGTGCGTGCAATTTTTTTCTAAACAAACATGTAGGCGAGTGTATTTACGAGCCGTCATTAGAATTTAAAGGGATAGTTCACCCAAATTCTGTGATCATTCACTAACCATCATGTCATTCCAAACCTAATTTTTTACTTCTGTGGAATACAAAAGCAGATATTTTGAAGAATGTCTCAGCTGTTTTTTGAGGCCAGTGTTGTCTTGGAAGCTAAATAAAAATACCCCGCAATTGTACTTTTGGAATACTAAACTGGTATACTTAAAGTCTGCTAAATTGGAACAACTAATTTTGTACTTAATGCAGGTGAAGTAGTGCTGAGGTCCAACTAAAGATATTTGATTGTGCTAAAGTGGAACTACTGCAAGTATACTTTAGGTACACTTTAAATATTTTGCATTTAAAGACTGATATTATACAAAGATCATACAATCCTTATTTATAGTGATATTGAAGCACTTTTTTGGCATAATATTAAGAAATGTGCATTGTGAGATAAAGAAATGCTCCAAATAAAGTTTAATTATAATTTTGTATCAGTAAGTCAATAAATATGTTAATGGATTTGAAGTACTCAGTATGAAAAAAATGTATTTTAAAACTTTTTTTTTTTTTTTTTACCAAAGTGAAGTGTATAATTTCAGAAACCCTTACAAACAGGAAATGCAAAAATAATGATTATTTACACACAGGTTTCCCAACCACCCTGTCTTCTGTTACTGAGAAAAACGGGTTATCCTGCCACAAGTGTGTAGTGTACTTGTAGTTTCCTCTGCACATTAAACTGGGAGAGAAAGTGTTTTAAAGTTTGTTTCAAACACTCACATACTTTGGCCCCAGTTTAAGAAGGCCATAAGGCTGCACCCCACACCCTGAGTGACACCATGACTAATACATACACAGATAAACACCATCTATGACAAACATGATAAGAGTGCGGTAAAACTCGCTGACAAACACCCCCAGATCCGCATCCCCATGGAAATGCTGACACATACTGACTGATGGATGTCTCCATGGATACCTGTCACCGTGGAGACAGACACCATGTCTCTCTCAGTGCAGTGCCATCAGAATCAAAGCAAGCAAGTAAAGCAGCAGGGAGGGAGGTGTGGAGAGATGGACATAAACAGAGGAGAGCAGAAGAAAAGCTGCGTTTATCTGACAGCCAATGCTGCAGTGTTTCTTTGGAGGTCTCCTCCCTCATGCGAACCTGTCGGCTTGTCACACCGTTCTGTAGGTGGACATATTCATCTCTGTCCCTTTTCTTTTCTATCCACCTCCTTTCTCATTCAGCTCTCTCTCTCCATCCCTCCTTTGCCATCACTTCAGGGGCGTGGCTACGGACGGGCTGATTTACCACCCGATAGAAAATCAATTAAATTACAGTTTTAGCTTAAGCTTGTGCATTTTTCCCAATTGATTATTGGCCATTCAAGTGTCGACAGTCAGCGCTGCATAATCAGCTCAGAAAGAGCCTTTAGATTAAGTCCATGTGGTTGTTTTTAAACTTACTAAACATGATTAACAAGTATAAAGTTTTCATTTAACTAAGATATGTAGGCAAATTATTACAGAAAAACTGGATTTAAACCATAAATAGTAACTATAACCTTAACTAGGGCTCAACCATTAGGATTTTTTTTTTTTTTTCCAGCTTTTCCAGTCAGACAGCAATTTTTACAATAGTTGTGTGATTTTTAATTGCATTGACATTGCATTTTTTTCTTTTCTGCATTTGTTTTTCATTAAATGTTAAGTTTAAGTTTATATTTAAAAAAATACATTTAGGCCTGTTTTCACAGACAGGGCTTAGACTAAGCTAGGATTAGGCCTCAGTTCAATTAGGGCATTTAAGTAACTTTTATAAATGTGTCTTAGAAAAAAAAAAACATTACTGGTGTGCATCTTGAGACAAAACAATGGCACTGACATATTTTAAGATACAGTATATCACAGAAGTCACATTTTTTTGTAAATATTTTATTATATCTTTTCATGTGACAACACTGAAGAAATGACACTTTGCTACAATGTAAAGTAGTGAGTGTACAGCTTGTATAACAGTGTAAATTTGCTGTCCCCTCAAAATAACTCAACACACAGCCATTAATGTCTAAACCGCTGGCCACAAAAGTGAGTACACCCCTAAGTGAAAATGTCCAAATTGGGCCCAGTTAGCCATTTTCTCTCCCTGGTGTCATGTGACTCGTTAGTGTTACAAGGTCTCAGGTGTGAATGGGGAGCAGGTGTGTTAAATTTGGTGTTATCGCTCTCACTCTCTCATACTGGTCACTGGAAGTTCAACATGGCACCTCATGGCAAAAAACTCTCTGAGGATCTGAAAAAAAGAATTGTTGCTCTACATAAAGATGGCATAGGCTATAAGAAGATTGCCAAGACCCTGAAACTGAGCTGCAGCACGGTGACCAAGACCATACAGCGGTTTAACAGGACAGGTTCCACTCAGAACAGGCCTCGCCATGGTCGACCAAAGAAGTTGAGTGCATGTGCTCAGTGTCATATCCAGAGGTTGTGTTTGGGAAATAGACGTATGGGTGCTGCCAGCATTGCTGCAGAGGTTGAAGGGGTGGGGTGTCACCCTGTCGGTGCTCAGACCATACGCCGCACACTGCATCAAATTGGTCTGCATGGCTGTCGTCCCAGAAGGAAGCCTCTTCTAAAGAAAGCCCGCAAACAGTTTGCTGAAGACAAGCAGACTAAGGACATGGATTACTGGAATCATGTCCTGTGGTCTGATGAGACCAAGATAAACTTATTTGGTTCAGATGGTGTCAAGCATGTGTGGCGGCAGCCAGGTGAGGTCTGGGGCTGCATGAGTGCTGCCGGCACTGGGGAGCTACAGTTCATTGAGGGAACCATGAATGAGCAGAGCATGATCCCCTCCCTTCGGAGACCGGGCCGCAGGGCAGTATTCAAACATGATAACGACCCAAACACACCTCCAAGACGACCAGTGCCTTGCTAAAGAAGCTGAGGGTACCTAAACCCTATTGAGCATCTGTGGGGCATCCTCAAACAGAAGGTGGAGGAGCGCAAGGTCTCTAACATCCACCAGCTCCGTGATGTCGTCATGGATTTACATGCATTTTAGTCTAGGACTAGCTTAAGCCTTGTCTGTGAAACCGGGGGTATATTTACAAATACAAATAACTTTTAGTTAACATTAAAGTATATAATATTATTAACATAAATCTGTAAATTAATAACATTTTAAAATATTAGATTAAATGTTAAAATGTTTAACATCATAAAAAATTGCTGAAAATCATACAGCAAAAATGTAACTCTACAAAGTCATAAATACGATTTTGCTAGAAAACGGCATTTGCAATTTATACTGAAGCTTTCAAATCTGTCATAGGTAATTTTTGCTATTTTTACAAAAGCTCATCTATGTTAGCCAGTTAGATGACATTATCTGGGTGACAAATCAGCAGAATCTGCAACAGTATTTTAGAAGACCATGTGTTTAAGTTGGCAAGGCGTAAAAAATGGATGTACTACAAAAACAATTAATGTAAGAATTAATTTTTAGTAGCATAGTGCAACTGGCCCGAAAGGTCCAGAACTCTCACACTGGTCCTGGGTCATCAGGCCATCCTTATTGTTGAGCCCTGTTACTTTTAGACCAACAAATCCAGTCTACTTTATAAAAAAAAAAAAAGAAGAAAAAAAAAAGTGTCAGCTGTGTCGTATTTTAGTTAATAATTTGGACTGTTACAGTAGTGTTTCACAGATTTGCTAATGTTAAAATCATTATTCAGGGCAAAATTTTAAACTTTCTTCAACCAAATTTCACTTTCTCTCATATTAACTTCAGTTGCCCACACTACACCTCCAAATGCCCACCCCAGGATGTCATCCTAGTAACATAATTGCATTGCTCTCTCCTTGTCTGCTCTCCAGACCCTCCTGAAACTCCCTAAAGCTCCTGGCAGCCTACTCTTCAACATTCTCCCTCCATCATTCTCTCCCACACTGGGTGAAATGGAAGCACGCTCTGAGAGCCTGGGGTTGCTATAGTAACAGGCTCACTTACCATCTTGCGTGTCACCATCACATGAGCTCCTGACGACCATAGCCCAACTCCGAGGCTATGTGGCTGGGACGGCTCCATCACTCTGCTCTGGGGACTCAGAACCCCACCTGGGACTCCCTGTCTCTCTCTCAGTGCTGCCACTGCTGCTACGTAGGGCTGTATCTACACAGGGAGAGATGACAAGGTCGACCAAATAATTAACGGGCAACTAAATGAAATAAATAAATCCACATGCCTGAGTCAACTCTCTGTAGACTCCTAACACCCACAGCAGGGCTCAATAATAACCCTTTTTTTAATATACTGGCCCGGGTTGGTCGAGCAGGGGCAGTTCAGATTTTTACTTGGCACCATCACAAATAAATAAATAACTATTTTTAGCCACATATTTTAATATGCATCAGAATAGAATATATTTATGTTTTTCATTAAACATTTTGAGTTTTATTGTAACAAAAAAACTCAATTATGATGGCAAAATGCTGATCTATAAAAAACTATTAAAAAAAAGCTGAATAATCAATTTTAAAAATAAATACATATATTATATACACACACACACACATATATATATATATATATATATATATAAAATTAAAAAATTTAAAATAGCATTTCTTCCCATTTCGAATGTTTCCAAGACTGTCATCACTTGCTAAATAACATATTTAAATTAGCAGATTCACACCAACAATGTTTAAAACATCACAGAAGTCCAAATGTTTAAGTTTACAAGGCATAAAAACACATGTACAGGATCAACAAACATAATGTGCAGTGACAGTGAGGCACTGGCCCGACAGGGAAACTGACAGTTCCGTCAACTGGCTCAAAACTCTCTCACACTGGCCCCGGGCCATTGGGCCATCCTTACTTGTATTGGCCTGCACTGGATCACTGAGAAAACTGAGAGAGCAAGAAAGAGAAGTATATGTGTGGGTGAAAGAATAAAGGCCAACACATTCGCATGATGGCACTCTGCATAATCACTCTAAACATGGAGCCAAGGCTCTGATTTATCACAGTAACAGGGCTGACGTCACACCACGGACACTTCTGTATTGCGCTACCTTGCTTTATACCCTTCTCCATCTTTCTTCCTTTGCCCTTCACTCTCTCCTTTTCTTTTCATGGCACTCTCACTTGAAGACAGGGGAACTCACATTTTTCATCACTTTCATAAACACCTTACCTCACTCTTAAATCAGAATAAATGTAAATGAGCAAAGGTGTAAACTTTCTCATTTGCCTCTTTCTCTAATGGATCTATGTATAGCACATATTTCTAAGGCTTCATGAATATGGTTGGAAATGTAGAACCAGTTTTAAATTCTGTTAACAGTTCTTCAAAATCCAAATTGTTCAGCTAATGAATACAGAAATGTTTCCTACTAAAAGTCAATGTGAACTGCCTTTGCAACCCACTGTACTTACATAATGTGACTAATTCTGAGTGAAATAAGATACTAAACAAGCAAAAATTAAGGAAGGGATGGGATGTTATCCATTGGGAATTGACTGGATTGTGAAAAGGGGGTGTTGCATCAGTGTCATTGTTATTGTAGAACAAACTATTAAAAATAGTTTTTGTTAAGTGAAATTAAGCTGAAATAAAATATAAATATTAGATGAAATCATTAAACTTAGAAAATGTAAAATGAGACATGTTCCACTGGCAACTAACTGAAATAAAATAATTTTAAGTTGAAGTACTAAAATGATTGAAAATAAAACTGAAATTAAAACAAATTCAAACAGAAATACTGTATCAAAAAAAAAAAAAGCACATTAAAGGGATGAAATAAATGAAAAAATGTTGTCATTGTTTATTCACTTTCAAGTTGTTCCAAACCTGTATGAGTTTTTTTCTTCTGTTGAACACAAAAGAAGATATTTTAAAGAATGATGGTAATCAAACAGTTGACTGTAGCAACTGATTTCTATAGTATTTTTTCCCTACTATGGAAGTCAGTTGCTACTGTCAACTTTCTGGTGTCCATCCTTCTTTAAAATATCTTCTTTTGTGTTCAACAAAAGAAAAAAAACTCATACAGGTTTGGAACAACTTGAAAGTGAATAAGTGAAGACAAAATTTTCATTTTTTGGTGAACTATCCCTTTAAGCATATTAATAAATACTATAATAGTATATAAATAATATTAAAATAACACTGTGTTGCATTCAATTATGCTCCCAAACCTGAATGCAATGCCTACATAGACTTTGGTACAAAAGGAAAGTCCATGTTAGAGGAACTCGTTACTACAGTAAATTTTGATTAAACATTACAAATACATTTCTTTCTTTAATAAAATGAACCTGAACAATAGACATGCAATAAAGTCAACAAGTTCATTTTGAATTAAATGTGATGAATCACAAATCGTAATACAAAGATACGCCTTTGATTGCGACAAGCTTGCTGGTGGTTGCATACAACAACAAACATGCAAACAAATTATGTATTAATTAATGACTCTTCAGTTCTTTTTAATGAATTAACCAAAGAGACTAAAGCTGCATCCCATAGCTTAAAAATGCTGCCTTCAGAGGACGCATTCCAAGGTATAGGATGGCAATGTTAGCAGATTTTTTTTTTTGATGGCAGCATAGATGTATTCTTCGCTGCCTTTGATATCCCACAATCCTGTGCTTTCCATTCTGGGATAGTTAAACTAAAAAAAAATAAAAATAAAGATGGCGTCTGAAAGTTGCAGATGGTGGTCAGTTTGTGTGTAAATTTACGTTTTTGACTAACATTTTCCACTTCTGATGACTGATGGAAATTACTATAGTAGTAATTAAATATTCTCTTTGTTTTTCTGTAGATCATTAGACTGTTATACTGCCTCAGAAGTCTGTCTGAAATCGGTTTCGTGAGGTGCTTTTGTGCACAAACGCTGCCTGCAGAGTCATTGCCTGATAAGGCAGCAAGGCAACAAGTCAAGCTGCCTACGTTTTTGGATGCAGCCCGCAATATCTGTCTCAAACTCATTAGTTATCACTGAATAAGTGAGAGCGTTCTTCCGCAAGTACTAGGAGAATCATAAATTGAATCTTTAAAGAAACGGAATCATTACTTTCCTTATGATTCCCAACCTTAACCGTGAAAAACATACATAATTCAAGGTCCTTCCTTCACATTAGATTCTCACTTCGTGACTACTTCCTCCCACCCCAGAGGAGAGCATTAAGATGATCCCCAAATGCACACAAACACACGTCGCAGTGACCACCACTTCACAGTAAATAAACTCTCCCCCAGGGACAGTGTCTGCTTAAAGCCCCACGAAAAGCAGCACAGATGAGGCTCTGAATCTGGGACTTCTAATCAGACATCATCATCATCATGGTGATATATTGTATTCTGGCTGGCCTGCTTTGTAAAACACAGTCAAGACGCTTATTCTCACACAGAAAAAGCACATACTCTCGCATGAGGATTTACAACAGGAAAAGCCCCTTTGCTTGAGTCTATACTGCTGCATCGAGCTCTCCTCCTGCCCTGGCTCACTTATTCCTTCGGTGACCCGAATCAAACTCCTTCCAGATAGTGTGGCTCAATGCAGCGGCACCGCCATAGTGCTTGCGTTGCGAGATCACTGAAGCCTGAATGCTCTCATTACCAAACTGCCTCTCCAAACACATGAGCTAACCATAGCCTGACCACTTCCATTACCCCAAGTCAGCTTTACTCACACATGATCGAGCCATTGTCTGACCACCCTTACAAGTCAGGCTATGGCTGTTTACCCATGAAATAAGCAGCTCCTGACAGTCTCCATTAGGGAATATCAATGTGACAATCCATTATCTATATAACATCATATTACGACCTCTTCATGTCACCTTGAAATCAATGACTTATGAACACATGGCTGAATCTTAGGTTGACTTGCAGTTGACCCGGTGTTTTTGCCAATATCCGTTAGGATCATGGCTAAAACACTTCCAGATGTACAGTTCTTCATGTTTTGAGTCAAACATGATGGGCTAAACATAGCGCCATCACTTGCAGTTAGCATTAGTCACACATGGATAAACCACAGCATGGCTGCAGTCACTACAAACACATTGTGCAGAGTATATGTTCTGAAAGCATCTCGGCTAGAGAGCTTTCTTCAAACAGCTGCACCGAGGTCAGCATCTGTCATGACTCAACTTAGTTTACAAAGCGAAAACCCAAAAATACACCATGAAACCGCGCGTGACCTTAAAATCCCTCCATGTATTCTCTCTCTGGCCAAAACAAATCTAAATGCTCATATTGTCTCGCGTCAACAACACCAGCACATGACATGAAACTAAGACATTAATAAATGTATACAGAATGTAAACAAAGATAGACTGCTTATTAACACACAGCTGTTTTAACTGACTGTACGGCTGGCTATTTCGCTTCTTATCCACACAGGCTCATTAATAATCCCTCACGGGCAATTTACTTAACTCGGCACTGGCCATCCATGCCTATTGTCCATCTTCGTGAACACTCGATCAAGATGTTCCCCCCTCCTATCCAACATGACAGACCTCTCGCCCGAGTCCCTCCATTCCCAAAGCCTTTTACCTCCACATGAGCGCACTTCTATCGCTCCAGTGGGTTTCCAGACCTTGCCACGGGAGACTCGAATGCCACAAACGCTTTCTGCCTGGGGAGACATTTCCACTATTTCCAATTATGTCGCTTCAGGGATGGATTACGGTATTAATTTTATATCACTAACCACTGCCATTCCTTACTGACAATTACTCAATAATTAAAGGTCTGACAGTCTTCATTGTTCCCCTGAAGGACCAGCACACAGGCCTGGACTGGGGAACTCAATCAAAGCAATCACGGGTAATTATGCCATGGCCTCTTCCTCCACGCCCCCACTCTGCAGGGAGAGCGAAGGAGGCCAGAATCAGCACTATGGATGGGTCAGCTCTTGCACGGCTCAATCCACCACGTTTATCAGTTTTGAAAGCAGGCCAAAGTATGCAGACTGCTCACCGAGTTACTTTAACTCTGCGTCTAAGGTGACATGCGGTGATTTATACGAAGCCATTTCCATATTGACGGAGATGCCTTGGATTGCTAAGTCAGGCAGTGGTCAATTCAGTAGTCCAAACATCTCTTCAATAAAGCCTAAAGATGGCCTTCTCACGATCTAGCCAAAAGTAGCGTGTCTTGAATGCCACTAAGACGTTTTGCATGAAAACTCTGACTTCTGGCCCTGTAGTCGGCAGATCGTTCGAAAGCAGTTCAAGCAAAGAAGGTGGCCAAGAAGGGTCATCCTTCTCCTTCGCTTAAACAAGGGGATTTATATTTTATGTGCAGTGCATTAAAATAAGACAGAAGAGTCTTACACTTGCCATGATGGTGTAACTGTTGTCCCCAGACATCACTTCTGACTTATTCATTACACTTTCATAACTTTGCTCAATGTCATAATTCAGCCAGCCAGCAGACGCAACACGTTGCAAGATGCATTAAACATTGTGCTCTCACATACTGCTATACCACCTTGAATATAGACTACAAACACGGTCAGTGCACCGTAAAGCGGCGTCTGTATCATTATCTCTAGGGGAAATCATCCAGCAATGTAATGGCTTGAAGATTATTCGACACAGGCTCTGATTTTTTTGGCTTCAAACGAAGGTCTGTGGAAGCCCTTCAACTATGCCTGTTGAAGACAAACCCACTGTATATATGGAGTCTTACAATCAACATTATCGTACTGCAAAATTTCTCTGCATGTCATCAGCCAGAATTTAGCTCAAGATCCCATGGCACAAAAGCACCAAAGACTGGCGGATGGCTAATACCATCCAACATGCTACAAAACCTTCCCACTCCCCTTCTGAATTAGTAAAAGCCTTTTATTGTTGTGCAACGGTTACTCCAGAAAAAAAAGACTTAGTGTGATGTGTCACCTGGCATGTAAAAGAAGTCTATGAGGCAGTTTAGCCCAGTGGAGAGTGTGTGAGAGAGTGTGTGTGTGTGTGTGCGTGTGTGCATGCATGTGTGATCATTTCTGAGTCATCTAAATTTCTTGCTAAGAGACAGGTGTGCAGGTGAGTTGAACCATGTCCCATGTGTGAGCGTGTCTTATCATTGTCATTGTCTATGAGTAAACAAGACAGATTTATGACTGTAATAATTAAAGAGCGTTCTGGTTTAATTAATGCATTACTGTACACCTCCATCATTGATTTTTCCTAATGGAAATAGAGGTGAACAAGGGCGAAGTAAAATAAATAAATAAAAAATCCATATTGAACACAAAGTTTACTCCCTGGACATCCAGATCCTATAGGATCTGGATAGGCTGATTGCTTTATTAAAATGAATATTCCAGGTTCAACAGAAGTTAAACTCAGTGACAGCATTTGTGGGATAATGTTGATTCATTCCTTGTTTTCTTTTAAAAAAGTAAAAATCAAGACTATGGTGATGATTTTTTTATGATGTGAAGCTTATTATTTTATAAAAACACTACATTAATTCTCCTGAAAAACGTGTATTATTTAAGCTGTAAATCATATTTACAGTCATTTTAAGGTTAGTAATTGTTTTTTTCACACTAAAATCATGTTAACACATTGTTTATATCTTCTGGCTATTTTACTGAAATGTTTCATGTTTACAAATTGATTCAATTCACTTCCATTTAAATGTCTCACTTTAACACAGTGCTTTTTGTAAAGAAAAAGTGTTATGCCACAACAAACGGTGTAGATTGAGCTCGAAGGGTTAGTTCACCCAAAAATGAAAATTCTGTCATTAATGAATTACTCACCCTCATGTCGTTCCACACCTGTTATACCTTCGTTCATCTTTAGAACACAAATTAAGATATTTTTGATAAAATCCGATGCATGGCTCAGTGAGGCCTCTATTGCCAGCAATAAGATTCCCTTTTTCAATGCCCATAAAGCTACTAAAAACATATTTAAAACAGTTCATGTGAGAATACTTTTTGCGTGCCAAAAATAACAAAATAGCGACTTTATTCAAAACACTGCTTCATGAAGCTTCAAAGCTTTATGAATCATTTGTTTCGAATCAGTGGTTCAGAGTGCCAAAATCCCATGATTTCAGTAAACAAGGCTTTGATACGTCATAAGTGTTTTGAAACTTCAATAGTTCACGTGACTTTCACGTGAACCACTGATTCGAAACAAAAGATTCATAAAGCAAGCCTTACTGAGCCATCGGATTTCATCAAAAATATCTTAATTTGCGTTCTGAAGATGAATAAAGGTCTTACGGGTGTGGAATGACACGAGGGTAACAGAATTTTCATTTTTGGGTGAACTAACCCTTTAACTTGTATTGAACCTGAAATATTACTTTAAATGTCTAAAATATCTGTTGTGTTCTAAACAAACAATGCTCATGATGTTTAACAACAACAACAAAAAATTAATATTCAAAAATATTTTAAAAAGTTGGCAGTTTGCAGCTTATCCCTCTAATAGATGATCAAGGCTGTAACATGAGCAAGTTACCATGCAACACTATGCAACAGCACCTCGCTCTCCACATGCTAATCTAATCCCACTAAGGCGTCTGGTTCTGTTGTGCAGCTGTGTCTTGTTTTTCCTTGATGTCAAACGACTTTCACTGCCTTCGTTTTCTGTGTGTCTCTAAACCGCCTTTTAATCATTATCTAATTATTTAGATCTAGATTTGCCGCAGGCGCTGAGGAGCAACTTGCTGAGTTGCAGCCCTGAAGGGTCTGATTGGAGCAGAAGGGTTGAGGGTGCAATGCTCTCTGTGAACTGCTCCCTAAAGCATGTCTGCATAAGCCTTCCTCTCTGATGGCTGATGTCTGTCACCTTTTGACCTACTGAAGTTAAAAGCCCCTTCATACATTTAAAAAAAAGGCACATGAAACGCAAAAGTAAGGTGAGGCATCAAAGGTCGACTAGCGTGCACACATAAAAGGCATGATTTTAAAGGGTCTTTTAGCAACAGAAGCTTGAAGCTGATGTAAAAAAAAAACAAACATTAGATATCATTTATCAGTTAGAACTGCACATGCAATATATTGCACAGGCTGCCAGAGTCACAGAGAGGAATGGAGCGTGAACAAAGGCATTTAAATGATTATTCATAAAACTTCATGTCACCTTTAAATTTAACACCTGCGTGTTAAGAGAACCCATTGGAAAATCCACAGCAGGTAAATGGCTCACTTCAAACCATTCAAGAGGCATTAGAGAGTTATTAACGAGCATTAATTCCAACATGGTGGATGGTTTTTATGAACACAGCTCTGGGTGACTCCAGAGTTTAAAGGGAAAGTTCACCCAAAATGAAAACGCTGTTAACATTTACTCACCACCATGTTGCTCCAAACCTGTAAACCTCCAAACCTTTTTTTCCCAACAAAATATTATGCTAGTCAAAACAACAGCATCGGTCACTATTCACAGCATCTTTTTTTTTTTTAAATCATACAGTGAATGCAAATTGTGACTGAGGCTGTCATTTCTGCCAAACACAAACGAGCTCAGAGCAGCTCCAAGAACTGAAAAATTTAGTACTCAACATGGTGAAAGACAACTGTTTACCAACAAACATCTGTCATGATTCTGATTGCATCCATTTTGGCCCAGCCATACCTGGTTTGCAATGTGAAATGTCTCCCTCAAAGCTTATGTTCAAATAATATTTATGTGATGTGTCATGGCTTATGTTGCCAAGGGAACATATATGATAGTGAAAGCACACTTCTGCTCTCGAAATGCACTCCGATCGAACCTGTAAAAAGCTTCAATCATTCTCTTCCAATATGACAGCATGTCTCAAACTCACAATCATCTGATCACCAACTATTTACACCATAAACTTTTAACTTAAAAATCTAAAATCACCCTTTTACTTCTGAAATGACATTGCAATAATATCAGCAGCATCTACTATTACTAGCCAACAATACACAGAGTGATAAGGCACAGCTTTTTTTCCATCCACAAATAGGATACAGCATGAGAAACCTGTGTGAAGAATTGCACCCTGTTCCTTCAGCAACAGATGCCCAAGTCATCACCACTCATGTCACACACACGCACACACTCACACTGTCAGAGCGCACAGCACATGCCTATGGGCTAATTCTCCCTCAGCTGAACCACCGCGACAACACATCAGCATTTAAACCCTTCGTTTCATGTGTCACAGATAACAGCTATAGATCTTCATTCATTGCGCTTAATCTGTTTGTTTCTTGTTCGCAAGCGGTGGAGCTCGCGCAGACAAGCCGCGCGCGCTTTAGTGATTTATCACAGGCCACACAGTGCCTTCGTATTTATACCCATAAATCCGGTCAAAGCGTCTTCCAAAGTGAAAACACTCAATCATGTTCCAAAAATCCAACTCTAATCCGAAGTTTGAAGGCAACAGATTCAGTGGTTGCTACATTATTGGTAAACCAAGAAACAGCGTGACAAGTAAACTAAAGAAAATGCGCAATGGTGAGCATCTTTTACACTCTGAAAAATACGCATTGAGAGGCCGATATTTGATGTTATGCAAAGAAGTCTAAGGTTGTTACATACATACCCAGCACTGACTAAAATAACGGACGTTACAATGTATTTTCAGACTAGTTTTATTAGACAAGGTGTTTAAAACGAATAAGCTCATTCCTCGACTTGTAATAAGCAGTCCTATATCCTAAAGTAATCCATCCATAATTTATGACTCTAGGTCACTAAATATTGGTGAAAGGTGTCTCGACAGCACAAATTCATTAGTTTACATCGACGCCCGGACACACACGCGTGCGCGCACTCGCGCGCAACTGGACACATACACAGACACGCACACACACACTGCCGCATTAATTCTTTTGTACTCATATACATATTAAAACATGCTTTTCGTTGTTATAGTTGTTAATACAACTGGAAAATAATAGAAAATACAAAATTACCGTTATAAACGCAGCTGTTTACGAAGGCTATTTATGCACAAATTTCCTAGACTACCGAACAACATACGTACAAGATGTTTGTTTTCCAAGTAATATTACTAAATTGTACAGTCTTACCTCGACTCCTGTTCCTTTGTTTTAATCTAAATATATCCGACAGAAGCTCTGATGCGGAGTCGATGTCTGTTCTCGCCTGTCTTTCTCCGTCTCTCTAGCTCTCTCGCCGTTCAACCCTCTCTCTGTCGCGCTCTCTCTCTCTCTCTCTCTCTCTCTTAAATTGATTCACCCTTTCGCAGAGCTGGAAGCAGAGCACTGTCTGCCTGTGAGTAGTGGCGGGTCAGATGGAAAAATACACGCAGAAAGAGATAGCAGCCAACTTTACCACTTTACGATTAAATAGCCTACATGTAACATATGAGCCGGAGACCATGTAGGCTAGTGTGTTTAAAAATCCATGAGATTAATTAAATATTATTAGCCCGAACTGACACAACAGAGATACTAAAATAACGATTAAATCGCAAAAACCGACCAGCCAAGTTTCTCGCTGTCAATCAAACCTAAATGCAGAACATACTGTAAATAATCGTTAAAGATGCTGTAAAAGCCCGATTTGTCGTTTTAGATTTTCAGACAGACCAAAACACGCCCCCTATTTCAATAGCAATAATATTTAGGCTACTAATCAGAACACGCATCTGTTTTAACTCACAGAATCGCTCCAAGTTCACGTGTCACGCTCCCAGCTTCCGGTTCCCGCAGTGAACGTGCAAAATTACAGGAAAAAAGCAGAAAGCTCATCAAAAACGAGTCAATTGGTGTTAAAAATAATTTTATTCTTACCATTATAGTCCAAAAAGTCCAGTTAAGAAAACAATTTACATACAGTCGGCAATGTTTAATATGAGGCTGCTCAACGGCTAGAGCCTTAGTAAAAAGGTTGTTTGCAGCGTTTGTCCAATCAATTACAGTGACACCGCAAATATGCAAATAAGAACCCTAACCCAGTGTTTACGAATACAGTGTGACACATTAAATTATTGTTAAGCCTAGGTAAGTAATGTTTACCCACAGTATAGAATGATCCAGGCCTATTTTTATCTATAAGTGTGAAAAGCCGTATGGAGATCATTCGCAATCGAAAACGGGTTTCAAAGTTTTACAAACAATAACCATCATCATCTACAAAGCACGGATTTGTGAAAATGGCAACGTCATGCGTTTTCAGGTATGAGCAGGTGCGGCCATTTTGAAATTTTAATGTTTCTGGCTTCCGGTGTCATTCGCTTCCAGTTATTAGATGTACAAAACAGCTCGTTATGCTGCTTGATATTGCAAACTGGTATTTCTTCCCATATTATTTTAATGTATTGTCTTAATTATAAACACGCTGGTTTGTAGCGCAAACAGTTTTACAGTTTACTACATTTTGATTTTCTTCTCGTTATTTCACTATAGCGGCTAAATTTTCGGAAATCTTGCACATTCACACACAACACCTTACTTCCGCGTTGAAAAATAAGGTGGATACTGTTTCTTTACAAAGTCACACCAGCTGCTGGCCTGTTATGAATAATACAGCGTTTTAGTCGTTTTCGCGGATCTGTGTGAATGTACGCGAAAAACGCAAAGGAACAATTTTTAGTGCGCAGAGGGAATAGGGAATGGAAAACCCGGACTGGAACTGAAGAAAAACCCGGAGTGAATACAGAACGCTTTGAGCGGGCATGAGAAATTACTGTCGCTCCATTCCACCCACAACTGTGTCCAGTAGCCTATGTGCTGCTTCACAAGTTCAGTGCGTTGGCTTCTTTTGGAACTATTTTAGTCGAACTTGCTAAATTTAGATGGAAATGTTTGAAATGTAAGCTACTCAAAATAACTTCATGTTTATTGCATTATTTATTCGTATACAAAAATTTAAACTAGCATCAGTGTTGTTTTCCTGATCAGCCTATATGCTGCCGAATTACTCTTGTTCATGTGAATAGGCCAAAAGCCAAGTTATCGTCCTTTCGTTTGGGCAATAAGACAAAACGTGTGTAAATCTCTTATCCACAAGGGCAATTACTTATTTAATGAGCATGGCGCAGGTGAATGTCAGTTTTTCAAGCGCGTCACATCAGAACACGCAGGACATGTCAATCAATCGATGCACTCTATAGCAGAAACAGGCAGCTGTCCTTTTATCGACACGAGACAGGCCTGGTAAAGCATAAGAATTTCTTACTTCACACTTCTTGTGTTTGTGTAGGAGTAATATTTGTGTGCGAATATGTATGCGTGTGTGGTACAGAACGCAAATGCGCGGCCACAACACGCGCGCGCGCTCCGCTTTGGATGTTACGTTGGCATAGCAACGCAGAGGCGCATACAGTAGCCGAAGCCGCCCCCTGCTCGCGCTCCCGAGCACCCAGCATCTGGCTTTAAACGCTTCACCTTTTCTTACCAATTTAGAGCGAGGTTGTGCAGAAGATCGCGATAAATAATTGTGAGGGATATCACTCGATACACGGGGGCGTGACAACATGAGTTGGTGCTTGGAGGAATTGGGGGGTAAATGAGGTGTGAGAGGAGGAGGGAGAGGTCAGTGGAGGAGAGACGGAGAGAAGAAAAAAAAAAAAGGGGGGGGGGGGGGGGGGGGGGTATCAGATGGCTGATTAGCACTGAATTGATAACATTCTAAATTCAGACACAAGGAATCAGTCACTGCCTCTCCACTTTTAACTCTTCACATCCGACACTGCTGAGAGTTCTTTGACCGCAATAAACGCTTGAGAGATGAGATTGCGGCTGACTTTTCATCTCTATACCTTTCTTTTCTCTCTCAGGATGGATAAGGAACATAGCTGTTGTGTCTTTCAGCCTAAAATGATATTCACACGGCTTCCTCAGAGGGGCTCATACGGTCCAGTGGCCAATCCCGGCACCCTACGAATCAGCATGCCCCCGAACGAACTCCCTCCGTCCTCCCCTCCTCCGTCGCTCTCTGCGGCGCACTCGCTCTACTGACATCACATCTATAGCATTAGCTCTCTTTGAATACCCCCGCCCCCTTCCCTTCCTGCCTTTTGCCCCCGAACTGCGCTCTATGCAGTAGTAGAGGAGGCATTGTTCACAGCCCACAGCTCAACCCTGGAATTCTACACCAGTGGGTTCTCTCTCTTTCTCTCTCGTCCAGCTTCAGCATCCTGCTCCTTCTCTCTCTCTCTATTAAATTTCCAGTCACACAACAGTGCAGTGGATATCCCTCCCTCCCTCCGGTTTTCTCTCTCTCTCCCTTTCCCTCTCTCTCTCCTCTTTCTAGTCTCCTCCCCTCTCCCACAGATACCCTCCTATGTTGAAATCTTCCTGGATCTCTGTGCGTCTCCCTGTTGACTGCTCTCTCTCCGAGTCAAAGCCCTCAATCTCTATTGATTAAGACTGCAAGCTGTCCCCCTCCTCATTTACAATCGCCTCATCTCTTCCGCTTTCACCCCAATTAAAACCTTTCTTTAGCTTTGAGCTCCCCCCACCCCGATTCACACTTATCCGGCACGGCAGTTGTGTACGTTGCGCAGTGTGTGTGTGTGTGTGTGTGTGTGTTGTTCGTTGACCATGTGGACTGTGTTTTTCTTGGTAATTCTCCCTCTTTCGGTCTCCCTCGCGGGCAGCTGAGATTTGACTGATTATGTGGACACCACGGGCCATTAAATGAACAGTGATGCGGGCCGGCTGGAGGATTAATGCAGTTCACATGATGAAGATAGATCAGACGCGCTGAACACTATAAGGCCCTGTGTGTGTGATTACCGCCCTTCACGGGGAGCTGCGGGAAAGTGCGCGGCCCTTTGAGTGCTAGCTTTACTACCTTTAGCGAACAAGGCGCATTTCACGACACGCTTCGGAATTAATGCTCTCCGCCGTGTCCTCACCTGCAGAGTGAAATACTCCCAAACCACAGTGTGGGACGACAGTGTTCTCGGGATGAGTTTCTGCTCAGTTTTGCAGTGCCTGCTATGTGGGCCAATGATATGATGCTGTGTTCATTTGCTCAAAGTTACAACTCATATGTGATGAGCATGTTTTTCTTTTTTGTATATTTAAATAATTTTTGTATAGGCTATATATTTGTTTGTGGCAATAAAGTGAATAATGGCAGGATGATACAACTGTCCTGATATTATAATGAAGAAAAAAGGCATTAAAATGAAATTAATTCTGTCATTAATTACACACCCTCATGTCGTTTCACACCCGTAAGACCTTCATTCATCTTCAGAACACAAATGAAGATATTTTTGATGAAATCTGATGGCTCAGTGAGGCCTGCATTGCCAGCAATAACACTCCCTTTTTCAATGCCCAGAAAGCTATTTAATATTTAAAATAGTTTATGTGACTACAGTGGTTCAACCTTAATGTTATGAAGCGAAGAGAATACTTTTTGTGCCAAAAAAACAAAATAATTACTTTATTCAACAATATCTAGTGATGGGTGATTTCAAAACACTGCTTCATGAAGCTTCGAAGCTTTACGAATCTCGTTTCGAATCAGTGGTTCAGAGTGCCAAAATCACGTTATTTCAGTAAACGAGGCTTCGTTATGTCATAAGAGTTTTGAAACTTCAATAGTTCACGTGACTTTAGCAGTTTGATACACTCTCCGAACCACTGATTCAAAACAAAAGATTCGTAAAGCTTCGAAGCTTCATGAAGCAGTGTTTTGAAATCGCCCATCACTAGATATTGTTGAATAAAGTTATTTTGTTTTTTTGGGCACAAAAAGTATTCTCGTCACTTCATAATATTAAAGTTAAACCACTGTAGTCACATGAATTATTTTAATTATGTCTTTATTAGCTTTCTGGGAATTTAAAGTGTAAATGATCTTGCTGGCAATGCTGGCCTTACTGAGCCATCGGATTTTATCAAAAATATCTTAATTTGTGTTCTGAAGATGAACTTAAGGGGTGTGGAACGATATGAGGGGAAGTAATAATGACAGAATTTTCATTTTTGGGTGAACAAACCCTTAAAAAAAGTATTATTATTAATTATTATTATTATTTAAAATTATTATTTCTTAAAAAAAGGCAATATATGTGTGGCACGTCTTCCCCAAAACATAATATTAATAATTTATGATATTTGATTAAAAAAAAAAACTTTTAAAACTATTTTTTATCACGTATTTATGTATTCAAGGTGTAAGGAATGGCTTTAAGTTCAGACATTAAACTGGACACAGGTCCACCAGACATGTGGCAAGCGTTGCTTCCTCTCCGCTGCTTTAAACCATGTCAGCAGATTTAGCAACATCAAAATTTGCTATTCTCAAGGGCATGTCAGAATACATCTAACGCAGTAAGTAATTCATGCCATGTTTGTGTCAAGACCTGTGTTGTCTACGGATGACAGAAAGGTGGGGCTTTACTGTTCTTTGCGTGCCGTTTTGAAATGTTGCAATACAAAACAAGATATGTGATGTAACCATGTGCGACACTCCACAGGCCATCTTGCTGTTACTTACAGTTGCATTAAAGTTTAACTACTGCATTAGCACAAAGCACACTTGCACTGTTAACTGCACAATGTTAGCACTTTGTTCTGTGCTGATTGCTGAGGTGTTTTTATGTACAGATGCATATATATGTGCCCTGTGACAGTGAAGAGTTTCTGAATGAAAGATTAACATTACAGGAGTGCTTTAAATCTAGAGCTGGACTGCCCTACAAAACACTTCCTGGTCACGGACTAACAAATCTACACGAACCATAAGCCATACATTATAGATGTTTGTTTTGTCGGGATTGAAATTGTCTTAAAATGGTCATGTTTTAACATGGTCATTCACACCTCAAAGTTGAAAAAGTCTCAAGAAATGGGCATTTAAAGCTGTGGAAAAGGGGAGACAACAACCAATAAAACACAGACCTGCAACACACTCATTGTTCAGACAAATGAATATTAAAATATGACCATGGAGAAAAAAACAAAACAGTTGATGGCACCTTGATGCGTTTTTAAAACGTAACCCTATGTCATATATGACAACAAACTCGACAAGAACGATGGAGAAACACGGAAGAACTTTAAAAGGTCTAATAATATTTTCATTATGTTTACAAGCACTACAATCTCTGAACAAACGACACACGTCAGTTTAACACAGAAAGAATAAAGGCATAGTTACTTTTTTTTTTGTCCATTCTTCTTTGAATTTGTGGTCTACATCATTGTCTTCCACGTATCAGAATATTTCCTCATGTTATCGCGTTCATGATCAGATGTACCGCTGTATCAGACGTGAATAAATAGGTGTGCATACACGGTGCTGATTCATGTTTAGAGCACTAGAGTATGTGAAATACGTCCATAAAAACTTGCTTACACCAGTCCATATGATCTTTAACCCGCGTTGCGAGCATTGTTAAACTCATCAAGATTCAAGATTACTTTATTGGTCCCTAAGGAAATTTGTCTTGGACAAAAGTCTGCCACATAAAACCATACAGGCTTAGTTTTACTGTGAAAGAAATGCATTACATCTTTCTTTGACTTATTTTGCTTGATCTGAACCGTTCAGAGA
Organism: Elopichthys bambusa; assembly: GCA_037101425.1. Lineage (NCBI taxonomy): Eukaryota > Metazoa > Chordata > Actinopteri > Cypriniformes > Xenocyprididae > Elopichthys > Elopichthys bambusa. Next base: position 20,319,480 of record CM074435.1, read on the forward strand.
GCGGGCTCCTGTGCGATACGACTAGAACTTTTGCCCTACCTTGCCATGATACATGTTATACAAGAAATAGATCAGTTTCCCCACAGCACAGCAATTACATCTCCACTGTCAAAATACAAACCCTTTAAATGCTCCCTCTCATGGGCACGAAAACCCTAAACCCTCAATCTTCACCCAGACCCTTGTGTTTTGCATGTCGAAGGCCGTCGAAAATCACAAGAAACTACAAGAAAACACCTGCACGCTGAGCCTCCATCAATGCACATCCATTAAGGCCACAGATGCATCTCTGCCCTGGAGTACTAGCAGTCGTGCCACTTTTTTTCCCGCCAGTGGCGGCAAATGTCTCTGGAGGTAAAACAACACTCTACTTCCGTTCTCCTGCCACTGTGTTTTATATTTAAAAACAAAAGTCAGTCAAAGTGATCACCCCCTAAAACAAACTCTGTATGGCTCCGTGACCCACTTATTCCCTTGGCCACAGCTCAATGTCGTTCGAGCAGACGCTGCAAGATTAAATGCAGCCATACGGCCACTGGAACTGCAACAATACTCGCTCTTCCAGATGAGTGAGCAGAATGGCCCAACTCCTCACGTTTAATATACTGAAGCAGAGGCACCAGTCATCTCTGTCTGCGCTGCAGCGATTTACTTGCTGCGATGCTACTCCAACGCTTTATTTAGACAATAATGAGCCAGGAAATGTGCATAAACACACATCAAACTGTGATAAGTGCAAGCAGTCTGCTTATCCCAAGGAGTGCCTTTGAAACCGAGCTGGCTTTAAATAGGAACAACTGCAGACTAGAAAGTGTGAAAGGAAAAAGGCAAGGGCATGTAGACCTCAGTTGTTCAGATGTTGACGTGACCTGGATGGCAGCGAAAGGGATGAGCAGCCGCCACTGTGAGACAGAAGAGCCTCTATCTATGAGTGTATGCGGCGTGTGTGTGTGAAAAAGGGATGGAGGGAAAGCTTAGAATCAGATCCCAGTGTCAGCGTATCTTAGCAACCGTCTCCGTCTCCCAGGTGACAGGGACCAACATCACTTCCTGTCTGTGTGAGAATGTGTGTCTGTGTACTAAGAGGTCTGCACGTGAAAAAGCACACAAAAACGTGCATGCTAGTGCAAACGCTTGACTGCTCTCTGACCGGAGGCTGTTTAATTCTCCTGAATGTCAGCGGTTGGTAACTCTCATTGTGCTCCCATGTTCCCATTACTGGTGCGATAGATTCAGAACACGCATTCCTAATGTGACAGATATATAGTAATGTCTCGCACAAAGCTTCATAATTAATGCCTCAGGGTACTCTGAAAGAATAAGCATGATGGGACAGTCACATTTAGTGACGGCCATTAAAATTGTTTGTTCAGCACACAAGATGGTTAATCAGGATGGTTCAGTGTCAGATTATGCATATACGTCCACACCGATCCAAGATATCTCCGTATATGTGTGGATTGTAGTCGTACATTGTGTCTGTGTCCAGCCTGATTACGTGTTATGCCAAGGAAAGCATGGCCAAGTGCTGCCATCTGGTAGGACTACTTGGCACAGGGGTCCACTGTATGGTTCCATGACATATTGGAGTGGTTAATTTTAACGCTGTGACACCATTTGGCAGAATCAAGCGTTTTGCAACCTATCATTCAGTCTATTTAAGTCACTCGCCCGCCACCATCACACCACTACCAGGTTAACACACAAACAAATACTTTGCCTACCTCATGTCGTTCCAAACCTGTAGGACTTTCATTCTTCTGTTAAACATAATAGGAGATATCTTGAGGAAATTCAGTTCCCTTTGACTTCCATTGTATGGGTATTGGTTGTCAGCATTCTTCAAATTATATTCTTTTTTGTTCAGCAGAAAAAAAGAAATGCATACAGGTTTGGAACAACATGAGGGCGAGTAAATGACAGAATTTTCTTCTTTTTTGGGGAGGGTTCGACTATCCCTTTAAAGGAAGACCTTGAATACAAAAATTGCTTGAGAAAATTAAGTTTATTTTATTTTCATAAAACAACATTACTAGATTTCAAAAGACAAATTAAGAAAAAGTAAAACCGATAGAAAGTAAAACTTTCATAAAAATACAATAGTAACCGGATCCGATCGGATTAATCTCGAGACGAGAAGAGTTGTAGAATGGTGAAAGAGCCGTTTTTTTTTTTAAAACGTCTTGCTCTTCGTTCCCATCCGTGTGAACAATCACGTTACCGCATACATGATACGGTGATAGGCTTGTGTGTAAATGCATCAACGAATACATGAGTATCAAAATAAAGTCCTGATCTCACTCTAAACACAGATATTCTTCCCCTACGCGCTTATAACTAAAAAGTAAAAAGAACAGAGCTTAGATGACTTTCGTATTCCATAATGAAACCTCTGAAGAAAAGAATGATGGGTAAAGCAGTCCTTAGATAAGGTCCATAAGAATTTCGTCCTCCATGACGCTCGACACTGGTGGCATCCCGGGATTCTGTGCGACTGGCCCCCGTGGACCTGTAGGGATCATCAGTGGACCTGCGGGAATGTGAAACTTATTACATAAATGTATCTAAGAGGTTTAATAAAAGATGAAATAAAAATAGCAGTACAAACCACAGCAAATAAATGGAATCTTACACAATTAACGAGGTCACAGATGTGATAAAAATAAATTGTGCTAATGATACTGTACTGGAAATTAAGTGTTACCTTGGTGAGGCTGCCTCCACTGAGCCTGCATCTGAGCGCCCCCTCCTGGTGCTGGATGGACCATCTGCTGGATGGGATGCATCCCCTGCATGCCCTGCATCCCACCCTGCTGAAAAGAGAAATGATGGCATATCAAAGCAAGCCGAACTGTGATTGGAGAGATGATTTCACAGGTATGAAGGAGGCATTGTTTTGGTTTGAACATTGGGAGGGTTGAAGTGTGAACTCTTTTAGCGGGGTCCCAGGGCATGCTCCCTCTTGAGATTTATTTATTTATTTCTGCAAAATGGCCTTTTGTGGTATCCTACCCATCATCCACATGTGCAAAGTTGGATAACATAACTGCAATAAAGTAATAGCCTATAGTTAACAATTTTGTGTGAACATAGGATATTTACATTTATTCATTTTGCAGATGCTGTTATCCAAAGCGACTTACAAGTGAGGAACATTACAACAAGCGAATCATCACGTAGAGTCAATAGACACAAAAAAAAATGCTTACAATACAAGTTTCAGACATTGCTTAGAGTAGCATAACCTAAAGCTTTTTTTTTTTTTTTTTTAAGATGAGGTTAAGTGCTCATGAAAGAGACGAGTTTTCAGCTGAACATATGGTGTATTTTATATTATTTAGGCATCTTGAAACTTATCAGTTTGTCAAATTGTCTACTTCATAATTCAAGTCAAACTAACTTTACTTAACATTTTCCTGTACTGAATTTGTTTATTTCCTATGTACACTTAAAGAGATAGTTCACCCAAAAATGAAAATTATCCCATTATTTACTCACCCTCAGGCCATCCTAGGTGTATATGACTATCTTCTTTCAGACGAACACAATCGGAAATCTATTTAAAAATATCCTTTATCCTCCAAGGTTTATAATGGTTGTGAATGGGGGCTGCGTTTTAAAAAATAATGCATCCATCCATGAAGTTTTCATAAAGTTTTAAATATGGGTATTTCAGAAGGCCTTTATTAACCCACTGGAATCGTATGGATTACTTTTTTTATGGATGGATGCATTATTTTTGTCTTCAAAACATGGCCTCCCATTCACAACTATTATAAACCTTGGAGGACTAAGGATATTTTTAAATAGATCTCCGATTGTGTTCGTCTGAATGAAGAAAGTCATATACACCTAGGATGGCTTGAGGGTGAGTAAATCATGGGAACATTTTTAGGTGAACTATCCCTTTAATATTCAAAAATATGACTGATCTGTCTGCATTGACACCATTGTATGCAAAATGAACTGAGCTGGATGATGACATCACTGTTTTCTCCAGAGCTGCTGTATAGATAAATGAACTAAATTAATAACTAATGATTTTTACAACAGAAATGAATCAATACTGAACTTAAGCTGGACAATGACATTATTTTCTTCTAGAGTTGCTGTACAGCCAAAATTATGTTTCCTGCTATTACTGTAAAGCTGCTTTGACATAGTCTGCATTGTAAAAAGCATTGTATAAACGAAGGTGACTTGACTTGACCTACTCCTTAACAGTTCATCAGGCTCTTAAAGATTTTGGCTAGGTCATCTCTTGGGATAATGCCAGGTTTTTACTAATATCAGTCATCATTAGAACACATTTTACACATGGAGAAAACTTGGGGATTGTTTGGTCAATAATTCAAGAAGGTCCAGACTTTAAAGCTCTTGATTCTATCTTGTACTTGCCCTTATTAAACATAGTTATTGTAATTGTTTAACTGTAGCATTTGTTACAATAAGGCTATAGCTACAGGTATGACTACTATTGGCTCCTCATTAGGCCAACGTTGACTTTTTTATTTTTATTTATTGATCTACAGCATTTGTTATGAAAAACATAAACCTACACATATAGAAACTATGGCTTTCCACCATGGTATAAATACTGGGGGGAGGGGGGCGGGGTTGTACTTGTCAGTTTTGGTTATATCTCCTCCTCACAATCTACGCCCCTGGTCACACTACACTTTTTGTCCTATTGACTTCCATTCATACGTATGCGAATGCGGAAAACGCAAACTCACATGAAATTTGCTGCATTCCAAAGTTTGTTGAACTCTGCCCTGCAAATTTGTATCACATGAAGACATGTGACCAACAGAATACTGATTCATCACAACCAGACCTCTTAGCTGAATTAAAAGAATGCAAACTTTAAATCTGGGGTTGCATGTGCTTTTCACTGCACACACTTACAGGTTGTTGGCTGAGGAGGAGACTGCGAAGCTGGGGGTTCGCGCCTGGGTTTGGAAGCCGAAGCATGCCACCAGGAGCCTGGGCTTGAGCTTGGGCCACCTGATTGGGCGGAGCACCAGAGACTGGCGGCTGTTGATTGGCTGTTGCAGCTGCTCTCAACTAAGGGAAACCAAAATCACACACAGTAATGAAAAAAAAGTAAATGGACATGAGAAGGCACTGCTGTAAAACACTATTACATAAGTGCTAGTTCTGTGTGAGAGTCTCACAGGAGAGAGCCTTGAATACAGACCACTGTAACTGTGTTAAAGGTAATAAAGGGGACATACTCCACACTTTGTAGCATTTTTCCCAGAAGTCCACTTATAATACAAGTCAAGGCTTCCCGCATCAAATACAGTTGTAACTTTTTTTCTTACTTACATAACCATTTTCCACTCTATTATATAGAATATAGATTTTCAGAGTTTTATTTGGCACAGTTAGTAACAAGTAAACTGGATATTCACAAGCAGAATTGTTTCTTCTAGGGATGGAAATCACAGAAAAATGTAATGACTCCAGAGGCAGAATAAATGCCATTCAATATTTGGCATTAACTATATATTACATAATACAAAACAAACAAAATAATGTAGTAGCATATTTCATGCATTCTTTAATATATCTGTAATAAAATACTACTGACAAATTTCATCTGTATTTTAAACTAAGTGTTGTCATAAAAACAGAAACTCAACAGCCTTGTGTAAAACAAGACATACTGCTAGCACTGAATGTTTTTGATTCATTAAAAAGAACCAACTCAAGAGTTATTCATTCAATAACAGACTACACTCATTTCACTGTATGATTTAGATTTACTTAAAAGAACTGACTCATGAGAGTCATTTGTTCGGAATGGGATGGACTACACTGGTTGTGTTGTATAATTTGTGTTGGTTGCTGACTAACTGGGAATTTCTCAGACAGAATAAGCTGCAAAGTAGACGAGATTTCATCAGGATTCCCACTCTTTTTCAGGACTTTTCCAGGACATTTCAAATTTCATAAAGGAAATAAAAGACAAGGATCTACAGTAATATATTCCTCTTTCCAGAAGTCTTAAAAAAACCTGTATAGTTTGTTTTAATTTTGTTTTTATTTACTATTTTACTGACAGCATTCAGTCATACTTCATTGTTTTTTCCTTTTTGTAAAGCATATTTTATATATTCATCTTAAATAACGCATTCATATATTAAAAACTTTTTAATAAAATTATATAAACAATCATTAGTAATAATATAGTGTATTAATATATCAACAGACAAGATATCACAATTGCATAAATAATGCTATGAGTTTAATGTTTTAAAATTACGGTGCCCCGGACATGACGTGCAGGAAAAAAAAAAAAAAAAAAAAAAAGGCTAAATCGTGCGCACGATTTACTATTTCGTTCCCTCGATTTACAAAAACATGTGCACGATTTACTATTTCGTTCCCTCGATTTACTATTTCATTCCCTCGATTTATAAATCATGCGCACGTTTTAGTAAATCGAGGGAACGAAATAGTAAATCGTGTGCACATTTTTGTAAATCATGCGCATGATTTAGTAAAATCAAGGGAACGAATTAGTAAATCGTGGGCACGATTACATTGTTTTTCTTGGATGTCATGTGCGGGGCTCCGTATAAAATAAATACAATTTTGAATAGTGTTAAAAAAAAAAAAAAAAAAAAAAAAAAAGAAAGTTACTTAATAAGTGAGTCATTGGAGTCAATCTTTCAAATGATTCATTTAAAAAGCTTATTAATTTACGAACTAAGCAAATAACAGCCGAATGGTTCATTGAATCACTTTTTCAAATGTTTCAGTCAAAATTGTAGATTCTGCTCCGGTTTTATTTGGAACTATTTCTTGTTGGAGCAACAGGCAATATTTTTTCTAAAATGTAAGTCACTTACATTAACTTATCTAGTGAACAGTTGCAAATCAGAATTACATTTGCTTGCACCTCGTGTTCATAACTAGCCTGTGCAATGAATCTCTGAATGTGTGATTCAAGGCGCGTCACGTCAGCGTCTCATTACGACTTTGCTAAGAACTAAATAAAACTAGGGGGACTACATAAAGAATTACTATGAAAAAGAATTACTATGAAAAATAATTTATCATGGAGATGCAAGAAGTTTCAACATTTCTAAAGCAATGCCTTCATGCATGCTGTAGTTTTCTGTGCCCACCTCTTGCATATACCACATCAAAATTATTAGTTTGCAAGAATAAATATTATCAAGATTAACAGGGTACCTACATTCTCTGCAAACATTTGAGCACTTAATTCCTAGATCCTTCACAGCAAGATTATATCAAGGCAAGATTAAACAGCGTCATTTAAAAATACTTCTCTTACGTGTCAAAACTCAGCGTCCCTGAACATAGCGCTTTCTGCTACTAGCGTTACCCATTTTGGAGCAATTGTAAACTGTTGTTCTTCACTGAACAAAAACAGTTTTTTCAAAAAAAGAAAGATTTTTCCAGGACATTTAGATTTCCTATTCTCTTATCTTCTATGCGTTTTCCAGGACTGGAAAATTGTTCATTATTTTTTTCAGGATTTCCAGGAAGCGTAAGAACCCTGTTCATGTCGATGTGACACTCTCCTCTTTCTGACCTTTAATCAGGCTGTATCTTTAAGACATCTATATGTAAATGACTTCTGTTATGTTTGGCTAACCTTTTCGCATTTGAAATGAGTAGCAACTCCACTACCTAGGTGCTGAATACTGAAAAGGTGTTGATATGTAAATAAAATGTAGGTGACTATGGCACATTCTTAATGATACATTTTTGCAGCTTAGTTTCATAAATGGACTAGACTTACACTATCGTTCTAAAGTTTAGGGTCAGTATTTGCTTTTTTTTAAGAAATTGTTACTTTCATTTAGCTAAGATGTATTAAATCAAAAGTGGCAGTAAAGACGTTACATAAGATTTCTAAAATGTTGTTCCGAATCCAGAAAAATGTATCCTGCTTTCCACAAACTATTAAGCATCACAACCGTTTCAGGAATACATCACAGGAATAAATTACATTTTAAAATATATTAAAATAGAACTTTTTAAAATTATAATATTTCAAAATATTACTGTTTTACTGTATTTTTTGATCAAATAAATGCTGCCTTGCTAAGCATAAGAGACTTCTTTCAGCAATGTTCCCTTTAACACACAGCTCTGTTCACAAGGTGCTGAAACGGCAGAAAATCAAGTGGTGAAATCCTGTGTTTGCAGGGGTCCTGCATGTGTGCATGCATGCGTGTATAATTGTGTTTCTGATTCTCACCATGTTGTTTTGTCTCTGCTGGTCCTCCATCAGTGTGACCTGACTGACGGAGGGCAAGCCCACCACCACAGACTGAAGCAGAAAGAGAGGGACAGAAAAGAGGGGACGAGGAGGGTTTAGAACAGCATGCACATTCCATCTCAAGCCAAGGAGAAATACAAACGGGCTGAGTGCACAGGGCCAGAGAGACAGAGAGAGAGCAGGGCAGGGGAGAGAAGAGAGGGGGAAGCACTGCTGCTTTACCTGCTGTTGCACGTTGCCATGCGTAACGGGGATGGGGCCCGGCGGTCTGTTGAGGAAGTTCTGATTGGGCGGGACCTGTCCAGGTTGCATCTGACCAGCATTGTTTATCCGAGAAAAGGACATACAATGAATTACTGACAGAACTAAAGAAATGCAGCATAAGTACACTTTAAGCAAAATAGCCTTTTGGTTTCTCTTAAAAGTTAAAAAATGCTGCTCTTTTCATGACTGCATAATTGATTTTGCATGTATGTGCACTCATGTTTGCAAAAATATGATTTTTTTTGTCCTGTTTTTTTCTCCAGGTTCAATCCAAGTTATGCTCAAATCAACATCACTTGTGGCATAATGTTGATTACCAGAAAACAATTCCCTCTTTTTCCTGTCAACACTATCAACGCTGAAATGAATCTACAGCAGTCAGTGGCCTGTTGCATGAAGCTAGCTGAACAAACTTTTAGAGTATGCTTAGAGTTGACAAATCCAGATAAACCCAACCTGGTTTAGATCAGGTTCAATGGGCTCACAATGCTCAATTATAAACGTTCCCTGTCAACTCAGGTTTGATCCAGAGTTTGCAATTAACTCTGAAGCACGTGCACCTGAAAGTGTGATGCATGTGGCAAACAGCCAGTCAAACAGAACATGGAGAGCATCCGTTCAATTAACTTTTCACAAGAGAGACAACAAATTCACTTCTCTTCTGAAGATTAAAATATTGTTATGAAAAATATCATAAAAATTAAACACAGGAATTAACACTGCTGCTGCAGTGAAAGTTTGAGAAGGCAGCTGAAAGAAAATATCTGACTATATGAATAAATGTGAAACAAATAAATAGGCCTTATAATTTATATAGGTTTTTATATAGGTTCAAAAAGAGCTTGAATGAATACACATACACTTTTAATGAATGTATTATATTTATATTAATTTAAAAGCAAAGCTTAATATTAATTGTCAATTAATACAATAATTATATGAATATATTACATTAACTATACATAATTACAATTATTAGCAGCAAAATAAATATCTCTAAATTCTTTCACTGTAATCTGGTTTAATTTGGAGCAAGAGATACAGGGGGAGTGGCTTTATTGCATCAGACACGTGTCACTTCGCTCACAGCTGATTGGTTTAGTGGTTTTGGTTTTCGATCTCTAACCCAGAATAAAACCAGCTCCGGAGCAGGTTAGCCGTGTAGCGCAAGTTACCATGGCAATAAAACCTGCTAAAAACCAATCCACCTTCATGAGCCCGAAAAACTAGTTTGCTCAAACAAATCTCAAACTTACCTGGGTAGCAACTGAAACCGGCTTTGTGCAACAGGCCACAGGAGGTACAATTAAGAGCTCTGTAAATTGTTTACATTCATTATTGTAATGTTATGTGATTTTAGACAGGAGATAATTTAACAACGTCTCTATTGACACTCTGCAGATTCTGTTATGTGCTGTGTGATTTTGAAGACGCTCTGGAAGCATACAATCCCTTTAAAGTAGAGTTGTCAAAAGTACCGACTTCGGTACCAAGACGCTCTGAATGCTGCAGCGGATTCGTAAACATCTCTCATTGGCCATTGTGTTCATGGCTCATCGGATATGTCTGTGATTGGCTACAATGATCAACGTTTCAAAAATGTTGTAAATAGTCATCAATTACGCTCTTCACCGAACACTTAAATACAAACGGGAGCGGACCAGTCCGCTGATAGATGCCTGCTTTCAAACGCTTTCAAATTCAAACACTTTCGTGTGCTTTTTAACGCTGCCGTGTGTTGATCATTGTAGCCAATCACAGACATATTCTGCAAGCAGAACCTCTGCAAGCACTGCTTTTAAAAGACGTTTATGAATGGTAAGTATTTTTGTTTGTATTTGTGTCTAAGTGCTTAGATATGCGGTCACTTAAACGTTACTGCTGTTTATGTTAGCTTTTGATATACGCTGTTCCTGAAGTCCAGCGTCCCTAGAAAGCCCAAACACAGAAGACTTGTATGCGCACGACATGGCCTGCCAAATTTGTTGCGTGTTACTGTTTCTCTCTGGGTTTATGTTAATTGCAGGGTTTATGATGTCACCAACCCGGGAAGAAGCTCATTGTAGTCAAAACCGGTCCCCCCACAAAACTATCTTATGGAATAATTTGAATATTAAAATTAGATATAGATCACTCTTCTTTGATAAATGGTTTAATAAAAACTATTTTTGTTGCTGATCTATTCAACTCTAATGGTGATTTGTTATCTTATGAATGTTTTATGAACATCCATCAATGTCCCGTTCCGTTTAAAGAATTTAACTCTGTTATAAAGGCGATTCCTGATGGATTAATATTTCTGATGAAAGCGTGCCTCTCCAATGAGTCATGCTCAAAACAACTTTCAGTTATGTTTGGGAGGTGTTTCACTTTTAAGTAAAGAATGCAATAATACATTTATTCAACAACTTTCGAAACTCAGTTTCTCCAAGAGGGATATTTTTTGGGGGTTCTAAAATAGATAACATTCAGTGGAGGAAAACATGGTTATTACCATATAAATACTGTATACCCAATAAAGAGAAAAAAGTGCATTTTAACATTTTGCATAATATATACCCTTGTAATGCTCTTGTGTCGAAATTTTGTGATGTAGCTGATATATGCACCTTCTGTAAAAAAGAAAGTGAAGATATTTGTCATTTACTTTTCTCATGTAATGTTACATCACCTTTCTGGAAAGATTTTAGTTCCTATTGTTTTTCTAAAGTCAATATGAACTGTAATTTACACATTAAGGATGTTATTTGAAAACCAAAACAAATCTTTAGAATCTACTGTTAACTTTATCCTTTAAACCAAACAAAGGTTTCTTAAGAAAATACCTACTTTTATAGATATTTTTTTATGTGAAGTAGAACATTTAATCAAATCACTAAGAATAATTAATAACAAAAAATGTATTTCTTTTTTGAAGAGATATGATGAGATCTTCATTGTACCGTGATTAATACTTGTTTTGGTGGGTTTTTTTTTGTTTGTTTGTTTTTTCCCCTACTTTTTCTTTCTTTGTTCTGTTCCTGCCTTTCTTTATGTTCCTAAAAACAGTCATTGTCAATTTATATTTTTTCTCTTCCATATGTTTAGATGAAGTTGTATTTCATTAATGTCATCTTTAAATTGTTTGCAATAAAAATAAAAATAAATAAATAAAAAAAGTAGCCCAAACTGGTCGTAATTGTAGGCATTAAACTGCCATAACTTTAAAATTTATCTCTGTTTGCATTGAACTTTCAGCGCTGTAACTTTGCAGATACTGTTTATGCTCAAGCAGCAACATTACACACTAACTAAAGTGAACTCGCAATGAACCACCCCTTTAAAGGTCCTAAGCTTTGTTTTAAATGGCCAAAGCTACTTTTTACTTGCAATTAGCACTTAGCAATAGAGATGCACCGATGTATTTATAACAATAGTGATGGTTTAATTAACTGCGCAAGGCGCTGTCTGTTGCATGATCCCAGTAGCTGTCTGCGCTTTAATGTTAATCAAATAACAAAAGACAAGAAAATCGCACACTATTCTTAACTAAATAACTTTTGTAACTTTCATAAGTGTAGCTGACCCCATCCGAATGATGGCCAAAACTTTACTGATGTTTTATTGTTTATTGTGTCCGTTTTCACTACGAGAGAAAAAAAAAAAAAAATTAAAGGAGGTAAAGGAGGTAGTGCAGATCTTATACATATTTAAACTTACAAAGAAATATTAAAATGTATACAAAAACAAATTAGAAGATTAACCACAATAAAGTCTGTTACTACAAGTAAGGATTAATATGCAATTTATACAGTGAAGAATGTGCAGTGTTATTTTACAATTTGTTTCGTTTATTTCTGTACCTGAAAAAGCACTGTTTATTTCATATGTATCTTAGTTCTGTTGTATTTATGTAGGCCTGCTGAATGTTAAATGGATCCAACCCATGTTCATTAGAAATTATTTGATGATGTAGCAATAAACTAGCTAGTATAACTTAATGTGTTTTTGATCTGATTTAAAACATGATCAAAATACTATCTATTTTTATCTATTTTATTATCTATGACAAAATTTCAAATAAGAAACATTTAGCCGATACCGATATTTGCACTTGTTCTGTTTATTAAAATCGGTATCGATGCACCCCAACTTAGCAAGTGTTAATTTTAGACGCTGTGTGCAGTATGTGTGCAACATAAATGCAAAACCAGAGACAGTTGCTCACAAGACTCAACAAACATAACTGGATTGATTTCATTTTTAAATAAACTTAAATAACTTTTGTTCTTTTACATTTTACAGAAACAAAAAGTGTTACTTTAGATGTGAATTTCATGTGTGCATGTTTTTCGTGTATTATATTAAAGTGCCCTTATTATGGATTTTTTAAAATTACCATGTAGTGTGTAACATAGCTCTAAGTGAATGAAAAAATCCTGCAAAGCTTTAAATCTGAAAGTGCACTGTATATAAAGTTATTGTCTCTCAAAAGTAAGAGTCAACTCTGAGTCAATTAAATGAGTCGTTTGTAAAAATGAAACCCAAGCCATTTCGTTGTGACGTCACAACGAAACATTAGCATATTGCCCGCCCACTTATTGCGCACGCAGATGCCAGGGAAAATTCATTTTTTCAACAATACCACAGCAGTACAATCTTTTGTTGTGTTCCTTTCATTTTACTAATGACTGCTTCTCAAACCTCGGGGAGTTTAACACAGGATTCACAAAACGCTTGGTTCTTAAAATATGGATCAATGCCCAGTTTATTTAGACCAGCTTGCTCCTCTGACTCTCAACCTGTAAGTATGATTAATAATTGATTCATTGTTGTGTAACGTACACCCTAGTCTGTCTCCTGCTAACTGGCTAACTCACGTTTCTGTAGTTCTGCTATACAGATGTGGGTCCAAAATTGTCTAATGCATTATCAGCTATTCACATTTGTGCTCTGCTAACGTGGGCATTTACAACATACCAAACAAACTTTTTTCCCTTTGCATTTTTATTATTACAGTAGAGTGAAGCTCTATCTGTATTGTATATCATTGTATAGGATGTTAAGATGCTAGTCTGCACTAACTAGTTGAAGTATTCTCTCTGTAAACAGTAAACGCTCATTGTAATGTCAAACAAGCCATTTTTCTTTGTTAATAGGTATGACGAAAAAGTCTGTACACATCTGGCCTAAATGTTTATCTTATGTTAGAGGTTTTCAGCTTCCCTTGGCATTCTGATACAGTTCCCACAGGTGCACCTACATAAAGTATAACACAGACGCTGCTACCGCGTCTTATAAATAAATAACTAAGCTGACACTTACCATATAGAAACGTCATACTCCAGTTGTGATTGCGAATCAGTTTCTGGTTGATCAACTACTTCAGACGTTTCATCGTCAGACTCGGGCTTGAATTGATATGGTAAAATCAATGCTATCTTTTCTGTCCATATGTTGTATACAAAATGTCTTGCGAACTGATAGCTGTCATTCAGTTATAGCAATGGGCGAGCGGTGCACACAGTAGACCAATCACAAAGGATTGGGCCATCTGACCAATCAGAGCAGTGTAGGCTCACGGAAAGGAGGGGTTTAGAGAGACTGATACTCTGAACTGCTTCAAATGAGTCGTTTACAAAAGATTGAAAACTCAGGTGAAATTAAATGTATATTATGAGAAAACGAAAGTGTTTTTTGATCTTGCATGCATTTAAACCTGCTGTAGGAGACTCCCAAAACAATATTAGGAACCTTAAAAAAGCCATAATTGGGGTACTTTAACAATTTTACATTTTATGCTGCTTAGTTTGCATCATATCAATAACTGTGTTTATTTGTACTGAAAACAACACCATTTCGTGTGACTCACCGAGCGGTGCTGCTGCACTTGTTTGTGGTTAGTGATGACCTGCCGAATACCGTTGACGAATCCGCTCTGGTCATTAGGGATGAGTCCCATGAAGATCCTCTTCCTAGACGAGTACAGCAGCATCAGCACACGCACCTCACATGGAGCACTGTGGGGGAAGTGCACACAGCCAGCCTACACACACACACACACACACACACAGAATATACATCAAACTATGTGCCAATCCACACATCTAGACAGCACACACAACTAGAGTGACTAGAGAGCTGCCTGGGCCTACACAATTATATTTGAAGACAGGATTAAAACGAATTAAACAGCCATTTCCCAGACACAGATTGAACCTAAAACTGAATTTAATCAGTGTTAATGGTGATTTACTACTGACATCTCCTAGTCTGCGTCAAGGGATCTAGCTCCAGGGTAAAGGTTCATTTCAGAGCCTTTCATTTTCAGAGGAAATGCTGGCTATGTGACTGCGCTGTTGTTATTTTTTTTTATTATTTTTTTTCATGAGACTTTTTTCCCCCATAGCTAAACGTGAAAATCTTTTTATTTTGCTGCAGTGACACTTAAAAGCAGAGGAAGAACTCCCCCAAGAGGCTGAAGAGCATTATTACACACTATCACATACTCTTTAGTAGTCTGCAAAGGGAAATACACTAAAAATAAACAAGAGATATCTGCATAGGCAACACAAAAACCTGTTATTAGCCCGAATATTAATTATTGAACTGACTGACGTATCTTACAGGAGATTATAAATATGATGCTGTTCATGTACTCACAAATCCATTGGTCATAATGCGATACAGTCCCTTTAAAGACTCCATATCTTTATTAGTAAAGAGAAACTGCACCATACGAGAGTTCCTGAACAGAGGGCCCAGAGTAGTCTATAAAAAAAAACACAAGCAGACATATGGATCATTTTATTAATAAATCATGTGACCCAGACATTTGACCAACAATTTAGCATATTTGGATGAAATCAACAAAAGCGGTGTTAAGTCAATAGATTATAAATTTAGTTTAATTTAAATATTGATCCAAAATAAATACATGTATAGTATAAAGTCTAATTATTTTTAAAGGTATTATTTTGTACAAAAATGTAGTCTATAAATCGACATTCTACTCATTTGACATACTGTATTTAGCATACTGTGTGTAGCAAGGAAGCATGCATAGTCAAACACAGGGTGTGACTCAAAAAGAGTAGAAGGACAAGATGAAGGAAGAGCAGGCGAAGAAGATGGAGGAGAAAGGAGGACGAGGAGACGATAAAGGGGGAGAAAGGGAATTTTGAGAAAAAGATGATCAAGAAAAATGAGGAGATGATAATTAATGAAGAGGAGGAGGAGATAATGATGGAGTAGGAAATGATGGAGTAGGAAAAGACAGAGGAGATAAAAAAGGAGGAGCAAATGAGGAGATGATTAAGGAAGAGAAGGAAATCAAGGAGTAGAAAAAAGGAGGGGAAAGTATTTGGAGGGGGAAAAGAAAAGGTGCAGAAAAAGAAATGAGGAAGAGGAGGAGAAAAATATGACAAAGAAAAAGGATGAGATGGAGCAGAAAAAAGGAGGAGGAAAAGATTGAGAAGGACAAAAATGAGAAGATGATGCAGGGAGAGCAATAATGATGAGAAGAAAAAAAAGACAATGATGAAGAAATAGGAGGAGATGACAGAGAAAATGGAGGAAAAGAAAAAGATGTAGAAAACACTGAAAGGTAATGGAGAAGATAATAAAGGAGAACAAGAAGTAGAATAACAAGAAGAAGTAGGAGAACAAGAAAAATTGAAAATGATGAAAAGAAATCCTGCTTCCTTTGCAAGCAGAGTAATATATCCTGCAGGGAATGACAATGTTCACATTTACCAGGAGCTGCTGAGGGATGAGCTGCATGATCAGCTTCTGTGGCCACTGGTCTGTATTTCTGAAAAAAAAAAAAACACCCCTTCATTCTCTCTGTGCATCTCTACCATTTATCCTACATTATGCAAATCTTGGCCAAACGGGAGTCACTCACAGATTCTCCCCTTGGCTGACTTGGACCTGGCAGGGCAGGGAGCGTGTAAGTTTTGTGTTGGAGTCCATGGAGGAAGCCTTGGGCTTCTGCGGTGATTGATGGAGACAGAGGGAGAGGTGACAGGGGGAAGGAAAAAAGGAGAGGCAGAATAAGATGAAGAGGTTAACATACAAAGTAAAAAGACCTTGCTGGCAGAGATGGATGATGGGACTCAAGGCAGGAGGTCTCGGTGAAATAAACAACCTGTGTGTGCAACTTCCACAACAAGAGAGATCTCACTGGCAACAGAACAGATGCTATGTTATGTCAATCAAAACTGTGTTTCCCCCTAGAAAACGTGTGATGGAACCTATTTTTTCAAGGCTTCGTTTAGACAGACTTGTTGACTTAGGCAACCCAACAACTAGTTGATTTTGAAAACAGTACCAGTTTTGCACATCCTTACTACAAACCATCCTACAGTATCCTGCAAAAGGACAGTGTGGATAAAATGCAGGATTCATCTGCTGATCGACAGAGTGGCGCAGAATTACTATTGATTTAAATTTACACAGCGCAGCTTGGCAGTGTTTGTGTTTGCGAATAGTGTGTGCGGTGAGCTGTGTGAACTCATCATCCAGATGGTGACTCCACGACAGGCCTCAGCAACGGAGCGTGCCGCCATGCTTGATAAGCGCGCACTGGTTTGCTGGCATGTTATTGACCAGATGGTGATAATGACCACGGCGTGTGCGTCTGTGTTTTTGTTTCCTGATCATTTGTGTTGACCCATTGTCAAATCAAAACATTTCAATAGTCAATTGTGTGCTTGAGAATATTCATTGCTGAGGCGCCCCCTGAGATGTTCTCGTGGCCATTGTGGAATGGTCAATAGAGCTTCATTAATCTAAAGAGAGGGTCTCTCCCATAAATCAAACAGAAATCAAGAAACATCATTGATCCCATAATACAGTCTGTGCAAATGGCACCTCAGGCACAATACCTACGGGTCACCTAACAATACATCAATGAAATGCGACTAGATAGCTTTAGCAGATTCGGTCTCAGTGAGCAAATCAATCTTTTTCACACGTCTAGAAAAGCCTACATTTCATAGGTGAGTTATAAGAGATTTCAGAGAGATTAACTGGGACACCAATTAGGTTTCATTTTCCAGTAGTAAACCACTAACAAACACTCCTCACACGAACACCTGGTTGGTGCAGGCAGTTGTTTAGGACACTATCTACAACAGAAAGAATAGAACATTTCCCAAACGCTGTCGTAACTGGCAACTGTTATATTTTAGTATTATATGCGATTATTATTTATTAATACTTCATTTTAGTTTTATTTCAATTTCTTACACTACCGGTCAAACATTTTTTTTAATGGTAAGATGTTTTAATGTTTTTAAAAGAAGTCTCTTCTGCTCACCAAGGCTTCATTTATTTAATCCAAAACCAGTTAAAACATTAATACTGTGAAATATATTTACAATTTAAAATAACTTTTTTCTATTTGTTTTCTATTTGAATATTCTTTTAAATATAATTTATTTCTGTGTTGGCAAAGCTGTATTTTCAGCATCATTACTCCAGTCTTCTGTGTCACATGATCCTTCAGAAATCATTCTAATATGCTGATTTGCTGCTCAAGAAACATTTATTATTATATCAATGTTGAAAACAGTAAAAAAAAAAAAAAAAAAAAACAATTTTCAGGATTTTTTGATGAATAGAAAGTTCAAATGAACAGCATTTATCTAAAATATAAAACTTCTAAAAGTTTTAAAAACAAAAAGTCTATACTGTCACTTTTGATCAATGTAATGCATCCTTGCCGAATAAAATTATTAATTTCTTTAATTTCTTTCAAAAAAACAAAACAAAACAAAACAAAAAAACACTTACTGACCCCAAACTTTTGAATGGTAGTAATAATGTTACAAAAGCTTTCTATTTCAGTTTCAGGGCTGAGAAAGAATATTATGCATTGCTAACATTGTTCTACATTACAGAAATACCAATGCATAACACTGAGCCTTAAAAATATAAATTAAGCACTCAAGCGCACACAAAGCTTTTCGCTTGTCGGGAAATAAAAAAACAAAACAAAGGAGACTGTCTGAACATTTTAATAATTTATTAATAAACTAGTGATTACTGAGTCTGTGTTGGCTGCAAAGATTGATGATGCTGAATCGCTATCTCTGCAGTATAGAGAGAAATGGACATTTCACACAGATTACATAATAAAATAATATTTGTTTTTGATTTGAATTTGTTAATTTTAAAGTAGACATTTCAATATGTCTAGACATTTCTCATGTCTGTGAGTTTCAGTTAATTTTTGTGACATGCTTCAGTGCACGAAGACTGACATGGCAGAAAGCGCACCCCGTTTGTTTTCTTTATTTTACAAAAGCACAAAGTTTAGTTGTTATTTTGAGTGTACACAAATAAAAGTAGACCCTTTACAGTTTTGAATCTTTACAGACTCTTATCTGTATGTCTATTATCTGTAAAAATGACAGATTATTTTAAGTTCTTTCCGCTGTTACCAGGAAAAAATTACTGCGCCAATGCCTCAAGGAACACTTGGATATGTGCCAATAATAGAGCATTTATCCAGGTTAACATTAGATCGAGCAGCCATGTAAAGTAGCAAACATTAGGCAACTGCTTGCATGTTTCAAATGATAAGCCACAGTTAGGTCGATGAATGATAGGGGAAAGTTTGGATTTCCTGCCTGGCATACTGTAATTACCACATGGACCAGCTGTTACGATTGGTCTGTCACAGACTGCGTAACTTCGCCACTTCCTGTAGATTTTTTTGTTTGTTTTTTTTTTTGCGAGTAACAAACTAATCATCATTATTAAAAATTTGATCAACTAAGCCTCTTCTTGTTGACTAATGTTTGGTCGACTATTAGGGGTGGCCCTACTAACCACAATTCAGTATGCCAATATTACCATGACATCACTAGTATAAGCTTCTCACCTCCTGCCATTCTAGAACTCCACTCCATGCCACAATCTTGTTGGCAACACCCTGCTGTGCCCCAGCCTGAGGTGCAGGAACAGCAGTCTGAAAAATAAGAATATATTGAAAGAGTATGCTGGAGAGTAAGAATCCAAATGAAACAATATCCACATAAATACATTTCTCAAGTCTGACCATGCCAGGCTGAGTTGGTGGAGGCGTCTGCTGATTGTTGGGCTGCTGCTGAGGGGCCTGAGGAGGTTGCTGGTTGGGTGCGGGTGGGCCTGGTGGTGGGACTTGTGGTTGCTGTTGTGGCTGCTGAGGTGGAACTTGTTGCTGCGTTAACACTGGTGGTGACACTGTGGTAACTGTAGATAGGCTGGGTTTACCTCCTGATGGGAGAACTGGTGGTTGGCTGAAAGGAGGAGTTGGCATTTGAGGAACTGCAAACAAAACAAAAACAACTCAGTAAATGGTGTTTCAAATACAGAAAATAGGTGAAACAGGAACACAGCAGAAGATCCAAGAAGCATAAATACAATTTGACTCACATCGACTCTTCTGCTGCTGATTTGCAGCTTCTAACGCCTTCTGTGCTGCATCATGGGCCGCGTTTAGAGAGGGATTCTATGGGAAGAGAGAGTGAGAGTGTTTGTGTGTATAACAGAAGGACAACATTCATGAGGCCTTATCATTAGTGTCCACAGCCTCATTTGAAAACAAAGCCAGATCTTTCTCCAGAATACAAATGCATTCATGCACATCTCATCTACCACTTAGATCTATTCAAATAAAATTATAACAGCAGTTAGTCTTAATCTTAAGAATCAAAATGAGACTCTGTATGCTGAAAATTGCCAATAATGTCCCTCCAATTAGGCACAGAAAGGTTCAGAATGAGTAGACGGAGATCAGCCTGTTATTGAGATAAGCGCTCTGATTACTCTACATAACTGAAGCAATAAGACAGACAGAGCCAAAAATTGACCTTTTACCTCACCTGAAGTGAGTCAACTGAGACAATTAGCCACTTATTAAAATGGCATACATTTTTGTTGTCCCAATTTTCCCTGCCTGTGGCAAACAGTGCAGACTGGCATCTTCTTTGATCCGAACAATTTGAAATCGACCATGATTTTGTTACTCATATTTTCAATTTGTTGGCCTCAAACTTACAACAATCATACTTTATGTTATGTTATGTATAATTATGTGAACTTCTGCTGAATGAATACACACACACACACACATATACTGTATATATATATATATATATATATATATATATATATATACACACCTCCAAACTTAGTGTATATGTAATCAAGTTATATAATTCTATTAATTTTCATTAACTGTCACACACCTGGAATGGAAGGGCTGTACTCATCTGAGGAGGAGTCTGGGCTACAGAGCCCAGCGGAGAATGGGACACAGGTGGCAAGACAGGTTTAAGGGAGACTGGACCAGAACCTCCTCCAGGAGCAACTGGACACACACATGTAACAAAGCATTAAACAGAGCAAATCTAATACTACTAGGGGTCTAACGATATATAAATATATTATGATATAAAATTGTGACAATATGTATCGGTGATGTAAATTATATGTTTTGCAATACAGAGTTAATTTTATCCAAGACACATCCTCATGTGATTTCAAAGCTAAAAAAAATTTCCTTCAACTTTCATACACATATTTTTTTTATGAAACCTGAGAGATTTCTGTCCCTCCATTTAAAGACCATTCCCCTAAAATCAAAAAAGGTCATAAAGGCATTGTAATAATAATCAGTCGAGTGTTTTAAGTCTTCTTAGTCTTCTGAAGACTATATGAAGAACAGATTTACTGATCAACGCACATACTGTAGTAAACACAGATGTTCAAATATGTGCGTACGTGACGAGTGAGAACGACAGAGAACAGAAGAGTTTTTTGGAACACTTTAAAGTTTGGGAACAGCCATTTTGACACACTTTGCAGTTAGAACTGTGATTGATTGTATTGATCATCTGAAGCGCAAAAATGGTTGAGCGGCACTCCTCAAATTGAAAAGCACAGAAATCATTTAAATCACAATATCGTGTTTTTAGAAAGCGCACTGAATGCACAAGTATACTAGGTGAGAAAAAATTTAAATGTACAGTTTCAGTGACACTACTTCATTAAACTACTATACACAATGTTGAATATAATGTATATTAATGCAATGGGGGAATATTTGTGGGTCCTGCTGATGCCAAATGTCTGATTTTTACCAGTGAAAAAGGACCTACGTTATTTTAAATGTACGTAGTCACTGACAGAGCAAGCATACACAAACCATACATAATTCTGTATTTTCAGCTTCAGAATCATTAATCATGTTAACAAGTTTTTGTTAACTTTTTATCATATTTCTTAGAATTAATAATAATAAAAAACCTTGGCTTAAAGTAGTAAAAAAAAATGGCTTAAAGAATTGCAATAGTATCATATCGTGAGTTCAGTATCGTGAATTGTACAAATCATGACATGAGTGCATTGTTACACTCCTAAATAATACAATAAAATACTACTTTATCTCATATTCCGCCATGTGCCAAAAGAGGTCTGTCCACCTGCTGATACTGTTGAGGTTATATCACAGCACATTCATAAACACATCAAGACAAGTGTCTTTCTTACCAGGAAGTGCAATGCCCCTGACTAACACCATGTGAAAGGGGTCTTGACTGTAGTCTGGGTGTGAGGATTCAGGTGCACCTGCTACCGAGGATGCTCGTTCAAAAAGAGATCGAAGCGCTGGAAGTTTCCTTGGGGCAATTACAGAAAAATGGATCCCCCGCTACAGCCAAAAAATGTAAAAATAAAAATTATTATAAATTCATTAACTACGTATGAAAAACAGACAACACCTTCTAGAAAATAAATGGCTCATCTTAAAATTTGGCAGGACTACACAGTGGAAAAAATAACATTATAACATTATATTGTAGGCTATGATAGCATCAACTAGTATGATCAGTATCAAGGCAATTACATTACATTACACTACACGGTCTATCATTACAACCTCACTCTCACAAATAGAAATAACTTATTAAACAGGCAGATGCAGTGCAGACTCACGTCACGTATGATCTGGACCAGGCTGTCTGCGGTGCAGCCCGTATAGCTGACGCTCTCCACAGCCGGTAGTAAGTATGGAGGAGAATTACACAGCAACACACAAACCTTGTGGGTCTGACCGCTGAGGAGAGAAACAATAGTTAATAGTTTTGTTTTTTGTTTTAAAAACAAAAACAAAAAAACATTGCGGTCTCCAGCCTGTTTACATACAATTGGTCTTTTACCGATGGTGTGTGGTGTGTGTGTGATGATGTCATCCCTAAAAATGCACTGTCATAAGTTTAGTATCGCAAACAAAATCTGCTTGTATGAATCTGTTTCCATACAGAAGTTTGTGTGAATCACAAATTATATTGTATCTTTTGCATCCCAAATCTGAGTCATAAGAAGACAGCAGAATTTTGACTCCACAGAACAGGTTCAAGAACTCACATTTGCTCCCTCATCTTTTTGAAGTCGTCAAAGAGCTGTAGGGCCACGGAAAGACCCTCAGCTATGAGACTGCAGCTCTCTGCTCCGCCTCCCATGAATCTGTGCAAAACCATTAGCGTAAAAGCTGTAATTCTTAGCATTTAAAACAGGAAAATCTTTAAAGCAGACATATACCCATAACTAAGAGCTCATCTAAACATGCAAGAGCACACTTTTATCTCAGAATTCCTATCGTAAAATGCAAATATGATGGAATCATGGAAGCCCTTACTGAATGCTGTCAATCCATGAGACAAACTCAAAAGCGGAGCTGGTTGGAGCGTGGCACTGGACGTAGGATTCTGGAGCACAGTCCACTGTGTTGAAGACCACCAGTCCATACTGAGTGCCACCATACTGGAAAAGAAAAAAGATCATCAGATGTGATATCTGAAATGATAGCAGTTATGTAAGGTAAAGTGTAAATGGATTCATCCAACTCACATCTCCTCCAAAATCAGTTTCAGCAGGTGGTCCTCCATTAAAATACCTGAGATCATACAAAGTAGTTTGGTAAAGAAGTCTAACAAATGTCAGCATGAATAAACAGGTGACAACTCTTACTCTATAGTTGGTAGTATGTAATTCTTCCTAAGGGATTCAAAATATGGACCAAGGTTTGCAGTTCCCTCTATGACAAACACTACATCTGACACCTGATTCAACCCAGACTTGGAGGTGGGGTCCATATGGGTCACCTTGGGTCTACAAACAAGACAAACATTTTTAATGATTCAATCCGTGTCAAAAAAGATTGACAGCCTCATTTTGGCTTATATATGTATATATATTTTTTTCTCTTCTCATCCAATTAAACAGTAAATTCGTTTAAATATAATGCAAATACAAATGAACTAAAACAAACCATTTAAACACATTTAAGTCTTACACATACAAGTCTTAGCATGTTAGTTAGCCGTTATCCTCAAATGCTAATTTAGCTCGTGTGCCTTACCTGCTAGTATTAGTAGATCTGACTTTTAATAAGAATAAAACGGACTGATACAGTCATTGATATTAATTATACGCACACCAGCCGACTTTAGTTGTATTTTGAAAGCTTCATCTGAACGTTCATGTAGATCCTAATGACAACAAATATCTGGATTTACGCTCGGCAATCGACAATCCGGTCTGGTCTTAGATCCGGAAAATGACTGGGTTGGTGAATCGATTTATGAGTGATCGATTTTTATACCAAGAGTACGTAAATTTCAAAGCAACCTAAAATATAAATACGCATCCATCAAAATATATCTATCCATCCATTATTTTCTCACCGCTTGTTCTATGTATGGTCGCAGGAAAGCTGGAGCCTACGAATGCGTTTTTATTAGCCTACTTAGTTTTAATTTGCACCTTTTGTTAACTCTATATTAACTCTACAAATAAAATGGGCCTATATTCACCTGCTAGGTCTAATCTGGCCACCCTAGATCAAAGAGCTTATCTTATTATATATATATATAAAGTAAAATAAAGTAAACTGTGACATATTATACCCAAAAATTCTTCATACAGTGGACTACCAGTAAAATTGATAAAAATTTGGAACCAAAAATTATTCAGACACTTTGAACTGACCATGTTTTGCTTAAGTGTTATCTGACATAATTAAGATAATTTTTTTCAGACACAGTTTAACTCTGAGATCTTGTCATATTTTATAACCATATAATATATATATATATATATATATATATATATATATATATATATATATATATATATATATTTTAAACTATAGTGAATAAACTGAATTAATGAATGAAATGTTCAAGGTGTCTTAATAAATTCTGGTTTGACTGTGTGTGTGTGTGTGTATATATATATATATATATATATATATAAAGAATTTCTAATGGGCATTACATTATTGTACTTAAATAAGAAAATATATATTTTTTAAAATCGTGTATAAACATAGGCTATATAATAATAATAATAATAATTATTATTATTATTATTTGGGGCATTCAAATGTTTCTAAATTTAAGAGCAATCATCTAAGTAAACAGTAGATGTCACCAAAGTCAAGCATTCAAAAATAAATTACAGAAACAGTTGGAGACTAGACAATATACTGCATAACTGTGTTTTGTTTTTGACCAATCACATTGCACTTGGACTCTAAATTATTGTCCTGTTTAACCCTTATGTTGGGCATACACACAGTCAGTCCAGTCTCCGCTACTTCACTGAATAGGCCTATCAGAAAGGAGGAGACAGGTTATTGGAGAAAGAATCATGTTTTTAGGTCGCTGTGCAACCTGTTTCCTGTCCCCGATGCTCTTTACTGCAAGAATGTGCATAATTACTCAGACGGCCCCGAGCGTCCCAACCTGCTGTCAATTGAGAACAGCGTGCCGCGAGCTAAGTGGCCCTGAGGTTCTCGCACGCTCTCGTGTTCGCTCTTATTCCAACAATAGAATTCATTCTCCAGCGAGCAACGCAGAGCATCAAGTCATCATATTTAAAACCTCAAATACAAACAATGCTCTGAATTAGTTTAACCCATTTAAAGCTATTCTCTTACAACCCCTGGCTGACTTTCTTGCTTTTCTCGGTCAGTAAACAGAAGAGGGCCCCTAGGGTTAGTTATGATTGTCCGGAACTTAGGGCCAGTGTCCTGTGTCCAAATACGACATTTTTTTAGAGATGCATTTACTGTGCTCTATTCCACATCCATCTCCAGGGAGTTTTCTTTTGTGGAGCGGCACAATTTTGGAGGCTTTAGCTCAGCTCTGTGATCTAGGGTGGCCAGATTAGACCAGATTAGAAGGAAACTGCAGAAAAGACAAACCCACTGATAATCTTTACTTCATATATTAACTGACAGCATCACACTGCCCAAACATTGACTGTATTGACTAATTTCAATATAGTAAACCATGATTAATATATTTAATTATTACTTAATATAAGCTTGCCTGTATGATCGTAACCTAAAACATGTTTCTGCCAATTATAGATAAATAGTAGAATAATAGGCTACATATATGATTTACAGAACATGTACTGCATGAAAAAAATAAATAAAACTATAGTTCAAAGGTTTGGGGTCAGCAAAAAGATTATAAGAAATATAGTTAAATATTGTTACAGTTTAAAAATAAATGTTTTCTATGTGATGTCAAAGCAAAATTTTCAGCATCATTACTCTTCAGTGCCATAAGATCCTACAGAAATCATTCTAATATGATGAATTGGTGCTCAAGAAACATTTCTTATCACAGTTGATATATAATATATATATATATATATTTGAATGGGACTACCAATTTATGGCCATGTTTACATACATATTCTGTTAAATCTTTCATAATATAGTTGAGAATCATATATGTAAATTAATACTTTTGTTCAGCAAAGATGCATTAACATTAAGGACTTTTACATTATTTCCACAACAATTTTAATAAAAGCTGCGCTTTTGAATTTTCTATAGGCCTACATCAGAGAATCCTGCAATAAACACTATATTGCCAAAAGTATTGGGACACCCCTCCAAATAATTAAATTCAGGTGTTAGCTCAAGAACAGTGCATAGAGAGCTTCATGAAATGGGTTTCCATGGCCGAGCAGCTGAATCCAAGCCTTACATCACCATGTGCAATGCAAAGCGTCGGATGCAGTGGTGTAAAGCACACCGCCACTGGACTCTAGAGCAGTGGAGACTGCATTGTGCCAAGTGTAAAGTTTGGTGGAGGGGGGGATTATGGCATGGGGTTGTTTTTTCAGGGGTTGGGCTTGGCCCCTTAGTTCCAGTGAAAGGAACTCTTAATGCTTCAGCATACCAAGACATTTTGGACAATTTCATGCTCTTAACTTTGTGGGAACAGTTTGGGGATGGCCCCTTCCTGTTCCAACATGACCGCGCACCAGTGCACAAAGCAAGGTCCATAAAGACATGGATGAGCAAGTCCTGACCTCAACCCGACAGAACTCCTTTGGGATGAATTAGAGGGGAGACTGCGAGCCAGGCCTTCTCGCCAACAACACTGCCTGACCTCACAAATGCGCTTCTAGAAGAATGGTCAAAAATTCCCATAAACACACTCCTAAACCTTGTGTAAAGCCTTCCCAGAAGAGTTGAGGCTGTTATAGCTGCAAAGGGTGAGCCAACTCCATATTAAACCCTATATATATATATATATATATATGTACAGTAAAACCGAAAATTATTCTTTTTTTTTTTTTTTATTATTCATTTTATATATATATATATATAAAAAAAAATTCTAGTGGGTGCAGGACACTATAGTTCATTTATGAAAGTGAGGATAGTAAAACAAAGTAACTAATAAATAACTGTGACATATTATACCCAAAAACTACCAGTAAAATTGATAAAAATTTGGGACAAAAAAATTATTCAGACACTTTAACCTGACCATGTTTTTTTCAAGTGTTATCTGACATAATTAAGATAATTTTTTTTCTGACACAGTTTAATTGTGTGTGTGTGTGTGTGTAAACATATTCTATAGGTACACTGTATCTCATCTGCATATTAATGTGTTCTTGGGGCAACATGTAATGAAAAAGGAGTGTAATAATGGAGATAATAACTTAGCAACATTTTCATGAGATCTCATATTTCAATGGAATATTTATATATAATTTCTTACCCTATTCACTTGTTGTGTCTCCACAAAATACCTGATTAACATGCTTTAAGTCCTGATGTCTTCTACAGGGGACGTCTATAAAATCGATGCCGTCTAGCAACATAAAGTCGTATTCGGATTTGAAACCCTAGAACGTTTTCCTTGAAAATTAGATTTAAATGATAATTAAAAAATATCATATTTCCATAAGAGTTTTCATGGTCAAACCTCCAAACATTTGGTATGAATGTGCTCTTTACATTCTCAGTATATATATATATATATATATATAGTTTTATGGTAGGCCTCTTCCCTCTTCCTGTTCAGAACACCGCAGCGGATGACTTGATTTTAGGTGAATTTCCTTTTTGATATTATGCAGCAGATAAATCGGGGAACCTATTATAATGAATAATGTGGCCCATAATTCTTTTTTTTTTATTTGTGCTGCACACACGAATGTAGATGCTCTTGTGCATGATTAATGATTTATGTTGTGGAAAATGTGTCACCTTACAAAATGCATTATTTGCCTAATTTGAAACTTCCTCCCAATTAAAAAAAAGAAACATGCATACAAATTTGCTGTTGTTTTTTGAGATGCTCTTCTGCATCACCCTGGGCATTTATGCAGTCCACTTATCAAAATCACACAAAATGTTGTCTTGTTCCTGGATGTCCGACATTATTCTCAGGAGAGGTGTTCTCCAGGTGGCACTGATTAAAACACGCGGCCCTTACTGGTCCTCTCTGCTGGGAGACAGGAGCCATCTGGAACTCACAACAGGAGGCCAGAGTGTACAGTACACGCCCAAATGCATACCACCACTATCTGGGTCACTGGGACTACAATAGTATGTCTCCAAGGTACATCTCACAGGACAGAGGTGAGGAAAAACAGGTGCATGATCACGTACACATGCAACACCCAAATACCACTACATTAATATTTTCCCAGAATATTCATGGTTGTCATTACAAAAATGAATCTCAATTTCGAAATGGATGTCTCCTTTCCCGAAGGCTGTGAAAATGAACATAGTGTTCTCCATTACACTCACAGCTATTAGCAGTAATGATAATTGCACCATGTTACTAATTTCAGTCTATCATTTTTTTTTCACAGTGATAAAAACAGCTCTACACCATGCCTGCTCCTCAAGTTTTTCTCTTCTGATCTCTCTCTCTATCCCCCATCTCTCTTTCAGCTCAGTGAGCCGGGTGAAATATCTTTCTGACTAAATGATTTTTTTGCACTGTGGGAACGTTGCCATGGAGACTGCGGCTCCCCCGACCCCCACCCCTCAGTGTGTGTGTGTATATTGGGGAATGGGTAGTTGTGCTAACTGGCATGTCTTCACCTCAGCAGTGTCTTCGGCTGTGCGGTTCTCATGCTGCTCTCACAGTGCCTATGTGTTGCAGATGCACATCTTGGTGTGAGTGTATCCTCTCATTTCTCTTTCGTTCACCTATGCAATATTCTTCTTACACACTCTGCATGGCATCCTTGAATATTTCATGTTCAATACAAGCTCTATCGACAACATTTGTGGCATAATGTTAAGCTGTACTTTTTTTTACAGTTATTTTAGCGTTAAGGTGCTTAACACTGTCACTGTCACTGTCAAGGTGCTGTCACATTAGCAACATTTTTACTAAATTTAATGGGCAAAAAAAGGTCCATTGTCTATTGTTAAAGTCAGCGTGACAGAAGTTGTAATAGTCTTTTGTGACGTATATATGAGTAAAACGGTTTCTCGAACAAGAAAAAAATGTATGATTTTATCCATTGGAAATTGATTGGATGGTTGTGGTTTGCTATTGCTGGGATGTCATGTGAGTGACAGGTTGTTCTGCCCTTGTGCCAGTAAACATGTCATCAGAGAAGAGATGTCGCTAAAGTCTCTTTAAGACGAGTCACTTGGTGGCCATCTTTGAAACGACTCTTGGGCATGCAAGTGCAGCTCCTATCTCTTTGAATCATCAAATTCTCCAAAGCTGTTTGCCAAGCTTTCGATTAAATTTCATATTTGACAGCAACTATCTCATAAATTTTGTTTCTAAACACTCAAATCATGACAAAAAAAGTGCACTAAGTGTGCATCTCTATAGGAAGGTGGTCTTGGTCTTCCTACTAGTCCGCACTTTCATGACGTAATTCCGTTTTGACTGTCGGGAAGATTTCTGCTGTGGAACTTGCATCAGTGCGGGATCAGCAAAATTGCGCATCGAGGGCAAATACTGACCCCAAAGTGGGTGCTCGTGAGCACCCTTCTGAGACATTCTGTGTCCACAAGACCGAAAGTGCTATGAAGTGTGCCATTTGGGAAAGGGTCTGACTGTTTCTATAGGAACTGGAGCTTCTAACGGGAAATTATTTTGATTAAATATTACGGGGGCACATCAATTAAAAAAAATATAATGATGTGCACAGCTAAATCATTTACGTATAATAAATACTACAATATTCCATTTAAAAAAAAAAAAATTGATTTTGATTTCATGGTGGCTTTAATAGTGTAGCGCTGCATGTAGCAAAGCTCACACAGAAGTGAAGTCACTATCAAACCAAGCAACTTTCTATTGGTCAACGTGGAGACGTGAAATTTGTGATTGTGTGGATTCCTACTGACATGATTGGATTTCGCCTGAAAAAAAAGAAATCGCAGAACAATGGTAAATGTCACAGCCATTTTGAGGGCAAAAACCCCCCAAAAAACTCAATAATGTGTCGATATAAGAAGCGCAGATGAAGCTTTCAAACCAAGCAGCTTTCTGTTGGTAAATGCAGCAAAAACTTTGTGCGGAAACTTCACTGTCATGCAAAATTCCTGATTGCGTCAATTCCTATTGGAATGAATTTAATTCGCTCGTGAATATTCGCCAAACAGTGGTAAATATGCCCGCTCCTTTAGATCAGGGATGGGGAACGTTGATCCTGGAGGGCTGGAGCTAAACTCTGCAGGACAATGGCCCTCCAGGATCAACGTTCCCCACCCCTGCTTTAGATGATGGATTGTTAAGAAAATAAAGGTGTAAAATAAAGCAATAAGCCCCAAGAAGCCAGGGTTTACAGTGAATTTATAATAGCTAATGAGTGTTGTTAGGCACACCCCTTAGCTGTTATAAATTCACTGTAAACCACAGATTCTTGGGGCTTATTGCTTTTATAAAACGGTTACCACACAATACAAATATTAAAGCCAAAAAAAAAAAAAAATTATCAATTTTAAAATCATTAAAAGGCTTCCTTCCGCTGGAAAAAATAGTCCATGACTGTGAACAGCAACAGAGGTTACATTTATTACACCATTAGATGGCGGCAAATATTGTCTTTATGAGCAAAGACTTTTATATTGAAACTTGTTGTCAGTGTCAGCAGGGCATGGGAAAACCCATTAACTGTTAAAAGGACAAGATCACAGCAGACATTTGGACGGATTTTTTATTATGAACATAGGACTGACCTGAAGGAAAATGCTAAATCTGAATGCAGGTAATACACTCGTTGACGCAATATCTCTCTCACAATACTCTTCTACATAATGTAGTAAGCTTCAGTGAACAAAATCAATAGAGAACAAACATATGTTTACGTTGCTAAGAGTGGTTAGCAAAATACACACTCAGTGGCGCAGCGATACTTATGTAATGCGGTCAGCTGTATGTTTTTTTACAGCTGGAATTTTACAACAGCTTCGAACGTGGCTCAACCGCAATTTTAGTGTTTCTACACTAAAATCATCTTGTTGCTATACTTTAGAAACTGAGAATATTGATTTAATATTTAACCCTATTCACTTTTGTGTGTCACTGTAACCCTAGTCTACATTAATTTTTATAGTTACGAACATTATGCCACATGTCACTGATTTAGACTAACTTATATTGAAGCTGAATAAAGTATATTCATTTAATTCCACTCCCCCAATATTTTCAATCTTTTATTCTCTTACTGCTCTTTTGTGGTCATAACTTTTTTTTGCATATAAAAAAATTTTAATTGAGAAATTTGGTCAGACTAGTTCTTAAGACACGGTCTTAACATAATGGCTGTGTTTATGTAACTGGCTCCCGGTCTCTTGTATTTACACCCTACTTTTCTCCATAGCACATTTGTAGTCTTCACCACACATGCTAATTCCCTGCACCTTCCTCTCTCTTCCTGTATCTGTGAGTATCAGAGAGTGCTGACTCTGGCTCTTCTGTGTACAGTGAAGCTCAGATGAACAGTGCATTACACTCACATGAATGTGACTCTTAGAAGTCAAGATGGAGGCCATAACAAACCTTCTACTAAGAAGCACACCACATAGGTGCAATTAACGGCAGGTAGTTTTGTGACCAGAAGAGCCATAAGGATACGATCTGACATTAAGAACGAGGCTGAGGCAGAGAAGGGCCAGGTTTGATTTATGGATATGACATATGTGGTTGTGAGTGTGTTTGCGTGCCTATGGAAATACAGAAAAACAGAAGCATGTACATGGATGCAATGCTCCGCACTGCTTATATAAAGTGGGCCAACGATAAAAAATGTATGATAGTAACTAAATAATTACACACAAGTTAATGCACAGCAGGAGGGGGAACGAGTGAGACACAAAGAGGTAGACAGAAAAGTCAGGGTGATTCACAACCCATTACATGAACACAGACAGCTGTATCACGCAAACACATCGCAATGATTTTTCATACATATGTTTTATTTCAGCCATCATCGCTCCAGCCTTAGAATCATCACCTTATCATTCACATAATCATCCTCCTAACAGTTTTTTGGGAGATTTTTTTTTTTTGGGGATTTTTTTTTAATTATTATTTTTTTTAATTTTGTTTTTTTGTTTTTTTTCAGCTGAAATGTTCTCTCACCCTGACTGCATTTCATTTTTATCTTGCTCTAAGTCTCAGCGTAATCTCAACATATAAAAAAGTAAAACTTTTTTTAAAGAAAACTAAAAAAGCAAACGAACAAACAAACAAACAAAAATATACCCAGAAACTGTAATACCATTTCAAAGAGGATATACAATATTAACAACATTAATCATCAGTGTTTTGATGATATCGAACAGGTTGCTAGGTCAACATGTTTGTCATTAGTAGTGTTAGTATCAAGTTCATCGTCAGATTTTTGTGTTGAGCATCACTTATTAAATTATCATTGCATCAAGTTGACATCATCCATGTTAATATAAGCATGCAAACACATTTCCTCAGGATCATTCAGAATTGCACTGACATAGAGAGACAGAGAAAAGAGGGGAGACGAACAGAGATAGAGAGAAAAACATATGGGCTGGGCTGAACCGAAGAGAAAGCTATCATCAAAGTTTGTATTGTGTGGAAGCTGATGAGGGGGTCAGAGGTCACTCTACAGGGATTGTGCCTCCACAGTGTCTAAGATCTAAGGCAGCAGAAGAGATGGGCCTGGAGACAGGAGCTGGATAGGGCTGAAGACTGCGGGTCGATACCACATCCACGTGTATGACGGAATCAATGGCCTCTTAGAAAACAACAAGAGCTGATATACGATAACGGACTAAGGACTGAGTGCACACTGGCGAGAGCGTGTGTGTGCGTCCTGAGGCCTGGCATGTGATTAATAATAGAAACTGAGAAAATATGAGCTCAGGGGGTTTTAGTGGGAAATAATTATACTGATGTACATTTCAATAACATGAATGTTAGTGATTGGTAATGCAGTATTCCTCAACTGAGGGATGTGTGCAGTAGCATTGGCAGTGGTTGTACTGTGATATTAAAGGGATAGTACACCTAAAATTGAAAATTCATCCATTATTCACTGTCATGTCTGCATGACTTTCTTTCATCTGCAAAAGATATTTTGAACTGAAAGCCAGTAGGGTCCAAAAACAACATTGACTTTCATTGTAGAGACAAAAAAAATAACGTTTTCAACATGCAGGTTTGGAACGACATGAGGGCGAATAAACGATGACAGAATTCTAATTTTTGGGTGAATTATCCTTTTAATAGCGGCAGTGACCCTGGATATCAAGGGTATGTGAATTGAGCGTCTTGGTCACTATGTTTCTCACTACAGAAGCAGTGACCTGATTGAACAAATACAAGAAGAAAAAGAACATTGCATCTGAAGTCAGTCAGTGATGTGAAATGATCTCGTGGCACTAAAACGATAAAAGACGTGTCCCCCTCTTTGTCTCTGTTTGCAAGGAATGCTCAGACAGAAAAGATAGTCACATTAGCCAAAAGAGATGAAGAGAACCAGTTTGTTTGTTTTGTTGTTTTTTTTCCTTTTTCTTTTAAAGACAATGAAAAACTTCCAACATTTTATTCCTCCATAGCTGTGGCCACCAGATTTGTCCCCTCGTACACACAGAGCACATTTACAAAAAAAAGAAAAGCACATCCAACACGAGAATACAGATCAGGCTAGGGACACGTTTCAGTGACGAGCTGGTTAGGGACACAACGGAGACGGGTCACTACCACATTCTACGGAGAACGACCGAAACGCGCGTCTAAGAAATAGACCCTGTCCCTACCAAGTGCAACAGGTCCTACATAAGAAACAGTTCCTCTAAGACACAGGACAGGAGACACTTGATTGTTCAAAACGAGATTTTCTCTGTGCAGGACACAGGACAGGGTGAAGGAAGTGGAGACGTACGCGGGGTCACGGTGACACATACCGACAGACAGGCATACACGCGTACATACAAACCGACGAGCCAACACATATCGACACAAAAAAAAGCACTCCCACAAACACATAGGATACACGGGAGGAAAAAGAGGATCAATGCGTGCGTCTTTCCGAAGCGGTCCTCTTGGCAGAAGGATGATGGAGAGCACACACTTCCTCTTTTTGAAATTAAAAATGTCTAAAAAAAACAACAAAAAAATATCCTGGCATGGTATAAAAATAAAATACTATGGCCAGATCTTTTCCCCCTAGGATATGTTTCCAGGAAGTGCACACAAATCCAAGGTCCGTCTCAGTTAGGGTCCTCTGGCAATATTTGAAATCAACGATAGCTCCCTTTGGAAAAGTTCTCAAGGGGATTCAGTCTGCCAGTGTGTCCAGGTCAGGGAAACATATTCTCAAACCATTTCGTTCCGTATGTATCTGGTAGAACAAGAAGAATGGATGGACTCTGGTAAACAAAGGAAAAAGGAAACACTGCTTATCTCAATGAGCTCCAAGCAGAAGGTGATAAAAATGTAAAAGGCAGAGGGACACATTTCAATACTGCACGACATTATTTGGCCAACGTTTCCGTCCTTATTTCTCCTTCTCCAAATGGGAACGGTCATAAAGTAGTCCTCCTCTCCAGAGAAACAGGAAACAGTTGCAAGGATTCTGCATTGGCAGAGAAGACCACTCCGAGAACTTGCAGCTACTTGTCCGACTGAAAACACTTTGTAGAGATTTTCTAAAGCTACACACAGACACCCGTACAAACTCACGTACGCACATGCGCTCACACATACACAGAAACATTCGTGGTCCATAATCTATCAGGTCTCTCTCCTGATTTTTTTTTTTTTTTTTAAGTAATTAAAATCTCTTTTTTTGTAGGCTCAGTTTCAAATAACTAAATAAAGATTATCTATTTAAAGTGGGAATGTTTGTCATATTTCCCCTGAATAAATCATGAAATATTTAGATTTTAACATCATTCCTGAAGCAAAACCATCAATGCCAGTAGTTTTGTTATGATTCCATGTGTGCGTATGTCTGTTTGTGTTTTTGTGTGTGTGGATGTACCTGTGTGTGTGAGTCCGGTCTAGTCTAGGTGTTTTTCTATATATTGTGTTGGGTCTGCAGGGTTGATTTAGAGGAATAGCACTAATGCAAGCACAGTCTCTCTTCTCTGGTTCTTTCTTGATGAAAAATTATTCACAGGTGAAAAGAAAGAATGTATTTTTGTTGCTAAAAAGATAATGCTGACCTGAGGATGAGAAAAAGAAAGAGAGAGAAAAAACACTGTTAAGCATAGAAACACTAACAGTAAGTTACATAAACACAAACAGCTCCAGTGAACAGATGGCTGCATTCATACAGTGTTTTGGATTGACACCTGCATTTACTACCAGGTGTGACTGTTAAATAGCTTAGAAAAGCATTCTGTCAGTATGAACAAATAAAAATTTGTTTTTAACAATTTTGTATATCAAAGATATTGCCTTCTTAAATACCAGAAAGTCTTACAACAATTGACATGATAAGAACGAGTAAATAATAATAAATGAATCCAATTGAGGAGCAAGTTAATGTGTCAAATCTTAATCAGCCAACAGTGGCTTCAAATGCTGTTTTAATATTTTTTTAGACAGCAGAATATGTCTCACAAAACTAGTCTCAGGTAGCCAGACTAACAGCAGAAGGCCGGTCTGAAATCTATGGCAGCTTTGATTGGTCAGGGGCCACCCAGAGTCCGTCTGACTGACATGTAAAGCAACCAATCACAGTTCGTTTTGTTCAGTTTCATGTTTAGTGGTGTGGAAATATAAAGCTGATTTCCCTACAATAATCTATACCATGAACTTCACAATTTTTGTCAGACCAACATTTAGTTTATCCTGATAAGTGCTCATTTTCACAAACACAATGGCTTTCTTTTTCCATGAGGGGGTTTGGCATCAAATAAGTTTCCAGGCAGACCATTAAAGAATGTGACATGCACGTCTCCCTGAAATCCTGTAGAATTCAACCAATCAGTTGACAACTTTGAAACTCCTGAAGTGTTTCCCATGTTGTGTGCCATATGCAGATGCTATGTCCTCAGATGCTATGTCCGTAATTTATAGCAAAAAATCTAGCATTAATTCGATCTCAAACGGATTAATTTAAGTAAGTTACTACTCCACTACCTGCATGACATCATTCGCCAACATGGCTGAACGACAGGTTTGTGACAATACAATTTCAGAAAACAGTCGTGACTAGCTAGTTGATTTGTTCAAATGATGCATCGTACTATGGTAGTGAAGCAGTGAGTTACGTCATTGTATGGGAAACGCACCTCAGTGCGGTTCCGGTTCCATTTACATCGCACAGATTACCCACACTTGCTCTCAAAATTCAGCTTTAAGCAGCCAATTTGGGTCTAGAATGCAGTTCTTAATAACAAAACTGTATGAACGTAACCATATCTGGCGCTGTAAACAGGACTGACAAATGTATCCTGCTGGTGTGTGAACATAGCCATTGATATTTTCAGTCTGTGTTAGTTCATGAATGAAACCTGAAGTAACCCTTTGATGCATTCACCCACACAGATCTCACATGTGAGGAAGTACCCTTCTATTTATGGTATGTGTGTTTATGTTCATGTGTGTATACTCACATCTCTACTCAGAGTGAGGGCTGTCCACCACTATGTGTGGCTTAGGGGAGGCTGTGACACTCTTTGACACATATGTGTTTATAGATTTCTCCTGGAAGGGTAAACATCAAAGAACATACATGAATATTCATGGTGATTTGGTACATATAATGCATTACAAAAGTAATTCAAAAAAACACTATTGTATAACTGACCATTGAGTTATCTTTATGTCTCCTTCTCACATTCAAAAAATATTTCAATTTAGATTTCATGTCCTTTTGTTTATTTATTTTGTAAGTATCCATGCAGTAGGAAAAATTATGTGCAATCAGCCACAAAATAAACCGCTTCAGGGGTCCTGATCCTGCGGTTAGGATTTAATATGCAATACATTAACACTTACACATAACTCTTATTTTATATAACCAGGAGAAAGATAAGTATTATACTGATTAAGATTATAAGGTCTATTATAGGGCATTACAAATGCATTAACATGCATTATGAATACCATTATTATAATACATAATATATACAGGCTTTAAGGAAAGAGTTACAGGAAAGGTTATTTATTTATTTTACTTCTTTCTTTCTAGATTTTCTTTTAGTCTTATCTAGTGAAAGCAACATTTTAGTAGTTTATGCCAATACCAGTGGAAATCTGATTGCACAATTTCAGTATCAAACATACAAACTTTTATTTATTTTTTCAAGAAATAGAAGTACTACATTAAAGGGTTAGTTCACCCAAAAATGAAAATTCTGTCATTAATCACTCACCCTCATGTCGTTCCACACCGGTAAGACCTTCGTTGATCTTCGGAACACAAATTAAGATATTTTTGATAAAATCCGATGGCTCAGTGAGAACTCCATTGCCAGCAAGATCATTTACACTTTCAGATGCCTAGAAAGGTACCACGCTCCGAACCACTGATTCGAAACAAAAGATTCGTAAAGCTTCGAAGCTTCATGAAGCAGTGTTTTGAAATCGCCCATCACTAGACATTGTTGAATAAAGTCGTTATTTTGTTTTTTGGTGCGCAAAAAGTATTCTTGTCGCTTCATAACATTAAGGTTGATTCACTGTAGTCACATAACCTGTTTAAATATGTTTTTAATACATTTCTGGGCATTTGAAAGTGTAAATTATCTTGCTGTCAATAGAGGCCTCACAGCCATCGGATTTTATCAAAAATATCTTAATTTGTGTTCTGAAGATGAATGAAGGTCTTACGGGTGTGGAACGACATGAGGGGGAGTAATTAATGACAGAATTTTCATTTTTGGGTGAACTAACCCTTATAGTAATCATTCACATAAAAAGCCAATAGCTGTGTTTACATGGACCCTAATAATCCGATTGCAATCGGAATGAAAAAGTCACATGTAACCACGTCAATTGGAATGAATTAGCCAAATCTGATTACAATTTCATTCCGATTGTAAGGGGTGGTTTAGTCTGTAATCTGATCGAGAGGACATGTAAACACCATAGGTAAACACTTGATCGGGTTGAAGACCGAAACTGGAGAGTACTGCGCATATGCAATGACGTAGAAATAGCGTAATACGTATGACGCGTGGAACGAGCTGTTCTTCCCGTTGAATAAAGTGTCATAAACGAGTGTACTGTCTATCTGAAACTCTTTTCCACTCATCGTCTGTGAAGTGGAGCAGTATAATGTCCCATCAGTCCTTGTTTCATACTCTCATCCACAGACGACTGGTTTGGGGCTTGGGAAAAGGCGCTTTTACTGCTTGATAAATACAAGCAGCATAACTCAATGGTTCATGTGCTCGTCATCGCCTAATTAGGACCCGAAATAGATAAATATTAAGTCTGCTTTTTAAAACAAAGAAAGGAGAGGATGGCTAGTACGCAACAACAGTGGAAAACTCTGTCTATTTGTGCAGCGTGCTTGTGACATATAAACGTGCACATCAACCCGATCACTTTATTTAGCGTTCATGTAAACACTACGTTTGGATTCATCAATCGGAGCGAATTCATTCAGATTGAAGGAAAAAGTGTCCATGTAAACGTAGCTAGTGACTGACTGGTCCGCTCTTTTTTGTGCCAATGTTTTCTGATTAATACTGTCAACATAGACAGCAGCAGCTCTATTAGACTGTATTTACACTGCAAGGTCTAATGCACACATTCTTTTTTTTTTTTTTTTTTCCATCTGTTTACATACACTTAAAACATAACTGATTGCATTACGGGCATTTTAACCAAAAAGTAAAAGTGCAAGCACTATACAGGACATGCACGCAAATAAAAACCTAAGTACCACTTTTTTTGACAACTCTAGTTCTGTTTAAATGGTGTACACTCATAATGGTGTACACTCATAAGGACAAACAGGTATCAGGTGCAAAAATGAAGGACGTGGCGTGCATAGAGGGCACAACACACAAAGCACATTGATTGATTTTCACATGCTCTCTCACACACACACACACACTCCATGCGGTCACGCTGTCTACCTCCACCAGCTGGTGCCAGTGTTCAATAGGCTTGCGGGGATTCGCCAGCATGGCTGTCCAGTGCTCCCTTCCCGGCCCATCAGCATCACTGCCCACACGGCACATCCCAATTACCTCATTATGACCGATACTGAGAGACGAAGAGAGAGAGAGAGAGTGGGAGGGAGGGATTGAATTAATGCAGTTAGGCTAAGAAATGAAGGAGAACCACAGCACAGTGCATCCATTGCAACAAATGGATGAGAGAGAGAGAGAAAGAAAGACAGAAAAGCGACACAGGAGAACATAAGGAGCGAGAAAGCACAAAGTAATGAGATATAAAATCAGACCTAATCTGCATCATATAATTAGAAAGATACAGACAGGACCTTTGTGTCATATAGCAACCTGCCCATTAAGATACACACACACACACACACACACACACACTGAGAGAGTTTCCACATGCAGTCCTTTAATTACGCAGACACAGACAGAGAGATCACGTAATTACACAGATAAACAGAGAACAGAAGGAGAGAGAGACAGAGGTACATTCCAATTACTGAATTACCGAGATAAACAAAATGAGGCGGGAGCACAGGGAACGGATTGAATGATTTGAGTGAAAATTTGTCACAGAGGACAGATGGGCATTCGTTTATGATAGGTCTACTGATTACCTTGATAAAGAAAACGAGAGAGAGAAGATTAGAAGAGAGAGAGCTGTCATAATCACTTAATTACATGAAAAGTGAGTATGAAAAGCTTCTTGAGTGAAGGTGGAATAACAACTGGGTCTAATAAGTGGAACTTAAATAAATCTTTCCTCTTGCGTTTACTGTTGATCAGAGACAAGGGAGACTAAATTAATTATATTGATGCATAATGTTTACTGCAAAGCTAGTGTAAAATATAAAAAATCTGTTGTGACTGGCCTGGATTTGTGTAGAGACAATACAGTTTAACTTTTTTGAAGACCTACTTTGATTAACATAACTAACCTATTGTAGTAGTGATGATATATACTTAACAGTAATTTCACAAGAAATATGAGTCCCTGCAACTGTTTTTATGTATTTATTTATTTATACTCTTCAAAATTTAGGGGTCTTCAAGATTTTAGTCTCTAATTGTATGTTCACATAGGCTGCATTACTGTATATGCTGTAAAACTGTCCAAAAAACCCCATACAATTTAAAATAACTCTTTTCTACTTAAATATATTTTAAAATGTAATTTATTCCTGTGATCAAAGCTGAATTTTCAGCATCATTACTCCAGTCTTCAGTGTCACATGATCCTTCAGAAATCAGTCTAATATGATTTGGTGCTTAATCAGCATCTGTTATTATTATCAATGTTGCTATACTGCTTAATATTTTTGTGGAAATCATGATACATTATTTTTAAGGATTCATTGATGAATGAAAGTTCATAAGAACAGCATTTATTTGAAATAAAGATAAAATAAACATTAATAATAAAATAAAATGTTAAAATAAACTTTTGTAACATTATAAATGTCTTTACTTTTTTTGCTGAACAAAAGCACTAATTTCTTTAGTAAAATAATTTGTTTGGATAGTTCAAACAAACAGGTTTAAATGAATGGGTCACCAATTCACTTGAGCTTGAGTCCATTTTTCAAAATGAAATATTGAGTTAAAATCTGCTGTGCACTATGTTTATACTCGGTTATATTAATCATTTCGTTTTTTAGTAGAAATGTATTGGTCTAATTTAATGCAGTCACCCTAAGATCTTCATTTTAAGCCAGATAAACACAGCTCTGATAGATACAACTGAATTGACCCCTTAAATAGCCTCAAATGTAGCTTGTAGTGTAGATAAGTACTTTTTAAAAGGGTAGTTTGACTGTAGTTTAATTACTTTAAATTTTGAATAGTTTGTAGCTTGGTAACACTGCAAATATATCAAATCATGCTCAATGAAATGGGTGCCAGCAGGGTTTATGACCTGCCTTTATTTTGATAATAATGCCAAAATAGTCAATCAAGCTTTTGTAAAGACTTAAAACAAAGTCTTTGTGTTGCAAAAAGCCTGAAATCAAGTGATGAGTCTTATGAAGCGTCTCCATGCCAAGAACATTTCTTCATCTCAAACAAGCAATGCTGGTTTAAATATAGAAACATTGCAAAAAATGTTTTGCATTGATTGTTTAGCATGTCATATATATGTAAGAAATGTTATCCAGCAGATAGCGCTTCTGAATAGAGCGTTTAGCAGAGATGGCATGCAGCAATGCTAAGACCAATTCATGAGGCGTTATCTGTGGCACACAGATGAGCTGCTTCATTAGGACGGGCTGGTGGTGTGCCGCGTGCCATTGGGGAGAGATGAAATCATAGAGAGCATCGACAAACACATTTGGGAAACTCGGATATGGATTTCCTCAGCACTGAAAGAGATTCTTAAAATAGAATCTGATGCACGAATTGTATGCACCTGATATTCACAAAGCATGTTTTTTCCACAAAAGCACACAAAATATGAGCATAAAAGTGGGATTACATGACAATACACACCTAGCAGTAGGTATACTTATTTTTTGAAAAGTGAAAAACATGTAGAATAATATAAAAGCTAGACATAAATGGCACTCTAAAGGTCTGTCATACTGAAGTGCTGCAAGAAGAGCCAAACACACACACACACACATACAAACACACACACACACACGGTGACTTAAGCCCACCAGACAAGAAACACTGGCTGTGTTACAGAGTGTCTCACCACCAGACATTACTTTCATTAGTATTAGGCCATCATGTATATTCATGAGGTGTCTTTATGCAAAACAGTGCAGACGTCCACCAGGAATAGTCTGACACACAGGGGCATAAGGCCCTATGTTCAG
Organism: Elopichthys bambusa; assembly: GCA_037101425.1. Classification (NCBI taxonomy): domain Eukaryota; kingdom Metazoa; phylum Chordata; class Actinopteri; order Cypriniformes; family Xenocyprididae; genus Elopichthys; species Elopichthys bambusa. The sequence goes on from CM074435.1 coordinate 20,361,727, forward strand.
CGGAGCGCACAGATACATACAAATATGTGCAACAGGAATTCTAATTCACTAATTAAACAACAAACTATCTTATCAGTATCAGCCAAATGCATGAAAAGATCCTTTATTTAGTTTTCATCGCTGCTAATTTCTCAAACAACGTACTGCAGTAAAATGCACTGTGATCTAGTCTGAAAACTGTAATTAAGTTACTTAAAGGATTAGTTCACTTCAGAATTATAATTTCCTGATCATTTACTCACCCCCATGTCATCCAAGATGGTTATGTCTTTCTTTCTTCAGCTGAAAAGAAATCAAGGTTTTTGAGGAAAACATTACAGGATTTTTCTCCATATAGTGGACTTCAGTGGGGTTCACCGGGTGGAAGGTCCAAATTGCAGTTTCAGCGCGGCTTCAAAGGGCTCTGTGCGATCCCAGAAGAGGAATAAGGGTCTTATCTAGCAAAACAATCTGTCATTTTCTAAAAAAAATTCAAAATTAGATACTTTTTAACCACAAATGCTCATCTTGCACTAGCTCTGCGATGTGCCACGCATGGCGTAATCACATTGGAAAGGTCATGTGTGACGTATGCGGAAGTACCGAGCAAGTGTCTACAAAGCGAACATGCAAAGACAAAGTCAAACGTCCTTTACAAAAAAAAAGGTAAAACAATGATGACAATTTCAAAGTTAAAGGAGAAAATGAGTTTTTCGCCCTACCGGGGTACTTCCACCTACGTCAAGCGTGACTTTCCAATGAAATTATGTCATGCGTGGCGGATCGCAGAGCAGTGCAAGACAAGCATTGTGGTTTTTTTTGTTGTTTTTTTTTTTTTTTTAGAAAATAACCGATCGTTTCGCTAAACAAGACCCTTATTCCTCATCTGGGATCGTGTAGAGCCCTTTGAAGCTGCACTGAAACTGCAATTTAAACCTTCCCCCCAGTGAACCCCACTAAAGTCCACTATATGGGGAAAAATCCTGGAATGTTTTTCTCAAAAAAACAATTTCTTTTTTACTAAAAAAAGAAAGACATGAACATCTTGGATGACATGGGGGTAAGTAAATTATCAGGAAATTTTAATTCTGAAGTGAAATAATCAATTAATTCATCTAATTGATTATTGTTTAAAGGTCCACTATGTAACTTTTTTTGTTCAAAATTAACATAAATAATGAGTAAATACATCATCAATCCTTCTTCCAAAATGTGTTTTTGTCTTACCCTGATTACCCTGGTTTATACTTTAGACCAGGCGGGATGGTTTTCACGGGAAATTGCATCACTCGCCCATGATGAATAGAGAAAAGTTGCTCCGGCTACTTTGACACATGTATGGTGTGGGAGTGACATAGGTTAGTTGGCACAACGAGCGAGTTCTCTGTTAGTTCTCTAACAGAGTTCATTGTAAAGCATTATCTATTGTGAAGGGTCATTTCATTATGGTTGTTGTAGCACTGTGCTGGAACTTATTTTCAAGAAATACCATGACTATTCATGGTTATAGTCTTGAGATCCTTTCCATCTAAACTGGTTATTTCTCTTAAGCCTAGTAGTGAGTGTTTTATGAGCAGTAGGATAATCATATTCATCCACACAGTCACGCAGAGCCAAAAGCAAAAATAAAACAATGTTCTTCCACAAAATGCATGCAATTTTGTTTTTTAACTAAGTGTTATTTATTCCTGTGATGGATTTTTCAGCATCATTACTCCAGTCTTCAGTGTCACATGATCCTGCAGAAATATGATAATTTGATTCTCAAAAAACATTTATTTTATTCTATTATTATCAATGTTGAAAACAGTTGTGCTGCTAAATATTTTTGTAGAAAACATGATGCATTTTTTCAGGATTCCTTGATGAATAGAAAGTACAAAAATATACTATATAGGACTACATATATATACACACAGTCAAACCAAAATTTATTCAGACACACTGAATATATTTTATTCATTAATACAGTTTATTCACTATAGTTTAAAAAAATATTACAAGATCTTAATTATGTCAGATAACACTTAAACAAAACATGGTCAGGTTAAAGTGTCTGAATAATTTTTGGTTCCAAATTTGTATCAGTTTTACTGGTAGTCCAATGTATGAAGAATTTTTGGGTATAATATGTCACAGTTTACTTTATTTTACTATCCTCACTTACATAAATGAACTATATAGTGTCCTGCACCCACTAGTAAAAATATACCAAAAATATAAAAAATGTCTGAATAATCTTTGGTTTGACTGTATATATAGTATATATAACACAAGAGAAATAGTATTACACAAGTGGACTCTGTAGGAAACATTGTGTAGATCTAATTTAAAGTTCTCCCTCAGACCTTTTTAAATGCTTCATTTATTCAATGAATGGAAAATCCATGTGTTCCTGAATGAATTCTGTGAGACACTGCCTGTAAGCATGCCTAAAGTTACAAGTGGGCACTTCCTGTCAAGCCTCATATATCACAGCACAGAGCTTGACATGTTGCAGCATGTGTCTCAGATCCCATCACAGCATGAAAAAGGCAGTCATGATCTTACCAGTCATAGTCCATGACAGCAATGATGAGGGACACATTCTCAATGTTCTCGTTGGGGATATCAAAGACCAGAGCCTCATTATACGTAGGATTGAGAGTATTCTTCTTTATAGACGTCTTCCTCTTTTTCAGCCTTCGACCTTCACAAACCAGAGATGCCTTCACGTATGGATCTGCAAGCAAGAACGCAGCAGAGAGAAAATGTGTCAAAGAAATAGCAACAGCAGCACATAATGTTTCGACAACATTAAAATGAATGCTAATAACCGCATCGATAATTATTGTGCTAGCAATAAGGATACATTAGCATTGGCGTAATGATGCCAGTACTGAATGTTACTTTTTTATAATGCACTGTGTCCTATGAGAGAAATCTTTATTACATTACTTTAATCCTTGCTGTGATGATTAAATTAGCCAACACTAATTACAGATGTCTCTTGTCCTTATGACTGTGATGTTGATGCCTTTATGAGGCGTTTTTCTTTTGACATTCAACTTTTTAGAGGTGCTTTCCGATATTCACAACTTTCAGAACTGATGCTTTTCTGACCTTTAAAGTTATCTCATTATTCACATGCTGGACGTGTTGCATCAAGGTTATTAATGAGCAACGGTTTCATCACGTCTCAATGTTAACAATGTCTGAGGCACTAATGAGGTATCGCTGTTAATTATGAGGGAATTAGAGGAATAGCTGGGGACAATGAATGGCCCATGCACCTGAGAAGCCTGTAAGGTCCATAGCTTTCAGATTGGTGGCCTTAATGATGGTGACGGTCAGTCGGCCAGCTGTTGGCAGGTAACACAGTGAGAAGTTCAGCTCACCCAGGTCAGCTTTCTCCTGCAGACGTAACAAACATATGGAAAGGTCCAAAAGTTACTTTGAAGTTACTGAGAGTAATGCAAAAAAATAAAATAAAATAAGGAAATTCACGGAAACCTTTTAATAATTAAACTGTCTTGCTTGAAATGTTTCAATAATTCATTTGTCCTTTTAACAGAAAGGATAAACTGAAGGAATGTCTGTGGCATTTAATACTAAATCAAACAATTTTAAAGGATTTCTCCAGATTCAATTCAAATGAAGCTCTATAGATGGCATCTGTGGCCTGCTTTTGATTACCACAGAAAATCATTGCAACTCGCCCTTGAATTTGTACAAACAAGGTGAAAATCATGTTTACAGCAATGCACTAACAATGGATGTCCATGGAAATGCACCATGATAAACATGAAAACATACACACTCTTTTAAGGCTTATGCCCTAATCACACATGCAGCGATTTTAATGCAAACTTGCTGCTCAACTCCTGTTATGACTATGCAAATCTATTAAAGGGTTAGTTCACCCAATAATGAAAATTCTGTTATCAATTACTCCCTCTCATGTCGTTCCACACCCGTAAGACCTTCAGACGTTCATCTTCAGAACACAAATGAAGATATTTTTTGTGAAATCCGATGGCTTAGTGAGGCCTCTATTGACAGCAAGATAATTAACACTTTCAGATGCCCAGAAAGCTACTAAAGACATATTTAAAACAGTTCATGTGACTACAGTGGTTCAACCATAATGTTACGAAGCGACGAGAATACTTTTTATGCACCAAAAAAACAAAATAATGACTTTATTCAACAATATCTAGTGATGGGCGATTTCAAAACACTGCTTCATAAAGCTTCGAAGCTTTACAAATCTTTTGTTTTGAATCAGTGGTCACGTGACGTTGGCATTGAACCATTGTAACAAAGACATCTGAAATCACGTGACTTTAGCAGTTTGATACACACTCCGAACCACTGATTCAAAACAAAAGATTCGTAAAGCTTCGAAGCTTCATGAAGCAGTGTTTTGAAATCACCTATCACTACATATTGTTGAATAAAGTCGTTATTTTGTTTTTTTGGTGCACAAAAAGTATTCTCGTCGCTTCATAATATTAAGGTTGAATGAGGGCAGTGACATGAGGGATTAATGACTGAATATAATTTTATGGTTGAACTAACGCTTTAAACTCTTTAACTTTTAGAAAGCAAGACTACCGCAAAGAGACAGTGTACATACAAGTTTAAAAGTTTGGGGTCCATTAGATTTTTGCACACTTGGTGCAAAAAAGGTCTCTTATGCTCATCAAGGCTGCATTTATTTGATTAAAAATACAGTAAAAACAGTGATATTGTAAGATATTAAGATTTAAAATTTTAAAAGATTTTAATATTTTCAGCATCATTACTCCAGTCTTCAGTGGATCCTTCAGAAATCAGTCTAATATGCTGATTTGGTGCTCAAGAAACAATTATTACAATCGATGTTAAAAACAGTTATGCTGCTTAATAATTTTGTGGAAACCGTGATACATTTTTTCTGGATTCTTTTAACAAAAGTGACAGTAAAGACATTTATAATGTAAAAAGACTGTTCTTTTACACTTTCTATCCCTCAACTTAATGTACCTTTGCTAAGTAAAGTATTTACTTAAAAAAAAAAAAAAAAAATCTTACTGATCCCAAATCTTTGAATGGTAGTATAAGTGCATTACTGTACACAGTTTTTGTTTGTTTTTACAAAATTATTGTCTGTATTTCACAACTTTAATACACTGCAAATAAGCATTACACTGTTCCTGGTTTCACAAAAAATATTATGTTTAATACAGATTGAAAATGTATTTACATGTATCATGTTATTACTTGCATGCGTTTAAAGAATGTCAGACAGATTCTCCTAGTTAAAGCATTAGTGTTGAGATGCTAGGTTTGTTTCCCCCCTTATACTCTTTGTTGAGACTTTCATCTTTCTCAAGTTCTTGTTCTGCCAGACAGAATTAATCATCAGCTATGATGAAAAAAGAACAAGAGCAGCAGAGGTAAACAAAAACAGCCGCAATATTTCATCAAAAACGTCATGCGTCTGAGGTACATCTCTCCAAGAACTATAGAAGCTGCCAGCTTTGGGTCTGGGTCTGTACACGTGATGTGAATGCTACGTGATGTGAAATTTTTTTTAAACCAGCTGAGTAGGTAAATCTGTTAATGCCACCTAAGTGGCCAATTGGCTGAACCCCGCGTGTAAACATTTCATTTACATCCATTCACATGTCAGACATTCAAATGTCAGGAACACACTCAAATCCAGCATGCATCACTGAACCATTTTTAAATCTGTAGAAAAAGTAGATGGTTCTAAATTTATCTTTTTTCCTTCATTTGACCTAGTCATACAGCAGAAAATTTCATCTTCCTTATTTAAACACACTACAGCTGGTGTTCGATTTGATTTATTCCCTTGGTCCTCTAAAGGTACAAACACCTAGGATTATGATAAAAATGTTTCTAAAAACCGCTCCATTAAGATGCTGTGGCAATTTCAGAAGTGCTCTTGAAAAAAGCTCCTTTGCACAGTTGACCTTCACTAATTTCATGTAATTTCCTCTGGAAGGACGAGCACATGCATCACTAGATCTCCTTACACCTCTGCTACCAACATCCCCAAGGACACATCATCATCATCGACTTAGCATGTAATCATGCATGATTTTCAATTGTGAAAAACGTCTCATGAATATAAAATGAGCCTTTCAACTCTGCTTAAGAGAGATACGCAAATACCATGAAAGATACCATAATTATCATAAAATCTGACCTGACTAAGGTTCTTAAAAATTAAACCAAGCATAATTTATTGGGTGAAATTTGCTAAACAGTGTTTGGGTGCAAAACCTTGCCTCTCAATTAAATACCACTTGCAGTACAGTTTAACAGACACTAAAGGCATAAATATAGTGCTATATTTAAATGTAAATGTTTTTTTTCCCTCTTTCTATGTATATTACAGTGTAAAATGTGGTAACCTGCAATTGTTACCTTTAAGAGCTATTTCTAGGTTTGTATAAATTAATGTATTTAGGTGGATTCAGCTATATTAAATAATACAATTCACTTGAGTAAAAACGGTTAATTTGGATGTTAATATTTTTTTTCAGTGTAGAAAAAAAAGATATTCAATTCACAAAACCCAGCACTATTTGTCTGTCATAATTAACAATGTACATGAACCATCCAGGGAAAGTAGATTTGTGGATCTTTTGGTTGATGACAGCAGTAATTTATCAAATGATGATCAAGTGAAAGAGAAAGAGTGTTATATCTTGGCACATATCCAAAAGTTTTTCCAACATTTCCTATTCAGGCATTGGTGTGGTGCTAATATATTCAGTGCAAGTGCTTTCACATATTGAGCTGTGGTGCTCATAGGAGACCCGGGTTCAAGTCTGGCCCAGGTCATCCTGTTCCCCTCTCTCTCTTTGACTTCCTGTCTCCCTACTACTGTGTATGGTAATTAATATGAAAAAACAAATCTGATTGCTGTCTTTCAGAGCTATTCATCTCCGGTCTTGGATGTCTACTTTCTGCAGGGTTTAGCTCCAACAGTAATCAAAAACCAAACAAGTATGACTTACTTTCTTCTAGGAAACATAAAAGATTTTTATTCATACAATAGAAGTCAATGCTCACATCATCTTTTGTTTTTTGCAGTTTTCCTTCTGCAGAAGAAAGCAAATCATACAGGTTTAGAACAATTTTTGAAGATGAAGAATTTCCTCAAAATTTCAAGCAGGTGTGTTTGATAAGGATTGTAACTCATCTCCCCAGGACAGCAGCTCTCTAGGACCGAAGCTGAATTGCCCTGCACTGTAAAAAAATGCTGTTCTTACTCAGAGTTTTTGTCTTGTTTCTAGTTAAAATATCTTAAAGTTCTTAAATCAAGAAGCATTTTCTTGACAAGTAAAAATTATTTTCTTGTTTTCAGAAAAAATAAGTCAAAATTAAGTGAGTATTTCCTTAAAACAAGCAAAATAATCTGCCAGTAGGGTAAGCAAAATAATCTTATATCAAACCAAAAATAAGATATATAATCTTGTTTTCAGTTTGGATTAAGATTATTTGGCTTACCCCACTGGCAGATTATTTTGCTTGTTTTAAGGAAAAACCCACTTAATTTTGACTTATTTTTCCTAAAAACAAGAAAATAATTTTAACTTGTCAAGAAAATGCTTCTTGATCTTAATATTTTTAGATATTTGGACTGGAAACAAGACAAAAATTCTAAGTAAGAACAGCATTTTTTGCAGCGTGCTGTACAGTCTCAGAACAGTACGCCAGATCATCATATTCGAACATCTGTTAGTTGTAGCCTGCTGCATCCTCCACAACCTAGCACTCAGAACTAGCACTTCTTTTTTTGGTGTATTTGTGGCACTACCTAATTTGCATAGATCTTTCAACAAATCAAGTGCTAAAACAACAGACAGCATGTGCAAATACTCAACGCTACCACTCCTTTTCACCGAATCCCTTTGTGTTTAAGGTCTAATGAACCTTTAATGTGTGTCTGTGTCATTATCTCACCGCGGTTCCTTCCACAATGTCTCTCCAAATAGGCTTCTCCCCGGTTCCCTCGCTGAAGTCCAGCAGGTTATCCACCACCACTTGACCTATGAGGTCATGTCTGGAGAAACGGTCGAAGTCGTAGACGGAGAAGTGGAGCTTGCGCGAGTGCAGCTCAGCCAGGGGCACGCCGAACTGGAACGTCTCATTAAAGATCGGGTTGAGAGTTTTTCTGTGCACCTGCAAACCAAAGCCCAAGCGGAAATGAGAGAAAGTGAAGGAAATTAGATAAGCGGAGGAGCTGAGAGGGAAAAGTGAATGAAAGGAGCAAACAAGAGATTGGTTAGCATCAAAAACTGCAAATGCATAAAGTTAATTCAAAATGCGTCGGCTGATATAGATGTATTTTTAGATGAACTAGGGCAGTGGGAAAAAAATCCACTGGCAGGCTGAGAAACGCAGATCTTAATGAGTCCTAAGAGGGTCTGCCATCTGAACAGTGGATTATTGTAAAAGCAGCAAGCTGACTGCTGCTTCGCTAGGATAAAAAAAAGATACCTTAGTCTGAAATTTCTTCTTCCTATCAGGCAGTAAGTAGATCTTGACATAAGGATCGGAGAAACCATTGGCATCCTTCGCCGGGAGGTCCAGGGCTTTCAGTATCTTGACCACCAGCTGCTCCGTGCTGTAAGAAAGACATGTCAGCGTCACCATAATTCACTTTGAACTATCTGGAACTTCCTGCGCTTGCTAGCCTGGGCGTGAGTTCATTTCAGCATCATCTAACTGGCAATGACAAGAGAGTTGGTATATGCTGAAATAAGCTGACATCCAGGCCAGTATCGGGACAGCATTGCTGCACTGAGTTCAGTGAGGCTCAATGGCTGTCACCGAGGCTCAGGAAAACAGGAACAAAAAGAGGAGGTGCCAATGGTACAACCCGGCTCAATGACTTGGAATTAATTGACAGATGGACGGAGCCGTACTTGTGCTGCGCAAGCTAAAAGGATCTTGTACAAACGTGAATATATGAGATAATACATCCCTAATGTGAATAAAAAGACATGAATATTTAATGCGTAATGCAATGACTGTGGCCTCCAACACCGGACTTTATAAATAATCCAGAGCTTATTACGAAGCAAACCATAGGTCATTTCAAGGCTAGACAGCAGCGATCTGGTGCCAAGCACAGCACGACCGTGAACTTTTGATGCGCGAGGCTCACGCAGTGTTTGCGCAGATGTAAATAAGAGAGGCGGGGGAACTTCTGTGGTTGCTAATCAGGCCTCATTAGAATGTGTCTCTCAGCGTTAACAAATGCGTCACCCTTTCATTAGGACACCTAAACAAATCAGCAACACTGGAGGAGGAAGAACACAAGCAGAAATCCAATACGGCCTTAGACTGACATGTCAGTCACAAAGAATGACATGACATGGTACAAATCTCAACAAATCAGGATGAAAATAAATACATTAATCATGCGATATTATCATCTAATTTGTAAGTGACAAATTTAATCATACAATGCTTGCAAGACAAGGATTAAAATGCTGTTTACACTGACAGCACTTTGAAGCGACGTGAAGTCATTATTTTTCAAAAATGGTTGGCAAATCCACCAAAGTAAGCAAAAGGATTTTGACTTTTTTATTCAAAGAATTTGGGAGGGAGGGAGGTAAAGGGGGTTATGGTTTCCACAAAAATATTAAGCAATTGTTTTCAACTGTGATAATAATAAATTAAGATTTTAGATGCAAAAGCCTCTAAGTGCCGTCTGAATTTTTCTTTTAAAATTAGCATTTTTATCAAGCTTGTATGTTTATGTTCAGTCATTTTACTTTAATGCCAATGGAAAGGACCTATTAACTGCCATTAAACATACAAGCTTGATAAAAATGCTCATTTTAGAAGAAAATTTCAGACGGCACTTGGGCTTTTGCATCTGAAGTCTTCAAATGTTTCCTTAGCAGCAAATCAGCTGCTAATATATTGTAATAATATTACTGTTTATACTGTATATTTGATCAAATAAATGCAGCTTTGGTTAGCATAAGAGACCTCTTTAAAAACACTTAAAGCAACACCATGGAACATTTGCTCACGGTTCCCCCATGTGGTTAATAAGCGCAATTGTCTGTTACCAGTGTCGTAAATACTGTCGCTGTTTAAGCTTCCCTGTGGGCAGCGCAATAGATGTGAATTTGTTGACTAAAGCTGAACCGGCAAATGCAGAAACTTCGTTTGGAACCGATCAGGTAAAGTAGCCCGTGTTACACTATGTTCAACAAATATTACATAGTTTTATATATTGTTACTCCAGAATTGAAGAGTACAATGACAAAAAGAGGGGTAGTATGTTAGCCTAGTTTTTTTGCTCACATAGTTCGTATGTAGCATTGTTTGCAAAGGGTGTAATTTGTACAACAGACTAAAATGCTGTCCGCATGGTTTTGAGACTTGCATATTAGATTGTTTCGTCTTATAGTTAGCTGTTGGTTAACTCCACCCAGGCTACAAGTAAAATGTGTGACGTATGCCATAAAACAGGTCGCACTCTTCCGCTGGCAGGGGATGGGTGGGGCTGTGTGTACCGACCCGAACAGGAAACTTGCAGAGTGTGGTTGTAGCCGCTAGGAGGCTGCTCAGGTAGCAGCGGCAGTAGAATACATCCGGTTAAGAGTTGTTCTACCACTGAAATAATTAGAGACATTATTTTAAGGTCAAAAAACTACATAGTGTTGCTTTGAAAAATCTAACAGACTCAAAACTTTTGAAAAGTATTGTACATTTATTTAATTAGTGCAATTAATGCCATGCTATTAATGCCCACTGAAAGCAGGTGGTAAGCAAAATTCATCAAATGATAATCAAATGATGGACCGAGTGTTATAATAATGAGAATATGTACAGATGCGTTGTGTAGATTACCATACTTGCAGCATTTTAACCATGATTCAGATGCCATGAGCAGCGCAGAGAAGCGGCGACCACCAACGGAAGTGCAAACAGTGATTCATCCCCTGAATTCATTGGCTAGAGGTCGAGTAGGACCACCTACTAGCAACCAACAGCACAAAAACTCTGAAATGTCCTCCGCTTTATTCGCTGTCAGCGTGAGTGGCCCTTAAGATGTTCTTGCTAATAGTAAAATCATATCAGATTACAAAATAAGATACTTGTTGACATTTCAAGTTAGAAAAAACATTCCCAGATGCATTTTGAGCTGTCCAGTCTAATATACATTATATCAGTTTGCTGGAATTAGAAGTGAATCTCACGGCAAGTGGCATGCAGCACAACAGCACACTTTAAATCAGACTGGTCTTTAGAAATGTACGGTGCTATTAGCACTCAGGGCTATAATTGAAAATGACAGGCTCTGTCTTGCCCACATTAGGGTGAGCATTTAAAGTCGCACAACGGCTTTTCATTATTTAGTGACAGGCTCCTTTAAATCCCCCCCACCAACACCACCACCTTTACAAAATCACTGCAAAACAAAACAAGAACTCAAACAAAAGTCATGCATTTACACATGCCGTCTGAAAGTGCTCGTGTGGAAAATACAATGATCGGCACTCAGCTGGAATCTGACAAATAGATGGATAAATTAAAATAATAATAAAACAACATTCAGCTCAAACCCTCGCAAACAATAGGTTGGAAATAGCTGCTATTCCCTCCACGCCGCATGTGTTATCGGCCTACTGCTGTGCTGATAGAAAGCTACGTCCCACCGGATGTGACTCTGACTGACAGTGTCAACCTGCCCGCTATTCCCAAAATGCTTGTAGCTGTGACATATTCGCATTGATGTATTGCAAACGCAACAGCATAGCAGGAGGTGTGATGATGTCAATTAAACACACGGAGATGAGAAACAATCTTGGCCACTAGCTGTCTCGCAAACACTGAGTAACATGTCCGGTAGCATTTGCTTTGAAAGAATAAAAATTCTGTTCATTTCCTCACCATAGTGAATTGAACATAATGTTATATCACAATTAGTGCTGTCAAACGATTAGTAAAAGTTTGTGTTTACATGACATATGTGTACTGTGTATATAAATATATATATATATATATATATATATATATATATTAGGGGTGTAACGGTACACAAAACTCATTCGGTATGGGTTCGGTACAGCAGGTGGGGTGAAAACTAAACATAAAATTGCTTCTGTTTTTATTAAACAGTGGTTTACTGAACAATATCTGTCTTTAAATATATTCAACTAAATTATAACTAAAAGTTTCTTAAGGATAAAAAATTGTCTGCTAATGCTAAACTATGTAGGGAGCCCTTACTTGAACATTATGCGGTAACACTTTATTTTATAGTGCCATAGTTACACGTTACTACATGTACTTACTACAGTAATAACAGTAAATTATGCATAATTATAAGTAACTAACCCTTAACCAAACCCTAACTGTAACTCTATAGTAAGTACATGTAGTTAATTAATAGTACTCAGTATTTATTTCAGTAATTACAGGGTAACTACGGCACTGTAAAATAAAGTGTAACCCTATAATATTAAAGGTTAACAACTGAGCCCAAACTATTAGCCTAAATTCATTTGTTATTTATTTTAAGATATAATAATCAAAACTCAATTAACAAATTGTATGCAAACATGTTGCACATAAGGCAGTTTTTGCATTAATTTCTACATCTAATTATAAAATTGTTTTAATAATCAAGACATCACTAACATATTAAGTAAAATATAATGAATATATAGGCTAATACAGAGCATATATTAAGTGAAAGAGTTCATTTCTTTAGCGAACTAACAAGCTGTGGACACTGACTGGCTTTTCTGAGGTAAATGCTATGTGACATTGTTTACAAGCTGTTTTATTGATGTCTTTCCACGGTTAAAACACTGACTGAGCGATTACACAAGATATGACAGTTTCAGTAAGTTGTACTGTATCTTTCAACATACCTTCAGATGTTCATGTTTATTCTGTAACTAGTATTAAAGAGGAAGAGATGATCGCATTCACTCACGCACCGCGCTGCCTGTTGAACTGAGGTGCCTATATACAGTGATCTGTCACGCCACATCAAAGCGCGTCAAAACAATATATATTATGTTCTATATATATATATATATATATATATATATATATATATATATATACACATACATACATACATGTGTACATGTAAATATTTCTTAGATATATACATGTATGTGTGTGTATTTATATATACATAATAAATATACACAGTACACACACATATATTATTATTTTGGATGCGATTAATCATTTGACAGCACTAAATATGAGTAATTTTGTCACAATAATGATATACATCATGATAGTTATTTTTGCTAAAAAATTATATTACAATACCAACATTTTTGATACCATTAAAATTTCACAATTCTCAACACCAAATCAATATCACAGGAAAAACTAATACTAGCCTAACTAATATAAGTAAAAAGACAAGTAAAACAGTCCGTAAGAAAATAAATTAAAACTAATTACAAGCAATAGGACAAAGAATAAAACAATAAAACATACAAAAAATGTGTTTACGTGAATACACATTTTTGTGTGTATTTGACAGTTTAAGGGCAATAAGCCATGCAAAAGATTTCGGTACTCAGATGATGTGTGAGCGGCTGCTTTATATGCATGCGCATGTTTAAACTGGCAGTGTTAAAAAATGCATGTAAACGAACCCGCTTGACTGTCTTTCTTCTTCAGAACACAAAAGATGTTAGACAGAATATCTAAACTTGTTTTTTTCATAAAATGAATGTGAAGGGTGACCACGGCTGTTCACTATATGGAAAAGAACAGCTCAGACATTCTAGTAAACATCTTATTTGTTCCACAGAAGAAAGCAAGTCATACAGGTTTGGAACGGTTCAAGGAAATGACAGAATTTTCATTTCTGTGTGAAATATCCCTTTAATTCAAAAGCTTTCCATCTCCTACGCACTCGCAATTGTGACATACTCACCTTAGAACTCACAGCAGAACATAATAGACCGATAATGTGATGAACATGAACAGAAGTGTCAAATCATTTATTTGAACTACTCCCTATGTGTAAAGAATGAGATATCAATCTCCACTCACCCATCTTCATCTCTTTCTCTCCCTCAGCCTCCTCTGTAATTCTGTCCGAAACACCGTGCTGTGTTATTATGTGTTGACAGGCTGTGCTGTTTAAAGTGGCTGGTCATATATAATTCATGAGTGAAACAGCCTCTCCTTCCTTCAATTCTCAAACATCAGCACTTTCCACCATTCTAATGTCCCTCTGCGTGACGGCAAAATAAAGGACCCGGTCTGACGTTCACGGGCTGCCCACAACGGGCCTGACTATAACTCATTGTGCTGACTGCAACTCCCCTGCTTCTTTCTCCAGCTCGCCTTTTCAATTGTAAGCCCTGCCGATGAGATCTATTTATAACCCACTGATGTATTGAGAAGCATGGATCCACATTGTGTGACAGTTCCATACGAGACGCTTCCCCGTGGGGAGAGGAGGTGATGGTGGGATGGATCCGAGCGGACTCACTTGAAGGCGTAGCGCAGAAGGAAGCTGATTTTGCCGCAGTTGTCGCCTTGTTTGCCATCGCCCTGGTCTCCCTGGCGCAGCCGGTAAAGTTCTGGTTTGATCTGCCCAATGCTGGTCAGCTGCTCACTCTTCTCCTCACCATGGAAATCAGGGCTGGAGAGCTGGTGAGTCATGGGCTTAGGCCTGGAGAGAGACCAGAGGGTGAACACACTCACTCATGCGCATGTATAGATAAACTCCCAACCACACGGGCTGCTGGGAGGATCTCACCACACCTTTAAAGAACATCTTCAGATGATATTTCACCCCAAAATAAAAAAAGAGGACATTATTAAACGACATATTCCTTAAAAAAAGGAAGCCTATTTGAACATTTTGGATTTTACTTTTTATTGATTACTAATGCAAATGAGGGAGGGGAAGTAGATATTAAAATATATTTTTTTAAATACTTATATAATGTAAAGTATTTATCATGGTATTTGTTGTTTTGCATTTAAATTTGTGATTAACTTTAAATGAACAAATTGTTTACATGATTACAGTAATTTTTACTGTAGTGCACCACAAAAATTATTGTATTGCCATTATGAGATCTTTCTTTCTTTCTTTTCCAAAGATTTCTATTTGAAATGAATGCTGTTCTTTTGTACTTTCTATTCATTAAAGAATTCTGAAAAAAAGTATCATGGTTTACACAAAAAATATTAAGCAGCACAACTGTTTTCAACATTGATAATAATAATAAATGTTTCTTGGACTTTAAATCATCATATTAGAATGATTTCTGAAGGATCATGTGACACTGAAGACTGGAGTAATGATGCTGAAAATATAGCTTTGCCATCACAGGAATACATTACATTTAAAAATATTTATAATATAAAGAAAACAGTTATTTTGGTAATTATATTTCACAATAGATTTCTCTCTCAACAGTAGCGTATGTAAGATTTTTCAGCAAGCAAAAACACTATATTTTACTTGAATACAAAATTCTACAACAAAACACAAACTACACACCCATTCCATCATCCTGCAGCACACACACACACACACACACGCACACACAGAGAACCACAGACAGGAACCAGAGGAAAAGGTCACTGGCCTGGTGGTGACCTGCGGCTGAGGGTGGGCATTGGGCAGGTCTTTCGCAGCTGAGCCTCCTTCTGTTGCTGGGGGCAACTCAGGAGATGTCTGGCTCAACTTAAGGTTTGCTGGAAGAGAAAACATAAGCCATAGAAAAGATGAAAGGAGCGTAGTTAAGAGAATGGAGTATAATTAACAATGATCATTGTCTCTTAGGTCTCACAAAGAGTAAAGTAGTGCTTCCAAGATTTATACAATGTAGAGTTTTGCTCACCAGCATTGTTGGGATAAGAGTCCATGTCTAGGTAGGAATGCTCCTGCATCTCCTGTGGACCCCCAACCACACCCCCAACTACCAGCCCCCCTCCGCCCTCCACCCCCATCAGATCGGAGAAATGGGGGTGATGCTGACCATGCTGGGAGAGCGAGGGATACAGCGAGGAAGAGGAGTGAGTATCCTTCTTTTGCAACAGGGGAGGAAGGAGCGAGGAGCCCCCTCCACCTCCGACCCCACCCAAACTGGCACCGCCAGGCAGGAGCCCCGACGTCAAGCTCAGACCCCCTCCTTCCTTATCTCTCCACGGCAACCAGCAAAGCTTCCAGGAGACGAAGAGAGAGACAGAGAGTAGCACAATGCCACAGAACGTTACAATGACGGAGAGCAGACTCACAGAGATCTCTGAAACAGAGAGAGAGAAGAGAGAGGGTTTGATTTATTACAACCTTGAGAGGTAACAAAAATCGTAAGAAATGTAATGATTCTGATTCAGTTCCATTGAACGCTTACGGTTCCTTCCAAATCCACTAATGGTTCTTTTAGGACTAAAATGATTGGTCATAACTAGATACTAAACACATATACTAAGTAATAATAATAAAAATAAAAACCAAAATTCATCTACTAAACAAAACCTCATAACCTAATTAAAAAATATTTGGTAACATTTTAATTTGTTTTTATTAAGGTACCACTCAAAGTGGTTCAGAATGTCTATAATTAAATATTACATTATTTTTATTTATCCTTTATTTAATCAGGAGATTCCACAAGATCTCTTCTTTCAGAAAGTCCTGGTCCAGATGGTTTCACACATTAAAACATATATAAATGCATTAAACAACACAAAACTATTTAAATCAAATCAAATTTCCTTTGGAGCAGTTTGTAAAATTAAAATATATATTTAATTAATATTATTATACTTGTAATGTTGGGAGTTGTGACAACAAGGGGTAGATCCATGTGCAGGCTTTATTAGAATGAGCGTAGTCATACAGGCAAGGGTCAAACACCAGCAAACAGAAACATAAGGGCAAGGCAGAAGAGTAATCCAAGTCACCGGCAATGGTCAGGGCAGGCAACAAACATCAAACAAGGAATAAACAGTCCAGGGTCAAAAACAAGGCAAGGCTAGGAACTAGGAACAAGGATTAACACAGAAAACATACGACTAAACACTACTCAGCCCTGTTTGTGTGTCTGGGTGTGTGTGATTGGTTCCTAGATGGGGACACGGGTGGAGGTGCCATCTCGTCCGTAGACACGGGCAGAGGTGCCATCTGCCATCTCGTTTGTAAACACGGGCGGAAGTGCCATCTCGCCCGTAGACACGGGAGGAGCAGCCATCTCGTTCATAGACACGGGCGGAGATGCCATCTCGTCCGTAGACACGGGCGGAGATGCCATCTGCCATCTCGTCCGTAGACACGGGCGGAGATGCCATCTGCCATCCCGTCCGTAGACACGGGCGGAAGTGCCATCTCGTCCGTAGACACGGGCGGAGGTGCCATCTCGTCCGTAGACACGGGCGGAGGTGCCATCTGCAATCTCGTCCATAGACACGGGCGGAAGTGCTATCTTGTCCGTAGACACGGGGGGAGCAGCCATCTCGTTCGTAGACACGGGCAGAGATGCCATCTCGTTCGTAGACACGAGCAGAGATGCCATCTCGTTCCTAGACATGGGCGGAAGTACCATCTCGTCCGTAGACATGGGCGGAAGTGCCATCTCGTCCGTAGACACGGGCGGAGATGCCATCTGCCATCTCGTCCGTAGACAGGGGCGGAGATGCCATCTGCCATCTCGTCCGTAGACAGGGGCGGAGATGCCATCTGCCATCTCGTCCGTAGACACGGGCGGAGATGCCATCTGCCATCTCGTCCGTAGACACGGGCGGAAGTACCATCTCGTCCGTAGACATGGGCGGAAGTGCCATCTCGTCCGTAGACACGGGCGGAGATGCCATCTGCCATCTCATCCGTAGACAGGGGCGGAGATGCCATCTGCCATCTCGTCCGTAGACACGGGAAGTGCCATCTGCCATCTCGTCCGTAGACACGGGAAGTGCCATCTGCCATCTCGTCCGTAGACATAGGCGTAAGTGCCATCTCGTCCGTAGACACAGGCGGAAGTGCCATTTCGTCCGTAGACACGGGCAGAGCAGCCATCTCGTTCGTAGACACGGGCGGAGGTGCCATCTCGTCCGTAGACACTGGTGGAGGTGCCATCTCGTCAGTAGACACTCGTGGAAGGACCATCTTGTCCGTAGACACTGGCGGAGAGGCCATCCTGTCCGTAGACACTGGCGGAGCGGCCATCCTGTCCGTAGACACTGGCGGAGCGGCTATCCTGTCCGTAGACACTGGCGGAAGGGCCATCCTGTCCGTAGACACTGACGTGACTCTGGAAGAACAGCGGACACGTGACGAGGCTCTGGAAGATCAGCGGAGACGTGACGAGGCTCTGAAAGATCAGCGGAGACGTGACAAGGCTCTGAAAGATCAGCGGAGATGTGACAGGGTTCTGGAAGATCAGCGGAGATGTGACAGGGTTCTGGAAGATCAGCGGAGACGTGACAGGGCTCTGGAAGATCAGCAGAAACGTGACAGGGCCCTGGAAGATCAGCGGAAACGTGACAGGACTCTGGAAGATCAGCGAAGATGTGACAGGGCTCTGGAAGATCAGCGAAGACGTGACAGAGCTCTGGAAGATCAGTGAAAGACGTGACAGGGCTCCGGAAGATCAACTGTGACTTGACTTGGTTCAGGAATGACAGCCATCGTAGCTGAGGGCTCAAGCGTGGCAGCCATCTTAGCTCAGGGCTCAAGCGTGGCAGCCATCGTAGCTGAGGGCTCAAGCGTGGCAGCCATCTTAGCTCAGGGCTCAAGCGTGGCAGCCATCTTAGCTGAGGGCTCAAGCGTGGCAATTACAGGGCAGGAAGAGGCATAAAGCACAGGGCTAGTAATCTTTAAAACAGTACATGCTGGTAATAAAGATGGGCCAAGCCCCGTGGCTTCTATAACGTATGGGACGGGACAACAGAGTTGGAGATCCACGTGCAGGCTTTATTAGAATGAGCGTAGTCATACAGGCAAGGGTCAAACACCAGCAAACAGAAACATCAGGGCAAGGCAGAAGAGTAATCAAAGTCACCGGCAATGGTCAAGGCAGGCAGCAAATGATCAAACGGGGAATAAACAGTCCAGGGTCAAAAACAAGGCTAGGAACTAGGAACTAGGAACTAGGAACTAGGAACTAGGAACTAGGAACTAGGAACTAGGAACTAGGAACTAGGAACTAGGAACTAGGAACTAGGAACTAGAATTAACATGGAAAACATACAACTAAACACTACTCAGCCCTGTGTGTGTGTCTGGGTGCAGCTTATAAAGGGTCCACTGATGGGAAACAGGTGCAAGTGTGTGATTGGTTCCTAGATGGGGAATTATGGGAAATGTAGTCCAGAGTGATGTATAACTGTGTGTGCACCAAAATGGTGAACTGGCGACCTCTGGTGGGGAGTAGCAGGAACCAGCAGGCGCCGAATATGTAACAATACTATTGTAAAATGTCATATCGTCATATAAAAAAACAGTCATATATAACATTGATCTAAGTATCACAAGTCTTAAGTACAGTTACATGGTTCATTTTGAGTTGTGGTTCAATGATTGATTCAGTGAGTAAGTGAGTCATTAGACTGATTCAAACTGACAACTCACTGTCTTTTTGACCAGTTCATTATAAAGAACAGGTTGTTAATCCTTAGTTAATGTGAGTTAATCCTTCCCTGCTGTCAAAACCCTACCTTACTGGGAACCCAAAGCAATGACAAAACTTCTTTTAGCTATTGAGTGTCTGATTAGAAAAGACAACAATACTCAAGTACTGTAAAAGGTTTTGCCACAAACTCAACTGACTGGCTTCTTTCCTGTATGATTTCATCATCTCTCTCTGTACATGATTTATGAGCTTCTACAACTTTTGACCTCCTAACTGAACTCCTTTCCACTAATTGATCAAAGAAATAAAAACAGTATAAATAATATAAATATTCTATAAGAAAAAACATTTGTCAGACGCTAGGCTCTGTTGTGCAGTGAATCCTCCGCCGCGGTCAGTCATCTCGTCACTTACTCTTGTCATGTGATCAGTGAACTCTGATTCCTGCTGAACTACATACAACTTTGCTGTTCCTGTTGGATGAGCTGGATGGGACTGAAGCGACCGTTATCCGACTGAATTAAATGGTTTTTATTTCTACAAAAAGTAAAACGACAGTGGAGGCGTAATGTAAACGTAGCGGTGGCATATTCTATCCTAATTTCACCCTCACACTTCGTCATGGCAATACCACGTCACAAGATCTCGTCACACCCCTAGTTTTAACTAACATTTCTCTTTTATTTTTGATTTCTCTCATCTATTTACTATCTGTGTATACAGTAATTTTGCCATCTTTCTCTCTGATCACATTCAATTCACATTGCATTATGTCTGTTTTCATTGCTCTGTATAGCCCAATTGCGGTTCAGGAACACTTCCTTATCGAGAGATGAATACAGACTTTCAAGAGCTGTTAATGGAAACGAACATCACAGAATTCATTCGGTTACAGTATTTTTTAAATGAAACTCAGTTCTCAGTTTCCAACCGTAGGTAACAAACTTGATTGCATAATCTGGGAGGGTGAACACAGAGATATTTGAAAAGAAAAATGTGCAAATGAGGTAGCGTTGGCAGACAGATGCTGCGCTTAGGGAATGACTGGAAGAAACCGAGGGAAGTGCAGAGAGAGAGAGAGAGAGAGAGAGAGAGAGAAAGAGGATCAGAAGGAGAAAAAGGAAAGGAGATGGCGCATTGTGCCTGTAAATTACCACCGGCTCTCCCAACATTCGCAAGCCCTTATCTGAATACAAAGCCAAGAAAACGATGGATTTATTTCCAAGCAGAAAGTGTCAATGCCAATGACAATTTCCACAAAGATGTCCTCTAAACTGTGATTAAGCCTTATGACTCTGTCTCTCCCCGAGTATGAGCTTTCAATCACGCAGCCTTTAATAACAATTTCTATGAGAGTGTGCATGAGTCACTTGAAAAAATTAGACTTTGGCAAGTCGGTTTCAGCAAGAGAACAGCTCCTCTCCAACAAGCATGGACAAACAAGTGCCTGCCAATCAGGAAAAACAAAGGACCTGTCTGTCAGCCTGACTCTCGAGAGCTCTATTCAGATCTTACGCCCACAAAGTTCCTCAGTACCTTGCTCTCACATCACTTCCTCAGACACAACACCCACCAGCTCTAAAACCCCCAAGGGTGGTTCTACCTTGAGCTACTCTGTAATTTCTATTATGCAAGGAGGCTATATCGTATGACTATCCGCTCTCCCTTCCGTCATGCCATCTTTATCAGTTTTTGTTTCACCATCTTCTTCTCCCAACCGCTCTCTTTCCCTCGATGCATCGTCCACACAGTTGCAGATCTCCAAAGAGCGAGCCCGTGTTGGGCAAAATTCAGAATCGGCTCTGTTTCAATTTATAATTTTAATTGAATTGACCACGTCTCACAGGATGTTGGAACGAAATTTAAACTGAAATGACAGGAAGAGGATTGCAAACAGTCATAAAAGAGAGGGATTTCAGTTATGCAACATAACAAAATGAGCAGGTCTGGATCATGTTGTTTGGCTCTCTTTGAAAACCTCTGGTAAATTATGAATATTTTGAGACAGTTCTTCAACCATGTTTCATAAAATGAGAGCAGTATATATAATATATTAATTTAGTAATACATCAAATGTAAATTTGAATAAATTATATTATATTAATTCAGTAAAACAAAATTATATTATAATAATGAATTTTTAAATATATTAAATATATAATATATTAAATATATATTTTTATATAAATATATATATTTATTTTATTATATATAATTTTACCTCCTTAAATTCACCTTTGGGTTTCATCTTGAATATGTTAATAAATACACATATATTATTATTATTGTAGTAAAATGTCTCTGTAGAAAGATGCAAATCCAGATCTAAATTATCAGCTGTGTAACTAACCCATGGCTTAGACAGAAATCTAAGGTTAAAAATAGTTTTTTTTTCTTTTTTTTTTTTCTTTTCTGATTCACCTTGTTACTGTATGCTTGACAGCATAGGTACCCTTCAGCAATAGTGCACATATGTGCTATACTATGAGTAAACACAAATGTGAATTATGATTCTGAAATTTTTAATTAATTTCTGAAACCTTGGCATGACTGCACACACACACACACACACACATACACACATACACACACACAAACAATCTCTTCTGGTACGCTACAGGAGAGATATCATGCTTTCCATTCTCATCTTACACCACCTTCATCATTTGTCACCCTTGTTTCTCCTATGCCCTCATCCTTTCCTTCTCCCCCTCCATCCTACTCCTCTCCTTCCAACCTTCTTATCCTCCCTTCTTGCTGTTTTCCTTCTTCCTTTCTCTGTACTTTCTGTCTCTCTTTGGTGAATAATTTATCAGTCTCTGTATGTCATTAATCACTACTTGTTCAAAGATATGATCAGAGAGAGATACAGAGGGAGGAGAGAAGGGACTGATCTGTCAGCTTGAAGAACAAGACGCAGATAGAGAGAGTGAGAAAAACGTAAATAGCAGGAGAAAACGTTAGAGAGTGGAACAGGAAAGGAGATCAGAGATATGAATGGAGGAAAGATGAAAATGGAGAGAGAAGGCATGCAAAATTATAAAGCGAGAAAGAGGAAGAATGAAAACGAAGCAGTGGTTCACTTGTGTCTATAAAGGATTAAAAAAATTTAATTTATAAAACTATTATAAGCGATAATAGATTACACTATAAATTATAATTATGACATTTATACACCAGTGTAATTGTTCAATTCACTGTATAAAGGTTCACTGGCTACAAGAAGTTCATTTTAATTAAATATGAACAATGAAAAAAATGATGGATTGCTAAAAGCAAGGCTATTCAAGACAGCCTTGATTTTCAAGGCTATAAACAGAGAATAATTTATATACTACTTAAAATGTAGGTAGCTGCTGTTTTTCCCCAGACCTGGAGTGTTGGGTGGTCCACAAATTTTGTTTTACTGTGGTCCACCAGCTGAAAACATTTGAGAACCACTGTGATAAAGAAGGAAGAATGTCCTAACAATGTCTGAGGTGGTTTCGAGCCACAGTTTCGAGCCAGTCTAAGTTGGTCATTAATCGTCACTAACTGATGAGTTGGTCATCAGCTGGTTGACTAGCAGTCATGCTCCAAAACCGAACATTAAACTGCTAATAAGCAGCTTGAACCAGCAAATTACCAGCAAGAAACTAGCTAACATGTTCCAAAACACATGTTCCAGCTTAAAGTGGATTTTCCAGCAGGGGGCTGACAGAGAGAGAGGATGAAAACAAAACAAAACAAGGACATGTCAGAGAAAAGAGGGAGGGGCCAAGAAGGAGCTAACAGATTAGTGTACATGTTGAAGCAGACACATCGGCTGACTGGTCAAGATAACGCATTCACTTCACACGTCGAAGGTGAGGAAAAGAGAGAGATAGTGCCAGAGAGGGGTTAATAAAGTCTGCAAGCATTCCCCTGTGAAAAAACACGGCCTGGAATAAAGTGGACAGTGATGGAGAGAGGGAGAGAGAGAAGGATGGCTGGTGCGGGAGAGGAGGAACTGCAGGAATGAAAGATGTGGAGCAAAACAAACGGACACTGATGGAGAGAAAGAACTAAACACGGGATGGGTTTGGGATTAAAAAGGTTAATGTATTGATCTGATTGCAAAGAAAAGAGACTGTTCAGAAGCAGTATATCTGGGGAGGGAGTTTGATCTACAAACTCTGGGTTGACTGAAACAGGAGGATCAGTGTTCTGCCCCGATGCTAAGCTTTCATTTCATCTTGTCTCATAGACTTTTCCACACCATCAACACCTCCTAAAGAGCTGGCTAGGGTTGCACCAGCCCCTCGCAGTCTAAACCGAGTACATCATTTGGTTGCATCAATCCTTCCTAAAGCAAGAGTAGCTAGTAATTCGTAAGCTGTCCATGCAGTAATGTGACATTTACTTTTATCCGTTTTTTCCTCACATAACTGTCTACAATAATAAATGATACTTTTTTCAGGATCCTTTGATAAATAGAAAGTTCAAAAGAACAGCTTTGTTGGTACAATAGAAATATTAAAATAATTAGTTTATACTGTGCAACAAATAGTGTGTAATTTGTTAAATAATTAAGTTGTAGCGTACACATGGTTGGTGCAACCGGCCCCTGATGCTGAACACAGTCGGTCTAGTCTTTAGTTCTTATTCCATCAGCGAATATAAGCATTCACATAAGTGAATCTAGGCTATGCAGTAGGGGAGGAATCAAATGAAAGTGTCACTTTTGGTTTTCCACCTGAGTGTGTTATTAAATACACTTTAATATAAAATGGAGAGTGGCAAAATGTCTCCAGATAAAGCAGCAAATCCAAATTGAAATTTTCAATCCTGTTGTACAACTAAGCGGTATCTGACCATAAGCCTGCTTAGACAGAGACCCAGGCTTAAAAATAGTCTGTTCCACCTTGTTACCCTATGCTTGACAGCATGACTACCCTTCTGCTGTAGTGCACATATGGGCCATACTGTGAGTACAGAAGAGTTTAAAGAGCCTCGAGCAGCTTCCCTCAGTTTCCCACTAATTAATAATATGGTAAGCTGCCCGTCTTGCTCAGCTATGCATGTCACTATTTTGCAATGCATTCAGCAAAACAACATCCTGCACCAGATTTCCCTTATAGCTACATTAGTGCTTTACAGCTTTTGATCAGGTAAAGGTGTCAAGATGTTTTCTTTAGCAGATAGTTTTATGTCTTTCACTTAAATCTCTTGCTCTGGATACATAAGTGAGGGTCAGACTATCATTCATACAATTGATTTTAAATCATGTATTATATTGAAGTCCCTTATAAAGTTAAAAGCCATTTTCATCAAAGCCATTTTTATTCACATATGGTGCTTGAAAATTAGACGAATTGCTTGTGTATTTACATTTGTAAGTTGCTATTGGCTAAAAGCCTGTGCTAAATGAATAATCGTGAAATGTTAATTAAATTTTGGACACTGCTTCTAGCATACACTGTAAACCCTAACGCTCAAAATAATTAATTGGTTTGAGTCGGGCAAATTAAACAAATTAGTTCAATCAAATGAGTGTTTAGAACTTTCTTTTTCTTTTGAGTTCACAAAACGGACACATTTTAAGTCATTTGAACTGTTTCATTGTTTTGAGTTTTATGAACTTGTTTCTTTTAATTTAGACAAACTTCAATTTAAGTGAAACTGGGCTGACATTTTTATTTCCCAGCATGCTTTGCCATGGCATTCAAAGGGGAGTTATGCAAGATTAATGTTAAGTGGGAGATTTAGTAGTGTTTAATGCTTTTAACGTTTCTGTTATGCTGGGTTTTTGAAGGTTTACCATCAGGGTGACAAGTGGAGCATGAGCTTAGTTTGAGAACCGGTATGTTAGATGGTCTATATTATCGTACTCATTCAGCAGTTGTGATGCTATACTAATGTTATCAAAGCATTGTGTTATCAATTAATAAGTTAGCATTTACTGAATTAGCTAGCTATAGCTGGCAACATTTCCACCACTACTAAAAATATTTAAATTGAGATTACATGATAATTTTAAGTTAAACATATGAATTAGATTACTCAAATATTTCATGTTAAGAGCAATTAAAATGTATGATTACAAAATAAAACTTAAACTTTGAGTTTTGCAAACGTATTCAGGTTGACAGTGTATCCTTCACTATACCAAATGCAGGATTCAATCCAGCGCTGTCTTAAATACTAATGACCGACAATTAAGTCATTATGTTAAAACCTGTTAATATAAGCAAATGTCCAGAATTCATTCAAAATGGTTGTATTTATGACAATAAAACAAGCAAAACACCTTGTGTGCACTACAACATTCAACAGCGTTTTGGTTTTGGCATGCTCCAAAAATTAAACCCTTGCT
Source organism: Elopichthys bambusa (assembly GCA_037101425.1). Classification (NCBI taxonomy): domain Eukaryota; kingdom Metazoa; phylum Chordata; class Actinopteri; order Cypriniformes; family Xenocyprididae; genus Elopichthys; species Elopichthys bambusa. The sequence goes on from CM074435.1 coordinate 20,387,638, forward strand.
TGTGCTTAAAAAAAAAAAAAAAAGTTTAAAAGTAAAAAGTGTTTTTTTATTTTTAGTCCACCCAAAAATGAAAACTCTCATCATTTACTCACTCTCATGCTGCTTCAAACCTGTATGACTTTTTCTGCTGCAGAACACAAAAAGAGAATTTTAAAGGAATCTTTCAAATGTTTTTGTACATACAATAAAACACAGTGGGCTCCAAAATAACACTGGACCCCACTGACTTTCATTATTTGGACAAATATTATAATTACAAAATATATTATAATTATCAAAATATCTTCTTTTGTGTCCACCAAAGAAGTGAAGTCACACAGGTTTGCAAATGATGACAACATTTTCCTTTTTAAAGTAAAATAGCCCAGAAAATAGCCAGAAAAAAATGACAATGATTCTCTTGATGAAACCTCTGGTATCTATTTGGGTGATTTTAGGGTGTTTGGAGACCCTATAAAGGTAAGCTTGAGCAGCTTCATTCTTTCCCCCTCTTTTCACAAGTAGCTTAGATCCATTTCAATTACCTGTGGTTGTGCCATTTCATATTAAACAGAATGCAAGTCCAATCCCATTTCAATCACTGGGCACTTGGGAATTTAAACAATAATGACTAAATCTGTAAACAGGACAGTCTCACTCTGAACACAGCATCCAGCCATAACACCTGTGGTGGGCTTGGTGTGAATACAAATAAAAACGGCCAGGCGCAATTACATGAACGAGCAGCTTTTACCAGTGAGGCTCTTTCCCGGTCTCATGGCTCACTGAGGTGGGTTGATGATGAAAATTACCCTTTGAAGCCATGTCAGGCAGAAGTCAATATTTTGGTTAGAAGTTGGACATAAATCACAGCAATTCATTCTTTCGAAAGGCTTAACCAAAGTTTAACCAAAAATAAAAATTCTGTCATTTTACCACCCTCATGCCTTTCCAAACCTGTAACACACTTGGCATATAACTCATATGGGCCACTGATTTTGTGTCCTTTTTGTAGTTTGAAAGCTCCAGTACCCATCCATTGTTACTGCATGGAAAACAGCGACTGGTACAATGTCTTCTTTTGTGTGTCTTGGGCAAAGATAATAATTTATACTGGTTCATAACAACATGAAAATGAGTAAATGATGACAAAAATACTTATTTTTGGATTAGCTATCCCTTTAAAGGGTTTTTCTGTGCTCTTACCTGTGTTTATGGGTCCGCTAGGTCCTCTCATCATGTCGCTGAACTCTTGGCAGCTCGCACTCTGTCTGAAGCCTCCAGACCGGAAGCACAGTTCCTCCACCAGCACCAACGCCCTCTTACAAAGGTCGTCTTCCCAGTCCCCCGACATCCTCCAATCTGCATCGCACACCCACCCTGCACTCAACCAATTGTAGTGCAGCCCTCACTGCCCGCACCAACTGGACAGTGCCTGAGCGGAGAGGGTGTGTCTGGCCACTTTCTACGGTAGGATTCTGATAAAACAGAGCCTCGTTTTGGATTCTGGAGGACAATGTTTCAACAAGGAGCTGAGACGGTCTCTTTATGACCGTTAATTGAAACTTTTAACGGTTGCTAAACCCATTGGTAAGTGAGCCACAATCTCTCTTTTCAATAATAACATAGGCTCCTGGGGGGAAAGAAAACAGAAGGGGGGGGGGGGGGGGGGGGGGGGGGGGGGAGGAGAGAGAGAGAAGGAATGAGAGCAGGGGAGAAGACATTGCATACATTTATGAAGTAAAATTAAAACAGTGAAAAATCCATTATTGAATTGTATGTGCATTGTTCACAAGTTGTTTTTGAGCACATACTTGTTATAAAAGATGATAATGACATCCCTGAGTCCTTGTCATGGTGAAGGTGGGAATTCAATTCAGAGAAATGTTTTCTTCAATGAATATACTGTGAGACTATATTTAGGTTTGTTGTTCAGAAAACATAGCCTAGATTTTGTGGGCTATTACTCTCAGTTAATTCATCAGTCAGGGAAGAGGAGAGTGTTTTCAGGCTCAGTCCTTAAAGCAGCATCAGGGCAGAGTTAAATCTGAGACGTGTGGTGTATTTCCACTAGATTTGTCTCTTTGTTTTTTCATTCAAGCTTTAATGTTCATTGTGGTCCATGGCTGTATTTCTGGAATGTTCTACGGGAGCTTTGAAATTGCCTGAAAAGAGAAGAAGAAGAGAGAGAGAGAGAGAAAATGAGGCACACATCATTAAAAAAAACTGCTGTAAAATTATGGTTAAATTATAAAGGCAACCCGCTGGGCTTGCAGAGCTCAATAGCATACAGAAAAGAAATGTTCATTCTGGATATCTGTTTCTTCCCAAAGACAAACGGCTTTCCTTGTACAGTGTATCTCGGGAATGAGGATGTGGTCAACCACAAAACAAGTTTATCTTGTAAACTGTTGTTGCATGATACTCTGAAGATTGAAGGTGAAGTGTAATTTCTACTCCATTAACAATGCTAAACTTGAATTGCTAATTTGAGCTGCCTGACACATTGCCTTGACCAATAGTGTGAGGTTTGGGTTTTTGCTATTCCGTTTGGTTGTGTTATTTCTGCACCACCAATGTTACCAAACAGAATTGCATTAATAAATGTTTTCAGAAGAATTGGTCAGATAAATTGATAGCTCCACCCCAAACTCACACAATTGGTTGTACCAATGTTGCTGTGTATGGATGACATAATTATTTTTGTCTCTACATATCATCCGAGATATGATACATTTTTTATATAAAGTTTTATAATTATTACAGACAAGTTCAAAAGTCTCTTATGCTCACCTTGGCTGCATTTATTGGATCAAAAGTGCAGTAAAAACAGTGATATTGTTACAATATTACAATTCAAAATATGTTAAAATGTAATTTATTCCTGTGATGTCAAAGCTTAATTTTCAGCATCGTTAATCCAGTCTATAGTTTCACATGATCCTTCAGAAGTCATTCTAAAATATGATGATTTTCTGCTCAAGAAACATTTATTAGTATCAAATGTTGAAAACAGTTGTGCCTTAATATTTCTGTGGAAACCATGATATATAGGCTATAAATATATATTTTTTTCAGGATCTTTTTTAAAAGAACAGCATTTATTTGAATTAAAAAAAATTGTCTGCAACATTATAAATGTACATATCATTCCTCTTTCATCAATTTAATGTGTCCTTACCAGGGGCGGATTAATGCACAAGCTTCCATGGGCTGAAGCCCAGGGGCCTTCGCTGGGGAAGGGCCTACTGCCTGCACAAAAATAATATTTTTTTAAATAATTACTTTCATAGATGGGAGATTACAGCAGTGATAACTGCATTCTGTAACTGAACTCACACTTGTACATTTTCAGGAATCACAACCGTATTTTTAGCGAAGCCCTGCTGTGTGAATGGAACTGGACTGTTTCCTATTATTAATCCATGTCTTTATGGACCTTGCACTGGTGCACAGTCATGTTGGAACAGGAAGGGGCCATCCCCAAACTGTTCCCACAAAGTTAGGAGCATGAAATTGTCCAAAATGTCTTGGTATGCTGAAGCATTAAGAGTTCCTTTCACTGGAACTAAGGGGCCAAGCCCAACCCCTGAAAAACTACCCCATGCCATAATCCCCCCCTCCACCAAACTTTACACTTGGCACAATGCAGTCAGGCAAGTGCCGTTCTCCTGGCAACTACCAAACCCGGACTCGTCCATCAGATTGCCAGACAGAGAAGCGTAATTCGTCACTCCAGAGAACACGCCTCCACTGCTCTAGAGTCCAGTGTCGGCATACTTTACACCACTGCATCCGACGCTTTGCATTGCACTTGGTGATGTAAGGCTTGGATGCAGCTGCTCAGCCATGGAAACCCATTTCATGAAGCTCTCTACGCACTGTTCTTGAGCTAATCTGAAGGCCACATGAAGTTTGGAGGTCTGTAGCTACTGACTCTGCAGAAAGTTGGCGACTTTTGCGCAGTGTGCGCCTCAGCATGTGCTGAGCCTGCTCTGTGATTTTACGTGGCCTACCACTTCGAGCCTGAGTTGCTGTTGTTCCCAATTGCTTCCACTTTGTTATGATACCACTAACAGTTGACCGTGGAATATTTAGTAGTGAGGAAATTTCACGAATGGACTTATTGCACAGGTGGCAACCTATCACGGTACCACGCTTGAATTCACTGAGCTCCTGAGAGCGACCCATTCTTTCACATATGTTTGTAGCAGCAAAGTCTGCATTCCTAGGTGCTTAATTTTATACACCTGTGGCCATGGAAGTGATTGGAACACCTGAATTCAATGATTTGGAGGGATGTCCCAATACTTTTGGCAATATAGTGTATATTCTGTCATCTGAAGGTTTAAGATCCAGTCCCCGTCTTCCACCAGAGCTGTTTCCGTGATTTTTGTGGTCTGTGTGCAACTCTGTTCTCATTTAGGTATTAAAGATGCTGTCGGTTAATTTGATGGATAAACTTGCACCTCGACTTCAAATCATTCTCAAAACTATGTCTATCGAGAGTGACGTTCACTAAAAATTTGATTGGACTTTTCATCTAGAAAAACAAGGAAGAAATGTTTCTATGCCAGTTAAATTTATTCATACTTGAATAAAAATTTAAATGACTATATTGACTAATGGCCTAATGAAATTTTTATTTGGGGTAGGGGTGCCTACTGTAATCCTGTAGCCCAGGGGACTCTGGTTATCTAAAGGTCCTTGCTGAATAAAATTATTTTCCTTAAAAAAATGACTGACCTCAAACTTTTAAACGATAGTAAGAAGTGCCCTTGCCAAAAAAGAACAACAAAAAATAATTAAACAAAGTATTTTAACATTGTAGTTCGGTAGACACACTTCACCTTTAAGGTTAACACAGTGTCCTAACAGGGTGCAACACAACAAGATTCTAGTGACAGGCAATTTGTCTGTCCACACCAAAAGCGAAAATGGGGCATGACACAACACAATCACACAACACAGCCAATAAGAACAGTTCTCACACTCACAACACAGTGCAGATGAAGAGCATAAACTAATAAAACAAACCTTGCATTTTCATGCTTTTCAATGGGCACATTTTGAACCCTCATGTTGAGGATAAAAGTATTTAAGGTTCAAATTAAGTATATTCACAACATTTTATTACATCAACACGACAGCACTAGTTAATCAATTTGTAATTCCAAGAAGCTTTTCATTAATGGATTAGAATAAAGGTCAAATCTACACTAAGGAGTACAGCTACCAGCCCCTTTTTACATAAAAAGGACATTAATGCAATATGCTACCATAAAGACTGCAGTAATGAATTTCTCGCTATCTAGCATACAATGATCAAAACTTTATGATTTTGACTTTACAAATCTGTGTTTTGATACATGTAGACGGCACTGAGAAGAAAAAAAAAGATGTTGCAGCGATTCATCTGCCTAGGAGCCGTGTGTATAATTTGTCAGCATGAGGTTCTGTATATATGAGATCTCTCAGTATTCTTCTTTTGTTCTGTGCTCATTCTGTCTCACAAAACCAGGTCAAAGCTCCACCTTTCATTTCCCTTATCTTTCGCTCCGTGTCTCAGCCCTCCTCCAAGTGTTTCTTTCCACCCCTTTCCGTCCAGTCTTCATCCCCTCTCTGCATCAGCTAAAACAGTGCAAGCCCAGAAAAAGTGTGCAAATCTATCAATATGCGAATCAATTTAATGATCATCTGCTTTCATCTGAGAGTTTTTCTGGCCGCCAAAATCACTCAAGAAGTCCGATCTGTTTCTCTCCGACGGGACACCTCCTCTTATTGAGCCAATCGTCCATCTATCATCCTGATAGACTATTCTTTCATGCTTTTCAGGTCTGTATAATGTCATTGGTCTTTGGTGGATGGTTTCTTTCCAGCAAGCCGCATCTTTTCCGTCTGTCTTCTCTGCACTGATCCATCAATCAATCAATCAGTCAAAGCCTTAAGTACAGCTATAAGTCATTCAGGGCAGGGCTCTGGTCAAGATGTTCACCCACACTCTCGTTCAACCCTTTCTTTGGCCCTCTCCTCGTCGATGCCTAATCAGCATGTCCGAGCGGTCTATCACTCTGGAACATCATCTAAATCCCAAAAAGACTGAGGTCCATTTATCTGTCCATCTCAGATCTTCGTTCCATTGTATAAATAAGCCTCAGATTAGCCAATAAAAAAGCACTTCCCCCCCCCCACCCAAAACTCCTGTCTGCTCTCTTCATCAATGGCTCTGCTTGTAAATCTGTCTGAGTTTGACTTAAAAATGCTGCATATCTCAATCTGAAAGATGGCCGTCTGGCAGCAAACTACAGTGCCACTGTCCAGAAATGCCAGGTCGATTCAGAATGAAGTTAGAGAGACAGAGAAGCAGGTGAGAGAAAGAGGCAATGAAAGAGAAAGTGAGAAAGAGACATAAACTATAAAGCTTGAGAAGAAAAGGAAGTCAGACATAGAAAAGGGCATATAGCATGTGGCCTTGAAGTCTAGACAGAAAAAGCATCTTGATGTTAGTGTAAATGTCTAGAGGATGGGAATTTACAAGCGATAAAATATGGGGCATTATGGGTTGTGCGTCTGGAAAAAAAGCAGAAATAGAATAATGTGGTGGTAAAATCCATGCAGGTGACACCAACATGAAACACTTGGACAACAGAACATGAAACCGGTCTCAGACATTCCATTGACTGCTGCCCAGGTCTCAATCAATAGCTCCAGGAAAAGCAATAGCCCACAACAGAGACCCCAGCAACCTGTATGGTCACTGTCCAATCAAATGCAAGCCAGGTGGAATTGCCACAGTCCAATCATGTCATAAAGGCCACAAAAGCCCCTTTCCAATCACACACTACAGAGGAAAACCTATAATAAAATGCTATGATTACATAGATATATGTACACGGACACAAACCAGGAAGGTCAATGTTCAGCGACATCCATCAAAATGGCCATAATTGCATTGCCATTACATACGGAATCATTAAGTTTGCAGCTCTGTTTGGTGTCTAGACAATTCACACAACACCCAGATGTCCAGTTTCAACCGGAAAGCAGAAAGACTAGATCAGGTCGCTGTGTCATTGAATGACAGACAACAGTAAGCGATCCCAAAGCAGAAGAGATGACCTCAAATGCCTGACCAAAAATCCAAAAATTAAAATAAAGAAAAATAACAAAATTCTGTTCAATCACAAAATGAATATTATGAGTTTGAATCACAAAACTAATATCTAGCACAGTAGCAGGGACTTAACCATTAATAATAAGTAACCAATTTTATAATATTTATAATTTATAAAATTAAAAACAAATCACATTTAAAGTTCATGCATTTTTAAGCATTTTCCACTACTTAAAAACTATAATAATACAGTAATAACAGCATATTTTGTTTAGTTTCAATCATTAATAATCACCTTTTTTGACTATTAGTCAATAAATCCTTGTAAAATGCTACAAAGGTCACAGGCAAAGAGGCACAGCTTAAATCTAAAATCTGAGTGGCCTCTAAAAATGGCTCGCAGATCATCATTTCATGTTTATATAAATTCGGACGTGACCGAAAGCGATGATATCCGAGTGGATTCATTTTGAAATTTATAATTAGTCTATTTCCACCAGTTTGATCCATTCAAGCGGATTTGCAGACCGCTTTGGCGGACATGATGAAGCGTGACAAATGAGGCCATCCTACGATACAACAGGTCCTAATAACCTCTAAATAACTGCAGCCAGTGCTCACAAATGTGCTTTATCATAAGGCAAGTTACTGACAATGATAATATCGCTGACTGTTCATACATAAGACACCTGGCATTCACTACATAACTGTCAGGTGTCTTAAGTCGAGATGTGTCAGGGGGCTGTCCGTCAACACTGCAGATGGGCAGCATTCACTCAGGTCACTGCCTGTTTCTACAGCAGATGGGTCTGAGGTTCTGTCCTCAGCCCTAAGGTGAAATTATTCAAGCCAATGAAGAATGATGCAATTCCTTTTGTCCCGCAGGCAATGTCCGATGGCCTATTTAGGTTGACCAGTTTGTAGGCTAATGGTTAAAAAGCTGTTAAGTCTGAAAAAGACGACAAACCTCAAAATGGCTCGAAGCAGTGTCCTCCATTCTTTAATAATCTGACATAACATAAAGACACGCAGGATCAAATATATGCACATCACACAAACCATACACATTATGGTACATTTTAATGAGAATGCACATTTATAAAACTTTATAGTGAGTAAAATTCTTCTCTTTTAAGTTTTGCATTCAGCTTCAGTATTGTGGCTCTTTGGGCTGTTTTCCAGTGTCAAATCTAGTGTTTGAATATACAGTTATAACCAAATGTTTTAGTTACTGTGTAATGGAAATCCAAGCTGTCTCTGATCCATCTAATCCATCTCTAAATGCAACTTTTAAAAGTTATTTGTAACAATAATATTTAAACGGGACAAATACAGCTTTAAAATTCAGTCATCGTCTACCCACCAAAAATGCATGCAGATCAAGCTTGGTTTATTTTTTTAAAAAAAGGATTGTTAATAATAATAATTATAATAAATTATAAAAGAATATGTCTATCTATTGGTAAACCAATCAAATATTCTTCTCTTGATAGACTAGGCTGGTTTCAATAGCAGCCTATATATAAATTGTATACGCTACTGTAAATATTATTAAATTTAGCGCCATTAAGATAAATTGAGAATATCAAATGTATATTTTAGGCAAATATGAGGCACATTCAACATTCCTTATGTATGTAGAATTTGTAGTTTCCACAGTCCCCTGTCTGCTTCTGAAGTTTTCCCGTGTTTCCTCTTTACTCAATGGAAACCTGCCTCACAACTTCCCTTATTCCCCTGAAATTGATAGATGTGACTGAGACTAATTGTAAAAGAAAAATGATGGCTAATCCTTTTTTTCTCTACTGAGGCTATGAATTTGAACACTTCTATTGACAAGGGATGTAAATCCATTAAGTATAACCAATAGGATATTAGAGTAATTTCTTAATGAAGCCGTTGTGTTTTTTCTTTCTCTCATTCTTTTACGTTCCCTTTTTTCTCCACTCACTGTATCACCCCCATGCCTGTGGTCTTATCTGCAATGTCATCGGGAGTCTAATCTGCTTTTGTTTTCTGTAAGGCTGTTGCATTTTTTTTTTTTTTTTTTTTTTTAAACCTGTTGGAAGATAACAGTAATTTTCTTTGCCCCTCTGGCTTCAAAGCAAAGTGTTTCCAGACTTCCTGCAAAGTGGGAATGAATGAATAAATGATAACAACGCAGTTTTAGTAGACTTGTGTAGCAATCATCTCCCTCCCTCCAATGCTCTTATGCTTTTCTAACTCTTCCCTCCTCTTTTGTCGCCTGGTACCCTTCCACTCCCTTAAATCACTGATTTCATGCACTGGAAGAGGAAACCAGGCTAAACGGCCCTCAGCGCGGTCACAACCTCTGCTTATGAACACTCAGCCAGATCACTGCGTCATCTCATCGTCTTGCTCATATCTGCCACGATGCTGTGAGTTCTTGGACACTTTCTCCATCCCCTCCTGTGTCCAGCGTATTCACTGGCCACTAAACACACATCAAAACTGCCCTGCCAACAGCTGCTGTCATTTACACAACCGGACCTCTGCCGCTGGCCAAAAACCGGGGTGATATTACATATCACTGTAAAAAAGGATACTTTGGGCCTTTGCGGCTTGTGGTTGCAAGCTGAAGAAGCTTAGAGCATGTCGTAACATTGTCTAAAAGGAGTTTAGTCCAGTTTCTTTGACAAAAACAGTCAAACCTGCACACAGCTATTGTGGTGAAACTCTGCTGCAAGTTACCCTCAGGCCCAGACTTTTTCTGCATGGATTTTGGAGAATTCTAAAACGTAAAGCACAAGAATAATCAAATTAGCCCAAGTGTTTAATAAACAAATATGCAAGGGGGGTGGGAACTTTCTAGAATCATATGAATGACACGCGTCCCACTTCTGAGAAAATCTGCAGATTTCATGTGGGCCTGGTTGTCCCCTCCCATCCTCAGTCTTTTTCTCTCGCTCCTGCACTCCACTGTCCAGGCCCTCAGAGTATCTAAATTATCTATAACATCACACAGGAAAACACAGGCAAAAGAAAGAGCAGTGAGCACTGCGAGGAACCCTGGGATACTGGTGACGTTCTGCGCCAGCCTTTAAGATTCAGCTCCCACACAGATAGAGTGTAGAGGGAAGCTCTCGGCAGCCCGACAGCCAGGCAACGTCATCACCCGCTCCGTCACATTGTGGGGGGAATTAATCGCCCCCTCATATGGCTTTTACGAATGCCGTTATATGCTGTCAGTGAGCGACGGAGAGGATTCCTGTGACGGTTCCATATGGACGTATTAATATTTGCATAATTATGGTCCTGTGCCTGATAGAAGCCCATGTAAGCCTGCCTTTGAAGACTGTGGGGAGGGGTGGGGTTTGGAGGGGAAGGAACACTGATAAGGGATTGAAGAGGAGGGAAGCAGCTTCATATGTACATTTCACGTTCTTTCCTCTTGCATATTACATATTAAGCATATAGAGTAGAAAATATGGAAGTTAAGGACAGAATTACATAAGTGACAGAGTCTAAGTGACTGATAATCAGTCTATACATTGCTACACACACACACATACATACATACATACATATATATATATATATATATATATGCACATCTGAAAATGCGAGGTCACGATGCTCAGCACATATGCATGCATTATTTTGAAATAGATAAACGAGGATTACTAAAGCAACTGAGGTTTTTGCACGACGATACCGGACAGACGTGCAGACCTTTACAACACATAAGAGCGCGCACACAAATAGACAGAAATATTATGGATAACCTGAACACAACAATCCGTAGACTCTGTACAGTTTAAAGCAATGCAGATCTCGAACGGAACGACTGTCTACATCATATGCACACTCTCTTCTCCGAGCTCACATTCATCCAAATATTAATTTTTTCTCATGCGACGCGTTACAATAGCAACATCATAACATCCGCCCCGCACACCCAAAGACAGATAAAGGCTGAAATACCGCACCTGGGACAGACGGATGCCAAAGAGTAGACCGAGAGGGACAGAGGAGGTGTCTCTCCGCTCCCCTCTTCTTCCTCTCTTTCTGTGTTTTCGCCTGTCTTCACAGCCTCGTTTTTTTCTCTATTTCACTCTCTGCCCTCCCTCCCTTCTCCCTCCTTCGCCTTGTGCACGGAATACTAAACGAGCCTAGTCTCCGCTCACGAGCTCCAGTGCGCGTGCAGTGCTAAACACATACTGATGTATGGCGCGAGAGAGAGAGAGAGAGAGAGAGAGAGAAAGAGAGAGAGAGAGAGATGAGGGATATCACTAATATACTTGTATATATAAAAAAAGAATAACTTTTCATAGTGTATGTTTTAAAAAGTGTATGTTCAAACTTTCCAGTAATCATTAAAGTGATCATTACAGTAATCAGTAATCATTAGAAGTTAGTGGTACCGGATTTAATTCCTATTGTCGCGAATCTTATTATTACATTCACAAAGGCCGCATTTACATTACATGGAAGTGATCGGATATGACCCACGAACGTGTAAGCATTAAAAAAGCACATGAATTCCGATATTCTGAGATCGGTTTCAGGCCTTATTCAAATGTGATATGAATCGGATACGTGCATTTACGCCTGCAATGTAATCGGACAAATCGGTTATTCCGATCTGTTATATATAGCTATAAGTTGTTGAAAAAGCAATGTGTCGAATGACGTCAACTCAGGTGTACACCAACCGTGATCACATTACTTTTTTAATGGCGCATTATAGGAAGAAGGCACAGCCCAATGTTTTGCATCTTCTTTAAAGATGGGGCGGAAAGCAAAAGTATCTGTATCCATTGCAAATCACGCCATTTTTACTTCCTTTTGGGCCTAAGCTTTCCGGGTCAATACATCTAAATTTGAGTGTTTCGCCAAGTGTATACTGTAAATGCGATATCGGATTTGGGTCACTTTTAAAAAGATGTAGGCCTATACGTATATAGTCAACAAATCGGAACTAGGCATCAAGACCTGAAATGTAAATAAGGCCTAAATGATTCATTCACTAATTAGTTCAGTCTTCTGGTTACATGGCTGCACCAGTAGGTGGTGATAAATGAGTCTTTTGTGTCACTGGGTGAATCATTCACTCAACCGATTAACTAAACACAGTCATTCACAATCTAAACAAAGCCTGTGTTACGTCTACAAATCTGTGCTGGGGGTACACATTGCACGATTTTAGCCCCCATTTTCACTCACTGACAGTTTTGTGGAAATTACTGACAAATGCCTGAAATCGGAGGCAAATCAGTGTTCGTTCACGTAAATGACAATTGGGTAGTGTGTATTATCAAAGACAGTGCCGATGCCAGGTACACACTGCACGATTTTCAAAGTCGTCGGATCGCTGTTCTTCTCACACTATACACGACTGTCTGGTATACCATTTAGTTGCTGCTGTGTGCACATTACACCAGTATTTCCCAACAGTGTTCCTGGAGGCACAGCAACATTGCACATTTTGGATGAATCCCTTAGGGCAAACTCACACTACAAGACTGTAAGACTACCTGAATTGCTGTGGTGCTCACACTACACAACAAGGTTTCTTGTCATCTGTCATCGTCTTGTCACAGCAGCGTACATTTGGTCAAAAGGCAGTCCTGACCAACAGCAAAAAAAGAAGGCTTTCTCACATAAATTCACGCAAGAAATTCATGCGATTGATTATGAGATCTTTCCATTTATATCATCTACACTGAGATTGGGTGGATAAGTTCCACCTTGTCGTTGCACTGCACACACTACAAGATCACGTGGAGATAATATCAAGCAGGTTTGAAAATATCCCAGAATCTGTGACTGCTCGAGACTGCTCAGATCACGCTGCTGACCTGCTGATACTTAAAGAACATCGGCAACCACAACGAGCACCGATTTGGCCACGATCTGAGGGTTTTGTCACAGACCTCGGAAATCTCTCTGCAATATGCAGCCAAAAATAATGGTGTAGTGTGAGCTTGCCTTTGTCTGACTGAATTTTTTGAAAACGGTGATGATTTTACTAGGGCACCCCCCTTAAACTTGATTAGGTTAGTTTTTGGCTAGTTTTAAGCAACAATATTAAGTAACAATTGGTTAAATAACAACCCTGTTACAAAGTGACATCGCCAACTACTGGCATGGCAGCATCATGTAGAGTTTGTAGTAATTTTTAGTACGTCATTGTCGTGTAAACATACCTTGAGTCGCAGACAGGTCTAGATATAATGTCACGGGCATCGTCGACACATCTGCACTTCTATCAGATTGCGTTTTTGATAATAAACACTACACGATTGTCACTCAAATATTGTCAAATACAAAAACTGTCATTATACTGTTTATGTACTATATACTGTTATTTTAAAACTAGTGCAAAATAATAACCTAGACAGAGGGTCCCCCCAAAAATGTAATAAATTAGTAGACATTTAACACTCTTTAAAAAAAAAAAAAAAAGTTTCTCCGAAATAGTCGACCCCTGAAAGAAAGTCACTGTATAATTGACGCACTGATATGAGATTATCCTATCAGTCTAATTTATATAATACTCCTGTATTATATAAATTACACTGACAGGATAATCTCTTATATTTGGACTCATTAACTACAACAGTTCAGTTCCTATGTAATTATTTCAGATGGGGTAACAATGTGGGCTTTATTAATATATCCAACTTATAGCCAAGGGGGCTTTTGTGATCAGATCAAAATTAGTTTAGGTACAGAATCTGAACATATGCAAATCACCCTGTCTAAACTGTCCAATATTACAGTCCTCCAGGGGCGAAACTATAGACACTACGAATGATCATTACTAAAGGTGCTACTAATAAAGAAATATGAGCATCTGTCAACACACAATGAATACAAATGCCCATACTGTGTTCTACTAATCAGAGATTATTCAAGTTATCGGGAAAGTCAATCAGTTTGTGCCTGAATGTACTGGTCATTTATTCCGTCATCAATGAGATGGTGGCAGGATCCCACACATACAGCTGCACTGAAAATTCATACAGTGTGAAACACAGAATTCCTTCCTTTTGACAACATATAGAACAGCAAATAGTACATTTAGAAGTGCAGAAATCTTTTTTAATAATAGTAGCAGCTTTATTTAAAGCAGTTATTATAGTGACTGTTCAGCTGTCATTATGAATCCAGGTAATAAAGCTATTTCAGAAAAACGAATGCCCTCTGATGATTTATGCTCTATCGTATACAGTATTGATGAGGATTCTGTTGAAATAAAGGGCACGTAGAGAAGTAGCCTGAAGCATTGAGCACAATGATTGGGGTATAAATGAGTGTAAACAGCTGCCTCTGCTAACTGTCAGAGCAGTGCACACTGAGAAACAGAGGGAGACAACAGGAGAGGACAGGGCAGGGAGAGAGAAAGAGAGAGAGAGCACAGCAGCAAGGCTAGAGAGTGGAAGTGAGAGGAGGGGAGGGGAGGGGGGGGGGGGGGGCAAACTTAAAGACATACTAAAAGAGAGAGAGAGAGAGAGAGAGACAGGTTAGAGAGAGAAGATCTGAGACAAAAAAAGGCTCAGAAAGAGGAAACTGAAAGCTTGGCCTCAGGCGGCAGGCACTGTCCTTACTGAGCTCATGTCACTAAGGGAACATGTACTGACACTGCTCCTTCTTCCTACAAGAAAACTGTATTTACACACACTCATGCACATAGAAATGTACATATTCTTGGACACCCATTTCTGGCTGAGGAAATGCTACAATTCTGGTGTGGAGAGGTTTTCAGGTGCACAAAATAATGAGCCCATTAAGACCTGCACAATGTGCTTTACACTAGTAGGACGTGTTCCTGGATATTCTAATTCAGAAACTTGTACAAAAAAATACTGGAGCCAAAAGGTTGTCATGACATTCTGTTCTGTTAACGGTTTTTCAACATGTATATTCTTCCTTCAATGCTGCTCAACTCAACTCAATGTAGTATAATTCACCAATGAATGACTTTTGTGATTCTGACTTTTTTGAGCCAGTAGTAGTACGGATTAGAACGTACTATTTAGCAGTCGTGAAGTAATTACTTATTCATAATAAGAGAGTATGCGATGTCGGACGCAGTCTCAAGTCTACAAGTACTAAATGAATTAGTAATATGATTCTGACTTTTAGTTGACTCGTTGTCTGACTTTCAGTTCTTTTTAATGAGTTAAATTGAGTTATTCACATATGTATAGATTTCGTATATGAACCAGTCTTTCGTCTCATTTATTAACTAAATGGGTCTAAATGAATTGGTAATGTGATTCCGACTCTTTTAAAGGGTTAGTTCACCCAAAAATAAAAATAATGTCATTTATTACTCACCCTCATGTTGTTCCACACCCGTGAGACCTTCGTTAATTTTCGGAACGCAAATTGAAATCCGATGGCTCATGAGGCCTGCATAGCCAGCAATGACATTTCCTCTTTCAAGATCAATTAATGTACTAAAAACCAATTTAAATCAGTTCATGTGAGTACAGTGGTTCAATATTAATATTATAAAGCGGCAAGAATATTTTTGGTGCGCCAAAAAAAAAAAACTAAATAACGACTTATATAGTGATGGCGAATTTCAAAACACTGCTTCAGGGAGCTTCGTATGGAGTTAATATTGTGCCATAATTAAACAAAAAAATCCAGCATTTTGCAAACAAACACGATCTGCTTTGCAAAGGAAAACTTGACTCACAAACAAACAGAAAGTGATGTGCAAATACAACGGTCAGTTTGAGCGAAAACGCAGAGGAGTAACAAATGTATTGTGTTTTACAAATATAAATAAATAAGCGTACATCATATTTCACAAATAAATACAAATCATCCTACAAATGGCATGTAACCTTGAACAAATGAAAAAATACTAAATAAGTGCATACAAAAGCACCCATGTGTGTTACGACTGTAAGACACTTGCCTTTTTATGGGATCTCTCGGCTTGATTTTCTCACAAATGTGTGCAGGCAGATTTTCTCACAAATGCAGTTGAGCAACTTCTTCTTCCAAAACAGCAGATGGCGCTTTGCTATGGGTCAATTTACGCTAGTCTCCCAAGAGAAGCCCTGAAACATGCGTTTATAATAATAATAATAATAATAAACTTTTTTGTAACGCCTTTAAAAGTTGCATCTCAAAGCGCTTTACAAGAATATACAAATAAAATACAATGGAATAGGGGAAATAAAAGATAGAAACATGCATCAAAACACATTTCAAGACATGTATAGGCTATATATATATAACCTGCCCGTACTGTACATGCAGTCAAGATGATAAATGTAAGCGTTGCCTGTACCAAATTTGTGTGGCTATTATTAATATGTGTTTAAATGAAAATGAAAAGAGGCAGATTGGTGTTTTATAACATGTTTTGTATAACATGTTGCTGGTGGTTATACATACAGAGATAACTGGAGTAGCCAGAGCAAGCCGAGTGATGTTATCAAGATTGCTGCTGTTGCATTTTGCAGATAATGTAGAATAACCAAACTTTGTGTACTTGGTATTGAGAAACGCCCAACTCACCTGTTCACCGCTCATTTTCGTCAGCTGTAAACTCTTTGTAAACTTATTTTCTATACGTGATTATTTTTTTATATATATAACTATATATGACCCGAAATGTGTTTTGATGCATGTTTCTATCTTTTATTTCCCCTATTCCATTGTATTTTATTTGTATATTCTTGTAAAGCGCTTTGAGATGCAAATTTTAAAAGCGTTACAAAACAAAGTTTATTATGATTATTATTATTATAAACACATGTTTCAGGGCTTCTCTTGGGAGACTAGCGTAAATTGACCCATAGCAAAGCGCCATCTGCTGTTTTGGAAGAGGAAGTTGCTCAACTGCATTTGTGAGAAAATCAAGCCGAGAGATCTCATAAAAAGGCAAGTGTCTTACAATCGTAACAGACATGGGTGCTTTTGTATGCACTAGATTTAGTATTTGTTCAAAGGTTACATGCCATTTGTAGGATGATTTGTATTTATTTGTGAAATATGATGTACGCTCATTTATTTATATTTGTAAAACACAATACATTTGTTTCTCCTCTGCATTTTCGCTCAAACTGACCGTTGTATTTGCACATCACTTTCTGTTTGTTTGTGAGTCAAGTTTTCCTTTGCAAAGCAGATCGTGTTTGCAAAATGTTGGATTTGTTTGTTTAATTATGGCACAATATTAACTCCATAGCTTCGGAGCGTTATGAATCAGTGGTTCGGAGTGCCAAAGACACGTGATTTCAGCAGTTTGGCGATTTGACACGTGATCCGAATCATGATTCGACACGCTGATTCATAATGCTCCAAAGCTTCCTGAAGCAGTGTTTTGAAATCGGCCATCACTATATAAGTCGTTATTTTGTTGTTGTTTTTTTGGCACACCAAAAAATTCTCGTCGCTTTATAATATTAATATTGAACCACTGCACTCACATGAACTGATTAAAATATGTTTTTGGTACATTAATGGATCTTGAGAGAGGAAATGTCATTGCTGGCTATGCAGGCCTCATGAGCCATCGGATTTCAACAAAAATATCATAATTTGCGTTCCGAAGATTAATGAAGGTCTTACGGGTGTGGAACGACATGAGGGTGAGTAATAAATGACATTATTTTCATTTTTGAGTTATTCATTTTCATCAACTAACCCTTTAAGTCCTTTTTAATGAGTTATGAGTTATTCATATATAGAATCCATAACCTTACTTGTCACACAGTTTCTGAAAGCTGACACTCAAACAGCAGAACCACACACCAAATCTGCAAAACCATACTCTAATTCTCAGCCTTCGACTCAGTTTTCAATTTCATTTTTGCAAAACACAACACACAATTCTCTATGTAACACACAAAAATCTAACAGGAAGTATCTTGATTTCCTTTTTCAGACACAACTAATGTTTCTGTCCAACTACACATCGTTGATGTATTTCTTTTCTTTCGTACTGTGTAATACTGTATTTACAACCACAAATGCTTACAGTAAAAAAATAAAGAGTTTGGTTTCAATCTTGCTTTCGTGTTTACTGTGAATTTTTCAACATCTCTCTGCCAATTACTTTCAGTCTTGTACAGAAATGTACATAGGAGCTCATAAAAGAAGAGCTTTAGGTTTTGAATAACTGTGTGTATATGATATATCCAAAAATAGAATATTATGGCAAAGGTGTTTGCAACATAAGTCAAATGTTTGCTTTTAAGATGCGTTTGTGATATTCTGAATGCAGTGCTTCATTTTTCAAGAGATGTGAGGCATTTTGTGTGTGCAATTCTTGGATTTGTGTGTAAGGTTTTGAAAAAAAAAAAACAACAACTGTAAATTAACTGCTAATATGATTCTGACTCTTATTTGGCCAAAATATCAGCGGCCTCCTTCACAATATTGCAATATCGACTTTGTTATTGAACTCAATTGAATCAACATTTGAACTGAATTGAGCTGAATAACACTATTTTCTTCTTTAAAGCTGCTTATAGCTGACTTGAACTCTTTTCATACACAGTTACTGAACTAAATCAACATCGAACTGAAGCTAAATAATGACACTATTGTCTTCTGTAGAGCTGCTTTACAGCAGAATTGGAATTTGTCTTATATCTAATGAAGTTTACATTGTCTACAGTCTGTATTATATAAAGCACTATAGATAAAGGTGATTTGACTTACTAAATGAATCTGTATTGGAATTGATAAGGAACTAGAATGGTTCTCACAATCCCCATCACTATTCCTGGATCAACATCCTTTGGTGCTAATGCAACAATATTACTGTCAACCAGCATGGCTATAGCCATAACAAAATCAGAGAGCAATAAATGGGTGATGTTGATCCAAGAACATGCCCTTCTTGTGCGAATCGCGTTAAGCGTGAAGAGCCATCTAATGTGACGTTTGACCTTATTTTTTTTATCTATTTTGACTCCTGACTCCGTCTGTAAAATCTCACACCAGACTTGAGAGGTACAGCAAGGTGGCGCGCCGTGCTGATAACGTCTCAAGCCTCAGTGACCAAGTTCAGCCCTCTCATCTGCAACAGTTTGTCTGCCCTTCTTCACTGGATTGCTCCTTTTTGAGTTCTCCATTTTATTTTGTTACCATGACAACCATCTCTAAGTGAGTCGCCCACATCTCTCATTCCCTTTCCTCTTTCATTTTTTACTTTCCTTGCAGTGACTTTCATCTTTCTGTCTTCTTGACTCATCCCCCTACTCTTTCACCATCATTGTGACTCTTTTCCACTCTTTAGGCATACCCCCATTTTCTTCCCCCTTTCTCACCACCCCAATGTGTGGTACAGATTTATGTTCAGTCTTCTTCACTACAGTCTGCTATAAAATATTTATGCTTCATTGCAAACATCTCCACCATATACTGTAGAGTTTCAGAAGGGTGCAGAGGTTTTTTCTCTCTTCTCCTGGCATAGTTTGTCTGAAACAGCAACCAAACCTGACTTTAATAAAGCAAAAGCTTTAAAATAATGTTTTTTACCAAATTAAACATTAAATACATCACCTAAATTGACATCAAACCATGAACCGTGTCCTATCACAACAAATATACTGCAGCAGGAAAAAAGAAGACTAGCTTTATGGGAGTACATATTTTATGTGTTTTACTAATCGATTAGCTATCCGACCAAAAACAAATAAGATCAAAAGTAAATGTCCTCCAAGATGTATTTAAGATAGGTGTGTATATATGTATATGTGTATATGTATATATGTTTTTTTTTTTTTTTTTTTTTTTTTTTTTTTTCTGAAGAACAGAGCTCAGTTTAACTGCTCAGGACAAACGAGAGACTCATGAACAACCATCACAAAAACAAAAAAACAGTCGTAGATTATCCAGGTAACCACACAGTATTAAGAACCAATGGTTCCCAAACTTTTGAACAGGGTCATTTTTTTAAAAAATCAGCTATTTTTTGTCTTGTGGATTATATATAAACATCTTTTATGTAAAATATCTTACTCAGGAGAATACTAAATAAAAAATAACATGCATTTTGTATGATCTCTTTTATTTTGTTAAAATTATTCACATTTTCACAGATTCTGCAAGTGGTCCCCATACATTTTCTTGCAACTGTATATATTGTGTGTAGAGAGAGAGAGAGGGAAAGATATATATATTTTTCAGAGATCTGGGTCCATATTGACATGATAGCATCCAGCTGCTGCAGATTCGTCAGCTGCACTTCCTTGGAATCTCCTGTTCCAGCACATCCCAGAGGTGCTCTATTGGATGGAGATCGGGTGACTGTGGAGGTCATTTGAGTACAGTAAACTCATTGTCATGTTCAAGAAACCAGTTTGAGATGATTTGGAGTTTTGCAACATGGCGCGTTATCCTGCTGAAAGTCGCCATCAGAAGATGGAAACACTGTGGTCATAAAGAGATGGACATGGTCAGCAACAACACTCAGGTAGGCTGTGGCATTTAACCGATGCTCATTTGGTACTAAGGGAACCAAAGTGTGCCAAGAAAACCCCCCTCACCATTGCACCACTAGCAGCATGGACCATGAACAAGGCAGGATGAATCCATGCTTTCATGTTGTTGTCCTCCAGGAACAGGGTTGCGAAACACTGTGGACCTTGTCTCATTCTGAGGCTTACATAAGTAAACTTTACTCTTCCCAAATAACTTCATGGTTTTTGTAAGGACTTTATTTTTAAGCAAACTGATCACTGACATTAATATGTAAGAAATGAAACTGCAGAACATAAATGTGGAAAAATCTTTCATTTTTAGATCTGCTCTATTCATCTAGCAACTCAAAAGAAAGTTAGCAGGATTGTTTACATTGCATGCAAATTAGGGATGAAATATGATTAAACTTCACTCATCCCAAATGGCTTAAAGTTAAGGCACATTTATTTATATAGCACTTTATACAAGGCAGATTGTTTCAAAGCTGCTTTAAATTAATAAACTGAACAATAACTTTGTTACTGTTGAAAATTCTTCATGAACTATGAAACAAATTAAATTTTAGCTGTAAAGCAGCTCTACATAAGGAAGCAGTGTCCATAATTTAGCTCAAGTCAGTTCAATATTGATTCAGTTTAGTTCAATAAGTCGATATTGCAGAGTTACTGGCATTATTCAGTTCAAATGTTTAGTTCATCTAATAGTGTCAGTGTAGGTAAAATTATAATATTGTTATCAGTTGTCTTCAAAACCCCAACTTCACCATCCAGAAATTTGGAAGTGAAAAAGCCACTTTTGAATGAGCAAACATGAGTAACACACATGAATGAAGTAACCGTGAAAGTATTAGCCCTACGGGGCTAAGAGAGCATTTGACCAAACATTTTGCTGCCTGGCATTAGTATCATCATCACCATAAGGAAGTCTGGGAACGCTGTGAGCCACATTCAAATGGGCATTCATGAATGAGACACATGAATGGAGTAACCACAATTCTTAAATGCTAATTGCCATATGGGGCAAAGAGAGTGTTAAAACTAAAAACTTTGCTGCAGAATTTAGCATATAGCCCAGGGATAGTAGATTAGGCTTCTATCCAAAACATTTGCGTGGCCAAGTTTAAACTGAATGTGCATACCTAATCGGATAGCAATCCGAATGATTAAAAAGCATGAAATGATATACAAGTATAAATGCATCCTACGTTGCAAAGTCATGCCTGCTTATGTGGATCTATGAGAAAATGTGCCTATGTGTCTGGTTACATCAAATTGTGTTATGACAAAATGTGTTTCTAAGACTTACTTGGCATGATCATGTCCCTTTGCTTTTAAGCTAAAGAGAAAAGTGATGAATATTCAATCCTCTGGCATACTTCGCGTGTGGCTGTTTGCATGGGAGTGATAGAGTGGCTGAAAAAAAAACAGCGAGTGCACTTCACCCGAAGCAGTCATCTCCTCAGCGTCTCTCTTCAAAGCAAATACTGTTGTTCACACATTTCTCACACCCCAGGGTTACACTGTGGCAAAGGCAGAGTGGTGGCATAGGGAGGCATCTGCGTTCATATGGGCTGATGTTTTTCACCACTGAAACAAGGGGCTCTATATATCACACTTCTCTGGCTAAACTGCTCTGCTGTTCAGATGTCCATTTTAAAGCTTGATGCATTGCTGACTGTATGGAGTTGGCCAGCAGGCCACTAAAGCACTCTGCACGGAGAAGAGAATTAGAATTGGGAGTTCTCTGTACGGGTATGAAAGTACATGGGGGATAGATTTAAAGGTGACACAGGTTACCAGACACTCAAACACTGCCAAATACGAAGAGATGCAGGGAGGTAGACAAATGAAGAGAGAGGCTGTGTTGCATTCCGATATGTAGCGGCTATCAAAATGGACTATTTGGCATGGAGACTCAGTTTTTCCCAATGTCTCATTTGTGTGTTCAAAAACAGCTAGACAAAGTGCATTATAATGGAAAAGACTGTATAGGGGTCTGACTATTTTTTAACTTAAAGGGATAGTTCACTCAAAAATGAAAATTCTGTCATAATTTACTCACCCTCCAGTTGTTCCAAACCTGTATGAATTTCTTTCTTCTTTGCTGAACACAAAGGAAGATGTTTTGAAGAATATGGTTAATCAAACAGTTGATGGGCCCCATTGACTTCTAAAGTATGGGGGAAAAATACTATGGAAGTCAATGGGACACATCAACTGTATGATTGTAAATTCAGTTTTGAGAAAATTATGACAGAATTTCCATTTTGGGGTGAACTATCCCGTTAACACCGTGTCCGTCTGATTGTGTATGGTGCTTAAAAGGGATTAAATTAAAGACTCTTCTGAGAGGGTTTATGTACAATCTGTCAAACTGCTAAAGCACAGCACATAAAACATAAATATATAATGGTCATAAGTTTGGAGTCAGTAAGTGACAGTAAAGAGATTTATAATGTGGTAAATAAGTAAATTATCAGGAAATATTACATGGTTCGCACACAAATATTAAGCAACATTTTTATCAACATTGATAATAATATGAAATGTTTCTCGAGCACCAAATCAGCATTAGAATGATTTCTGAAGGATCATGTGACACTGAAGACTGGATATAAATCCTGTACTGAATAGCCGTCAAACGTTTATGTCAACCATCCCTTTCAACTATAAAGGCCTTGATTTACTAAACACTTACTATGAAGTCACACATTAAGTGTATTTGGTATCTAGCATTTATCTTTCTATCAACAGTTGGATTGCAGCATAATGTATTTTCATAGAAGCTGTTAAAAAGTACAGTGCATGAAATTCATTATATATGGGCAAGTCTTGCATTTTAAGTAAAATGGATAATGTATAAACACGAAAGCATTCAGATATACTGTAAAACTGTCAAATACTTACCTTTGCATGCACATTGGGTATGAAATATAATCTTTGCTTATTCTCTGATTAGACTTGAGCATCCTTTTCTGTCCTTTACGACTGTTACTTGTGAGACTATGCGACCACAGTGAGAAAGCTGGAAAAAAAGTTGCTGAGTCAGCGGCCATCTTGCACATCAGACTGTGCAATACACCATACTCAAGACTTCCGTCATGACTGACAGCACTTGTTTTACGTCATCAGCCCACGTCACGCATCACTACAATGATAGCCACGCACCTGGAGATTGTATTTCCTCTGCTATCTCTCTCCAGGTGCATTCTGGGAATTTCAATTTCAGTGAACTGGAACGATTTTGACAGCAGGACACTCCTAGAAATGGCCATATTAAGACATCCTGAGAAATGCAGAGCCTTTCCGTTGAACCTGGGTAGTTGTGAGAGAAACAGATCAAAACGAATGAGATAAAAGACAAACATTTTGAGAGAAATCTCGATGAGGCGGAGGAAAATGGGCTGGTGTGGGACCTGAAGGAATAAAAAAAGGACGCAAATGAAAAAAGGCTTTGTTTATTTGTTGTGTCAGGGATGTTTGGTTTCACAAGCTAATGAGAAGCAATTAGACAGCTGCCAATTAAGCATGACCATTAGACTGTGACTGAGAGGATGGGGAAAAGACAGAAATACTGATGAGGGATGGAGCATAGTGACAGAAGACTATTGGGCTTTAGGGGAGAAAAAAAAAACAACACAAAGTAATTATTACAGACAGAAACTTCTGGAAACCTAACAAAGCGCCAAAGTGTTTATCCCTGTCTGTAAACAAAGAGCCCTCAGGGCCACCTGAATACAAGCACTCTGAGTGATATTTGTCAGTCAATGTGAAACCCATGTGCATGATATTTCCCTTAACATGTTGGAGCTGTGGAAACAGAGCCATCACTGAGGCAAATAAGCTACATGCTCACTCAGTCATTTGTACCTAGCGCTGGGGAGCGCCACTCTTCAGGCGGAACAGTCACACTGTGGAGGAGCAGAAATCTGGAGACAAGTGTGTCGATGTGTGTGTGTGTGTACACATGTTTGTGTATGTGTAGTCCAGCAGGGGGTGCTACTTTCAGTTCTTGCTCTGTCTCTGTGAGGGTTCCACTCAGCCATCTGGCTCTCAGCTGAAGAAGTGATGCTGAAGTAATGATTAACCTCTACAGGCTCCAGCCCTCTGCTAATGGAAGCTATTTCTCTCTCTCCCTCTTGGCCCTTCCCCCTCCTGCTGCTACCTGAGACTGGTCACTCAGAGAGATTGCACTGATGGGTGTCTAGGGGTGTACAGCCAAAATTATAGGGGAGACAGAGGCTAGATGCCTTTTTTTTCTTCTTTTTTTTCATAATTGTAAGAATGGGGCAAGTTGTCACATGTGTTTTGAATGTATATATTTTATGCTGCAGTCCCTAACTTTTTTGGGTTAAAAATCTCAAATACATTTTTGAGCATGTACATAACTAGCCAGTGTTCAAAACTATCTCCTTACCTTAGCCCAATTCACAACAGTAAGCTTGTCATAATAAGAGCGGTACTGGTGGGTCTCCATAGGAAATTCGAGCATGCAGCCGTTCAGTGTCATTACGTCACATCTGTAAACAGAAAGGAAGGAGTCCCAGCTAGTAGACTATATGGCATGGGAGAAGGCTGCTTGTAGCGGATCATTTAGAGCCTTTTCTCACAGCAGCTGAAATAATTAAACTTATCATTTTGACGGCGGATTGTAATCCAGAAAGGTCCAAATGACAATCATCAGTGACAACTGGAGATTCACTCGTAGTCAAAAGCAAAAGACGTCGGACTGCAGAGTGGCAACAGAATCTACAGGTAATGCTAATACACACTAAATACATATAGTCCACAATGCTGATGTTGTTAACATTAACAATTTGTGAACAAAGTATAACAGTAATAATAATTTGCACAGTTTGGCATGATCTGAGCTGAGTGATCATTAGATTTAATCACCAATGTCAGCGTGATTTATTGTAGGCCTAATGCTTTTTCTCTGAACAAATGTGGCAGATTTGTTACATACTCCTTCAGATTACATTTTCTGGTGAAAATTATTACTTATTTTGGTCATACATCCAAATCGCAAAATCTGTGTTCCTGAAATACAGTATCCGCATCGATGTGGTGACTGACACCAAACATTAGATTCATCCGCACGGAGTCATGCCGATGCACAACCCACATAACAATAATAATTCTGCATATAACTGCAATTGCAGGTTTCAAACAGAGATGGCGACAAAGAGGCAAAACTTCCACACTGCAGCTTTAATTTATTAATTCCAATACTTGTTGACCAAACATATTTGTTGATATTTCTGTATGTTATATTTTACTTTCGCTGTTTCATGGATTATATAGTATTTTCTATGTTCAATAACTTGACAAACTTGGCTTTTCCAGTCAAAATTAATTTTGAATTTATATTACAAACTGCAACTCTGCATCCAATTTGTTACCTTAATTCATATTCAGGATTTGAATTTGATTTGCATTCTCATTTCATTTCTGAATGGTACACAACATGGTCCAACCAGCTGGGAACTGTTTTTTTTTTTTGTGGCAATGACAGCTGAAATGTTCCAAAGCCATAACAATTAAGGTATGTAGCTACAAAGATATCTTCCAATCTATCTAAAGAGGATGTCTAGCCCCAGTTTTTCATACACACTCTCATACAGTATCCAGAGTGTATTGCCCATCTAAGCATTCAGCTTCTCTGAGGATGTTTCACACACACAAGCAAGCACTATTTCAAGTCCCTCTTCCCCAACCAAACTCCTATTTAATTAGGCTAATTAAGAAGCTAGAATAACCATTTCCTGATTACTTATAATTTTGTGCAGTTAATGAATTAAGCAAAAAGCCAGCACAAGTCTGTCCCCTTAACTGACCCAGTACACACACACACACACACACATTTTCTTGCTGTCTCTCCCGCTCACGCGGTTAGTGTGAAGAATGACTTGAAGCTCCACTATTTTCTGTCAGAGGTTTTATATGATGTGACACAATAAGCTCCTTAACACATGGAGTTAATGGACTCCATATGGGGAAAACGAAACAACAAAAATGAGTGCCCTATACCGAACCTTGCTCAATTCACAGGCTTTTAGATGCCTACACATCTAGACATTTAAGTGATCTGATGGTGTTGGTGCAGTCTAACAGTATTAATTGTTTCAATACCAGGTAAAGGCCATAAAGATGATATGAGATACCAGAGATACCTTGAGCAAGGGATACAGTTACAGGAAAAATGTATACCTTTGGATGGGTCACAAAATAAGGTAACAATTTTTAAAACATTACTAAAAAAATAAATAAATGTATAAACAGTTATAGTGCAGGGTGGAAAAAGTATGTGAACCCTTGGATTAAAAAACTGGTTGACCCTCAATAACCTCCACAAAACATTTCTTGCAATTGCTGGTCAGATGCACAAAGTTCAGGTGAGATTTTTCACCATTCCTCTTTACAATAACTCATCAATAACTTTGGGATGTCTGGTGAGAAACACTCTCTTGAGGTCCATAAAAAATTCATGGTATATCCAATCAACTGCTTTGTTGTAGGAATATGAAATAAAAATGTTTGATCATTTTCACATCTTCGTCCAAAACCGGTTTGCTTTTTTTGTTTGCCGTTTAGTGGAAGATAAAATATTTTATTTAGCAGAATAAAACTTATCTTCTCCATACAACAAAAGTGAATAGCCATAAAAAAAGAAAAAGAAAAGTCCAATATATTTCAAGTTTAAGTTTCCAAACAAAATGAGGTAATGATAATGGTGAGTAATGATGGTTCAAAGGATGTTAATTTTTGGGTGAGCCAACCCTTTAACTAGTATTTTCCTTGCCCTTAGTCTGTGCTTTAGGTCACTCTAAAAATGTTGATAATAAGAAGCAACCAACCAAAATGTGTCCTCATCATGTCTGTGCTGATACCTCAATAACCTCTGCAGCACGGTTTATTTGCACCCTAACTAGGTTACGTGGAATTAGGCTGCAAGTGTGGCATAAATCTGTGATTGGTTGACGACTTGCCATCTTATAACTCTCTGCTTTTTCAGCACGGCTCCAGGGTCAGGGTGACTGATGAATTTTATTCTTGATGGAAATTTTCTTTGGATGCCAATTTCAGCCAAAACACTTTTGTATTTTTCTAATAATGGCAGCAGGTAGGGGGTCAGGCAGCTTTGTTGCACACCAGTGAAGACTGATGTGAAAGACTATGGCCGTTTATGCATTTGATTAGTCACTATGTTTTTTCAGAATGGGGTTGTTGTGAGTATATGCTGTAAGGTGTTATGTACAGTCAGCCGACCTCATATCACTCACCCAGAAGGGGTTGATTTTGTGATAATGTCTGACTGCTGTACATTATCCAGCTTATTATATGGCTTCTCAGAAAATGAAAATGGACATGAAATATTGCTCAGAGTCAAAATAATTTTATAATCTTACAGCTTCCACTAAGGAAAACATGGCTGGGCACTGCCAGGTCCCTGAAGTAAAAACTTAATTTGTTTCTCAACATATGATAATTGATTTTTTAACGATAACTTACAAACCTTTAAAGACAGACCTGTTGTGAGCTTGGAGGTTGTTAATCGATGGTATATGCTTTTGTTGAAGCCATCAATTTGCAATATTTCTACTTATTTTTCAAATAAGGTGTGCAGTTTATTTAGGATAGCTGTGTAAAAATTAGCACAGAAATTAAAACTAAAATTTAGGAGAACCATTTTTGTTCAAGGGAAAATATAAACTTGCATAGAGCTACTCAAATACAGGATATAATCTCCATGTCTCAGCGTGACTGTTACTTTCCCTCTCTTGATCTTTCTCGTTCTGTTTCACACACACACACACACACACACACACACACACAAGACAGTGAGGGGGGAGTCTGAATGACAGATTGCTGAACTGCTCATATGCTATATGTACCTAGCTGGAAGAGCGTGAGTCACCCCCCGCACAGTTATTCATACACATTTATGTGCATTTATCAGGGACGCATGGTATAAAAATCATCAACATACATCCACGCATGTTTGTTTGCATAAAGCATTAGTAGACTCGATGACTTAGCGGTTCAAATAAACATAAATATAGACCTCCATAATCACGAGAGTCTTTCTGCAAACGTCCTCACGCGCGCACATCTTACTTAAAATATAACGACTCGCTTCTTTTTTGGTGAGTGTGAATGTGTCGGTGGTTCAACTTGCGAGTGACAAAATTGAGTCTGACAGGGAAACAATGCTTAATGCTACCAACTATAGGATAGCTAAATAAATTGGTTTCTTATGCTATGGGTCCAATCATACCTGGCATTTTTTTTTAGCAAATTAATCACTTAGAAATACGGCTAGCTAATGCTAATACAATATATTAGGCCTAGGGCTTGTTGTTTCGTGTGCTAGGCCTAAACTTACCCTTCTGTTGTTTTATTTACCTACAACATTTTTCTTTTCAGTCTATGTTAAGCTAATACTTTTGCATATTTTGGGTACATGCAATCCAGTGTTTGTTTTTAAGGACATATTTTTTTTTTTTTTTTTTTTTTTGCTTACCTGTACAAAAAAGTTGCCACTTGATGTCCAATATAAAATGTAGGTCTTGAAGCAACAATAGTTGAGACCCAGTTGTGTTCGGTGTCAGCGTTTAGGGGTTTAGCTGTAACAGACAGACCATTAGTTATCAAAGCTATTTGCTTCATGAGTCAATAACGCCCTCTGCTGACTGAGACCATCTTCATTTCTTACACGACAGTAGAATGTAGGCCTTGCTTTCTATTTCTATTTCTATAGAAGTTACATAACAATTACCCACTTGAAATGATAAATAGAGCACATCATTATTGTAAGTTAATCAGCTTATGAGAACATGCGGGCAGGCATATTCTGAAATTTGAGAGGCACTTGGTGTCCGTTGAAAATAATATCGATTTATAAAAGCATCCAGCATGGATGAGTTTGGAACACAGTGTTCTTTCTGACAGACAGTAATAGTAACGTTCAGCAGAACACAGTTTTCACAGCATAAATAAATATATTCATTCTCTTTGCTTAGTCTATGATTTCAATGTATGCTGAACCAGGGGTTTCTATTCCATTCTGAATGTGAGATGTTCAGTTCTCACTGAATGAATATTAATCTTATGATCTTTGAATATTAATTAACTTCATAATATGTGTGAGACTTTTATGCATATTAAATGTGTGTGTGTGTTTGTGTTAATTTAAATATATTTTACTCTAAAACTAATGGTGTACAAAAATGAATGTATTATTACAATAATATGATCTCAGCCAATGTTGATTTGTAGAATCCACAAAATATAATACTATAATGGAGAAGTTTAAAACCCTTCAGTGTCCTGTTTGGTGAAGGTACCCACCCAAGTAGCAACAGTGCTGCCAGCACTGACCACAGAGACCACAGTGGCGGAGGCGCAACATATGGACAGTCAGTAGGGCGGCAGTCGACCTAGCATCTGGGATTTAAGAATTGTGGATAAACTAAACAGAGCCTGGGACAATATTTTTGCTATTAGGCCTCTTCACTAGACCTAATACTGTCATTAGCTGCCCTCACTGTTCTAAGGTTTGGCTACTCATAAATGCAATGGGAGAGAGTAAAAATACTTTTTTTTTTTGCTTGGTAAACAGTGTGTCTGTAAGAGTTTTAAAAACTGTGAAGTAAAATCACATTTTTGGGTTGCGTCATTGACCTACTCATAGCTTATGCCAGCTTTACTTAGCCTGAGCTTTATTATTTTCCCTGTAAGGTATTTTATACAGACAGAGAGCAGTAATCAGCACATTTGTGGGCTGTGCTTATTTTTGCAAATGTGAAAGGTTAATGTTGCTCAGAACTGTGGGAAAGGAACTGACCCTAGGAAAACCAAGCCCAGAGTGGGAACATTTCTGACTCATGTACTCATGATGCATGATAAGCATGTATGTGAGTGAGAATGTGTGTGACAACCACTCAGGGCAACACACTGAATGATCTGACACTATAAAAGATGTGCTGTGGGGTCCAGTGGAGCTGAAATCCTGAGATACGTGAGCAGGCTGACTCATATGAGTCTGCACACACACACACACACACACACACACGCGCATTCTTGAACATCTATCTTTGTGAGGACCTCCAGCTCCTTACCCTAACCCATTTGTGCCTAAACTGAACCCTAACCCTTAACCTAATTATAACTGTATCCCTAAAACCAAGTCTTGACCCTCAAACAGGCCTTTAAAGGGATTTCAGAAAGTGAGGACCAGTCAAAATGTCCTCACTTTACTCTCTTTGTCCTCACTCCGATAGTCTAAATCTCAAACCGGTCCTCACACACACATTTACTCAGCTATAATTGAGGACATGGCATAGACTATTGTTTTCTATTGTTCTAATTAAACTACTGTTTTCAACATTGATAATAATAAGAAATGTTTCTGAAGGATCATGTGACACTGAAGATAGGAGTAATGATGCTGAAAATTCAGATTTAGATTTTGAAATATATTAAAATAGAAAACAGTTATTTTAAATTGTAATTATATTTTACAATATTACTGTTTTAACTGTATTAGTGAGCATAAGAGACTTTTTTTCCCAAAAACATTAAATATCTTTTTAAAAATATTATAGCAAATTATACTATATTTATAAGTAGTAAAAACCCACACACACATGATTATTTATTTAAAGCCCCATATATTTGCACTAGCATGTGGCCTCAGGACAAGCACAGAATGAAATATGAACAGGAATAATAAAATGTGCATTATGTATAATAATGTGTACGTGCATAATGAAAGTTTTTCCAAGATGATTAATAAGAACAAGACTCAGTAATCTGTATCCCTTTTAATACTGGTAGTATTTGCATTAGATTAGTGATGCATAAACTACGGCCCTGATTCGATGTAATTTACCCCCACTACTGCACAAATAAACATTGCGCTCATTTGCATACATACTTTTTCTTTGGTTAGAATGACATCATAAAGAAAACAAAAATACAGAAGAAGAGACCGTAATAGGTCTCATGGCTATCACTTTAAAGTGGTGTTGATTAATACTGCCTTTGTGTAACTGAAATTACTAAATGTGAGACAAGTGACATTTAACAACAAGACCAAAGCGGATAAAATATAGCATATTATCATACCTATTAACACACTGCGTGAAATTTGCAGCTGTAAATTACATCATACCCATCTGGCCCCTTTTACACAGGCATCAGATATAACAATTCTCACTGATAAAATGTAAATATGCACTGAAGTCTTTGGTGTGAGACATTGTCCTCAAAATACTCTGTAGATTCATGCATGCATCAAGACAATGCAGTTCATATTCTCTCTCTATATATATATATATTAGAGGATCTTGGTACCTATTCATGTCATAATCGTATGAAAATCTCTGCATATTTTGATCTAAAGCCACAATGTGACGCACAATAAAACATAATTGCCCGGTTTCACAGACAAGGCTTACGCTAGTCCCAGAATAAAATGGATGTTTGAACTGTCTTGACTGAAATAAACTTGTACTAACATATCTTAAAATATGTCAGTGCCATTGTTTTGTCTTAAGATGCACACCAGTAATGTTTTTTTTTCTAAGGGACTTTTATAAAAGCTATTTAAATGTCCTAATTTAACTAAGGCCTACTCCTAGCTTCATTTAGGCCCTGTCTGTGAAACCAGGCCTACATTACAATGTTCTCAAGTAAGATCGTAGTGAAAGCACTTTGGATGCATTTTCTTGTTCAGATCCCAACTTCACACACTTAATTCAGCTCTAAACCCGTACCTGTGTACCATCGGTCATTCGCTCAGAGAAAACAAAGCAAACTTCAATAAACATGGCTGTGAAATAGGCTTAAACCTGGCGCCTGTAGGCATTTATGTACCCCAGAGCAGGAGCTCTGTGTCGTCCTGTGGATCTACACCACCTCCACATAGTTAGCAGGGTAAAGGCCCTCTTTCCCTCCGTCCATCATGCCTCTGCACCAACCCTGATCATCCTCATCCTCTATCTTTAGAAACTCCTCACCTGAACACACACACACAAACAAACAGAAAGCATCAGAGGTGGTACACGTACATCATACAGACACATACTATATGAATATTACAAACACAAAGACAGCTTACCTGCTCTGAAGGAAAGTTCATCTGTCTCCTGTCCAACATAGTCATAAAGAGCTCTGACTCTCACTCCTCCAATCATTACACTGAGACAAGGAGGGAAAACAGACAAAGTCAATAAACTAAGGCCTGCATTAAACATGTTGAAGACCACTTTACCTTATTACACCTCCTACATATCCACCATATCAGCAGACAAGCTTTTGCTCTTTTTTAATGCCAATTGTGTGTGATTAGATAGTTTTAATCAATTTATTGTTGTTGTCTTTTGTTTGAAGCCCATTTCCACATAAGAAAAAAGATAACACTTTAGTTTAGGGTCCAATTCACACTATTAACTACTAGTTGCTTATTAGCTTGCATGTTACTACACCACTTAATCCAACCCAATTCCTAAACTTAACCTAAAACGCATCACTTCGCTTCAGAAGGCCTTTATTAACCCCCGGAGCCGTGTGGTGTATGTTTATGATGGATGGATGTGGATGGATGTGGATGGACAAGCTCATACTTGTACCCTGTTCACTGCCATTATAAAGCTTGGATGCATCAGGATAAAATATCTCTGATTGTTTTCATCAGAAAGAAGAAAGTCATATACACCTAGGATGGCTTGAGGGTGAGTAAAGCTTGGGTGAATTAATCCTTTAAAGGCACAATATGTAATATTTTTGGATTAAAATATCCAAAAACCACTAGAACAATGTTATATATTTTGTTATATACTTGTGTACTTACATTATCTGAAATGTTTCCAAGAATGTTTAAATCCAGAGAAATAAGCAATTTAATTTAACCAGGACATGGACCGTGTCCCTACCGATGACATCCTATCCATGTTACCCTCAATTTCTGGTTTTATTTTGTAGAAACCATGGAAACACCAAAGACTTTAATATATTATGTGTTTTATTAGACAGGTGAGCAACTGTTTGGATACATTTATAGACAGAAAACAATTGTTAAATAGCTCAATACAGTAAGTCTTATTGTTTAAATCTTGTTTTCTTGATTTACTGTTCTTGAGTATCATGTGTTACCGTGCCTAATATTGATCGAGCTTACTGCAGTGTGCAACAAGTGTCTCGCAGCTGCTGAGCGAACACATAGAGTAGCATAATAACAATTTTTAACACACAAATGTACCTAATAGGATAAATCAGCGCTGTGTTACCCCACATACTCATGACCGGAAGAATCGGAAGCACTTGTCTGCTGCATAATAAAAGCTCCACTGCTTTTATTAGTTTTTTTCTCTTTTATGTTATTTGTGATCAGCATTTGCCTCAATTGTGATTAACAGTCTCCACAGATTTACTCACAATACTGTATATATATTTTTTATTTTTGTAAAGACCAAAATGTTTTGCAATATCACATTTCATATAAGTACAGTATATAATAACCACTCAATGTTTGCTACTGTATTTTACTGAAAATCACACTGTTCGAAACCCAATTCATTTTTACGGGATGTCCTGTGAAGCTTGTCTGAGCGACAGTAACCAAGGCGGCTGAGCTTAGCAAAGGCTCAATACACAGCAGCAAACAATAACAAGGCCTGAAGTCCAAGTCAGGTTTGTAGCGAATAACAGTCGGGCAGCACTGTGCTGTAAGAGCCCCGCAGCAAATATCAATGTAGTAAACTGACCTTCTCTCCATCATTGCTGCTTTCTGCTCCACCTCCTTCTTTCCCTTTTTATGCTTCTTGTCTGGAGTCCACTCCTGAAATAGAAAGAGAGTGAAAGTGTGAGTGAGTGAAGGAGTAAATGTGGGTTTTGGCACAACAGAACGCAGTCTATTTGAAGATGTGCCTCAGTGAGATACATAAATATCACAGATAACAACAGAAACGTCAATCTAACAACCTCAGGAATGCATTAACCTCAAAACAATACCTTAAAACATTACAGTTTGTTTTTGGACATGAGTGCAATGAATGTGGCTTATTGCACATTTCTCATTGCAGATGATAAAATAGGTGAAAAACCCCATAGACTTATAGTGAAGGATCCAAAATATCAGAGAGACATCTTCAGAAAATGTATACCGAAGTTTTAGTTAATGTTTGCCACTATAAATGTATTTGCAATATAAACCTGAAATTGAGGCCAGTCAGTAGGCATTCCTGGTCCATGTGTATTCTTCCACCAGCGCAAATCCTCCTGCTCGCTGATGGACATCAGAGTGTTATGGAGCTCATTGTACACAGCTTTTACACTAACAGAGAGAAAGAGAAACTCATTGTATGTAATACTGAAATTGACTGAAACTGAGATTTTGAGAATGACCCTTCTCACACACCTGTCATTATTGGTGACATCCAAGTGTCTGTGGATGGACAGGAAAGCTTGTTTGAGGAAGCTTATCCTCTTCCTCTCCTCCTCTTGTGATTGGTCAAAGATAGACTCCATTTCCTCCATGTAGCGCGGAGCATAACGTGTCACTTCCTCAAGAACCTTCTCATAGCGGGCTCGCACCTGCACACAGGAATTTACAATCAATCAGTCAGATGTGTCGCTTGATGCGTATATATATATATATATAATTAGAAACATATTTATATAATAAATTAATATAAATATTAACTAAATTACAACCTATGTCCCCTTGAATGCCAATCAAAAATGAGGTCACAAGACTAACATGACCATTTTCTTTTCCTAATTAAGATAATAAAAACTCATTGAAACTGCATTTTCTCTTTCTCTTTCTGATAGTTTCCCCCACACAACTCTCACTTTCTCTGTCTCCTGGTGAGCCAGTTCGGTCTCTTCCTGGATCTTCCTCTGTTTTTCGATGGCAATGTCAGGGTTGCCTTGGGCATGGGCCTCCCGCTCACGAGCCACATGTTCCTTGCGACAAGCTTTGTGAAACGCCGACCTGGCCTTCTCTAACTGTCACAAAAACACACACACATTTAGTGGTCAGACTCATTCAGTATTGCACACTGTAAACATTCATTTTCAATAACTCATCAGTTCATTATTCAGCAGTTATTCCACAGTTACTATATGTATACATGCTTATCTTGAGACTTTTTTTATTTAGTTTTACTGTGAGCAGAGCAGGTGAATTTAGTGACATTTCTACCTTCTTCAGTCTCTTAGCCCAGGGCTTCTGAGCACGTGAGAAACCGGTTTCAAAATCCTGGGACTCCTTGAAACCTCCAAATATTTTCTTATGGAAAGTGTCCTTCTGCCACGTCCGGATGCGATCTCCGTCCTCTGACACCAGAGCACGACAGATGGAGGAGTGCAGCGAGGAGAGGCGGTCAGCAGAAGAGAGGAAGCACTGCCACGCTCGCAACAGAGAGCCGTAGAGAGGACCTGGACAAAGACAAACATATTCATTAAATAAATGAGAGGACCATTTAGGGTCACAAAAAGAAACCTCTTCATCATGTGGGCATCTCATGTAAAACACAAGTCACAGATCCTTAATCATATGTGCAGTGGCTCTCCACAAAAGTCTTGCATGTTACTGTACGTTCGAAATGGAACTACTCATACTATTTTTTCAGTATGCAGTATGTAGGCTATACACTCAAAATGTTTAAATGCTTTTAAGACATACATTTACTAAAATGTGGGAAATACTGTTACTATTATGCAATTAATACTATTATGCATACTTTTAAATATGACATGCAATGTACAGTACATACGCAGTAGGAAATACTTCAAAATACATTCAAAATTTGATTGAAAATGAAAAACAACATAAGCAACATGACTTAAAACATAATTATTGCTAATTATAGTACATAATACACAGTAAGCAATATGTTAGTTTTCTGTTCAGAACATACACTACTGTTCAAAGGCTTGGGGTCGGTAAGATTTTTTATGTTTTTGAAAGAGGTGTCTTATGCTCACACGGCTGCAATTATTTGATTGAAAATACATGTTAAAGGGTTAGTTCACCCAAAAATGAAAATTCTGTCATTAAGTAATCACCCTTATTTCGTCTCAAACCCATAAGACATTTTTTTTTTTTTTTTGTCTTTGGATCACAAATGAAGATATTTTTGATGAAATCCGAGGGTATCTGATCCACACGCAGCAAACATGCAAATGTAATTGCTGTCTATGTGTGGATCAGATAACCTTGGATTTCATCAAAAATATCTTCATTTGTGTTCTGAAGATGAATGAAGGTCTTAGGGGTGTGGAACGACATGAGGGGGAGTAATTAATGACAGAACTTTGCTTTTTGGGTGAACTAATGCTTTAAAACAGTAATGTTGTGAATTATTATTACAACTTAAAATAACTGTTTTCTATTTGAATATATTTTAAAATGTAATTTGTTTCTGTGATGTAAAAGCTGAATTTTCCTCATTACTTTTTTTAATTGAGATTTATACATCATCTGACAGCTGAATAAATAAGCTTTCCATTGATGTATGATTTGTTAGGATAGGACAATATTTGGTTGAATCTAAATATTGAGAAAATCGCCTTTAAAGTTGTCCAAATGAAGTCCTTGGCAATGAATATTACTTACAAAAATAAATTCTTGATATATTTACGGTAGGACATTTACATGATCTTCACTTAATATCCTAATGATTTTTGGCATAAAAGAAAAATCGTTAATTTTGACCCATACAATGTATTGTTGGCTATTGCTACAAATATACCCATGCGACTTACGACTGGTTTTGTGGACCAGGGTCACAAATAATGATTTGCTGCTCAACAAACATTTATTATTATCAATGTTGAAAACAGTTGTGCTGCTTAATACTGTGAGCAGCATTTATTTAAAATATAAATTTTGACTCACTTTTGATCAATTTAATGCATCCTGGCTGAGTAAAAATAATAATTTCTTTAAAACAGAAAAAAAAGTACTGACCAGAAACTTTTGATCGGTAGCGTACACTGCCGTTCAAAGGTTGGGGTCTATTTAACAACAAATCCTGAAAAACAGTTTACACTGTTAATACGGTTTACACAAAAATATTAAGCAGCACAGCTGTTTAACATTGTAATAATAATAAATAGGGGTGTAACGATTCACTCGTTTTCTTGATGCATCGATTACAAATCCTGACGATGCATATGCATCGATCTTGAAACATGTTTTTTGAATCGTGAATCGTTAATTTCGGCCGATAATCGATGTGAAATGCTAAGAATCTAATTAGTCGCGATTCAGTGCTTTAAAATATATAAACATTAAATTACTACATGCGCGAATTGATGGGAGACGTTGTGCGCCGTCATTCGCCCTCACAGCTCTCCTTCACACAGACGCGCTGCACTCTTTACTGCCTTTCACTGGATTGCGCTCGCGCTCTGTCCGTAGCTCTCATTGAGAAGCCCACTTTGAGCTGTCCTCAGGACGGCCACTACTGCTACATGAGCAGATGACAGCTCTCTATTGAGATAGCAATAGTCCTCCTGAGTCAAACCGATCAAGCCATTGATAAAGCTGCCAAGTCATTGCGTGGCCACTACTGTTTAAATAAAATGCTTTCATTGCGTGGAAACATCACCGTTGTTTTATATAAGATAAAATACTTAAGTTTTACAGAAGTGGGTCATACCACTGACATTACCTGAGCAGTTGAAGTAAAACCCCTCTTATTCAAGGGCGCGCATTTATTGCATGGACGGGGCAAACACATTATGTAAGTGTTTCATACGCACAGTTCCAATGAATGATAAATTAAATTAAACTTAATGTTGTTAAACTGAATGTGCGAAGGAAACTGCTAAAATAACTACAACATTAACAACACTGAAATAAGAGCGCGCGGTTTATCAATCAGATGCGCATTAAAGTTGTGTTCGTTACTATAGCAACAGTAGAAACCCAGTGCCTTTTCTTTTGTCTCTGATAGACCACCATCTTATCTTTAATTATAAATATATATATATATATATATATTATATCTAACCAAGTTTAATATTTAAGTTTCTTCTTGCACCAAATGCAAGCGTCGCTAAGTCCAGAAGGGCATGAGCGGAAGTAACCATGCGCACAGTCGCATCGCCGCAGCTCACCGGCGCCATCTTGTGCACCTAGTCCATTCCGTGAAGAAAAGTTAGTTCAGGATTAGTTGGGAAAGGGCATATTCCAACATGTTCTCCAACCAATACGCCTATATAGGTCGTTTGTCACTTCCCTGAAATACAACCTATAGGAGCGTTTACTAAAGTTGTGTAGTCGTTAATAACTAAAGGTGTAGTCGATAATTAAAAAAATGAGTTTTGCTAAATGGAAATACGACAAATGGTGAAAAAAGTCCACACATTGCATTTAAATGAACGCGCATTTTGATTGGTAACGACAGTCATACGTCATTTCATGACGACAGTCGTAACACGACACTGTCATTAATTTTACGCCAGGTAGAGGGCGCATGACTTCATAACGTAAATATAGGTCGTAATAAGGTGGTTGAAAAGCGACCTATAGGGTCGTTTTTTTTTTTTTGTTTTTTTTTGGAGGACAGTCTCGCATATTCTAAGGTAGTCTCTCCATGTAAGCATTGGTATGTTTAATGTACCTGGTACACTTTAATAAGGTTGTGTAGCCATTAACACTATCCTGCACTATAGTTAACATGAACTAACAATACTTTTAAAGCCTTTTAAAATTTTGGCTTATGTAAATTTCTACAAATGCCAATTTTTAGGCTATTAAAATAAAGTTATGTAGCATCATTAAGAACTAACATGAACTAACATTAACAATGGACAAAAGGTATTTTTTTGCCCTTACTCTCTGACCTCCTGAAGGCCGCTGTGTAATTCGCACCCTGACTAAGACACATTGGGGAAAGCATTTCAATAACTCTATGAATGCATATAAAAATGCAGAATCGAATCGAAAGTAATCGAATCGCAACGAATTTTAATGTGAATCGTTTAGAATCGAATTGTTCTGAATTTTCAAAAATCGTTCTTGAATCGAATCGAACACCTATGAATCGTGAATCGAATCAATTCGCTGTCTACCCTAAGATTCACAGCCCTAATAATAAATGTTTCTTGAGCAGCAAATCATCATATTAGAATGATTTATGAAGAATCATGTGACACTGAAGACTGGAGTAATGATGCTGAAAATTCATTCTGAAAATTTCATCACAGGAATACCATTTAAAAAAATAATCAAATAGAAAAGTTATTTTAAATTGTAATAATATTCACAATAGTACTGTTTTTACTGTGTCTGATCCAATAAATGCTGCCATGGTGAGCATAAGAGACTACTTTCAAAAACATAAAATGTTACCAACCCCAATCCTTTAAACGGTAGTGCAGACCCGGCGCCAGACACAAATTCATGGACGGGCATTACATTTTTTCAGGGGGGCACAAATGAAATCAACCTCATTGCATAATAACATTAATTATTAATTAAATGGAAGAAATAAAAAAATAATGAATAAAAAAAAAAAGAGTAGCCAGATTAAAACGCCAATAACAAAAATAGCAAGGGAATAATGATTCATTTAGTCTAAGTGGCGATCGATAGTGCATAACATATAATGTACTGACGCTAACAAGGTTGCGCAGTTGAGGCGCTCGCGCTGCCTCGATTCTAGGTCTTAGCGCTAGTTTATGATAACCATTTTGTAAGCTTTATTCTAATCACTGAACACAGACACATATTTGGCAGAATTCTAATGTCCTTGCGTTATTCAGCCTGAGGGTGGCGCTCTAATGATGATTGACAGACAAACGCATAGAATGCCATCTTAGAATTAGTATTTATTGCGAATGTTGTTTTAGAATGTTACAAGTTGTGTAGGAATTCCAGTTTAGAAAACAGTTATGTCTATTCTCAGAAAAACAGAAAACTGTATATAAAACTGTACTGTACTGTATATAAAATCCATTCACACGAGCACGTTTAAACTAAAGGGTTTATACTCTCATTAATTTAATACGCTACTCCACACAGAAAGAACAGATATGCCAATCAGTTACTGACCTGATGCAGACACATATCTGAAGCGGACTGATATCGTCTTGGTCTGGAGCGAGGTTTACGTGAGGTAACGTGGAAATAAAATGGCTCTCTATGAGAACGCGCTGCAGTTCCATTTTTCACCACAGATTTACATTGGAAATTTGTGGGGCGCTGTAGAGCTGGGTAAGGCTGTGAGACCGACTGCCCCGCTTAGTATCATGATTAGTGCCTGCCGAATGCGCTACAATATATCCTGCTCACTTTAGGTCTTAAAATAGTCTATAAAATCTGAAAAATATTTGTTGCAGAATGCTGAACAAAATTATAATTTATTATTAATTCATAGAGGTATATGTTTGGATGAATATTTTGGATGAGCCGCGGCTGCATACTGCGGTAAAAATTCAAAATGTGGAGTTTTTATATTTATAACATATGATACAGTTAAGCAACATCACATGACCAAGAGTTCGAATACCATCACGACTGAAAATTTGACACTGATTTCATTTGACAGTTCAATAAACAATTAATATTAAGTCACTTACTTTTAGATGCAATATTGACTGTTTTGTTCTATTTTAGCAGCGAAAATAGTTCAAACAAAGATCACAGCAGAACCATTGCGCGCCAGTCTCACAGCAACACACGGGCTTTCGCCTAACGTTACCTCGCTGCTTTCTCCTGCCAACTTTGGAGGTCTTTGATTTAAAAAAAACTGTATATCCATAATCACTGTCACAAGAGATAGCTCAGCATAAAAAAATTGACAGCTAACCTTAAGTGGCAGCGCTATCACACAACCAAACATTTCCACACTCACTATGGACAAACCAATCAAATCGGTTTAAAATTTAGTTTTTTTGTTGTTGTTGTTGTTTGTTTTGTTTTTTAAATCAGACCAAACAAAACGATAACACTAGCCTATTGATAAAAAAAATATTGTGCAAACAAGCAAGGACTGGTGGTTAGTGGTAGAGACCTGCACTCCTGCGGGACCCAACGCAACAGAGTGCGGCGCGGGACAAGATTTGATGGGCGCGGGCGGTGAGACACTACTCGTGTGCAGGTTGCGGGAGAATCAAATGATCCGCGAGACTCCCGCAAAATAGAAATATCTAAACATAAAATATCTAAAAACGAACAAATTGTTATTCATATACTGCAAAAAAAACCAAAAAAAACAACAACAACAAGAACAACTAATATAGAATAAAAACGATTTACAGTCGCAATATGCGATATTCTATTTATTAACTTGTGTTTGCAGTGTTGAGCAATTTAGCCAATCACAGACTATCTGTTGATTTCTGAGACACAATTGAGATGCAACACAATCAAGTGTTTATGTTCGAATCCTCTCGCCACTCAAAACGCCGGAGTTTTCCAGTAGCCCCTCACTGCAGAACACTCGAGATCCAGGGGGCGGAGTCGGGTAGGTTAAGGTAAATGTAAAGTGGGAGGAGTTGGATCTAGAACCAGGGGGTGGAGATGGGTAGGTTTAGAGCCAGGGGGCGGAGACGGGTAGGTTTAGGGATATATAAAGTGGGAGGAGTGGGATCTTGTGTTCTGCAGTGAAGACCATCTCGAGTTTTTACGCAGTGCTGAAATTTGCGCGCTCACGAATCCTATTTTTTTTTTAACACACTAAGTGTAAACATTATGCAAGATTCATTGTTCATATATTAATTGTGTTATAACAGAGCTTTGTGAGATCGCGATGAACTGAGATATCAGCTTTTTAGTCATTATAAAGGGAGCGCTCTTTGCGCGCATTCTGCCATACGAAACCATGCATGCAGCTTACTTTTCGGTTAAAACGAACTGTGGGTTTGTGAATTTTAATGCTTTAATAACAAATATTTTATCCAAAGCGTTTATGCTGGGATGTTGTGGCGACACATAACTTAATATTTCATACGAACAAAAATCTATATAAGCTACTTTTATGCGGGATTTTGCGGGCGGGAGCGGGACAATATAATACATTTTTTGCGGGAGTGGGCGGGAGCGGGACTGAAACATCCGTCCCGCGCAGGCCTCTAGTTGGTGGGACATGGAGTTGGCTCGTCCAGGGCGGGCACTAGTGACTCACAGGGCGGGCCAGGCCCCCAAATGCCCGCCCATGGCGCCGGGACTGCGGTAGTGTACTGTGTCCAAGTTCTTGATAAAACTGCAGTACTCACTCGCATCCACTAGGGGTTTCCATTTGGTACTCCACTCACTAAGTTGCTGCGCATACTGTCTCTCAACCCTGGCCCTTTCCTGGAAACACGCCACTATGTCATTACATGCCTGGAAGGCATCTTCGGTCCTCTTCACCGTCCGGTGGTAGTTCCCTGGCTGAGACACAGACAGACAGAACATGGACAGAACTGTAAGGTTAATAGTGTAATATAGAGGGAAAAGAAAAGAAAAGACTAGCACTTGGCGCTAAAGGTTAATATGCTGTTTAAGAGGTATTTACTCTTATGACACAGAGAAAATGTCCCTCTCTCATCTGAGCGATCGGCCTCATTTCTTTTCCAGCAGGGTCACTGGGTTTGTTTGCTATGGATTGGACAAGTTATCAGTATAGCGTAAGCTTTGTTTCTAATATAAACAGCAGAAGACAACATGTGGTGTGGAAAACCAGAGCACAATTCAAACATTATTCCCCCGAAAAACATCTGTGACTAGATGAGGACCAGTGAGACGAGAGAATTCAGGCCACGGTAAGTGGAGCATCACGTGGACAGCGCAGTGAAAGGGGTTGATTAACTGCAGTAACACGATAAATGAGAGAGAATGAGGGAGGAGGGCGAACATAATGACAATTTCGGAATGGGCGTCGTGTTTGCTGATGTGGAGCGTGTTCTACTATTTTGCTGGCAACCATTAGTGGCTCCCCCACAATTGTATCAATTCATCTCTCTATTCTGCATCTTCCTTTTGTGTTGTTCTTTGTTGGATCTTTCTGTTTCTCTCCCTCTCTTAGCTGTGGTTTGCACCACGTATTTTCTCCAGTCTGAGAAAAAAGTAAAAACAGCTGAGGAATCTCAACTCCAGCCAAGAGCGGTGCACAGCAGCACCTGCCAACCAATCAGAGAATCACAGAAACCGAAAAGAATAACACAATCCCTGTCAAAGGGAATATAACATTCAGCTGGACTCAAAGCTGCACAGTATTTAAAAAGAACTGTTTCACTGAACAGACAAGCCTATTTAAAAATCAACCCCATTCAACTCTGGCTAAAACTTTCAGCATTTCATCACTGCAATCTTCTGCCAATGCTGTGGTTAACCAATTTAAAGCATCTAGGATGAACACAAAAACCTTACTGTGCTCAGTTCTGGTCAACCGCCAGCCAATTACAAGGTAGGACATGCAACAAAACCCTTGCAGGTGATATCAGTGGGGTTGTTGTAAACTGATGAAACATCAGTGGTCAGAGCATTTCACCGAAAACAGTACCACTGGCCAAGCTCCAGATGGGATGGCAACTCAGCAAAAAGTGCTCAGGCTAAGAGGAGAGTTGAGGAGAATCTTAAACAGCTTCATACCGATCTCATGTAGTGGGAGCTCTAGATGGCATAGATAATAACAACAAATCACCACGGAAAACTCCATAAATACTAATCAGATAAAACTCACTAACATTCAAAATGATTTTTTTTTTTTTTTTGTCAATAAAAATATATTTTTAGATAATTTGATCCCAAAAATGATAGTAAAGCCTAAAATTAGGCTACCTACTTTGTAGGGACCAGCCAACAGTCCCCAAGAGAAAGAATATAAATTATATATTTATTTAATAAATATATTAAATAATGTCAGGCAAAAATCTAAAACTGCAAAAATGTTTTTGTGAGGTTTAGGGGATAGAATATATCATTACCAGTGTTGGGGGTATACAAGTAACACGTGTTACGTAATCAGATTACTTTTTTCAAGTAACTAGTAAAGTAACACATTACTTTTCAATTGACAACAAAATATCTGAGTTACTTTTTCAAATGAGTAACACAAGTTACTTTGTTTTCCTATTCATT
The DNA here is from genome assembly GCA_037101425.1 of Elopichthys bambusa. NCBI lineage: Eukaryota > Metazoa > Chordata > Actinopteri > Cypriniformes > Xenocyprididae > Elopichthys > Elopichthys bambusa. The sequence continues at coordinate 20,432,240 of CM074435.1, forward strand.
GGCTGACACCTCTCCTGTCCCCGTGTTGAGAGAATCATGATGAGTAAGTGCAGAGGCGTTGTGTGCGCTGTGTCCACATGATGATTATTGTAGTTCTAGACTAAACGTGAACATGCATTTACTCATCTCACGTGAAAAAGCAGACTGAATGAATGAATAAAGACACTCAGAATATTACGCAAACCTGCAATAATGAAATGTTAAATAGCAAATATACTTTATGTATTTAATCTCACTTAATCCCACAGCATCTATAGAATTACCACAACAAATTAATTCAAGTAATTTACCATAGTATGGTTAAAAAAAACTATAGTATTTACTATAAATTATTATGCTATTTTTTTTCACCTGGGCATGTTTACCCCACAATACATGTTATGATATGCATGTCTCTTCATTTTGACATTGTTTTTATAATGTTGATTGAGGCATTTGACATTTTTAATAGTCAGACATAACAGAGAGGCCATCATAATAATTGACTGGTAAAATACCACGTGTTAGATTGCATCATATACTGTGTTCTCTATAAGTGATATCAGTGCAGGCAATATATGACAAAAGAATAATAAATAAATTGGTCAAGTACTAGGCTTAGGCCTAATTTATGTCTATTTATTTATATGAAATGAACTTAAAATGTTTTATTTGACCAATTGGACTCTCTCTTTTTCAAGAAACCCATAATCCAAGAAGAGAGATCCTTTCCTGGACTATAGAGATGCACCACATGCTGCAAGGAGTTCCTCTGCCTGTTCTGCAGTTCAGCAAAGTGAAGGTATTTGCAAACATTCTTTTGGGAAATGCAATGTTATGATTAATTTAATTTTACCTAAATTTCTAGATCTGTGTATATTTCAATGAACAATTTTCTTTTGATAGAGCATCATATATGGCCAGGCTGGGCTGCAGAATTTGTCTTTGCAGAATGCTTCTTTTCTGGTCCGGATTATCATCACAGATAAGAGTAGAAAATGCAATTTTTTTTACACAGTGTCCGATGTATCATTTTTTTAAGCATTAACATTATTTCTGTTAACCCAGCAGTGATTATGTTCTCCATTTACTATTTCAGTGAAGTTGAAGAATATAATAGAGTGATAAAGAAACAATTGAGGAAAGAGGGGAGAACATCCAATTGGTAGGTAGTGCTTTAAATATTCAAAGGTCAGGAAAAGTCATGTCAATAACATGTTATTTCTATTCAGATTTCTTGCATCCCTCTCTTATTTATTTATTTATTTATTTTCTCAGTTCAGATGGGCTTTATTGACATGAATGTTTTATTTTCTTGGGAACCTTTGTTCCCACAGCATCAAAATAAAATTTTTCCTAATCTTTGAACAGTATGCAATAACAGTAATATGAACATTAACTGGTATGAAGATTGATATAATTATTTTTTAATCGTATATAATGTGTGTGCTCTGTGGTCACTAAGATCTTTTAAATATGAAATTTAAAATTAGAGAGTTAAACATGTTCAACTAAATGTTCCTTATTTCATTCACTTCTCTCTCTTTCTCTCCCTCTCTCTCTTAGGAGTCAGTGAAGACGTTGTCACTGAAGTTCTTTCTGTGTGATTCACGTCACGAACAAATTTGTTTTTGTGTGTTCAACTGTTGTAATATATTATTTTATAAAATATACACAATCTTAAATATACCCCTAGAGTCATCCTTGTGTTTTCCCTCTGTACTTGAAAATGTGGTTGATCTGACTGAAAAGGCTATACCATGATTCCTTGTTTATTTTACTTGATGAGTTATTATATTATGCTAGTTAGTCACAATAATTACTCAACATTCAACTCTTAGCAACCAGGTTTAATTGCAAGAATGAAAGTAGTATTTGATTGTTATAAACCTTAAAAAAAAAAACTCTTAATTAGTTAGAATTGGGTGGAAATAGTGCCTTGGTGGCACTTTTTTCGGTTCTCCAATACTAGGGTCCTGGAAATGCGGTCCTGGCACTGCGGTTCTCCGATTAGGTAGGTGGCGCTGTCACAAAAAAACTAGGGTCCTAGGAATGCGGTCCTAGAACTGCGGTCCTGAAAGTGCAGACTGATAATATGGCCGGCGGGAGAGAACAGTTCTTCAGACAGTAGTTGAGAGGAATTCCAGTAAGTAGGCTGTCAAGGCTATTTTATTCAAAAACATCGGATGAAGTGATTATTTTCTCTTTAATACAGACGATGCTGAGTAATTAATCATAAAAAAAAGATGATAACTGATATATTTTTTCCGTGAGTCCACTATGTTAGCGATTATAATGTTACCTAGCTTGTTTGGTAGCTTTTGTTTACGATAGCTTGTTGGATAGTAAGTCACCCACACCAACAACAACTAACACTGTCATAAGCATATGTGTGAACTGTAAAAAGGCTAATAGATTTACTGTTGTGTGTTGGGTTTTGCTCAATGTGTATTCATCGTATTTTGTTGACTTGGTTGTAAACAACTTCAAAAATATTGCAATAAATAAATGGTTTGAAGAAGAATATTTTGGTCAATTTAGTCAGTTTTTTCATTGAACTAAAGAGAAACATTGAGCATAAAGGCACAGTCTCCATGCTACACTAATAATAGTAGTAAGGTTTTCTTCTGCGTAACATTACATATATCCTTTATAAGATATATATCATTTAATAAACATTTATTAAAATTTTGGCTGTATTATTTGTGTCCCCTTAAAAAATTTCTCTTGAGAGATTTACGCCCCTGAAGCCAAGCCCAGGTGAGAAAAAGTTATGTAACGTATTACTTTCCATAAAATGTAACTTAAGTAATGCAATTAGTTACAACCCGAATTCCGGAAATGTTGGGATGTTTTTTAAATTTGAATAAAATGAAAACTACAAATTTTCATTTTAAAACTTTCAAATCATATGAGCCAATATTTTATTCACAATAGAACATAGATAACAACATTTAAACATAACAAATGTTTAAACTGAGAAAGGTTAAAATTTTCTGCACAAAATGAGCTCATTTCAAATTTGATGCCTGCTACAGGTCTCAAAATAGTTGGCACAGGGGCATGTTTACCATAGTGTAGCATCTCCTCTTCTTTTCAAAACAGTTTGAAGACATCTGAGCATCGAGTTTATGAGTTTCTGGAGTTTTGGTGTTGAAATTTGGTCCCATTCTTGCCTGATATAGGTTTCCAGCTGCTGAAGAGTTTGTGGTCATCTTTCGTTTAATGATGCACCAAATGTTCTCTATAGGTGAAAGATCTGGACTGCAAACAGGCCAATTCAGCACCCGGACTTTTCTACGACAGAACCATGCTGTTGTAATAGCTGCAGTATGTGGTTTTGTATTGTTCTGCTGAAATGTACAAGGCCTTCCCTGAAATAGACGTCGTCTGGAGGAGAGCATTTGTTGCTCTAAAACCTTTATATACCTTTCAGCATTCATAGTGCCTTCCAAAACATGCAAGCTGCCCATACCATATGCACTTATGCACCCCCATACCATCAGAGATGCTGGCTTTTGAACTGAACGCTGATGACATGCTGGAAGGTTTCCCTCCTCTTTGTCTTTTTATGTCAAATTTGCACTTATCTGACCATAGAACACTTTTCCACTTTGAAACAGTCCATTTTAAATGAGCCTTGAACCACAGGACACGACGGCGCTTCTGGGCCATGTTCACATATTGCTTCCTTTTTGCCTGATAGAGCTTTAGTTGGCATCTGCAGATGGTACGGCGGATTGTGTTTACTGACAGTGGTTTCTGGAAGTATTCCTGGGCCCATTTAGTAATGTCATTGACACAATCATCACAGAGATTTCTCCAGTTTCTCTGAATCTTTTGATGATGTTATGCACTGTAGATGATGAGATTTGCAAAGCCTTTGCAATTTGATATTGAGGAACATTGTTTTTAAAGTATTCCACAATCTTTTTACGCACTCTTTCACAGCTCTGCTCATCTTTACTTCTGAGAGACATCCCTTTATAGTGAATCATGTTACAGACCTAATAGAAATTAACTTAATTAGTTGCTAGATGTTCTCCCGGCTGAATCTTTTCAAAATGTCTTGCTTTTTCAGCCGTTTGTTGCCCCAGTGACAACTTTTTTAAGACCTGTAGTAGGCATCAAATTTTAAATGAGCTCATTTAGTGGATAAAAGTGTAAAATTTCTCCATTTTTATTTTATTGTGAATAAAATATTGGGTCATGTGATTTGAAAGTTTTTTAGTTTTCATTGTATTCAAATTTAAAATACGTCCCAACATTTACTGGAATTCGGATTGTACTTTTTTAGGGAGTAACGTAATATTGTATTGCATTACCTTTTTTAGTAACTTTCCCCAACACTGATTATTAGTTCAAAATAAAGACAATAATAGTATGATACAGGAACAAGTGTATATGTGTATGTGTAACTAACATCAGGTTGCTCCAAGGGGACTGCTGAAATGAGTAAATCACTTTGGATAAAAAAACTGCTAAATAGCTTGCTATTTGCTCTAAATATAAGTCTGAACATGACAGTTTACAGCGCCTATATGTAATTATATATGCAGTATCATCACAAATACCATTATCAGTATGACAAGAACCTATTAGGAATATTGTAACTACTGCAATAATAAATAAAGTATTTTAAACACACACATATATATATATATATCTATACAGTGGTGTGAAAAAGTGTTGCCCCCTTCCTGATTTTTTATTTTTTGTATGTTTGTCACACTTTAATGTTTCAGATCAAACAAATTTAAATATTAATCAAAGATAACACAAGTAAACACAACATGCAGTTTTTAAATGAAGGTTTTTATTATGAAGGGAAAACAAAATCCAAACCCATATGGCCCTGTATGAAAAAGTGCTTGCCCCCTAAACCTAATAACTGGTTGGGCCACCCTTAGCAGCAACAACTCCAATCAAGTGTTTGCGATAACTTGCAATTAGTCTGTTACAGCGCTGTGGAAAATTTTTGGCCCACTCATCTTTGCAGAATTGTTGTAATTCAGCCACATTGGAGGGTTTTTCGAGCATGAACCACCTTTTTAAGGTCATGCCACAACATCTCAATAGGATTGAGGTCAGGACTTTGACTAGGCCACTCCAAAGTCTTCATTTTGTTTTTCTTCAGCCACTCAGAGGTGGACTTGCTGGTGTGTTTTGGTTCATTGTCCTGCTGCAGAACCCAAGTTCGCTTCAACTTGAGGTCACAAACAGATGGCCGGACATTGTCCTTCAGGATTTTTTGGTAGACAGCAGAATTCATGGTTCCATTTATCACAGCAAGTCTTCCAGGTCCTGAAGCAGCAAAACAGCCCCAGACCATCACACTACCACCACCATAATTTACTGTTGGTATGATGTTTTTTTTCTGAAATGCTGTGTTACTTTTACGCCAGACGTAATGGGACACACACCTTCCAAAACGTTCAACTTTTGTCTCGTCAGTCCATTTTTTCCCCCAGTATTTTCCCAAAAGTCTTGGGGATTATCGAGATGTTTTCTGGCAAAACTGAGACGAGCCTTTATGTTCTTTTTGCTCAGCAGCAGTTTTCATCTCGAAACTCTGCCATGCAGGCCATTTTTGCCCAGTCTCTTTCTTATGGTGGAGTGATGAACAACTGAGGCAAGTGAGGCCTGCAGTTCTTTGAATGTTGTTGTGGGGTCTTTTGTGACCTCTTGGATGAGTCGTCGCTCATACCCCATGTTGGTTGGCCGGCCACTTCTGGGAAGGTTTACCACTGTTCCATGTTTTCGCCATTTGTGGATAATGGCTCTCACTGTGGTTCGCTGGAGTCCCAAAGCTTTAGAAATGGCTTTATATCCTTTTCCAGACTGATAAATCTCAGTTACTTTCTTTCTCATTTGTTCCTGAATTTCTTTGGATCTCAACATGACGTGTAGCTTTTGAGGATCTTTTGGTCTACTTCACTTTGTCAGGCAGGTCCTATTTAAGTGATTTCTTGATTACGAACAGGTGTGGCAGTAATCAGGCCTGGGTGTGGCTAGAGAAACTGAACTCAGGTGTGATAAACCATAGTTAAGTTATGTTTTAACAGGGGGGGAAGCACTTTTTCACACAGGGCCATGTGGGTTTGGATTTTGTTTTCCCTTCATAATAAAAACCTTCATTTAAAAAATTGCATGTTGTGTTTACTTGTGTTATCTCTGATTAATATTTAAATTTGTTTGATGAGCTGAAACATTAAAGTGTGACAAAAAAAAAAAAAAAAAAAAAATCAGGAAGGGGGCCAACACTTTTTCACACCACTGTATCTGTATCTATATCTATATCTATCTATCTATCTATCTATCTATCTATCTATATATATATATATATATATATATATATATATATATACAGTAAACAGTGAACTAAATGTCCTCATGAGCAAAGACATTTTTATTCACATAGTGTAGGCATTCACAAATTCCTACAGTAGAAAAATACTGTATTACTGAGTATTATTTTATAACATTTTTTAAAAATGACTAAGTTTTTTTTTTTTTTTTTTTTTTTTTATAAAACCTAGTCAACAAAAAGGTTATAAAGCTATTAAAAGGGAAGCTACTGCATGATTCCCAGCAGCATTGGAGAACAGAAAAGCAAACCAATTAAGGAGCTGAGAGACAAAAGCTGAGCTAATTAAAATGGGTGGAGGCACAATGAATGAAATTTATAGACTGAGATTAAAGTTTAAAAAAACTTAAAACATGCTGAAATGGTCTCAAATAAGTAAAATCACTTGACTTGAATTTTAATCTTCATTTGGTTAATAGAGAGTATCAGTGGCTTTTGTTAATTATTTCACTTAATGTCCGAACAAATCTTGTCATCTGTTGTTAATCAAACAGTTTGGGTGTTAAAACCAAGTCAAGTCAATCACCCATGTGCATTTCTGGTAACACATAAATAACAAACCAGAAGCGGATTTTTTAGAGGTCCATCATCCTGTCTGACTCACTGCTGTCCTTCCTCCCCCTCTCACTTACCATCCAGAAGCTCTGATTGTTGGCATCCTCAGGGCCTGTCTCAGCCGGGAGTGTTGACATGATGAGTCTGGAACAGAGATATGGCAAATAACAGTTTAAAGCATTAAATGGGCACTAAATTTCCTCATTAAAAAAAGAGTACCTTTGAAAAATGATTAAAATCATCTATATTCACATGAAATGAAGATTTTTTATTCTATATGGGGTGGGTCGTCTTATGGAAGCGGACATCTTGAGATCACATGACCAGCCGAATACTATTTCACCTTGGCAACCACCCTTTTATTGTACAATTTCAACTGTGCAATAAATTAATCCTGTCTGACAAATGAATATAATTTCTACAATGGCGTCGACAGCCAAAAACATTTTGGGTGAGAGTGTGTGTGTGTGTGTATGTGAATCCGCATCCACACCACTCGGTGTCAGTATAAGGCTGGTGTATCAAACAATAAAACAAAGAAAAAAGTTAATGATGCACTTTTACAGCAAAATTAGCTATGAACAATAGAGGTCAGTAGTTTTGCTGGTTCTAGCCACTTGACAAATGGCTGAAGGACAAATGGCTGGAATTTATTTCTAGATTGTTTTAACAGGCAGACAATAGATATGTGTGACAGAGCTGGATATCATACTGTGTCTAATAGCATGCTGGGAGGGTGTTGCGTTTTACAAGCTTTCTTTTATTTGAACTACAGTTTACGAACTGCGTCAGAAAGTGCATGGCTCCAACAAACAAGTTTAATGGTCTTGAAGTCAAGTACATGAAGAAAAGAGGATAGTTATATACAAGGTTATTTACTGAGGATCAAAGAGATTTCTGGATGAAAAATGTTACTGACTAGTTAAAGTGTAAAAAAATAAAATGGCTCAAAGCAGATGTGAGTGTTGATGTGGGTTTGAGAGTAGTGAGACAGCTAGTGCTCAATATTCTCCACTGCTATCTGGCTTGATCCAGAGCTCTGGGCTTTGAAACATGAGCCATCCCAAAATAAACAGGGGTGAAAGTTCACCAACACACACACAAACACACTAGTTCTCTTCTGAAACACGTTCATGAGCTTACAAACACCGGCACATGTGGCTGGTCCGACAAGCCCACACAGGCACATGTTTGAGCTGCCCCAAACACATACATGCCAGAAATACACACCATTGACAGCCCAACATGCCTGTGGCCATTTGTTTCTGCAAATGCAATAAAGCGCATTTTGTCACAAGACATGGAGAGAGAACAAGATGACAAGTGCATGAACAAGCTGTTATTTGTCTGTCTTCTCTCTCTCAATCCCTCACATGGGTTTATGTCCCTCAGGGCATTATGCTAAATGTTCTCTTCTATCCCCTTTCCTGCAGTGCAGGGGTCATGAGTATAGTAAATCACCCTATATTTGAACTTTAACCTCACTTCCTGTTCGCCCTCTGGCCCTCTCCCTCCAGACAGCCTTGTGCTCTCAGAGAATATGAGCGGGGAGCACAAGCTTGAAGGCAAAGTTCACATAAAATGAATGAACATGCTGTCTTTAATTTCTCATCATCATGCTATTCCATCATGACTCTTTGGTGTTTGGAAGACAAAAGATGTTTTGAAAAATGTGTTTTTTAAACAGAGGTTGAAGCTTTCAAGCTTCAAAAAGAATGCAAAAACACCATAAAAGTGGCCCATAAGATTCATACACTACATTCCAATTCTTCTGTAGCTTTTAGTGATGAACAGACTAAAATGTAAGTTGTTCTTAAGTTGGATCTTTGCTATGAAACCGTTCATTATTATTATTTATATATATATATATATATATATATATATCTGAATGGAACGTTCATGAACCAGACAGATCAAAGTTGCAATGTTATCAAAGAAGCTACAGATCTTTTCTTCCATATTGTGACATACATCTGAGGGAAACAGATTATTGAATTATTGGGTGGGGACAATTTTTATCCATCAGTTGTTGACTGGACAGACTCACATCTGAATGCAAGCTTGCGGTCGATTGTAAGAAAAAAGGCGTGGTTTAATGCTGCCTTTACATGCTGTTGGAGTTATCGTAAATACTAGTTTCCTAGTTAACAAATTGGACTCAAGTCAAACTTTGTCTGCGATGAGCTCGTAATCATGACTTTAGAAGTGGGAAGTAGGACATTTCCGATAGCACATGAAGGCGGCATAAGAGGACTAAATGATTGGAGAAGTCCAGGATACGTCACCATGGAGAAGTCATTTCACTGGAAGATTCAGTTATGACATTTTGATTAAAAATTAAACATACAGTCAAACCAAAATGTATTCAGACACCTTGAACATTTCATTTATTAATTCAGTTTATTCACTATAGAAAAATGGTATATAAAAAAATGGTAATAAAATATGACAAGATCTCAGAATTAAACTGTCTGAAAAAATCATCTTAATTATGTCAGATAACACTTAAACAAAACATGGTCAGTTCAAAGTGTCTGAATAATTTTTGGTTCCAATTTTTTATCAATTTTACTGGTAGTTCACTGTATGAAGAATTTTTGGGTATAATATGTCACAGTTTACTTTATTTTACTATCCTCACTTACATAAATGAACTACAGTGTCCTGCACCGACTAGTAAATATATATTAATTTTTGGTTTGACTGTATGTATGGATGAATCGTTCACAATAAGATCAATATGAAGCAATTAGTAAACAAATTGGTAAATTCACATTTCATGCTGACTTTAATTTCAACTCATTGATCAATGAACTGATTACTGATTGCATATGACTATGACTATATTTCACAAGCCACATTTTTTTTTTTTTTTACATACTTTTTGAAAACTGAATGCTTCAGTCTGTATTCACTGCAATGACATGGAAAACAATATCAACTATATTCATCAAGACATGCTTTTGTGTTCCAAAGAAGACAGAAAGTCATACGGGTTTGGCATAACATGAGGGTGAGTAAGTGATAACAACATTTTTCACTGTTTACATGCAGCCTTTTGTGTAAGGTTAACCTAAAAGACTCCAGAAGAGTTTCTTCTTCTAATCGTAAACCATGTCTCTGTGTTACATTGGAGCCTCATGCAATCTTATGTGTAAGTAATCACAATCTAGAAAAGCAAATTACAAAGAATAGCATTTTAGAGAAGACAAAATGCAATCAAATTGATCAAAATGGATATTAAAAACTGTTGGAAAGTTTCTGTAACTTTTGAGAGAAGGGATGGACCCATTTCTGAAAAGATCATCATGACGTTGCTGTGAATCTCCCTCTTCTCACTTATTTTCTCTTTTCTCCCCCTTTTTCAAAGCCCCTCAAACCCCCATGCCCCTCACCCACCCTGGCTCTTTTTCTCTCTCCTCCCCCTGTCCCCGTTTTGAGTGTCACACATAACTCAACACACACCCACACACTGAAGAAATATATAGCAACTTATGAATGCATCAGACAGAAATAGTCTATGAATGCTGCAGAACTCATCAACGCAATGTGATCTAACTTGACACAAACACATCAGGAATAAATGAATGGCAGAAAAAAAGCAGACAACAAACTCACCTCTAACTTTTCCAGGGAAAGTTTCCTTTTAGTTTAACCTTTTCTTTTCCAAAGTAACAGATCACCCCTTTTCTTCTGTATTTTCCACTTTTAAGGCCACCATATGGTTATGGTATGTTCTGGACAGCGTCTTTCTCCTCTTCTGTCTTTGACCCGCTGTCAGTTTTTAATAAGGTGGCTTCCTGTCACTGTCTTTCTCTCCTCAGCTCTCCTCTCCCTCTCTAGTTCCCACTCTTTCCGAAGCAGCTGTGGATAACCAGACCTTTCGCTCTGTGGATCATACTACATGACCACACTCCTCCCTCTCCCTGTCTCTCTCTTTCCCTCTCTCTCTAATATAAGCAGAGCTGAAAGTAAAGTAGTAATGAAGTGGATTCAGGCCAGACAATAAGTGTGCACGTGTTTCATTTAAGAATAACCTTAGACAGAAAGACCCATAGCTGTTGCACACTTCTTCTTTTTACTTACCACCCCTAATTAGGTAGAATTATTTCATTTTCTGTTAATTGTGTCTGTAACAGCCAAATTTATTACTATCAAAATGTACCTACCTCACAAATGTCCATGGTCTCAGGGGGTTCACACAACAGCAATCTGGCACATCCAGTGGTTGTGTTGTGTTGAACAAAGTCTATGCCTGCATCTCAATGTGCATATATTCATCCTAAATAGTATGTGACATTAGTAATATTCAGTACTATTTAGGGTGGATAGGGTGGATATAGTATGCACATTGGGATGCAGGGTATGGCTCAGTATTAAAAATATGGCAGCTGTTGTACACACTGGCAAGAGCCCATCCCACATATCTCTATGGTTCAGATATATTTTCATAATCTCATATTAATAGAATTAACCCTCTCTGTTTTCTTTGTTATATCTCTATTATGCTATTCTTCCAGCCAAAGGGTCAAATATCCAACCATTGTCCCTCTCCCCAAAATCGCATAATTACCTATTATGTAAGTGTATACTCTTCAGAATTCAACCACAGACACAGATTTAGTGAACAAGTTGGTTAAGTAAATTTAGTGAACAAGCGGTTTAATACAAACAAAACGTCTAGAAAGAAAACAGGGGCCTGTTTCATAAAACAAGTTTACCAAATATGCTATGCTTATTTCAGTTCGTCTGATTATTTTGAACCAAATCAACTGACAATAAATCAGACTTACTGAAATAAACCTGGATTATTTGCTAAACTTGTTTTATGAAACAGGCCCCAGATCACTTTTAAAATGCATGTTTATAAACTTAAACAAGAGTCTTTTTTTGGAAAGGCGATATTAACGGACGCCTAAAGGTCCTACTCGGGATATATAAACCGCCACGCTGCCGGCTGTAGAGTTCTCAGTCGGCTTTGGTGGAAGTCAGTGTGGTGTGTTCTGGTAAGTGTTTGGGTTTTTGTTCGTTTAACTTATAAATGTGTATTTTTTGTTTATTAGGGGGTCTGTAATTATGATTGACAATTAAAAAAGATGATTAGAGGTTAGTTCATGAGGTAATTTTTGAAAAGTTGATTAGTCAGCGCAAGTTACTTGTACCACGTGGCGCGTCACGTATAGATGATACACTGCAAGTGAGCGGGTAGTAAGCGAACTTACTTGAGTACATATTGTGAAATTGTTTAAGGTACATTTGCACGGTTTATGAAATCGGTCTGTTTTTGAGACCGAGTGGTTCAAACTAGTATTAATGTTAGCCTTACCTGTAGAGATCTGATTATCTGCTTTCTTTTGCAGGAGACTGAATAAATCAGGACTTATCACTGCAGGCTTCAGGTGAGATATTGCTGCATCACTTTTTATAACGAATATAAACTTGAGTTGTAAATTTGTAAAACGCTTCGATGATGTTTTAGCACTGGGCTCTGAGCTTCTGTGTAGACAACGTGCAGTTCTGCTCTTGACATGGCAGAATCTGAGAAGTGCTGTTGAAATGCAATTAAAGAAGGGATTAAATGCGAGATGCATTTAAAAACAACGACAAAAACCGCATGTTTCTTTTCTTACAGAGTGGAACCTGGTGAGATGTAACATCGTGGCCTGTGGACGAACTTCCTAAACTTTTTTTTTTTTTTTTTTCTCTCTCTTTCTGAAGTGCAAATGCTTGTATAAATGTTTATAGCTCCGACCCCCTCATATGTACTGTTTAACAGGTTTGTGACTACCATTAAATGAGACTTTAAGACCCCTCAAGCTTCTGCATTTTGTTTTCAAGTTACATGATCTGTCTGCATGTTCATTTTGGGGTCTATCCGTATAACAGGGTTCCCATAATCCTTAATAAAATCACTCAAAATGGCTTTTTGGTCTGGGAAAAAGTTAAGGTAATTCTAAAATCAGGGAACTAACTAGCAATTAGGTATTCTGATCTTTAAAGTCTTGGCTATAGAATTGAATCTCTTAATTGACGGGTGGTAAAGGTGTGAGAACTAGAGGACTTTGCTGCAATTCAAACCATAAGTATTTGTACAACACTTATCATAATGCAATAGTTTTAATATGTTGAAAAGTGCAGGAAAACCATTAGTGAGCAGGTAATTGGGTGACTAGCAAGGAAAAAAATATCAATGTTTAGCTAAGGAAACGAGGAGGAACCGGTCTTCCTGGCAGTCACATGAGACTGTAAAAATCTTACTGCCATTCAGAAGATGCATAAAATATGCTGTACATATTTCTGAGAAGACAAAATAATTTAGGCAGACAGCTCTGAAAGTGTACATCCCTTTGGCATTTAATTTAGTTGTTGAGCATGTTAACATTTGTGTCTTTTTGTAATCATGGTGTATGAGTCTCCCAGTTTTAAGTGTGAAGAGTTAAAATGATATTCCTTTTGAGAAATTGTGCCGAAGATGCTGGAAAGCCAAAGAATTTTTTTTTTTTTTTTTGCTTCACCACTCAGAACAAAGCAAGCACAACTATCACAAAACTAAAGTCAATGATCAGAGCTAGCTGGTTTGTGTACTGTGTAAACATTTACGTGAAATAGTTTATTCAGGGCAGTACTAAGTAAAAAATGAAATGTAATTTTTATGATCCCTTTTATTTTTTTGTCTGCAAGATGTAATGTGTAAGGCTATATAACATTTAAAATCAATGTCCATATGCCAAATACCTAAATTATAGTAAAAAAAAAAAAAAAAACAAGACACGCAAAGTAATTCCTGCATCATTTATTATAATTCTAATAGCCTTTATTCATTTCTTAAACATTTGTATTTCATATGTGTATATGAATATGTATAATCGCATACACATATATATTTGTAAATAACCTCTTATCTGTTCATAGTTAATTTTCTTCAATTTAAAAGAAAAAAAGATGCTTTCTGCACACCCTGGACAGCTACTGCATCAATTGTTCCTGTGTGTGATCTTTGACCTCTTCATGGGTCACATTGTCCAGACCCTTTAATGGTTATGTGATCTTCAATGTGCATGGATCCTCAGCATGGTCATGGATAATTCTGCAGTGTGAAAAGCTGTCTGCATACTGTTCTGTTGTTAGAAGTTGTAATATTTAAACTGTCCGGGAAGAGAGAACCATATGACTTTTACTCCACCTAGTGGACAATACAGGAAAGTGAGAATTACCAGTCATCAGGGTACAACAGCAGCTGTTATTGAAGCAAATCAGTTTGATGAATTTGATTGTGAGATGAGACAACAGAGAACACAGGATGTGTAGAAAGCATGATTCGATTACACATTAAACTCATGTTAAACATTTGGAAGACAGAGATTCTTTAAAACTTGGAATCCTTTTTTTCCATATCAGAATAATTTCTTTCATTGTCCTTACTGTTATCAACATCACTATACTTACCAGTCTTAAACATCAAAAATACAATAAGTTCTTCAATCTTTTTATCCAGTATTGGTGATTATGGTAAACCGAGAGCTGTGATGAATGATGCATGAATCCACACTCGTTCTGAGAAGACAAACAAATGCAATATGGGCAGAGGGAGATGGAGGGGTTGAAATCTTTACTGATGGTCCTGAAAGAGACATAGACAGGAAGGTAACATAAAGGTGACATATGGTTTGGACTCAAGGTGACAGCAGATGAAAAGAAGAGAAATGTGAGGATGAGGAGCCCTTTTAATTGATTGAGCAACTATTTGTGATGTGGGAGATGAAGGCTGGAGGTCACTAGATTTACTTATTAGTTTGTGTGAGGGAATATGAATGTAAAGGGTATATATATATATATACTGCTGCAGACTATAAACTCCTTGATAGTCCTTGCATACAAAGTGATGTCACTTTTTTTTCATGGAAAGGAAAAGCAGGAGGGCGAAGGACATTGCAAGATATGAAAGTCTCATCTCTAATTTAAGTTCTAGAGGTACCAAAGATCTGAACACATTCCATGTGGTCACAAACTAAAAAAAAAAAAAAAGATGTCAAGAATAAACACCCGTCCAGCGTTTGCGCTCAGAAACAAACAAGAAACACTGCAGCTCATAGCGATAACAGCAAGGACGATGAGAACAGTGACTGCAATAAATAACATTATCTCTTGTTAAATCAACAACAGAATTCCAGACCCATTTAGAGTTTAAAAATTGTTATAGGAACAATCATTGTATTAAAACATATTAGCACATATCCCTCACATGTCAGAGTGCATGTTCATCTTGCCTTCACTCCATAGAAAGTGTTTTTTGGAAGGAGAGAGGGAGAGTGACTTGGAAACGGAGAAATACAGGCAGTTTGGTTTTTCCCTCTCCCTCTTCTCCATGTTGTCTCCTCTTTTAAAATGGAGCCTTGATATCGTCAATAGCTTTGCTGAAGTCGTAGTCACCTCTATATTTTGAGAGTCTGTGGTAAAAATGTTGATAAATTTTCAGTATATATATATATATATATACTTTTCTTTTTACAATGTTGTATCATCTTCCTTCTTTAAAAGATTTTTTTTGCTTGTTTTAACATGATCTTCATCTTGTATCCATACATAGATATTTTACTGTGTCCCATTATGTTATACAAATAAAAGATGAGTGTATCGTCATCGACAGGTGTTGTCGTATGTTTGTATATGTTGCTATCAGTAGGGTGAGAATGTACTGTTTGCATGTATGTATGTGGTAGAATGCTTGTGTGTCTATTCTGTTGGTCTGGGCACTTATTTTTGCTACGGGTTTGTAATACAGTGACCAGTCTGTGTATATATATATATATATGTGTATATATATATATATATATATATATATATATATAGAGATATATATAATTTCATTATAAGACATGAGAAGGTAAAGAAGTTCTAGTGAAATACAAGATAAGCACAAGCCCCAATCTGGCTTCGGCAAAATAGAATCCCTCCATTGGTGAGGTAAAAACACATAACAAATCACGGTCATGCCTCTAGTGATAACCTTTCACATGATCATACACACAAACACGCGCACACACACACACACACACACACACAAACAAACAAACAAACAAACAAGAACCCACGCATAAACACAGTCTTACCAAATAAGTGCCTGCCGTTAAACTGACCTCTATTTTAAGGGCTTCCCTAGTCATGCCAGACAGGAGGTTTGTCAGTACTTGCCCTCCCTGCATTGGTCTCCATTGAACCTGCTCTAAAAATGAGACCATTAGTAAATATTTGTTAGTGATACAGACTCGGCCCAAAATCTGAGAAAAAGAGAAAAGACAGCAAAGGAGGTTTCAATATCTCTCTTTCTCCCTATCTCTTCCTAAAGAACTACAGAAAAACAACAAAGCTAAATAGCATTTTGATTGTTTCTCTCAAATTATTTGGCTCAGATATGTAGTGTTACCTTCTCATGTTGTAACCTTGGTTTTCCTCATGGAGTTAGATTCCCCCATTTGATTCATTCAGTTATTTCCATTTTGATCACCTTGTGAGTGCCTGCAAGCTCATACTATGTGTTCTGTTTAAATGCTGATATGTATGGATGTGTATGTGGGTGTTCATGTTTTCGTTGACTGAATCACACATGTAAGCGCAGGCGTTCACAGTTCGACAGGCCTTCAACTCTCCTTCTTTCTCCTGTATCACTTCATCTGCAAGCCGGCAGTTTGATATCGAAGTCACCTGCGTTTTTCTTCATTCAGGGAATAATCTCTGATGGCAGCAGTTGTCACCTCATCTTTCCTTTTCTCTCAACTCCGGTTGGCCTCATCTCTCCTTCTGTCTGTCCGTTCATCTCGAGGGGAGAGGGCGGAAATGGGGAAAGTGCTAGAAGACAGCCTGATGATAGGGGGGGAAGGTGGAAAGTCTTTATAAGGAAGTAAATTTTGTTGTGTTCTCCCGCATCCCACTCTTTCTGTTCTCCAACTCTTTCCCCATGCCATCCTGGACCTCATGCAGCAGCCCACTCCAAATGTTCCCAGAAGTTAGCAATCAATAGCATATCAACATTTGACCTCATCTGTACTAGCTTTTTTGCTCATGCACTACCCCTTTCTCACCCTAATCCCTCTCCATCGCTGTCCTCCCTTGCGTCTCTCTGCCTCCCCTTCTTTCTCTCCTCTCACCTGTCCATCACTCTCCTGAGCGCCCTCTCTATGTTCATGCGATGGCCAACCCTGGTCACACCCAGGTCCAGGTAGTCGTCCTTGGTAAGAGAGGGCAGGTGCGTGCCATCTATCTCGTTGTCTAGGAAACGCTCCCTGTGCTCACCCAGGTTCAGGTAGCCCAGCCAATCTGCAACGTCGTACTTGGTCCAGTATGGGAGTGGTTTCGAGGCGAAGGGTTTGGTGGGTGAAGGGGGTGGGAGGTGAGGGTAACTTAGGCAAGTGGGTGGAGGAATGGGGTGGAGAGGTGGGGATGAAGTCCCTGACAGGAAGTGGGTGGGAGACAGGGAGCGAGAGACCACCAGAGAGGAATTTGGAGGCGGGGGAGCACCCGAGGGGGCAAAGAGAGGGGGAGAGGGGGAGAAGTAGGGATCTCCAAGGGGATTGGCAGGTGAGGGTGGAGTAATAGAACCACGGAGGTCATACAGGCTGCTATAGAGGGGCGTGGTGGGGAGAATAGGAAGAGAAGAGGGACGGGGAGGGCCAAGCTTGGGGCGGTCAGATGGAGAAATTAACGGGCTGGGTGCTCGTCTGCGCTGGGCATGATGTGACTCTGCCTTGCGAGACTCTCGGCTGGGGATAAATTGGAACTCCAGGGCTTTGGTGCGGTAAACGGGCCTGTGTTTGGGTGAGGTGGGGTACGGCGAATATGAAGAGGGAGAAACAGGTGAGTGGGACCGGGGAGGAGGCTGTGATGAGGCAGCAGGGGGCTGAGGGGAAGGAGATCGAGCCCAGTTTGGGTAGAGAGGTTGGGAGGATGGGGTGGGGGAGGGAGACAAGGCAGGCTGAGAGAGATGAACAGGAGATGGGGAGCTAGAGCGGACAGAGGGAGGACTCAGTGCACCCGTGGAGTCCTCTGAGAACCTGAAATAAGAAAAAAATGCAACACAAATTAAGGCAAAAGAATAAAAGATAGGACAAAAAGAGAGAAAAAGAAAAAAAGAGTTTGACAGTAAAGAGCAAGAGAGAGCAAGGAGGTATAGTGCAGCAGTTACCTGTGTCTGATGTGTGACAGACAGATGGACATGGACAGTGCAATAAAAAGCAGAAATCACAAAAAGAGAGGAACAGTTTAAACAGACACAGTTACACAGTACACACGCAGAGTTCATTGGTGTTTGAGACTGGTAATAAAAATGGCGGTTACAAAACTATTCTAGAGCACTGTTGCAAATTAACGGTTAGTCTAAATACCCAAGGAGTCCTTTAACTAAATGGCTCAGATTTTGATGACTTATGACATCCCAAATCACACAATGCTCATGCAGCTGAGAAATTCTCATGCTACATGCCTCCTTTCAAGGCCACCATGCAGACATTAGAGGGTTAGTTCACCCCAAAATGAAAATTATGTCATTAATTACCTTCGTGTCGTTCAAACTCATAAGACTTTCGTTCATCTTCGGAACACAAACGAAGATCTTTTTGATGAAATCTAAGAGATGCCTGTTCCTCCATTGACTGCCTTTGCAATGACCACTTTGATGCTTCAAAAAGTTCACGCTTCATAGTTCAAGCGCTTCCGGAAGCTCAAACGTGCTGCTTAGTAAAAGCCTACATTAAATCTGTTCATCATTAAAAGCGATTAAGTCTCTTCAGAAAATTTGGACTAAACTGCTCGATTCATTTGGATTAGTTTTCCGAAGATCTTCATTTGTGTTCTGAAGATGAATGAAAATCTTACGGGTTTAAAACGACATGAGGGTGAGTAATTAATGACAGAATTTTTATTTTGGGGTGAACTAACCCTTTAACATACAGTCATGCACATATACCTATACTGATAACACACAAATACCTATGCCTGCTCAGTGATCTCTGAGCCCCCCAGTTCTCCGTGCCTTTGCTTCTCTGCTGTAATTTGGTGCTTAGTTCGTTGATGATGCTTGCCTTCATACCAGACACAGGAGGATGCAGTTTACGTGCCTCCACATATGTCCCCACAGTCTGGCCCCCTCCCTCCCCCATGGACTGCGCTGTCCCGGCCGACCCATCACCCCACAGAGGTTTTATCTCTGGAGTGCGGGGGCGGTCAAAGTACATTACAGAGGAGCGAGCAATCCCTGGCCCTTCTCTCATCCCATAGCCATCACGGGCACTCAAATCTTCCTCCTCTCCCTCTTCTGCCTCATCCTCCTCCTCTTCCTCCTCCCTACGACGGTGGAAGGCAGGGGGTGCCGTGCTGGTTTGGCGCCGAAGATCTCCGGCCCGGCTGCCGTCTCTGTACCTCTGTGTTTTTGGGTAGGTGGATGCAGTGCTGGCGGCTTTGGCATTGTGCATTTCAAAAGTCTGTCCATCAAGGTAGCTCATGTAAGACTCTAAAAAGTCTGCCCCACTTGTTCTGTCAGCCTCGGTCGTCCCACCTCTCTCTCCAACTCCTCCTATACTACCCATCCCTGCTCTTTCTAACCTCTCTCTGACCCCACTACCACTGAGTGCAAGGATGTTGTCTAAGTGATGGTCACTGCTGCTTCGGCTGTCCAGCTCCTCAATTCCAGAATCTACCACTGTTTCCTGGGACTCGCCGCTCTTGGCTGCAGTTGCACAGGGTGGTGGATGATGCTCTGCACTAGGCCGCCTGCTACTCCCTGTAGCTACTGTGGAGACAGTTGCCATGCGTGTGTGTGGTGTGACAGCGGCAGCAGAAGTAGCAGTAGAAGAGGTGACAGTTGTAGAAGCAGTTGTGGAACAGCTTGCGGTCACAGTTGAGGTGCCTCTGAGAGAGACAGAAGTTGCAGGGGTGGATGTTGCTACTGGGGGCCCCCGGTAAGCAAGTGGAGCTGGAATAGAGAGAGGAGGTGGTGTGGGAGAAGAGGAGCGCCCAGCAGAGTGTGTACTGTTGTATAAGTGTTGTGACTGAGATAAGCCAAATGGTCTATGGTAGGAAGTTGGTGGTGGCGGAGGTGATACAGAGGGAGGTGGAGGTGGCCCAGATGGCTGCAAGGTAGAGGGGGAGGGAGGTGGTAGAGGGTTGGGGGAAGATGGAGAGGGAGACGGGGCTGACTGGGTTAGGTTGGCAACCTCACTGTCATAAGAAGTAAGACTGGAAGTTGTGGAATCTCCTGCCTGGGGTGAAGGCAGGGGTGTGTGAGGTGGGAACCCAGCCATAAAGGAGTCTTTTGGAGGGGGAGGAGGTGGTGGGGGAGGTGGTGGTGGAGGATGAAGCTGCTGACGGGCTGTCACATTGTGAGACATCATTGCAGAGTAACTCAAACCACGATCAAAACTATTTGCAAACTCCAGAGGTGGAGGGAGAGGATCGGCAAAAACAAACTCATCATCTGCATCTACCGAGGGAGCTGGGGGAGGAAGAACCATCAGACCTGTGCCACTTCCACCTTCACCTGCAGCTCCTGCTGAAGGACGTGTAGGGGCTGCTGTTGGAGGAGGGGATGGTGGTGTTAATGAAAGAATGTATGCCCCAGCCTCACTCTCCATCCTCAAGAACGAGGGGCGTCGAGGCTGCTGGGTCGTTGGCTGTGTAGACTGTTGCTGTAACTGGGTCTGAGTTTTTTCTATTTCTCTTTCCCTCTCTCTTTCTCTCTCTCGTGACCTCTCTCTCTGACGCTCTCTTTCACGCTCCTTGTAGGTGGGCTGATAGTGCTGAGACTGATAGTGGTGTGTGTGGACAGTTTTGTCCTCAGAGAAACGAACCCTTAGGCCTTCTCTGGGAGCAGAGGTGCCAGCAGCCTCCCTGTCTGCACGCTCTCCTACCCCTGCTTCTTCACCCCAACTGCTCCCTGCTCCACGCAGGATCCTGGGAGATGGAGGGCGAGTGGATGTGGTGGTGGCAGCTAGTGATGAGGAGGTAACAAGGTATGAGGAGGAGCTCGAAGCCTGAGCAGCAGAAGAGTTTGCAGAGGAAGAAGAGGCCATCGAGTAAGAGATGTGTGATGTTGGTTGTGCAGTGGATGAGGGAAAGGCCCCAATGCTGGACAATTGACGGCTAAAATGGTGTTCAGTAGTCCTCTCCCTACGTATGCGACCATCATCCTTCAAAGCACGTTCCCGTGCAGCCAATGCCAAGCCTAGTGGGGATGAAGGGTCCAGGACTTTCCCTGTTAATGGGTGAATGAAAGTTGTCGTGGAGGCTTGCTGCTGCTGCTGCTGCTGTTGTCGGCCTCCTGCCCCATAGAAGTCAGCAGGTACAGACTTAGGCTGGTAATCCCCAGGAGGAGCAGGTGAGGAGTACTCAGGCAGACCAAAGGCAGGAGGCATACTGCGTGTGTGGTGGATAAAAGTGTCACCTGAGAACATGCCTTCATCTATAGACTTTGATGGTCGCAGACGTGGTAAAGGTTGGGAACTCAGCTGCTGTTGGGAAGTCTGGGTCCGTCCTCCTGCTCCTCCTGCTCCACCCAACTCTTCCTCAGCAGAAAGAAAAAAGGAGGCACTCTTTCGTCGTGCTTCATGGAATCGCTCTCGATCCCTGCGAGCTGCCCCTACTATGGCAGCACCAAACTGGCTGGTGAAGTCCAAACTCTCTTGAGTACGAAGTGATGGCAGTGATGGGGGTGGAGGAGCAGGTATAGATGGAGGGGCTGGTGGTGGAACAGTGGGTGCAGGTGGGGGAACAACAGGTTGGGGTTTAGAACTGTCACTCTCTCCTGGAGGAGGCGGTTCGGCCTCCACACTGCTGCCTTGGCTACTGCGACCACTGCTGCTGGTGGAGGGGGCTTTAACAATGATGGTTGGGATGGGAATGGAGCTCTTCTCCACGGACCCCTTCCCTTCCAGTGTGCCTTGGCCCTGACGCAGATCCTCCACTTTTGACTGCTTCACCAAGGGCCCCTTCCCTCTCCGGGCACCACCTTTCGGTACACCACCTGCCCCTGCTCCTGTCCCAGCTGTACTGCGGTCCATCCTGGAAGGTTGGCTCTGTGTAGTCTGCTGCTGTTGGGGAATCACAGTAGCGACACTGGTGGGTGGGACTGCGTTGCTGTAGCCCCTCCTCAACACTGCAGCCTTGGCCCCTGCTGCTCCTCCAGCCCCTGCATGGTCCCCTGTGTACCCAATAACCTTCCTGGAGGCAGTCCTGCTTGGCACAGAGGGGTGGGCTTGAGCATGGGAATAAGGGATGTCCCCGGTTCCGGACCCAGTAGGTGGTCCAGGAGACCTGTCCCGGGGCCCATGAGTGACATGTACTGACTGTGAGTAGAGCTGATAATGTGCAGAAGAGGAAGTGGATTGGGACACAGAAACAGATGGTTGCTGGGATGTCTTGCCCCTAAAGCCAAGAGGTGGAGCTGAGGAGAAAGGGGGCTCAGGGGGAGCTGTAGTAGGGGGAGGAGGTATGTCATCTGGGCCAGGTACTGAAAGACTGCGGGCAAACTTCATGGCTGGAGGATGAAGGAACTGTTTCTCCTCCTCAGGAACCCCTGCAGAAAAAAGATAAAGAGGAGAGAGATTAAATACATTTTCAAGGAAAGTAATGAAGGTAGAATGAATAGAAATGATAACGTGTTACAAAACAAAAAAGAATAAAAAAAAAAAATGCTTGAGAGAGGAGGAGAATATACGACAGCTGGAAGTGAGAAAAGAAAAGAAAAGAAAGAAAAAGAAAAGAAAAGATAGATTCATTTCCTAAAAATGAGCAGAGGGCAAACAAAATAGGATACAAAAATGAGACCATCTTGTAGTATGTCTGTCTGTCTGTCAGCTTGTCTGTTTATTACCATAACTGATCTCCCAGCATGAACATGTACAAGCCATTCACCTCTCTAATGTTTTTTGTAATGCTGTTTTGTGGCAGTGCAGACTTTAGATACAGTATTAGTTACAGTATGTTATAAAAGGATAAATGCTATACACACACAATGACTACCTGATGACACAAGAAATGACACACTGTTTCAACAAACTGAAATGTACAGTCAGTACTCTAGAGCAATACAGCATTACAGATGATAAGCATTAAAGCAAACCCACAGCTGCACTCTTTTGAGTGCTCTAAACGCACATACCATAGACGTATAGCAGTATGGTTAAACAGACAGACAGGTGTGCAGACAGACAGATGGACTAACAGACAGCCTCACCGATGGACTTCTGTCGCAGCATACCGTGCGGGGGGCCATGGCCAGACACAAATTGACCACGGTCGTAGCCTAGCCCTGCCCCAGATGATGTCATCCCCATTCCCGTTTGGTCGAAATTTGGCTGCCAGAAAACATGGGGAGAAGGTAGATGATTTTTTTATTGAACCTTATGGACCAATTTTTTAAAGTCTGCAAATTTGCTAAAGGAATTCTGCAAAAACATAGCTCAGTAAATTCTGACCATCATATATACCTTATTCATAATCATGGCCTATGTTATTGTAATCATGAGTGACTACTACAATGGCCTCTTTCACACACACACACACACACACACACACACACACACACACCTCATTATAAAAGCCTCTGCCCCGTTCTCTTTTTACCCCCTGAACCCGGGGTCCTGGGGCTTCATTAGTACTGATGGTCTGCTGTGCTGCGGCTAAAATCTCATCCAGTTTATCTGACATAGAATAATACAAGGGAAAAAAAAGAAATGAATTCATTAATTTAGAAACAATTTATTCTTAGCTTGAATTAGTATGAATTAAAGGAATTGTTCACTCAAAAAATGAAAAAACAAAAAAAACAAAAAAAACCAAATGTATTTATTTTTAATTACTTCATTAGCCATAATAACTGGCTACTTCATTAGCCATATAACTTTATTAGCCATATTTCTTTTGAAATCCTTTTTTTCCCTTCCATGGAACAAAAAAGGAGTTATTTGTAGCAGAATACCCAAGCTGCTCTTTTCCATACAGCAAAAGTAAACTGTGGTCACGGCTGTCAAGCAAGTTTGGCAATGAATTATAAACTAGATTTCAGCCTATACTATACCACAGTGGTGCCTGCGACTGTACGCTCTGTGCATACCATGAATGACTTGAGAAAACAAATTATCTGAGAATATTTCAGAAATTATAATGCGTTTCCCGTATTTATGTCGGCTGAACCAGCCAATGCCAATTAATCATTAATGAAATAATCATTCTTTTGTGTGAGTTCTAGTTGGCCAAACAGCTTTGCTAATCGGTCTGAATCGATTCGCAATTCAGTTAGATTCATTCGTATCACTTCACTGAATCATTTGGAGCAGTTTCTCAGTCAGCATATGCAATAACAGAGAACAAACAGAACGATGGATGAAGTGGATGTTCATATCTACAATCAAATGAAACAAAAGGCTGAGGTAACTTTGAGAAACTTCAACTAGTGCTAAGTCAGGTTAATAAGTGGTCGTTCACAAGGAAAAGGTATATGCCTGTGCTGTTTTAAATTGTTTTGCTATGTAAACATATACTACATGACCACTGTGCCACGTTTTGTTTTTGTGTTTTTTTTTCGTTCTGCTCAGGTGTTGCGTTCATTGACTGTTTTGTCTGAAGGGTCTCTAGATGTGCATTAGCCAGTAGTTACATGAATGAATGAATGTACTGGAAATCATATTCTCAAGAAAGTTAAAAATGCTTCTTACCAAGTTGAATTGAACCCCATCTCCCACTTTCCTGCTATAGCCCACAAAAAACTATCATATGGCTTCAGAAGAGTTGAATATAGTTCACAAGACTTGGACTATTGTTATGATGCTTCACAGTAATTTTTTGCCCTGGACTCTATTTTCTATCCATTTTCATTGTAAGACAGCAGCTCAGGCATTCTGCTAAACTTCCCTTTGGTGCTCGGTCATACAGGTTTGGGTTAATAAATGATAACTGAATATTCATTTTTTTTTTGTGAAATATTCCTTTATTTCTTAACTGTATGTATGACTAGACATATGACAATGTATAAAACTATTGACCCTCTTACTCAAAGCCATCTGATAAACTGTCCTCTTCTTCTCTGTAGCTTGTGAAGACTCGAACTCTGTAACAGAGGGACAGGTTTCATCCCATAAAAAATATTTGCAGACCCATTAGGTCAAGTGTCTCATACAAGACAGTGGAACAAAAAGCTTTACCTGATTTTTTTTTCCAGGGGGCAGAGGCTGTGATCAAGCAAACAGAGAGTCAATGTAAGGTGGAAAACTATCAGCCTGTAGTAATACTCTATGAGCTGTTAATGCTGCAATCACATTCCCTTCAACTAACAAGTAACAACAGGAGAACACTTTTTTTTTTTTTTTTTACAATTTTATTTAAACTCCTTCCCACAAAATGCACTCCCAAACCTGTACACATGTAACCTTGCAAAATAAGAGAAACTGAAGTGCCTCTTACCTCTGTCCACTGTTTATGGAATGCCAGGACAGAAAAAAAGATCAGGGAGGTTATAAGACATATTAGTTAGGGCTATAATCATTAAAAAAAAACAACCTGTGCGACAAAAGTGTGAAGGAAAGGTTCAAAAAGCCACAAGTGAGTTTGTAGGGAGTGTATGTGTGTGTCTAAGTGTTTCTGTGTGCATATAAAGCTGAGGGATTCCGGGGAAATTAGAGGAGGGGTCGATCTGCTTGCCTGTAAAGACTAATCATCTGTCCTTTTGTCTTCACAGAGATGTTTCTATCTTTTTCCATTTAACTGCCTTTTTTATAAGGTACCTGTGCAGTGAGACATTAATGCCAGCGCAATCTCGGTTATCTTTAGAGCATGGCAGCCAGTGAGGTGGCACACTGCACCAGGTGGAGAGGTGAGTGCGTCTAAAAAGGTAAGGGCTCTTCACTCACATTAAATTGCTGCATCTGATTAGGCACTTGGTATGAGGTAACATTATACCTGTACATATTAAACACTGAGAAGATACATCAGTAACACATCAAAACCACTCTGATCAAGTTATCTTAATGAGTATTAACTTGAACAGTGATAAATGTAACAGCAGACGTGCATTACTATTATATGCCCTACATCATTCTCCAGACTTCTGACATTAACGTCTGGATCTACATAGCACACCAACCACACTTTGATTTTCATGTAACACCACAATAATAAAATAGTATGCAACGAAGTGGTAATTCGTGCAAATATTGGCACAGCAGTCCAAGTAAATGAAACTGTGGAAAACATTGTCTGAAAATATAATAAGCTGAATATTAGAGATGCACAGATGTGGAAATTTTGGTAGATAACAATTACATTTATTTTTGGTCAATATAAGGTATACAAATGTAGAGCTTTTAACCACTGGAAATAAAGAAATTATACACACCCATGGCCAACGTTCTTTAATAAAAGCTAAAAGGGAAAATATAACTTTCATAAACAGAATAAAGAAGAATAAAGAAACAAGATGCCTGCGTGCATGGATAAAAAAAAAAAAAATAAAAAAAAATTCTTGCAGGATCTGAGTAAACATTTTATTTTATTTCTGTTTAATAGGGATATTAAATGATAATAGGGAGGCCACCTATAAATAATGTGGCATCCTATGATCATTTGCCTATAATTTATTGACTTACACTAACGATTCAAAAGTTTGGGGTCAGTAATATTTATTTATTATTTTTTAAATGTTTTTGAGAAAAGTCTCTCATGCTCACCAAGTTAGCAAAGCTGGATTTTCAGCATCATTACTCCAGTCTTCAGTGTCACACGATCCTTCAGAAATCATTCTAATATGCTGATCTTCTGCTCAAGAAACATTTCTTATTATTATCAAAGTTGAAAACAGTTGGGCTGCTTAATATTTTTGTGGAAACTGTGGCACAATTTTTTCAGAATTCTTTGAATTAAATTTATTTGAAATATAAAGTCTGGTGCATTTTGATAATGTTTTGATGAATAACATCCTTGCTGAATAAAAGTATTATTTTCTTTAAAACAATCTTACTGACACCAAACTTTTGAACAGTTTTGCATATATATTGGGCTATTTTACTTATCGGACCCATATTGATGACAGCCGATATATTTTCCATCTCTACTAAATATATAGTTGTGCACAATGATATCCCGTTTACATGCTACTAAGTGCCTAGAACAAAACACTGAATATCTTGTAAAGATTCAATACCACAAACTAGGCAACATCAGTTCTTGATTAGAAGTGTTTGTTGTAAACACTACTATGTTTCCTGATGGCCTGATTAAAACCTGTACATCCAGATTTCTAGAAACTGCACTGAAGCCAGCCATTCTGATTGAGCACTTTAATCAGTACTCACTATTACCGAATTGCATTACCCTCACACTAACCCTGACTACTGAATTATGGAAACTGGGCCGAGGAGAGCGTTGAGCACCTTAGAGTAGACACCGTGCCACAAGCGGGCTGTGAGCTCTGAGAATATTGTTGGGGCTGAAGAGAAGGGAGAAGGGTAAAACATGCCTCAATGGACTACAAAGGTAAGGTAGGGTGATTAAGGTTTTGAAAGTTGATAGGGAAAGGTGTATTTAATACACTGATTTAAAGGTGGACCGTTGAAATTATTAGTCTGATTCCACTGATGTTATGGAAGCTCGATTGGTAAACTAAATGACTGTAAGTGATAGTGACATATTGGGCCAGCACATACTGCACCTCTCTAGCAATGCCCGATGGCCGCTGCGTTACTACAGCAACACTAGCAGTGCTCAGAAATGTTTTTCTCTGACAGCCAGAGGTGTATGACCTTAAAGGAGGTGTTTTAGGTTTAGGGTTAAAGCTAACAGGGGTTGCAGGTGGAGGATTAAGGGATAAGGTGGAAGGCAGAGGGGATATAAAGGTTGGGAGGGGACAGTTTTTGGGGGGTTACCTGTAGTGGGGGTGCTGGTAGTGACAGTGTGGAACTTCTGAAAGAACAGTGAAAGAACATTCTTAATGCTGTCTCTCTCTTTCTTTTCCTCTCTATCTCTATGCCATCCTGTTCATACACTTCCCTCCATCATCCTTTAAGTGTATCACTGTGATAGTTTACTTTTCGATTCACTCTCTCTTCTTCCATCCCTGCCCGTTTTGACCATTCAGACTATTCCATATGGCTCTTTCATCCTATCTTGAATTTCTCTCTTCACTGTCCTATCTCTCTCTAAGCCTCTAGTTCTGTCCTCTAGTGCAGTGATTCCCAACCGAAAGTACGCAAACCCCAGGGGTTACATAAGCAAGGAGTGCTTAAAAAGATTTTGCTTTTCTAATTGCACCTTAATTTTTTTTTTTTTTTTGTATTTTTCTATTCATTAAAGAATTTTGAAAAAAAATGTATCATGGTTTCTACAACATTACTAATCAGCACTGTTTTCAACATTGATAATAATAATAAATGTTTCTTGAGCAGCAAATCAGCATATCATAATGATTTCTGAAGGATCATGTGACACTGAAGACTGGAGTAATAATGCCGAAAATTTAGGTTTGCCATCACAGCAATAAATTACATTTTAAAAATATTTTAAAAATTAAAAAAAGAAACGTTATTTCAAATTGTAATAATATTTCACAATATTACTGTTTATTGTATTTTGATCAAATTAATGGAACCTTGGTGATCATAAGACACTTTTCTTTTTTTTCTTTTTTTTAGAAAGAATAGAATAGAAAAGAATCTTAATGACCCCAAACCCTTAAACAGTAGTATATGTGCATTTAGACTACTGTGTCACTTGATTGACTGATAATGTTAAATGATATAATATGAGTTGAAATTAAACCATTAGTGGTTTGTGTTGATGAAGGGGTACTTCAGTCATACTGAGGGGGCTGTAGGGGTCAAAAAAAGGTTGGGAAACACTGCTCTAGCTTTTTTTAATCCCTTCATTTTTCTATCCTTGTAATTTACACGCCTTACCCATCTCTTCCAATTCTGATGTCATGGATTTGGAGCGTAGAGCGATAGCCGGTGTGCTCAGTCTTTTACTCTGCTGTGGGACTGTGTGGAAAGAGAGTCACCGGTGTCATGATCATCACCACCATCATAATGCTTCACTGTTGTCTTTGCTGTGTAAATTTGTATCTCTTACTTTTCTTTCTGACCCCTTCCTCCATATCAGGATTCCGGGTAACCATGACAACCTTGACCATGAGACTGTTGCCACCTTGCCTGATCATATTGACCACCTGCCTGTGTCCCACCTTAACCACATTCTGACCATTCACCTAGAGAAGAGAAAGAAACAATATACAGAGAGATACAGAAAGAGAGAGCTTGAGTAATGAGGACAATTCTAGAGAGACTACAAGTAATGATACAGAAGGAGGAACAGAATACAAGTTCCATGAAGCAGTTCTGCGGACACCTCGATAAGGAAATCTCCCATTCGCAGACCAGCTCTCCAAGCCACGCCTCCCTCGTCGACAGACTCAAGGTACTGCAGTGCTGGAAAGGCTGGGGTGGGAGTGAACTCTTCTATAGGGGTCTGAGCTACAAAGAGAGGACATTTATATAATCAGTCTAGCGTGCATATCCAGAATGTTTTATTTAGGTTTACAATACATGGATCATTATGAGAAAGGAAAACGATAAACAATGATGAAAGATGATTTGTTTCTAACTGTCTCTGTGTGTGTGTGTGTGTGTGTGTAAGCGAAAAAGAGAAAGAACAAGAGTGTATGTGCCCTCCTATGCAGTATGTGAATTATTCAATGATTTTCAGGGGGTCAACTTATTAAAAGATTTTTTGTCAGTAATTTTTGGGGCACAGTCTGTTGTGGTTAATGTCACGCAACCTAACCGTGTTTTGCCACCCCAACCCATCAACTTTATTAATATTAAACATTGTTTAAATGAAAACAAAAGTTTTTTTTAGTGTTACATTGTGATGACCCTGTTAATGAGTGTATATTTAGGGCACAATGACAAAATTTTGATCTAATTTTGTGGCTAATATTTATATATATATTTATATAACATATTTATATGCAAAAATAATTTATATATTTTTAAATCCTCCAACCTGATTTTGACTTTCTCTGGAGGGTTCAAGCTTTAAGAAACCCCACAAAACCCCAACTAAATTGGCACCCCACTCTTACCCTTGGCTCCTCTCAGGACAAAGCCAAAACCCTCATTGTCTTTTTTCTGCAGGAGGACTGTCTTCTCCTTGATTATGTAGTCACTAAAAGAAAGCAAGAAAAGAAAAGAAATAAAGGATAGAGAGATTGCAGCAGAAGAGACAGATAAAAGAGAAGAAAAGAGATGGTAAATATCTCTACTGCGTCAGGAAAACACTTAATTCCTGAACAAGCCGTGAAGGAGGTGGCAGGGGGAGGGTCAGAGGCCAGAGAAAAGTGGAGTACAGCGTATGAACGCATACATTACAGGACAGCCTGAACTAACTCTTTAAAGAAGAAGTGCCACTTTTTTTTCAATGCTAATGTGCTTTTCAACAGTGGGGACACAGATGTCACATATCAGTGGAAAAATACATACTTAGAAATATGTGTTATCTATATAGGCATATAATATAATATAAACTATATAAATGGTTAGTAAGATTTTGTAAAAATCTTTTATTCAGAGAGGATGCATTTAATTTTGCCAAAGTTATATTTATTTTTACATTGTTACAAAAGATTGTTCTTTTGAACTTTCAATCCCTTAAAGAATCCTGAAAAAAAAAAAAAAAAAGTATCACAGTTTCCATAAAAATATTAAGCAGCAACTGTCTTCAACATTGAAAACACTAAGAAATGATTCTTGGACATTAAATTAGCATATTGTAATGTGACACTGAAGACTGGTGTAATGATGCTGAAAATTCAGCTTTGCCATCACAGGAATAAATTATATTTAAAAAAAATATATATATATATACACTTAGAAACTGTTAAGATTTAGGAGTAGGTTCAGGGTTAGTACCTAGTTAGTGTCATTACTATAATAAGTACATAGTATGTTCATGCGAAACAGGACTGTAAAATATAGTGCTACCCATAGTTCTCTCACTAGTGGTTTTCATTCACAGCAGAGCCCCTCTGACTGACTCCACAGCTTTGTTTACAATACTCTGGCATCCGTGCTCTTGCATCAACAAGTGCATTGCAGTTCAGAACACAATATCCCCATCCTTTAGCTCTGTGTTCAGGAGACTTAACCAACAGTATCCTCTCATTGCCCGAGGACCAGA
Source organism: Elopichthys bambusa (assembly GCA_037101425.1). NCBI lineage: Eukaryota > Metazoa > Chordata > Actinopteri > Cypriniformes > Xenocyprididae > Elopichthys > Elopichthys bambusa. The sequence continues at coordinate 20,463,351 of CM074435.1, forward strand.
GGAGAGGGTCTAGGGGGACACACCAAGTCGATGCAAAACACAACAGCAGGTCAGACCGCACATGGCGATTCTCCTTCCCTAAACAGCGTTACAAGAACAATTTGGCGGGAAACCAGTCACCGAGGCTTGATTTGAAGGCTGTCTGAAGTTCATCCATTGCACAAACCTTCACAACATCGTGCCAATCTTGAATTTAGCTCAAACGCCACACAGCAGTGGATGGGGCAGAATAAGTCCACCCACCGCAATAACACAATCTTGCTGTTGTGTAGTTGGGAAAAAGACTGCAGATCTTCTATGTGATGTTTATGTGTGCAATGGGCACTGCAAGTGAGATGTTGGCGGTTGCCTAAGCAACGGCCAGAACTAGATATAGGAACTAGCCAGACTAATATGTAGACATGCACAGTGAGTGATACAGTACACACACTTGGCAGCCATATTGAACAGAATTAGTCATGCCAATGTTCACCTCGAAGGGATCTCAGCAACACGCCCAAACATAATGTTTTCAAAAGCAAACCAGAGTATGCTGGGCCAAGTACATAACTGGTCACAGCAAAACACTGGTTGTTTTGTCTGAGATCACGTCTATATTTAGGCAAGGGACCGACTGCTCTGAATAGTAAAAGGTTTAGCAATGCAACTCAATGCATCTTTGTCGGTTTGCAGAGGAAGTACATTTTGACAGAATCCACAGAATTGTGAGATCTATATCATAAAATACATACTATATATTAATTTTTGTGGTAAATTTGTGTATATATACATAGATTTTGGTAGTGAGGCCAGTGATGACAGGGCATTTAAAAATCTAAACAAAAAACATGTGTTTATGCTTCTTAAGGAGTGAATTAAGATTCTGAGCAGTTGAAATTATTCACATTTTCTTCAGTTATTATATATCTCACTCATTCAGTCACTGGTCTGATATATCTGTGAATGTGTGAAGTCAGTAGTCAGTTATGCAGCTGATACTAGGATGGTATAGGTTTCAGTGAGTTAGATGAGTCAGTTACTGTGTTAGTGAGTCAGTGTGGTTGTTTGTCCAACAGTGTCTCTGCCAGTCCATGAGTCATATGACCAGTGATTTCATGAATCATGTGCTGCAGCTCTGATAAATGGCATCAGAAATGCTGCCTTCATGCTATACAGTTCCAAACTCGCTGCAGATGTGCATTACGCATATCATCACGTACAGGCACATATATTAGTAAGTGCACTGAACATGTGAGCGTATTTAACGCACTCTCCTAGAATGCCCTTGGCTGCCCTGGGTTGAAAATAATGGAAGTTCAGGCCTGAATTGTGGTGTGGGATTTCAGGTATGCTGCTTTTGAGAGGAAGAAATTCCTGCATACATTTATTTGCTGTAAAACAAAGAGGAGAATTAGCAAATTAATCCACACAGATGAACAAATCAAATAAATTATGTTACGTTACTTTTTATGTTGTCTTTTTCATGTGTTTTTTCCCCCCACAAACTTCTGTTAAAACTGCTCAGTTTACAATATGGCTGGTAATAAAAAATAAAAAAAAGACACTGGCGCTAGCCACTACACTGCCTAAACGGGTGGCTGAAAACTCAGCTTCTGGTCTGTAAAAGTTTGCCACAAAACTGTTCTAGTATAAAGGCAGGGCTAAAAGTACAAAATTGAATGCTGTGTGTTTAGCAATTTTATGTGTATACATATACCTGTGTAAGCACAACAGAAAAAAAAAAAAAGAAAGAAAGAAACATCCTCTCACATTCAACGTTTTTCCAGCAAATGTCTAAATGTGTAAATGTTTGTATGAAAATAAAAAGATCTAACAGCTGAGACAAACTGAACAAGTTTCACAGACATCTGACGAACAGAAATGGGAGTCCATTAACAAAGGGGAGGGGGGGTTAACATCAAAGGTACAGCAGATTTGCCAGTTCTTGCTGTGAGATATTACTCCGCTCTTCCACCAACTCGAACATGTCTGAGGGACACATTGTTACACGTGGTTTGGGACTGCAAGGACGATCAGCTGTCCTTCGTGTCTCCCTGTAGCAATTAGGCATCTTATATTACAGACATTGCAGTTTATTGCACTGGCCACATCTGCAGTCCTCATGCCTCCTGCATAGCAGGTCTATGGCAAGATCATGCAGTTGATCAGGGACTTTTCTCCTGGTGTTTTTCAGAGACACTAGAAACCTTAATAGTCTCCCGCCTGTAAACTGTTAGTGTCTTGAAGGGTTAGTTCACCCAAAAATGAATATTCTGTCAATAATTACTCACCCTCATGTCATTCCACACCCGTAAGACCTTCATTCATCTTCAGAACACAAATTAAAATATTTTTGATGAAATCTGGTGGCTCAGTGAGGCCTGCATTGCCAGCAAGATAATTTACACTTTCAGATGCCCAGAAAGCTACTAAAGACCTATTTAAAACAGTTCATGTGACTACAGTGATTCAACCTTAATGTTATGAAGTGACGAGAATATTTTTTGTGCACCAAAAAACAAAATGACTTTTCAATGATATCTAGTGATGGGCGATTTTTCAAAACACTGCTTAGAATCTTTTGTTTCGAATCAGCGGTTCAGATTGTGTGTCAAACTGCTTAAATCATGTGACTTTGGCACACCGAATCACTGATTTGAAACAAAAGATTCGAAGCAGTGTTTTGAAATCGGCCATCACTAGATATTGTTGAAAAGTTTTTTTTTTTTTTTTGGCGCACAAAAAGTATTCTTGTCGCTTTATAATATTAAGGTTGAACCACTGTAGTCACATGAACTGTTTTAAATATGTCTTTAGTAGCTTTCTGGGCACTGAAAGTTAATTTGTGTTCTGAGGATAAATGAAGGTCTTACAGCTGTAGAATGACATGAGGGTGAGTAATTAATGGCATTATTTTCATTTTTGGGTGAACTAACCCTTTAAGGACTGTTTCACAGGTGCATGTGGAATAATTGTTTATGGTTCTTTGAACAAGCATGAAGAACATTGTTTTAAACCCTTTCTAATAAATATCTGTAAAGCTTTTATGGATTTTTACAAAATAATCTTTAAAATACATTATCCTGAAGGGATGTTTCTATTTCTTTTTTTGCTGAGTTTATATACAGGTGTATACCAAAAATACAAGTTTATTGCAAATTATGAATATGATATATTTTGTGGTAAATTGTTAGTCGTGTAAAAAAAACGGCCATAATGTAAAATATAGTGTAGGGGCTATGTAGAAAAAACTAATTACTGTAAATGACTGTACTATAGTAGAATTACTATAGTAACAAATAAAAGTGTCACTTTGCCGCCTGATTATCTGTGTTGCATGTTTGTTTTCAATACAAGTCTGTGTGAATGCTTATGTGTCCAGTGCAAGTCAGGTGCTGCTGAGACAGTTTCAACTGTACCATACTGTACCCACATGCTGATAGTCACACTGTACACAGGCTCAGCCCTCAACCCACTCCATCTGTTCATTTCTCTCTCTCTTTCTCCTCTCTCTCTCCTTGAATGCTTCTGAACTCCAGTCTCATTCTAAAAGCCGAATGTAAAAGCTTTCAGTGAACCTCTTAAAGAACACGAACCCGGGGCCGGGGGGGTCGCTCATATCTCCCTGTGAACTCTTTCAGTAACTCCTCTGTGTGTCACCTCCTACCCTGCCTTCTATCTCAGTCCTCTCTTCTCTCCAACAGTCCGTCCGCACTCCTCCTCACATATCTTCCATCGCGCCTGCACAGAGGGATGCCAACGGTGGCCATTCTCCATATCACCCACTCATCCCTGCCCAGATCGAAAACAAGCCAGGAATGAATTGATGTGCAGAAAGTGATGGTCTCGCTTCAAGTTGGCACACCCTTTTTAAAGTTACAGACATCTCACAACCCGCTGAACCTCTCTTCCACACACATCTCACCATTCTCTCTCCTCCTTAGGCTTTAAGTTCGACCTATGAAGTGATACAGACACAGTTTATACAGCAGCGGCATCCGTAACTGCTGAACATATGGTGAAGCCTACACAATCTCAATGTACAACTATTAAGACGTCTTCGTGGTGACAAAACAACACTTGTAAACCACATTGCAGGCATCCACATGATGAAGAACGGTTCTCTTTGTTGAACTTTGAGAGTTTTAACCCAAGCCTGGTCTAATAAAAGCCAACACATGATAACTTCACTGCACGTCTCACAAAAAAACCCAAACGGACACTGTACAAGAACAGCACCACATCAAACTGAACACACTCCACAATGAAACGCAGCAGGGGTTACGAGAAACCAGCGCAAACGTCCCCAATCATTCTTAATTCCTCGAATGTACACAAGCAAATCACACACACACACAATAGACAACCAAACAGCATCAATCCCTTCCAGTGAAGCTGGAACTCCTCTAAATCAGCAGCTAATAGAGCCCAGCACATTCGCTCTCCATCCCACACACACACGCGCACTGGCGTGCACAGAAACACACACCGGTTTAGCATTCTGTCCATCAGAGCAACGGTGTATCTAGCTGGAGGCAGACATTGTATTCTGCGGCCGTTAACAGAGAGACAGAAGCTGCGATTCACACACACACACACACACACACACACACACACACACACACGCATGCAGCAGTGGAGACGCGTTACGCTGGCTAATGCGCGAGCGAGCGCTCGCTCTTCCGCACATAGACACACGCACACGTCCGAACGTGCGCGCATTGCAACACATCCCTGCCTGTCGATCCACTCCATCACTCCGGCTCGTTCCGTGCACACATGCAGCTCTCTCTCTAGCCCACCTCCCTCCCTCCCTCCCAGCCGTGAGAAAAACATGAAAACAGCCAGTACCTGTAAATGAACCAGACGCTGCGATTCATAGGGCCTAGAGACGGCCAGGACGACGAGAGGGAGAGGGAGAGAGAGAGATCCTCCTCTCCGCATCCTCCCATCGCCATTTCCCCCCCCTCCTCCTCCTCCTCCACCTCCTCCTCCTACTGCTGCTCCTCTTCCAGCCAGAGAACAGCGAGCGAGAGCCGCGCGAGGGGAGGAGAGGAGGAGAGAGAGACGGAGAGAGTGAGAACGAGGGCCTAGCTCTCCCAACCCTTTCATACTTAAGACGGAGAGAGAGAGCGAGAAAGAGAGAGAGCGATGGTTCACTGTGACTGCGACAGAGGAGGAGGGAGAGTGAGCGAGGCAAGGAGAAAGAGAGGGAGGGAGGGCGAGATAGAGGGACAGAGAGAGAGAATGTGTGCTTGGAAGACATGGTTTAGCATGAAAGAGGACAGAAATGATGTAATTTGATGAAGGGACAGAGAGAGGGAGAAAGAAAGAGGGGCTCGAGGTGACTGAGTTTGTTTGCTGATTAGCTAATGCATGCATTGAATGTAAAGGATGCTAAGGGGCCGTTCACACAAGACACATTTTTGCATTTTAATAAAGCTTGGAATCAAACGCAGGTGCCTCGAGATGCGTAAATTTACAGTAAATTAAATCATCAATGCACCTCAAAAACGAAACAACATTCAGGGCATGAGATGCTAAAAAAAAAAAAAAAAAAAAAAAGACGCACGTAAGTCTTTCTGATGTGGAAAAAACGGTACATGCCTAATGCGTGCATACACACACCTGCTGCAGTATAGGAGGGTCAAACCTTTAGGAAGGTGCAATTGAAATGCCAAGCACCAGTTTCACTAGGGCAAGACACCAGTCACACACATCTGTCTCTCTTTTACTCCTTCTCATGTACACATCTGCCTTTTTCTCTCTTCTTCAGCACCCGTGTGAGTTGAACAGAGCGATGTTTCTATCACTGCCTCCACTAGTCACTGTTTTCCCATTCATAAAACTGGCAGCAGCGTTTGAGAGGTAGGGAGACAGGAAACGAGCGAGAGAGAGATAGAGCACTCTCTAGTGCTCTTGTCGGGTAGCCGTAGAACACTACAGCTCTGAACCACCATCCGCTTATTACATCATCAATATCGCACGCTTTTGAATGAACATTTTTTATTTCTACACACATTGGGGAATTTTTCAAAGCCGTTGCCTGTGGTCACACCTGATTCACAATCGTCTGATTTAGTGTACAATGACTGACATGTAATACAACAGTCGGTTTTCTAGTTGAATATACAGTATTTTAAATGTTTTTCTGTAATAGCAAAGCTGAATTTTCAGTAGTCATTCATTATTCCAGTCTTCAGTGTCACATGACCCATCAAAAATCATTCTAATATGATGATTTACTGCTCAAGAAACATTTCTGATTACTATTAATGTTAAAACACTAATATTTTGGAAATAGTGGCTTATTTGAATCTTTTGTAACATACATGTTTAGTAACATTATAAACAGGGGTGCACATAACTTTTTTGGTCTGGTTCTCAAGGAAGCACCTGGAGATGTTACTTGGTACTCACACTTTACGCGACACACTTATCCTAAAAGCTGTCCTCATCACTCTCCTCCTGACTGCTCTCCTCACTATCTTTTCTCTCGAACATGGTAGATGATGATAATGAATTATATATATATATATATATATATATATATATATTTTTTTTTTACTAACATTAATGACACAGACAACAGCAAAGGCTGCTGTCACTTTATGAAGGAAAGCGCGGACCGAATAACTGACACACATCTGGTTTCTTTCTCAACTGTTCACTTATGACACAACAGAGAGAATACTTGCCGAGACAGGCATTTTGACATAATTTTGTGTGTATGTGTCCGTTCAAGCGCAAGTAAACGCGAAAGAGGAAATTAATTCGGTGTTCAAGCGCTGTCCGATTGTCTCTCTCTCTGCGTGCGCGCACTCGGGAGTGTGAGGCTGTGCGCACAGATAACAGCTCGCGAGTCCCGATTTTCACCTTCTTCGCTTCTTCCGCTTTTAAAATCGTTTGAATGTGTTAATTGGCAAGACATGTCCAAATGATAAACTTTCACTCTATGATGGTTAAATTTAATAGTTAATCCGCGAATCACATGCGTGCCGAACCGTTGGACCTTATCCGTACGGATCACGGATTAACTGCAATCAGTTGCACACTTAATAATTAAAGAACACACTTATCATGATTGATATCTTACCAGAGATGGAGAAAAATCCTACTCCAGTAAGTAAACGTGTCCCTGCGAAAAACTGCTGGTACTCAAAAGCACTTCCCTCCATGTTTTCTGGTGCGCATCGTTTATGTTTACCGCGCATGCGCACCTGCGTACCACTTATGTGCACTCCTGAGCATAAATGTAACATTATAAAGAAATCTTTTGCTGTCACTTTTGATCAATTTAATGCCTCCTTGCTGAATTAAAGTATGAATTTCTTCTTTTAAAATCTTACTGACCCCAAATTTTTTAATGGTAGTGTATAGTGTATATTGTATACTACACCGGATGTGAGCGGCGCAACGCATCAAAAGACAATAAAACCCATTATAATCAGTGATACTGTCCACACTGGATGCGGCACGGAGCGACACAACAAATTACCGACAGTAAACGGATTTCCCGTTCTATTTCTGACGTAGTCCAAGTGCTTTGCAACGGTCGGTTTGTCACGTTCAGTGTAGAGAGCTTTAAGCAAAAGTCACGTCTGGTGTAGACAAGGTGATACAGTATATGCTTTATGTAACAGTGTCTTCATTATGTTTGTCAAAAATATCAACTGTAAGTATGCTTTGTACTAGTAATTATCTTTTCTCTTGTTTTGAAAACAACCCTCATATTTCTATTTACATTACATTTACTTTACTTTTCAAAGAGATGAAGATTATATGCCTAGGCAAAACAATAACAATACAAAAATACTTTTGTTTATAAACTTATTATTTTCTAAATGCCACAAAACTACTGCAATAAACATCTGAGTAATAGGACTGAAGTTATGTATTATAAAAGCATTAATAACAGGAGGTACTGTAAAACCTTCACGAATGAAAGGGATTGTCTAATTAAGACATTAACCTTTAAATGTATAAAATAACACAAAAAGTATTTTGTGCAGAGATAAGCATGACTGATTTATAATTAATAATTGAATAAAATAATTCACATAATTACATAAAATTAATTAACAGTCAAAAAGTCATTGGCGTGTTAATGAGCTTAATGTTTGTAATGGTCCGAGAGTCTCTACATGTTAATCAGACTAATAAGAAGACCATGGGATAGCGACATTAGCCACACATGCTACCATTGGTACACGGTTGAGTAACCACTGTCACACAAGCAATAAGAGTAAGAGAGATTAATATTAATCTCACTGGCCACTGGACAGAGCCTAGTGGATCTGTTTACTTACACAACCTATTGTTAGTGAGGATATCTGTAAAGGAAAGGCCATGAGAACGATCTCAAACTCTTCTTACTGACTCTTAAAGTGTATGTGGGTATTGCTCTGTGTGTTTGTGGTGTATTTTTCATCCTCTTCTGAACCTGTTGCTCTGTTCCTGTCTCTGCACCGTGACAGATGTATACACTTCCACGCCCATCTGCTTCCTCTTCTGCCTTCTGTCCATCTGACCTTTGTTCCTTCCTCTTCCTCTACTTGTCCTCCCACACCTATCATACTCTGTCCCTCTCTGCCCTTTCTTTTTTCCCCGTCTTCTCTTATTATCATAGTTCTACACTGACACCACCCCTTATTTCTGCAATGACCTTGAGTGGACGCTAAAAACCCTAAAAACAAATCATGCTGTCTTTTCTTAAAGGGATAGTTCACCCCAAAAATGACAGTTGTCATAGTATTGTCTTCAATGGAACACAATAGAAGATTCCCAAGCTGCTCTTTTTCCATACAATGATAGTAAATTGTTATCAAGCCAGATTTTTTCAGTGAATCGTGACTTTGAATTTGAATCGTGTCTGCTTTTCACACAAATACAAAGTTCTGTCATGAAACCCTAGATGACACAGGCTGAGTCCTTAACTCAACCTGCTTCCAAGCACATCATTCTCTACAAGCATTTGCTGTAGCAGTTGCAGTGCGCTTTTAGAAACCCTCCATCTTCCCCAGCTCCACCTGTATAGATCTGCTACAGGTAATACATTAATGCTATATTGTACAGCAGCAGCATATCTTACTTGCTCACAGCAGTGTGTCGTGTATGTATTGGCAGTAGCAATGCAGTTGGTTATGATTCACTGGATAAAGATTAAGAAAAATATCTTTTACTCACTTGGCATAATTACAAAAATGTATGTTCATTATGAAGATGCCCATGGGGATAAATGATTTTGTTAAATTTATGTGACTTTTCCAAGTCTAGAAATCACACTTTTAAAATTAGGCTACCTCATATATCCAGGTTTTTCAAGACTGTGAGAATCCTGGTTCTTCCAAGGACACAAACAACTGTTTAGGGGGTGAATTAAAATCAGAGGTATCTTGATTTTTAGTTGTTAGCCGATTTTAATGCTTATTCTGTCGTATTTTAAGTTATCTTAAAGGGGCTATATGTAAGATTTTCACTTTAATAAAGCATAAAAATACCCCAATATGTTTGCAGATATTTAGGAAACATGCTAAGTTCACCTACTTGTTTCTCAGAAAAACAATGCTACAGCCAGATATTCTACTTTGAAATGTGCGTTCCGTGTCGGAATGCCTGTCTTTGTTTTGGTCTGTGTGAAACCGTGTGCTGCCAGTTTATCCAGTAGTATTTCAACATCACAGCCAGTTGGCGGAAAAAAACGCGTATTGCAGCCATGAAAACCAGCAAACAAACTGGGTCAAAGAAACGAAGATTCTACCTGACCTAAAAAGCCTTTGCATCCATCTAAAAATCTCTATGAACGACAGCATATTAAAACACAGATAAATCAACTCATCAGCTTACAGTGTGTAAGTCTCCTCAGCTTTCATTGTTAATTGCGCTCCCTCTTGTTGCGTGTCCTCAAGCTGGCAACCTGCGTCTTTTAAGGAGGGGTCGGGGCAAATAATATTTTGACTTTGGACTGCAGTACCTATTTCAACCACTGGGTGTCATTCCTACATATAGCCCCTTTAAGGCTTCCTTAGCAGGAGCGTAGCCAATGGACGGGCCCTGATGGGCACAGGCCCACCCATTATGATGAATAGGCCCCCCAGTTATTGTACAAATATAATATTTATTAAAGTATTGTTGTTTCAATTATTTTAATATCATTACAAACATTATTATAACATCTCAAATCCTGAAATAACAGGTTGGACAAGTTGGAGCCATTGTAGGTTCTGTTGATTGTCAAGGTTGTATGATTTAAAGGGTTAGTTCAGCCAAAAATGACATTTCTGTCATTAATTACTCACCCTCATGTCGTTCCACACCGTAAGAATTCATTCATCTTTGGAACACAAATTAAGATATTTTTGATGAAATCTGAGAGGTTTCAGATCCCCAAGAGAAAGCAATGTAATTACCACATTCAAGGTCCAGAAAAGTAGTGAAGACATCATTAAAATAGTCGAGATACCTCTCGACTTTCATCAAAAATATCTTAATTTGTTTTCCGAAGATGAACGAATTGGACATGCTTTCCCCCCACAGAGTTATAAACATGTTTGTGATGAATATATGGTAGTTTTGCTGTGCGTGTTCTACTGCGGTTTATTTTCAATAAAACAAAGGAAAATATTATTGTAATTACCAGAATATTGAGTCAGTTAGTTTGCTTTTGGCAATAAGGAATATGTAGAAAAGTGAAGGACCCTACGTGAAAGTGCTCGCTCACTTTTGCCTGGCCAAAAATAAAATTCTGCCTACGCCACTGCCCCCTTAGAGGTCAGCTGATGTCGTCTAGTGGGCCTCGGCCCCCGTTCGAGAACCACTGCCCTACATTGAAAAAAAAGTAACTTCTAAGTTAACTGGTTTTATTCAAGTCAAAAACATTATTTGATATCACTGAATCAACCAAAACACCTTAATTTATACCAACAAAACTATTTTTGATAGAATCCCCATTCACTTCCAAATGTATATGGAAGAGAGCAGCTCAGACATTTGGCTAAAAATCTCATAGGGTTTTGAAACAACATGATGGTGAATAAATGATGACAGAATTATAATTTTAGGGTGAACTATCCCTTTAAAAACAAACACACAATATACCCACCGGACAACGCAAACACAAGTATGTAGAGAGAGACCCCTCCCCCTACCCTTGTCACCTCCCCCCTCCTTTAACAATGTCTGTAAACAAAGCGGAACCTATGAATGCAGGAGGAGAGGGAGCGAGGGAATCGAAAAAGAGGGAAACAAAGCCGCGCATCTCTGTCCCTCAGGAGGAAAACGGTCAGGGATGAGAGAACTGGGAAGAGAGAGACATGAACAAGAAGAGAAAGAGTGAGCTAAAGGGGTGAGAAAGCAAGAACTCACATCATCTCTGTCAAAGCCTCTTTCGTTGGATGTCGATGTTGGTCCTCTTTGCCCTCCCCCTCCGTCTCCCTCTGCCTCCTTCGCTCTCTACGGCATTGCTGGATCCAAAATCTACTGCCTTATTCTTCCTCTTTCTACAACTCTCACACTCTTTCTATCCTCCAGCATGGTACATGGTACTACACCACACCGCTGTTCATTCAGAGCATGTGTGTGATGGAGAGAGAGAGAGAGAGGAGGGGAGAAAGAGCGAGAGTGAGCGAAAGAGAGGGAGAAGCAGCAGGAAGAGATGGGGTAAGGAAGTGTGGATAGTGGCAGAAGGCGTATGTGTGCCTGTACAGTACAGTATGTATTTGTACACGTGTTCTCATATCTGTATCGATGCCAGAAAACTTGCTGGCACATTTTCACTGCAAGACCGCGCAGGATTCATTTGGTGAACTATTACCTGAAATTATACTGTACGTCCTTGACCCTATTTCACAGATCACTGTCCTAAAAAGAGATCACGTGCATTGGAAAGGGAAAAAGAGAGTGCTGCAGGGTGCTCAGGGACAGGGGTGCTGGAATTGTGACACAATTGTGTGTGCACGGACCAAAGGAAGACAAGGAGCAGAGAAGGATGATGCAGAGAGAGGAGGTTGCCATTAAAAATGACTCGTCGAGGGAAGGACAATGATGGAGGTGGTGAGGCAATGCCAGAAAGGACTTAGTGATCTGGGGGGTCCTGGAAAAGTGGGTCTGAGATGAAAACAGAAGAACTGAGAGGTTGGAGGAAGAAGAGAAACATTTTGAATAAGGAAAGAGCCAATTTTACAGCATTTATTAATCTAGGTTAATATTAATTTACCAGTATAAAATGTGTTCATTGTTAGTTGATGTTCATTGATAATACATTAACTAATATTAAACTATTAACCTTAAAATGTATTAAATGTACAAGTAGACATTTTGCAGAATATGTAGAAACATTAATCTAGATTAATAAATGCTGTAAAAGTATTTGTGTGTGTGTGTACATATAAACATTCTGCCAAACCAAAAATTATTCAGACATTTTTTATATTTTTGATATATTTTTACTAGTGGGTGCAGAACAATATAGTTCATTTATGTAAGTGAGGATAGCAAAATAAAGTAAACTGTGACATATTATACCCAAAAATTATTCATACAGTGGACTACCAGTAAAATTGATAAACTATATATATATATATATATATATATATATATATATATATATATATATATATAGTTATATAGTTATATATATATAGTATAAAGTGTATTAATAAATTAAATGTTCAAGGTGTCTGAATAAATTTGGGTTTGACTGTATATATATATATATATATATATATATATATATATATATATATATATACACAAAAATGGGTCCTCTTGTATGCTAAACAAAAAAATTGCACATATTACACATATTTTAACTTTGGTCATGTCAATAGTTGCAAGATGCTTTTGCATCCATTCATTCATCCATGCATCGATCTATTTATCCCTGTGTTTCTGTCTCTCTCTCTCTTTAGTGCCCTTCATAGTCTGACCTCCAGATGGAGTCACCACAGGGGTGGGAGGGTGATGGAGAGAAAATGAAAGAGTGCAGGGGGTGAGTAAAATGGGAGGAATAAAAAGAGAGAGAGGAAGCGCAAGGGAGAGGGAGAGCGGGATAAGGGGGTGAGGAAGCCAAAAATAGAGGGGTGAAAAAATAATTAAAAACTGAAAACACAGTAAAGAGTATTAATGTGTGTGATAGTGTATTCCTACATGTGCGTGAATGGGAGCGAGTGAGTGTGACCTGCGAGATTCAGAGTATAAATAATGAATGTGATTTATAATGTGTATATTTGTATGTAAATAATTTGCTGTGTTTGTATTGTGTTGTAGTGCAGGCTGCTGGGATGAGGTGAGTGTGAGCTCTCTACGTGGCTGGGACAGAAAGACATCACATGAAGCAGCTTTGTTTACTGTGAGGCGCTAATGAAAAGAGCTCAGCAGTGTTAATTTACCAGCACACAACTCACAGACAGCTAGACAGACTGAGAAAAAGAATGAGATTACAATATGGCCACCAAAAACAGATATTATAGTCTTGTGCAAAGTTTCATTAGACTGTCACTTAAACTCAAAGGGGCTGGGAGAATATTTTTAGACCCATCCCGCTCCCCCAGGCTACAACATAGAGGACTTCAGTGACTCCCCTCGTTTTCCCAAGCCCCTGAAGATGGCCCTGAGTAGATGACACATTTTATGTGAACCATCCTACAAAAGTAGATTATTGATGACTTGGGGGCTATTCACACAGAACCCGTTTTTTGTGTTTAAAAACGCAAGAAGCAGGGAAGTGGAATGAAAAACTTTTAAAAGTTGAACCTCTTTTAACTTGTGCTGCATCGTTAAACACTGCAAAAGACACAAGATGTGAGGACAATGGTCAAACTTCATTTAGCACACATTTACATATACACTCATTTTCCAGGTCAAAATATCTAAAAATTCTTTAGATATATTTAGAATTCTTTAGTGCCAAAAAAGACTTAATTAAAACAGAGCCTCTAAAGGGTATGGAAGCTTTTTTCTGCCACAGAATGAAACAATTTAAGATAATTGTGACTTTTTTCTCACAATTTCTGACTTGTAATTCTGGAAAAAAAACACACACACAAAAAGAAAAGTCAGAATTGCGAGTTTATATCTTGCAATTCTGACTTTATAACTTGCAATTGCTTGTCTGTATCTTGAAATTTTGACTTAACATGCAGTTGCATCTATATCACGCAATTCTGACATTATAACTCGCAATTATGAGTTTATATCACGCAATTCTGACTTTATAACTCACAATGAGTTTATAACTCGCAATTATGAGTTTATATCACGCAATTATTAGTTTATAACTCACAATTATGATTTTATATCACGCAATTCTGACTTTATAACTTGCAATTGCTTGTCTGTATCTCGAAATTTTCACTTTATTGCAACTATATCACGCAATTCTGACATTATAACTCGCAATTATGAGTTTATATCACGCAATTATGAGTTTATAACTCACAATTATGAGTTTATATCATGGAATTCTGATTTTATAACTCGTAATTCCGAGTTTATATCACGTAATTCTGACTATAACTCACAATTGTGACTTTATATCGCACAATTCTGAGAAAATATGTAAACTTGCAGTTGCAAGGGAAAAAAAACAGAATTTTCAGATAAAAAGTCACAATTACCTTTTTTATTTTTTTTATTCAGTAGCAAAAACAAGCTTCCATAAAAGGGACATGGTGGTGGAAAAAATATGAGATGGGAGAAAAAAAAAAATATTTCAATGCTTTTGCATTTGCTTGCAAAACTTCTCCTGCATTCTTTGCAAGTGAATGCAAAAGCATTGAAATATATTTTTTCCTCTCATCTCATCTCATTTTTTTTTTTTTTTACATCACCTTGTCCCTTTAGGGGCTCCATAAATTAAAGACTTATTAAAAATTATAAAACTCATAATAAAATATTTTTTGTAGTGGATCTTAAAAGGATAGTGACATAAAAGAACATAAATCTTATTTTATGGAACATATTTTTAGAAATGCCAATGTTTTTGTCCAATGGTCACTAAAACTGTTTGGTTACCAACATTCTTCAAAACATCTTTTTTGGTGCTCAGCAGAATAAAGAACTTTTGCCCAAATAACTACCTTATTTAGTCAGCAAGAGTAACGCCGGATTCATATATCATACACACTCACACACACTTGTCTCGTATTACCAACCTTCATAACTAGGAGCATGAGCTGCACTATGCCACACTTTAACCACTTCAATGACCACGGCACAACAACATTTTTTACATTTTTTTTTTTTTTTCACAGAATATCTGAACAATCTGTAACCTGTAATTCAGATTTATTTTAGACTTACAATCAATGCATGTATCGCTTTATACAAAATATATTACAGAAATTATCCTGTACATAATCCATTGAAGTGACACATATCACATTCTTCAATGTCAAGCTCAGCTATTTAATCCTGAAATTAATTTAACAGACTTGCGTCTGATTTCCAAAACCAGCTTCACAGGCCGCAAACATTGCAATGCATGAATCACACGCTGGCATCCATCACCATCTCCATGCCTGTCAGTCTATCACTCACTCACACTCACAGCAGTGCGAGAAAAGGCGCCAAGGCCTCCTCAGGTGAGTTGATGCCAACGGCAGCAGTTCAGAAGAAGAATTGACAGAAAACTCTCCACGTGCACGAACAAAACTCAGTCAAACCGATGAGAGGTGAGCAAATGATCAAGAATGCACATCAATTTTTCACAGTTGTGAGAAAAGAGTCTGTATGTTGAAAAGAACAACGTATGTTGCACTTCGGACGTTTCTTAACGACCTTAAACAGCAAGATTTCTTTTGAACGCTAATTTTTGTATTTTATTCTTTAGTGAGTATTTTATGCTGGTCCACTTGCTAAACCAGCATAAACCACCTCTAAACTGGTCTTCTTACCAGGAAGTCCTTCATTACAATCAACACATCAGCAATCCACCAACATAAAAAGTGTAAAATTGTTCTTACCTGGGCGCGTCAAAGCTGTCGTAGGATCCAACGGTGTAATGTCGGAACAGTCGCTTGGCTCTCTCACTGCGGCTCTCTGAATGATGCAAACACAATCGCATCCACATCATCACGGGTTTGTGAGTATGAGGGTGTAACTACAGCATGACAAGAAAATATATGTCTGACTTGAAATTTCCCACTCTGACAGAGTGCGGTGGCCCAAACCACGGCGAATTTAGCCAGCGTGAAATGGCACAATCGGTCTCTCTCACACTCCAGTAGTGCTGTAAACTATTAATAGTCATCATAGCTGCTCTCCCTCACCGAGTCTGATATCATAACTTCACAGAGAAGCTGTGGCAGTCCGACTGTCCTACAACTACATCTGGGACCATCAAAATGACAGCTCAGAGTGTAGCACGGATGTCTTTGATACTTGTAATGTGTGTGCGTGTGAGAGAGGAGTCTCACCTGAACGAGTCTCTAGGCTGCGGAGAGCCACCTCCTCCACGCAGTCAGAGGGGAACCAGCCCGTGCGCCCTCGAACCGTCCCTTCCCAGTAGCCTCCTTCACCCACACTCAGCACTGAGAGAATCAAGAGAGAAATAACAGTGTGTGTGTGTGTGTGAGCAGTAAACATATGAACACTGTATAGCCACAAATACACATTCAAACACATGCAACTACAATCTTTCATAATAAAGTTACACGATTATTGTGGGTTAAAAGGGTTTATTTAAAATGCCGTGGCAGAAATCACTCGATTACAACCCGAATTCCGTAAATGTTAGGACGTTTTTTAAATTTGAATAAAATGAAAACTAAAAGATTTTCAAATCACATGAGCCAGTATTTTATTCACAATAGAACATAGATAACATAACAAATGTTTAAACTGAGAAATGTTACAATTTTCTGCACAAAATGAGCTCATTTCAAATTTGATGCCTGCTACAGGTCTCAAAATAGTTGGGACGGGGGCATGTTTACTATGGTGTAGCATCTCTTCTTTTCAAAACAGCTTGAAGACATCTGGGCATCGAGTTTATGAGTTTCTGGAGTTTTGGTGTTGGAATTTGGTCCTAATATAGGTTTCCAGCTGCTGAAGAGTTTGTGGTCGTCTTTGATGTATTTTTTGTTTAATGATGCGCCAAATGTTCTCTATAGGTGAAAGATCTAGACTGCAAACAGGCCAATTCAGCACCCGGACTCTTCTACGACAGAACCATGCTGTTGTAATAGCTGCAGTATGTGGTTTTGTATTGTCCTGCTGAAATACACAAGGCCTTCCCTGAAATAGACGTCATTTGGAGGGGACCATATGTTGCTCTAAAACCTTTATATACCTTTCAGCATTCATAGTGCCTTCCAAAACATGCAAGCTGCCCATACCATATGCACTTATGCACCCCCATACCATCAGAGATGCTGGCTTTTGAACCGAACACTGATAACACGCTGGAAGGTCTCCCTCCTCTTTAGCCTGGAGGACACGACGCCCGTGATTTCCAACAAGAATGTCAAATTTGGACTCATCTGACCATAGAACACTTTCCCACTTTGAAACAGTCCATTTTAAATGAGCCTTGGCCCACAGGACATGACGGCGCTTCTGGACCATGTTCACATATTGCTTCCTTTTTGCATGATAGAGCTTTAGTTGGCATCTGCAGATGGTACGGCAGATTGTGTTTACCGACAGTGGTTTTGGAAGTATTCCTGGGCCCATTTAGTAATGTCATTGACACAATCATGCCAATGAGTGATGCAGTGTCGTCTGAGGGCCCGAAGACCACGAGCATCCAATAAAAGGTCTTCGGCCTTGTCCCTTATGCACAGAGATTTCTCTAGTTTCTCTGAATCTTTTGATGATGTTATGCACTGTACAGGTGCTGGTCATATAATTAGAATATCATCAAAAAGATGATTTATTTCACTAATTCCATTCAAAAATGACTTGACAGTTGTCCAAAAGATGACCACTGACACCTTGCACAAGGAGGGCAAGACACAAAAGGTCATTGCAAAAGAGGCTGGCTGTTCACAGAGCTCTGTGTCCAAGCACATTAATAGAGAGGTGAAGGGAAGGAAAAGATGTGGTAGAAAAAAAGTGTACAAGCAATAGGGATAACTGCACCCTGGAGAGGATTGTGAAACAAAACCTATTAAAAAATGTGGGGGAGATTCACAAAGAGTGGACTGCAGCTGGAGTCAGTGCTTCAAGAACCACTACGCACAGACGTATGCAAGACATGGGTTTCAGCTATCGCATTCCTTGCGTCAAGCCACTCTGACAGCGTTAGAAGCGTCTCGTCTGGGCTAAAGACAAAAAGGACTGGACTGCTGCTGAGTGGTCCAAAGTTATGTTCTCTGATTTTGCATTTCCTTTGGAAATCAGGGTCCCAGAGTCTGGAGGAAGAGAGGAGAGGCACACAATCCACGTTGCTTGAGGTCCAGTGTAAAGTTTCCACAGTCAGTGATGGTTTGGGGTGCCATGTCATCTGCTGGTGTTGGTCCACTGTGTTTTCTGAGGTCCAAGGTCAACGCAGCCGTATACCAGGAAGTTTTAGAGCACTTCATGCTTCCTGCTGCTGACCAACTTTGTGGAGATTCAGATTTCATTTTCCAACAGGACTTGGCACCTGCACACAGTGCCAAAGCTACTAGTACCTGGTTTAAGGACCATGGTATCCCTGTTCTTAATTGGCCAGCAAACTCGCCTGTCCTTAACCCCATAGAAAATCTATGGGGTATTGTGAAGAGGAAGATGCGATATGCCAGACCCAACAATGCAGAAGAGCTGAAGGCCACTGTCAGAGCAACCTGGGCTCTTATAACACCTGAGCAGTGCCACAGACTGATCGACTCCATGCCACGCCGCATTGCTGCAGTAATTCAGGCAAAAGGAGCCCCAACTAAGTATTGAGTACTGTACATGCTCATACTTTTCATGTTCATACTTTTCAGTTGGCCAAGATTTCTAAAAATCCTTTCTTTGTATTGGTATTAAGTAATATGTCAGTCTGTGTGTAATGAATGACTATAGTATACAAGTTTCACTTTTTGGGAATATTGTTTTTAAAGTATTCCACAATCTTTTTACGCCCTCTTTTTTACAGCTCTGCCCATCTTTACTTCTGAGAGACTCTGCCTCTCTAAGACATCCCTTTTATAGCTGATCATGTTACAGACCTGATATAAATTAACTTAATTAGTTGCTAGATGTTCTCCCAGCTGATTTTTTTTTTTTTTTAATTTCTTGATTTTTCAGCCGTTTGTTGCCCCCGTGCCAACTTTTTTGAGACCTGGAGCAGGCATCAAATTTGAAATGAGCGATTTGAAAAATTGTAGACTTTCTCAGTTTAAACATTTGTTATGTTATCTACGTTCTATTGTGAATAAAATATTGGCTCAAGTGATTTGAAAGTCTTTTATTTTTCATTTTATTCAAATTTAAAAAACGCATTCCCAACATTTCCAAAATTCGGGTTGTATGAGTCTACATTTGTTCTGTCTAACTGAGTTGCACCTTCCACCAATTATTTACTTTAAACAGTTCATGACTTTTTGCAGTCATTTTTTTCATACATAGCTATAAACACATCCTTCACATCCGTTTCCATGACTTTTGCATGACTGAGAAATTGCTGGGGATATTTCTCTATATTTTTTCGCTATATTTTTATGTCAGACACAGTTCTTGAAATTAATAGATTTAAACAATATGTATGTGTCTAAAATAGTCAGAGATTTAAATCTAGCTCAATGGTGAATTTGGCTTTCTAAGCCGAAAAAATGTATATCCATAGATTTACATTCATATTTATACTACTGTTCAAAAGTTTGCGGTCAGTACA
Source organism: Elopichthys bambusa (assembly GCA_037101425.1). Classification (NCBI taxonomy): domain Eukaryota; kingdom Metazoa; phylum Chordata; class Actinopteri; order Cypriniformes; family Xenocyprididae; genus Elopichthys; species Elopichthys bambusa. The sequence goes on from CM074435.1 coordinate 20,483,131, forward strand.
ATTTTTTTTTTTTTTAAACAAGGCTGCATTTATTTGACAAGAAAATACATTAAAAACAGTAATATGTAGGTGCATGACGCATGACGGTACACAAACACACTGAAACACACACACATTAAATCACATAGCACATGCAAAGTCACCATTACTTCAGAGTTTACTAATGTATGATGGTACATGCATATATGCAAGCTGTCGTGGTAGATCGAAACATGGAAACATGAATTAAACACACATACACACACACACACACTTGCATGCACGTTGGCATTGCTCACAAACAGACATATACTGACATACCAACACATATCACCAGAATACATACACAGACAACGTTTATCCACACCTGTGAAAAACATACAGAAACAAACACACATTTAATGGCACTCTTGCCGACAGACAGCATATCATTGCTCCTGTCCACAAAGAGTCACACACACACATTCACCTTTGACTTTGTCTCCCTTGTTGAAGCTGATCTCACGGTCCCCCTGGGCCGTGTGCGAGCGGGTGGCCACAAACACACGGCCAGGCACAGCACTGTAGAGACGCCTCCGCTGCCCGCTTGCTGTGCCCTGACTACTGATGGAGCCCGCCCTGTACAAAGGCACACATATCAGACAACAGGGTTAACATTCATTTATGCACATTTATTACTAGCTCTACTCATTCAGGCCTCTGTCTTCATAGGATGTGAATAATGATGATGATTTAGGCATAGAGTTCACTGAATGACAAGCTATAACCTTGTCATGTTTTTACTCTATCTTTCTCACCCTTGTCTTCCACGTGTTTGCCGGCTCCGATCGTCTCTGTCACCTGTTCGGCCACGGGACGGGGAACGGGTTCGTGCTCCACGGGGACTACTGGAGCTACGCAAGGTGCCGCCATGCTTTAGACCCTGACAGATACACATAAATACAATGAGCAGTAGAGTAACAATGAAAGGTTCTGACAACATCTGACAACTTTGTCCAAACCAACAGGGTAAAACAATATTATAGTATTACAGTGTCAAACCAAAGGCCAAACCAAGGTTTGGCTGGTTAGTATGGCCCATTTAGTCCTTTAACTCCCATTGAGATGAACAGGAAAGCTAATGAGTAGCTTTAATGAATTTAAATAAATAATTTTCACATTGTTTTTATATATTTTTACATATTTTTATATTTAATATTTATTTAAAAAACACTTTATATTACTATTATATATGACCTTTCAAAAGTTTGGAATACTGGAAAGTATAATTTTCAGTTTTTCTACAATTAAAAAGTTTGGAGTTTGTAAGAATTTATGTTTTTGAAAGTAGTGAGTCTCTTATGCTCAAAAAGGCTGCATTTATCTGGTCAAAAATACAGTAAAAACAGTAAAATTGTGAAATATTATAACACTTTAAAATAATAGTTTTTCTATTTTAATATGTTTTAAAGTATAATTTATTTCTGTGATTCAAAGCTGAATTTTCAGCATCATTACTCCAGCCTTCAGTGTCACATGATCCTTCAGAAATCATTCTAATATCATAATTTGCTGCACAAGAAACATTTCCTAATATTACCAATGTTGAAAACTGTTTTTACTGTCGCTTTTGATCAATTTAATGCATCCTTGCTGAATATAAAGTATTAATTTATAAAAAATAATAAAAAATAATAAAATAAATAAAAAAAACTTAATGATACAAAACTTTTGAATGATTTTGGTTGGAAAAAAACACCACACACACACTCATAAATTACCTGCACGGAGACAATGTTTGATCCAGCAGCATTGGGAAAGGCGATCCAGTCTGGTACATTCATGCTGTTGTCACTGTTGGCCCTCATAAAGGGGTGAGGATGGGGCAATCCAAGAGTACGTGAACTCTCCCTCCTCTGGGGGGCGTACTTCGGAGACTCCAAAAATGGAACTGACATCAAATTAGGAGAGAAATAGTAATACAGAGAGAGAACAGATGCAAAAAGAGACAGAAAATTGCCCAATATTGTCCTGCGAAATAGACTTCATAATATATTCTGCATGTGTCGTCTGTGTTTGATGATGCTGCAAAGCATTACAAATGAAGTGAACTTCAACATTTCCCCTGCTGAGTGTGTAGGGAGCAGTGAGCACTGCTTAGGGACTGTGAATCGCTACACAGCTAAAGAAAGACAAAAGTATCAAGCTCCAAATGTCACTCAGTTTGCAGAGCAAATAAATTATTTTACACAGAATAAAAATACAGATGCAACCAAAATAAATCTCCGCTCCTTACCTACGTCTGATTCTCGATGGTTTTTAATGATTTCTCCCAGCTCAAAATGACCAGACATCACAGCCACCTAGAAAAGAAGTTCACACACGCTTAATATTTGCATCTGTGAATGACGCACAGTGACGCATGGCTTGGGAATAACACAATATTAAACAAACACACACACACGCATCCACTTTCCTTCGTATTAAACACAAACGCATGATCACAGCTGGGTCTGTGGAGATGGCTGAGGTTAAGTAAAACTATTTCGGCTCGCTGCAGCTTCACTCCACCTGGGACTCGCAATGCATACAAAAATGCTTCACGATAACACACTACAAACTACAGAACAGAAAGTGAAATGTGTCATTTCTGTGCCACTAGCATCACCAGATGGGAGTGCAAAAATAAAAAAAATGTGTTTACAAGCACAAAAAAAACCTCCAATTTTAAAAACTTAAAGACTAATAAAGATTTGTTTTTTTCCCCTTCAGTTTTGCCATCAACACATTGATCTTATACATTATTATTTTCATTATTATTATGCTAACTTATAGTTGTCTCATTTAACTGGAACAGAAGGATGTATTTTAACATCCAAAAAAATACATTCTTTACATCTTTACAAGTTAACTTTAAGCATATATATATATATATATATATATATATATATATATATATATACTTAATGTGAAGAATGTATTATTTGGATGTTGGATATATAAAAGGCTGGAAGAGTGTTTGGAGGAGTTTGGATTTCTTTAATTACTTGGTTTAAGCTGTTAATAATATGCAAAGAGTTGAAAAACAAATCCAGATAACAACCTGCAAGTGACAGTCTCATAATTACCTGGAAGGGGGTCTGCCCACTGTTATTCTTTGTGTCCTTATTGGCTCCTCGATACAACAGAATTCGGGCACAGCTCTCCTAAACAGTAGAATTAGACAATAACAGCCTCAAGACATTGAAGACATCTGATGCTGGCCATAAACTATAATAAGCACAGTTCATAAAAATTTAGCACCGCAGTAAATACACCACTTGTACACAAAATAATGAAATCTTCACAGGGATCTTAAAAACATCACTAGAAAGACCATGCTAGTGACTAGCTTTTCCAGTTGGTGAAAAGCATGGCTTTAATTTTGCTGCTGATGAGCATGGCACCAAACCAGCATAAACCAGCCTGAAAATTCATTCTGATGTAAGATTTTTTTAGATTTTAATATTTGGCTTGATTTTTGTGCCTACAACGGCAGTTATACCTTGTTATATAAAGCACATATGTGCAGGGCAGTGTTTCCTGAGGCATTCTGGGATGAGGAATCCGCACCATAAAAAAGTAGGTGCTCTAAGTGTTGAGAGTTCCCATTTTGACAAGCCTGGAGAGAGGGAGAGAGAGAGAAAGGGAAAGGAAATAGGATGGACAAAGGATCCACAGAACCGTTCAGAGAGGAGGAAAGAAAAAAGAGAAGTGGATAGGAAGAGGCAGAAACAGTCATTTGACATGAGGAAGGAAGAAGAAAGAGAGAAGAAAAGATTTTATACATTGTCAGAACAGACACCTTTGCTAATTAACACCGCAGTGAATGTGTGAGTGAGAGGAAGAGAACGAAAGAATCAAAATAGATATGGAAATGCACACATGCACAAAGAGAGGAGAAGGACTCAGCAGAGATTCTCCACCAGTGGTGCTTGAAGGAAATTCGAAAATGTCTCTGTTGCCTATACACTATGTTTGTATTATGTTTGTATTTCATTGAAATTTGTAAAGATTTACAGTGAATTAAAGGGTTAGTTCACCCAAAAATGAAAATAATGTCATTAATTACTCACCCTCATGTCGTTCCACACCTGTAAGACCTTCGTTAATTTTCAGAACACAAATTAAGATATTTTTGATAAAATCCGATGGCTCAGTGAGGCCTTCATTGACAGCAAGATAATTTACACTTTCAGATGCCCAGAAAGTATAAAACATATTTAAAACAGTTCATGTGACTACAGTGGTTTAACCTTAATGTTATGAAGCGACAAGAATACTTTTTGTGCACCAAAAAAAAAAAAAAAAACGACTTTTCAACAATGTCTAGTGACGGCCGATTTCAAAACACTGCTTCGAATCTTTTGTTTCGAATTAGCGGTTTGGATCACGCCAAACTGCTGAAATAACATGACTTTGGCGCTCCGAACCGCTGATTCGAAACAAAAGATTCTAAGCAGTGTTTTGAAATCGGCCGTCACTACATATTGTTGAAAAGTCGTTATTTTGTTTTTTTGGTGCACAAAAAATATTCTCATCGCTTTATAATATTAAGGTTGAACCACTGTAGTCACATGAACTGTTTTAAATGTCTTTTGTAACTTTCTGGACATCTTAAAGTGTAAATGATCTTGCTGTCAATGCAGGCCTCACTGAGCCATCGGATTTCATCAAAAAAATCTTAATTTGTGTTCTGAAAATGAACGAAGGTCTTACAGGTGTGGAACGACATGAGGGGGAGTAATTAATGACAGAATTTTCATTTTTGGGTGAACTAACCCTTTAATATACTTTTTTAGCTTTGAGGATTATTAAATTCCACTATAAAAGATTGAAAATTACTTTACTTTTGTTAAACATTCCATCTGGATTTCATTTATGAGTCAAATACCCAGTAAAGACTTTCTCTGAGAAAGTTTCAGTATGATTTCCCCCTGAACTTGAATGGCAAAAAAAGCTTAGTTGACTTTTTTAAGGGAGGCGAATGTTTTTCACCCACTGTATTTTAGTTTAAAGTGAATCACTGAAATAATACCCATAACAATATTAATACTTATAATGCTAAATGATATATAATATAATATGAGTCAAAAGGAACATGTTTCTGGTTAGTCTCTGTGAAGCGGTACTCAAGTCTTACTGAAGAAGGTACAGTGGAGGTACTTAAAAAAAAGTTGGAAAAAACACAGGGACAACAAAATAATAGATTAAATGTATGTGTGTTTTTTTCAATGTTTTTGAAAGAATTATAAAATTGTTTTCTCAGCATAAGAATCACTGAAAATCTGAATTTAAGAAAATTATATGTTTAAAATAACACTCACAGACAACTATGCAATGGCACGTGTTTCCTGTATATTTCACACACAGTCTTCTTCTCAGCATTTCTTTGTACCTGATGGGTCTCGTCCCAGCCATTCTCATCACGGAGCCCCAGCTTGGCTCTGTGGAACAGGAGAGTCTCGCAGCAGGAGGTGTCGCCCCCTATCAGCACAGTGTGGTAAAGAGGTGTGAGCCCACGTCGGTCCTTATAATCAGGAGATGCCCCCAAAGACAACAGCGTCTAAAAACAAAAAAGAAAACAGACGATTAGATTTAAATATGAATATTTCCTTATGAGCATAATTTATTTCATCCTAATCATGAGTCTGTTGTGGTTTTGTGTATGTGTTACCAGTAGGGCAGTGTGTCCATGTGCTCTGACGGCCTTGTGGAGAGGGGTCAAGCCATCCTTTGCCCTAAAGTCAATGTGAGCTCCCCCCATCACCAGCACTCTGATGTTCTCCCCTCCGCCCGGCTCAGTCTGTACGGCCAGAGTGAGTGGGGTCTCTGTCACACGCACACACACACACACACGTTTACTTAGCTTTTACTTCTATTGTTTTTATATGCAGCTACCTAACCCTAACAGAAAACATTTTTAATTTTTATACTATTCTTACAAATCAGGTTTTGGGAGGTTTTGTCAGGTTTCATTTTTTTCTGGGTACAAATTTGTCCCCCAAATACATTTCAGTACACACACACTAATGATCAATTATGAATCTATCAGGCAAATGTATATATTTACAAGCAATGTGGAAAAACGTTATTCTACATATTTTTTTGTCTTAATCTTGGCATCAACCCCAGTTTGTCTATTTATCTATTTAATAAATCAGTTGATCCAGTTCACAAAGATTCATTCACAAATCAGACTGATCCAGATCTCGAGTTCAACTGATTCGGTTTCAGTGGTTAACATCTTTATGATATTTTTCAGTACACTATTTAAAATATCTCCTTTTGTGTTCTACAGAAAAAAAAAATATTATATAGGTTATACAGGTTTGGAATAACACGAAGGTGAGATTATTTTCATTTTTGGGTGAACTGTGCAGCAGAATATCGTAGTTTCCAGATCTGCCCCCTAGTGGTTGCAAATGGTGCAACAGTTCTCACTCCACGTTAGCAGGGTCTGCTTTGAGAAGTGACTGTCAGCCTGTGAAGCGCAACATCAACTCTGTGACAACGCAGACGACACAAACTGTGAACAACACTCAAGGTAGCCGTCTCGCACGTCATACTCTGCCACAAATGAATGCTAATATTACTCTGCATTGTCATCTGGTACATAAAAAACGACTTTCACGGCATGTCTGGCCACGTCTCCAGCTCACCAAACGCTCGCCAAAGCGCTAAAAAGTTGTATTAATATGCCATAAAAGATGCTGCCCTGTTACATTCAAATTATTCAGTGGTTTTCCTCTGTTGACACGCATTGAACTGAACCAGTGATCTGCAGCAATAGTCTCATCTCATTAAACAGCCCAAGAGCAGTAATTGGGTTTTTTTGTTTTGTTTGTTTGTTTAGGAAGCAGCCACTGAGTCTAACGTTAACCTTACGCTTTTGTTGCATAATTTAAACTCCAGATGACTTTTGTTAGAAACTGCATGGATCGCTTGAGAAGATGCAAATGTCCATTCCTGTAAACACTCATTGAATATTCATGCAGCCCTATTTCCATAAGCATATAGCATGTGTGTGTGTGTGTGGGCCAGTTCATGCTCTGCTGGCAGTAATTCATTATTCATCTCACTAATGGGAAGTCCATTAACTCTCACAGGAAGTAAACAGCGCAGTGCCTGACACCTCACCTCCTGTATCAGGGTCGTGGTAGTTGGGGTCAAGTCCTTTGTCTACAAGTTTGGCTACCTTTTCCACAGCGCCGGTCTGGATGTAGTCCATGAACTTCTTCAGACTGGCCTGTAGGGGGAGACAAATACAACTCATGGCTCACAGCCATTCAGTGCCCTGAGGATAAGCTAATTATTGTATTTAACACACACATTAACACGTAAAGCAGCACATCTTAAAAGTTCACTAAATATTTCTGTTTGCAACCAGGAATAAGATGATTTCTGTGGCGAGGCCTACCTTAGTGTGTAGTTTGGCCAGCTGTTTCTCATCTAGATTTGTCTGTTTGTACACCCTGGTTTTGTAGCGAAACTGTGGGAAAGGAAACGAGTCAAAATCAGTGGAAGACACTTTCATCAGTTACATGTTTAATATAAGGCAGTTCTCTGTTTTCTTACACAAATTATTCAGAAAAGAAAGTTATATTTTGATCAGTTAAGTTGTCTAAACTGTCCTTTGGAGGCAGGACTAAACTTCTTATTGGACTGACTTCTGTTTATGGCACAATTCCTTTTTGGACACTTCCTTTCATAGCATTGCTGTGTATATCAGATAATAGTAACTTAAACTATTACAAATATTTTTAGATTATTATAATAATGCTAAATAAAAATAAAATATTACATGAAAACGTTTTTTTAAAACTGGACATTTCTAAATGTTGCTTTGGCAACTAACTGAAACAAATATGTTTAAGTTGAACTACTTGAATGACTAAAACTCAAATTAAAATGAAAACTGAACATAAAAATAAAAGCTAGTTTAAAAAATGTATAAATACTATGATTGTATATAAGTATTATTTTGCATCAACCTCGAGGTATCAAAGTATCAAGCATTGCAACTGAACAAGCAGAAATGATGAAAAGCCTAGTTGTTGTTAATCATATTCTGTAATTAATTTTTGTTTACAAATGAAAAAAACTGAAGCATTAATTTGCTATATTAGCTATATATTTTCCAGGGTAATTGTTAAAAAGTATGGCTTTTAAATATATTTATTGAAGAGGTGCGTTTGGTATCAGACTGAAAAGAAAATATTAACTTCAGATGAAAAGAGCTTCTTGTGGATGAATTAGACTTTGAGTTCACTATTGTTGTGCAATAGTAATTGCCCTGTGCTCTACAAATAATCTTTTTCATTGCAAGACAAATGTCCAATAAACCATATCAGGGTTATTAAGATTCATAGTTACCAGAGAAGCCGCTTAAAGAATTATCATCTCCTAGGCAACAAACAATTTGAAGCAGCAGTTTCCTAGCACCAACATTCACATTCAATTATAGAACAAGAGTTAAAAAAAAAAAAAAAAAGCCTAAAATGATGAGGAGAATAAAAGGAAGGGTACCTCCAGGTAGGGTACTCCTTTCTCAAAGGATTGTGGGTACTCGCGGAGCGGCCTCTCTTCCTCCAGGAACTTGGCATCGTGCCCGTCAGTAGCAGGTTGGAAAAGGCCATAGTTTAAAACATCCCTTAGAGATTCGGTTAGACTACACAACACCTGCTGCTTCGCCTTCCATACGGTTGCATCAGGGTTGAACCTCAGACACTTCTACAGAGACAGAGAGGGGGGAAAGGCTGTTAGATAAACAAAATGATTCCGCTATTTGCTTTTTTTTAATATATTATTATTATTATTATATTATATTGAAATATTGTAATATTACATTCCAATATTTTATGTTTTTATATATTTTAATATGTATATATAGACACTACCGTTCAAAGGTTTGGGGTCGATTAGATTTTTTAAATTGTTTTTGAAAGAAGTCACTTTGATAAAAATACAGTACAAACAGTAATATTGTAATATTATTATTTTTAAAATAATTAATTATATGTTTTAAAGTGTTTCTGTGATGTCAAAGCTGAATTTTCAGCATCATTACTCCAGTCTTCAGTGTCACATAATAATTCAGAAATCATTACAATATGCTGATTTGCTGCTCAAGAAACATTTATTATATTATAAATGTAGAAATCAGTTGCGCTGCTTAATATCTTTGTGGAAGCCGTGTAAATATAGTAAAATCCTCATTTTTTTCCAGGATTCTTTGTTGAATAGAAAGATCAAAAGCATGTCTTTACTGTCGCTTTTGATCAATTTAACACGTCTTTGCATAATAAAAATATACATTTCTTAAAATGGCACCAAATGTTTGAATGATTGTGTATTGTATTTTTAAATGATAATTTAAGTTTTTGTTTTGGTATTTTTCACATTTTTATTTACATGTAAATAAAAAAAAAAAAAAAAGATAAAATCACTGCACCTTTTTTGGGGGGAGGGGGTGCATAGATCAGTAGAATGATGAAATTAATGAATTATTCGTTTTTTTATTATGCAAGAAAGCACATATAAATCAAGATCAAGCGATTCGGCAGTCATACCTGTAGACACAAGCGAGTACGGATATTCCGTTCTTTATTTGAACATTTGAATAAATATACTTTATTTTTTATTTATTAATAATACCTAAAAAAATCGGACCATATTCTATTGACCCTAAATGGAAAAAAGACAGTTCTGTCCAATGTGCACTAGAGGGAGACATTGTGATTCGCTCAGGTGAAACAGCACTGCTTGTGGGATTAGCAGACCCCTGATCTGTCCATCAGCTTCATTAACATCTCATTTGAGTCTTTGGTCACCTTGGTAGTGCTAAATGGCAATGCTAATTGATTAATTAGCCTGCAGTAATAGCTATAATCCATAGCCTGCTCAGGTGTTGTAATAGATGATTAGGAATGTCAGGAATTCCTATGTGACTTGCAGCACACCCCACACCTCTAGTACTGCACAGTTCCTGCTATGACATTGCCTGAACCTCCTTGTAGCCACCTAGCTTGAGCACTAGCTCCAGGCTAAGGGACATGTTAGCTTCGAGCTGCTCAGGCTGGATTTTGGGACAGCAGTGCTGTTCCAGGAACTGTGAAAATGGGACGGCCCTGCAGCGGAGTGCTGGAATGGAATCCCATCCTCTGACCTTGAGGAGTTGCTGTGATTGGTCCGTGGTTAGGTTTAGGGCTTAAGCCCAAAACGGTCAGTTTCCTGCTCTCTCTACCACTGTCCTCTTGAATGTGTGTGTGTGTGTGTACATGCAGTGGCACAGAGAAGTGTGAAATTTCTTCCTCCCTCTGTTATTCAGTCTCTCACTTTGCGCACAGCCAATCCCCATCACCATGGCAACCAGTTCATTAGTAGAGCAAGCTGCGGGTTGCCATAGAAACATCTCAGCAGTCCCTTGGTGCGCTATGGTATGGTGTACGTGTTTCAGTGTGATCTTACGGAGTGTGCGCGCACTGGGGGCAGTTCTGCTCGAGAGAGGTCATAGTTGTAGTGGATGACTTCACAAACAATTTGGCATGTCAAGATCACTCAAATTTCAGTGCATACAATCTTGCATATGCATAAAGGAATAGTTTGCCTAAAAATAATGTCATCATTTCTACACCCTCATGCCTTTTGAAACCCGTTAGACTTTCTTTCCTCTTTTGAAGTAAAAAAAAAAACCATTGTCTGCGTCCGAAATCACATACTCTCTTGAGTAGGTGCTTATTTTGAATAAGTAATTCATTTACAGCCTCTAAAAAAGTACACTCTATAGCATGAATGTGTGTAGTAGGAATTTAATCCAGATGTACTACATTCACCATGCTGTCATTATCATGCCATCAACCAGGGTCAGTAACGTCGCTTCTCTGCCATTCACAAATCCTCTCCCGTGGCCTCGTGGGATAGTCGTATTGTATGCAGTAGGGAGTAGTAGGTCATCTGGGTACTTTTTGCCTACTCTTTTATGAGTACTGTGAATTTGGACATACTTCTTTTGTCACATACTGTTTTTCGCCTACTACCATATATAGTAGGGAAGTATGCGATTTCAGATGCAGCCATTCTTCTTCCATATAGTGAACATGGATGGTGACCACATCCGTCAAGGCAAGTATTTCAATAAAGGAGTCATGTGCAAAACTATCATATGGCTTCAGACATGGAATATGTAGTCCTTTGGACTACTTTTATGGTGCTTTATTTTATTTTTATGTTTTTGGAACTGGACACCAGCTACTTCCATCCACTTTCACTGAATGGAAAAGAGCAGTGTGAACATTCTTCAAAACATCTCCTTGCATATTCTAGGGCTACAACTAACCATTATTTTGATAATCGATTAGTTGGCCGATTATTTCTAAGATTAAAAAGACAAATATTCTTTTTTATTTTATTTTATTGACAAAACACACTATTCCACATCCTGCCCAATGCTGTCCTTTAAACAAATGTGCAAACTGAATGCTATGAAAACATATAGTGAATGTATCTATATTTATGCTGTAGTCAAAAGAACTATAAAGCAAAAGAACAATTTAAATTCCTACATTAAAAATGAAGAGAATGATAAAGATAATAAAGAAAAACACAAACTCAGTGTTAACAGATGCTGCAGGAACACACACATTCACTCTGGACACAGTAACCTCTTACTGTCTTTTTTTTCTGTCATTCTTTTCCTTTTTATCCCGTCATTTCTTTATCCTGTAAATGTAAACGTCTTAGATTTATATTCAGTTACACGCAGTTATCCCTTTACAGTTACCACTCTCATAAAATACTTGAATTACATGTTGACTTTTAAACCTAAATTTAACGTCCAACAACAGGCATTTCAGCAAAATGATTATTTTTGCGTCTCCCTCTCTAATGCATCCTGTCTGTTTGACGCGCATGCTCAGTAAAGTTCATTCAGTACGGGTTGAAGTTTAACGCAGACTGTCAGGATGAGCCTTCGTGCAAAATGGAAACGCTCGTGGGAATTTGTAACACTTACAGATAAGGATATAACCGTAAGATGAAAGTTTTGCGCTGAGGAAACATATCACACATTAAGCAGCACAGGCATTTGTCAAAGCACCTGACAGGGCAAGCCATGACAAACATTACGCTAATCCATTAGCTTGAAGCTTAAAATAAATAATTCTCATGTTTTGGGCAGCTTGGATCACGTACCTTTCCCGCAGCAGCTCACTCCGTTTCCTCCACTATTTTTAGATGCATTTTGTCCATAGTATTCAGTGCTGTAACTTTGACGCGACTGGCGGAAGTTTTCCGTGCACGGCGGGCAGACGCGACTAATCGATAATGACATTCGTTGTCGATGATTTTCATTATCGATTATTATTGATTCGTTGTTGCAGCCTTCCATGGAAGAATAAAAGCCATAGAGGAATGAAACAAGTTGAGGGTTAGTAAATAATGACAGAATTTTTATTTTTGAGTAAACTATCCTTTTAACACTACGCAGTACGCACACAAATGCAAATGATTAAAAAAAGGTGCACAACTCAGATGCAGATGTGAGTTCATTTGTACCCTTGTGATTACAATAATTTTGTTAGAATGATAATCAACCTGGAAAATGATTTATTATAATGATATCTAATTACAGTAATTTAGTGGTTAATCTAAGAGCTATTATTTTCAGATCCAAACCACAGACTTCTTCATAACACTGTCCTCTTTTTTTCCCCCGACAATAAGCGTGACATCTTATGTCAAGGAACAATTTATAGATAAAGCTTCTAAACAGATTATTTGATTTAACAAGATGTACCTAAATGTCTTTGCGTGCATCTCCTGGTCTAAGTTGATAAAGATTCTGTTTAAGAGCTACATCTCTCCCTCACTTTTCCATCATTTGGCTTTTTCATACTTTTTTTCTCTGTTTTTTATCTAATATTCTTTTTTGAATCCATTACTTTAATTTCTATTCTTTCCCTCTCTACGTTTTTTCATTAAGCTCGGTGCCAAGAGGTACAACATACAGTTAAAAGTTAAAATATCAAAAATGCTTAATAGTTGGTTTAATAGCTAAAACTGTTCTGCTCCAATGAGACTGGCCCTCATAGTCCATATAGGCCCGGTTTCACAGACAGGGCTTAGACTAAGCCAGGATTAGGCCTTAGTTCAGTTAAGACATTTAAGTAGCTTTTATAAATGTACCCTAGAAAGAAACATTACTGGTGTGCATCTTGAGACCAAACAATGGCACTGACATATTTTAAGATATGTCAATACAAGTTGCTTTTAAACATGCATTTTAGTCTTGGACTAGCTTAAGCCTTGTCTGTGAAACCGGGAGTTAATGTGCTAAGTTAGTGGGAACAAATCTTTGAGATTTCATGGCCAAGTGTATTCTAAATCATTTTACATTATTGCACAAGCATCAGCATCTCTATTAACTGTATGTCCAACACCCTCAGGAGGAAAGAAATTGTGCATATACATACATGAACAAAATCATATTTTTTGCACTTCTGACTGTCAGACCAACAAATGGGTCTTTATCAAAAAACAATCAGGCAAGAATATGGTCACGTTAAGACAGATTTGCTAATGTGACCATTACAAAAAATGTACATAATTGTGTTTAGTTGTTCCTCGTTATGTCTTAGATTAGCCTGATCAGTAAGATTTTTAATGTTTTTAAAAGAAGTTTCGTCTGCTCACCAAGGCTGCATTTATTTAATTAAAAATACAGTAAAAACAGTAATATTGTGAAATATTATTACAATTTAAAATAACTGTTTTCTGTTTGAATATATTTTATAAAGTAATTTATTTAAGTGATGGCAAAGCTGAGTTTTCAGCATCATCAATGTCACACGATCCTTCAGAAATCATTCTAATATGACGATTTGCTGCTCAAGAAACATTTATTATTATTATTATTATCAATGTTAAAAAGTTTTTTTTTTTTTTTTTTTTTCAGGATTCCTTGATGAGTAGAAAGTTCAAAAGAACAGCATTTATCTGAAATACAAAGCCTTTTTAACATTATACACTACCGTTCAGAAGTTTAGGGTCGGTAAGAATTGTTTTGAAAAGAAATTAATACTTTTATTCAGCAAGGATGCATTAAATCGATCAAAAGTGACAGTAAAGACATTTATAATGTTACAAAAGATTATATTTCAAATAAATGCTGTTCTTTTGAACTTTCTATTCATAAAAGAATCCTGAAAAAAAAAAAAGTACAAATATTTTGTACAATTGTACACAATAAATGTTTCTTGAGCAGCAAATCATCATATTAGAATGATTTCTGAAGGATCATGTGACACTGAAGACTGGAGTAATGATGCTGAAAATTCAGCTTTGACATCACAGGAATAAATTTCATTATAAAATATATTCAAACAGAAAAGTTATTTTAAATTGTAATAATATTTCGTAATATTACTGTTTTTTACTGTATTTTTAATCAAATAAATGCAGCCTTGGTGAGCAGAAGAGACTTCTTTTAAAAACATTAAAAAAAAAATCTTACTGATTCCAAACTTTTGACTGGTAGTGTAACACACGTAATGATTGCTGTGTATGACAAACCAATATTTTTTTTATGTCTAGATAAGCCTGAACTATTACAGAAATCCAGTGTACAATTGTAGGAAAAATTATTTACATGTAGATTAAATTGTTCATAAAATTTTATCTTAACAATGAACACACATAGTCTGCTTAAACAAATAACACAAAAATGTTCTTTCTGGAACACACTATGGAAACATTCACAGTGCAGATTGAAAAAAGAATAAGAGTAGTTGGATTTAATAACCGGTTTGCTCCTTTGCCAGCAATAACCTCAACCAAATGTTTCCTGTAATTGCGGACAAGACTCGCAGGAGGTCATGAGGAATTCTGCACTATTTTGTTTTACAAAACCGTTTCAGCTCTGCAATAATCTTGGGATGTCATGAGTGAATCATACTCCTAAGATCATATCAAAGCATCTCAGTTGAGTTGAGGTCAGGACTGGGCCTGCTGAAGTCATTCTGTTGTTTTTGATATACTCCTGTGCTGTTAGGTTGTTGTCTTGTTGCAACACCCAACTTCTGAAAACTCAAAAAAGGCTGGACAGCTCTAACCAACATCTCAAAATCAGTGAATAATTACATAATGTTCAGTAAAGATATATAGAAAACATCATTGTGACTTTCAATTTTAATACATTATCATGAAAATATGCTCAAAAAAGTAACTATTCCCAATGATAAAGAAGGAAACCATTGCTGTTCTGAAGCGGTCTCATGTATGCAAATGTTACATGATGTTTTAAAGTGTTTATTCATGTTCGATTGGTACATTGTTTAATGTAACCCTCCGTATGTCTCTCTCTCTCTCATTCTGTCGGCTCCCTCAGGGCCATTTCTGCAGGGCAAAAGCAGGGGGATTAGTAGCCTTTAATGAGACCTATAGGGAAATAACCTTCACTGCCTCCTCCTCCTTTATCTCTCTTTCCTACATTGCCATCTTAATGACCACTCACATCTAGTCTTCACAGTTCCACATCTTTTGCACCTTTTTTCTCTTCCACTGTTAAATATTAATTTTTCATACTGAGAGTTTATTATTATTATTATTATTATTTAAAGTGTAATTCTCTTGCAGTTCAAAAAGCTTACGCTACGTCCTACGCCTTCCCTGTTCAACTTATGGAAAAAGCTTAACTGCCAGTTTACATTTTCTTCGTAACTTGAATACGTAACTTTCCTCATAACTTGTTAAATATGGATATCAATTAAAATTTTAAAAAATGTTTACACAACTGCATCGCTTCGCTTCAGAAGGCCTTCATTAACCCCCCAGAGCCGTGTGGAGCATGTTTATGATGGATGGATGTAGGTGGACGCACTTTCTTCAGCTCATACTCGTGGCCCCTGTTCACTGCCATTATAAAGCTCGGATGCGTCAGGATATTTATTAAAATATCTCCAGCTGTGTTCATCTGAAAGAAGAAAGTCATATACACCTAGGATGGCTTGAGGGTGAGTAAAGCTTGGCCTAATTTTCATTTGAAAGTGAACTAATCCTTTAAAGTAAGCCAATGAAGTAAATACAAACAAATTTAATTAAAAAAGACATACATTGCCGATATACATTCAAAGGTTTGGGGTCAGTACGATTTTTTTATTTAAAAGCGCCAATAAAGACTTTCAATTGTTACAAAAAGAATCCTGGCAAAAAAGAAAAAAATGTATCACAGTTTCCAAAAAATATTAAAAATTACAACTGTTTTCAACATTGATAATAATAAGAAATGTTTCTTGAGCAGCAAATCATCATATTAGAATGATTTCTGAAGGATCATGTGACACTGAAGACTGGAGTAATGATGCTGGTCAGCTTTGCCATCACAGGAATACATTACATTTAAAAAACAATATTTTAAAATAGAAAACAGCTATTTGAAATCACTATTGCTGTTTTTACTGTTTTGAATCAAATAAATTCAGCCTTAGTGAGTATACGTAGGAGACCTCTTTAAAAAACAATAAAGGGGTCATGAACTGCTTTGTTTTATTGTTTTATAATGTTTCCTGTGGTGCACTTATAATGTTAGTATGCTTTTTACATCCAAAATTATAAGTAAAAGGCATTTTTCCTACCCTAATTTTAGCTCTCTGGTTTGAACGCTGTTTTAAGGGGCGTGTCTGCTGAGACTTAAGTGTAAACGCCCACTGCTGTGATTGGCTAACGTCTTTCCATTTGAAATAGCCAAGTATTTTACTCTCTCTTTTAGTGCGTATTTACTATTACAGCTCTCAAGGTTAACTAATCGTGAAAAGTGTTGCATTACTTTTAGATCTATGGCATTATATTTAGATCGTGGCATGAAAGGTTGCAGAGATGAATATTGTAGCCGATCACAGACATGTTGTTGAGCGTATGAAAGCAGTGATCTCGTCATTGCAACTCAATTTCTGTACACTAACAAATGCTTTCATCTTCACTAACAGTGCAAACGCGATATAACTAAGAGATTCTTTGAATAAAACGGGGGTTTTGCGTGTGTCAGTCACGATAAACTCGCGCTGTTTGACTGACAGCTTCAGCGCGCGCTGCTCCAACGATTTTCTTTGATCGCTTTCTTTATATAATTTAATCACCGTTAAATAACAGATTATTTTCATCCTACTAAGAGAAACAACGCAAGTTGACGTTTAGTCACTGGTTTGATTCACTGACACACAGACAAAGAACATCTGACAGTACATGAATCATTACATATCAGATCAGGCATTAGCATTAACACAGTTACTTACATGTTGCACTACTGTTGAGTCCAGGCACTGCACAATATTTTGTAATCCTCAACGGCATGTTTATTGCTTGGTAGCTTGATCCGGTTTAGCACCAAGTAGGTTACTTAGGCTACCTATTCTATTGCTTGTCATGCGCGAATCGGTGGGCGGGGCTAAACAGGCATTGATGAAGTAGGCGTTGATCTTCTTCTGCGGAGGCGGTGCTTGCTGCCCTTTGACGTCATAGAGCCCCACTTTGAAAATCCTGTTGTTTGCTGGGTCTGGTGTCAATAAAAGCTTTAATTGGACTAACGAGGAAGTTTTCAGCTCTGAAACTTACAGGATATTCTTATAGTATGATGATCTCTTATATGTCAAAAGCTCAAGGAAAATTTGATTTCTCAGTTCATCACCCCTTTAAGAAATCTGACTGACTTCAAATTTTGGAACAGTAGTGAATTCTCAGAAAACAGGTCTCATCATTTTATGGACGTTTGGTTATCAAGTACAGTAGATGTATCTTGTTTTAAGGATGTTTTGATAGACAAAATACTGATAAAGATTTTTTTTTTGCAGTTTAGTAAAATTTTCCCTTCCTGACTTGTCCTATCTTGTCCGCTCACTCTCTTTCTCCCTCCATCTTTACTTCTTTGCTGTTGCTCCCAGCTCTCTCAGCGTTCACTGGTTCATAGACCTGCAGGCAGACTCTGTGGTTAATGAGTGTGAGATGCAGGGTCGCTCTGTTACTGCCCTGATGCCCCTCAGGGTTCAGCGCCCCACACTGCCAACACAGGTGTTCCACTAAAAGAAAAACAGTCACATGCACTTAGAAAATTGTCAGCTTTCTTATTCTGTCATGTTAATCATTTTGCTTGCAGTTCCTATCCAGTTTGCGGTAATATTGAAACATTTCAATGTTTGATTTCAAGGACATTTTGTACGATAAACAATTCTAAAACTGTTATAAAGTCTGATGTAAAATCTGTGTCCAAAAGCGTTTAGTGCATTTCAGGGTGAGTGGGCATTCCCGCGGCCCTACATTTGCTCAGTTGTGTTTGTGCACCTCCCGTCTCTCCCCGAACTCATTAAACCACAATTAACGAGCAATTGCAGTTTATTGAGGGTGAATTAGCTGGTATGTAGAGCAAGCCTAATGTACTGGGATTATGTGGACATATTACTCCACACAGAGGAAACAGAGAGAGAGACTCAAAAGAACATGGTTTGAGGCAAGACAGAAATCAGGAAGGCATAGGAGAGAAAGACATGAAACAGAATCTGAATGTTAGACGAATCTCATTCTGGGTATTTTAAATAACACGGCATTGACAGTTTTCCACACCTGACTGCCTTCTTTAATGTATACAGATCAATAACACATTATTTTGTTAACAAAGGCGCAATGTAATGTAGCAACAGATCTTTTCTTCTGTATTGTGACATGCATCTGAGTAAAATGAATTATCAAAAAAGGGGGAAAAAATGTAGGGTGGGAACTTTTGCTTTTTAATTGGGTGAAGTCAGATGTGATTGCGAGCTTGAGGTCGACTGTAAGAAAGGGGCGGAGTCTAAGAGGACTAAATGATTTGAGAAGTCTGGCATACGTCAGAAGTCTTTCGTTTCACTGGAAGATCCATTTTTATGACACTTTGATTAAAAATGAATAGGTCAAAACAATAAAAAATATATATGAAACTATATTGCAGCATTTGAGTCATATATCATTTTTGCACAGGCAGGTGTAGCAGATGGGCTGAAATCACAAGAAAAAATGTTTGGCAGAGTGTTTCGATCCAGCTCAGATCACCTCCAGGTGTTTCACTGCCATCCTGTTTCATCTGTCTACCAATATTATACTAATTACAATTTGCTAGTGGCTTGTTGGACTAAATAGGCAGCTTTGGATAACTGGAACAAAGAAAGAGACCACTCATTGTCTCTCTCTTTCACTCGCACACAAACATACACAAACTTCCCCCTCACAAACACACACACACACACAAATGCACATATGCACACCTACATTAAAGGGGACCTATTATGCAAAAATCACTTTTTTTCATGTTTGGACATAAATGTGTGTTGGCAGTGTGTGTACACAACCACCCTATAATGATAAAAATCCAACCACTCCTTATTTTTTTAATCCCCATAAATCATAAGCAGTGTCTCAGAACAAGCCATTTCCAGATACCTGGCAGTGTGACGTCACAAAAGCCACAGGCCCCGCCCACGATCGTTGACAGACACTGCCGTTTTAACAGAGAACCGCCTTGAGTGAGTTCACAGCCAGTTGTACAGCCCGCCATTGCTGCACTGATGAGAACGTCTCCCAAGCGTTTTAGGTGTTCTGTAGCTGGATGGATTAATCCACATAACTCTCCCCATTTACTCCCTAAATCTGAGCCGCTGAAGAAAATGCTCCCTCAACTCTACCGAAATTTGTTTATGTCTGCGCAAATTCCAACCGGACTGCTTTGTGAAGAATGTCAATACAAAGGGACAATACAAAACATACAGTCTCCAGAGTGATACTGGATACGGCAGTAATAAAGATGTAATCAAAAGTAATGATTACTTGTTACTGATCAAGTAATCAACATTTTGTCTACTTAAATGCCTCCATCTGGTCAATATTTGAATGCAGATATCCCACAATCCTGTGCTTGTGGTTTGGCAGTTGTTTGAAAGAATAAAATCCTGTCCGACTGAGTAATTTAAACAAATTCATTTGTGGCGATGGCAAGCTTGTTTCTATTTTTATAGAAAAAGTATGACTTAAATATTTGCTTGGCTATGTCTAAAGCTCACAATCATTTATTCTATGATGTATCATCAGTGTTGTTATTATTAACCTGCTGTAGCGCCCTTTCAAACGAGACCAAAACCATGCATACACTCCAAATGGTTCAAGAACAGCATGCAATTTACTTTGGGTGTGCCTATTTTAGGCATTATAGACAAATTTTACAGGAATGCTAAGGAGTTAACTAGAAATATTAAAAAATATATATATATTTATGTTAATTTAAATAAAGCAGAAATAAAATTAAATAAAAATATTATATATTACTTATTAAATGTTGCCTTGTCAACTAACTGAAATACATTTAAGCTGGAGTAGTAAAATTACTAAAATAAAATTAACCAAAACTATTTAGAAATATATATTAAAAAAAAAACTGATAAAAAAATGACAAACGTACATAACAAAATTACTAAAAATCTAAATAAACTGAAAATATAAAATAAAAGCTCATTAAAAATAATAATAAAAAGTATAATAGTACATAAATAATATTAAAATAAACACATTCATTCATGATGTTGGCTAACTGCATTATGTACATTTCTGAAATATATTAGTCACCTCTGATAACAGATCACTCTAAATTGTAATGTAGACACAGGCATTTTCTGTAGAGCTGGTTTTGAAATGATATGTATTATGAAAAGTGCTATACAAATAAATGTGAATTGAATTGGTATAAATTATATACTGTATGGTGCCAAATAGCAAGTAATAAAAACACAATCTGTTGAGTCATTGGTCGACTGGGCGGCAAAGCAGCTGCATTCAGTTTGACTGCCACTGAAAGAACACTCTGGGTCCAGGTCTACTAACCATTTTAATTCAATTATCAAGCATAATCATATTATTCATGAATCATTAATCTTTTGCCACTTCCCACAGCTATAGGGCGGGCTGGGGAGCATGATAGGAGAGTAAACCTCATTATTGACATTCTAAGGAGTGAAGCACATCTATAAACACATACTAGACACTGTCATGTGTTTCTGGTTTGGGAGGGAGCAGTGCCGTCGTTTGCATCCCTCTTGGCAAACGGGTCCACAGTGACTTTAATTAAAAGTGGCTGCTTTAATTTGTGATGTACAATAAACGGATTACAGCAGTGGTGATTTCATTCCTCAAATCACAACCTCTTAACCACTTCACTTGAACATTTTCACTGGGCTACTTTAAACCCAGATCCTCTCTCTTTCTCTCCATCTAAAACAGTTGAGGTCACCTTGAGTCTGTTTCCATTTGAAAGTCATTCAGTTGTTTACAGGATTTTTGTTTGGCAGGATTTTTACCATTGGATGTTTGATTAAAGTCCTTTTACTAACTTTCCCTTGTTCTTTTATTCTGTTTTCTTCTCTCTCTCTCGCTCGCTCTTTCTTTTTGCTTTATCTGGGAAAAACTGAATTTTGCCGACGTTTGCACATCTGCATGGAGGACACGTTTGGATAAAATCTACTTACACACACACACGAGCACACACAGACCGTATGAGTGTTCACTGGGGGGCAATTTCAGCAGATCCAGCCAGCGTCAGCCCATATTTAAATATAGATTCCTGAGCAATCAGAATCCCGTAAAACCATATACCATATAAAGAGATGTACGAAATATAATATGGTTTAAGAGTTCAAAGTAATTGGACATGTCAATGATTTATTTGAAACTCTTCCTGACATGAATGAGTCCTGAATAATTAAAGCATCAGTGGTGAATCAGTGGACTCAGTTCTGATGAAACTAATCTGAATGTAACTGAACTGAGTTCAGAATCTGAACTGGGCTCCCCTGGTAAAATTCGCATTCCAGGGGCTAAATATCACATTATTTTGGGTCGATTCAACCCGCGGACATGAAAAACAGCCCGCGGCAACTGTGTAAAAGTAGCCCAACTGGCAAACACTGCGGTTTGGCGTGCCGTACCGATACTAAATGTGACGTGTTAACACTGCAGATCACTGATTGGTCAGAGAGAATCGTCACAACCAACATCATTGGATTTGAAACACGAAACACCAAACCCACTAGATTTAAATAGTTAGTAACATCCACTGCAGTATCATTTGTTCGCAAAACGACTTGCTTTAAACAACTGTCGCACGCAACTTGAAAAAAGAAATGGCTGTATCGTGGTCAGTAGACAAGGTACAGACTCGTTGGTAGATGAGGAGCGGATCCACGGCAGTAAAGGCGGCGCAACCGTAACGATCAGTCTATAATCCCACCCACTTTGAAGCGGTACTAACTGCAATGGAAAATCAAACCGAAAGTAAAGCGAGCCGAGCCGAGTCATTCCACGCAGTGGAAAAGTGCCATAAGTACCACTACTGTTCAAATGTTTGCGATAGGCAACATGTTTTTGACAGCTGGCACTGAACATTCAAATGGAAACAGACTCAAGGTGACCTCAACTGTTTTAGATGGAGAGAAAGCGAGAATCTGGGTTTAAAGTAGCCCAGTGAAAATGTTCAAGTGAAGCTCTTTTTCACAAGCCTGGTTAAGAGGTTGGGATTTGAGGAATGAAATCAGAACAGCTTATTGGCATTGTACCTGGCAGACGTGTAGATGAAGACTGCAGCTTGACTTTGCTGCAGTCTTCATCTACACGTCTGCCAGGTACAATGCTTAATTGGATATTTGAAGGACTAAAGACACACTGCGCATCACCCCTGTTTTCGGAGAATGCGATGTGTTTACAAAGCTGAACTACAATCACATCAAGAAGTTCAACTTTTGAGAAAATTGGACTGGTGCGAGATTATCCGTGTAAAAAAGATGAATTATTGCTTTAGAGCGAGTGAAATCCAACTTTTTAAGTGCATGTAAACAAACTTATTGAAAGTGCTAATGACTGCTTTGTGGTGGCAGCAGCAGCACTATATGTGCATCTGTTGAATGTGTGGCCCACCAGCTGGTGCGCTCTGGGATCTATTTCAAAGTCTATTCACATTTATACATGTATAAGGTCCTGCAAGAGAGATAAGTGTAAGCATAGCAGGTCTTTTGTGCAGCAGAAGTCGCGTATTGACCAAGAAAACATCTGTCCCTTTTAAGACGAGAGCGAGGTCTGACCTGCCATAGTAGAACACGCTGTTTCTGATGTTCACACTGGCACTTAACATTTGAGAACAGCTTTTCCAAGTCTGTGTAATTTATTCCTGCCCCCTTTTTTCAGATTTGTATACTCGTATCACTCCCAGTATTCACCTAATTGATTTTTTGAATGGTGTTTGGTGGCGCTCTGACTGCCTGGTTAATATGTATGCTGTGGGCTCAACCAGGCATGGTAAGCAAAAGACGGATATCGCATAGCGTATGAGTGGGTAATTGGGAAACAGGTGTGGGTTTGTGTGTGTGTGACTAACCGTCTGTTTGATATCAGGAATGCCAATCCGAAAGACCATCATAGCTATGTGTGTATCGTCAGGTGCGTTGCTCGAACTCCGCTCTCGTAGCTTCCGCTGCTGTTGCTGCTGCTGCTGCTGATTAGCCGGAGCTTGGTGGGTGGGTCCAGGGTTGGACGAATAAGGGTTGGCCGCGTGGCCCGGGTTGCCAGGTCGTAGCGGTCTGTCTCCTGGGAGTCGTCCAGCCATTGTGCCTTTTTGCCTGTGCCCCTCTTCCCTGCCTCCTCTCAAACGCCCTGGTCCTCGCCTGATGTCATCTTCATCATCCACCTCCTCTTCATCATCCAACTCTAGCTCTCCGTTCTCCTCCTTGCCTTCCTCGTCCACGCCATCATCGTCCATTTCCTCTTCCTCCTCCTCCTCCTCTTCCTCTTCCTCTTCCGCCCCTGGATAAAGGTGTTGACTGTTTCCCAGCATCCTTTGCTGCTCCTCGTCGCTGGAGAGGGGGCTGAGCGGCATCGTCATGGCGACAGGGAGAGTGGCACCAGCGGCAACGGCATCATCCCCAGAGACACACTGTGAAAAGAGAGGAGGAGTGCAGGCATGAGAAATAGCGAGAGGTGGATGATGAGAGGAGGAGAGAGCAGACTGAGAGAACAGAAGTAGGAGTTCGAGAGAATATAAAAGAACAAACAATCCCACATCACTCCATCACTCAGTGGCTCCCACCAAGTTGCAACAGGCCATTCATGCAGGACGTGTTCTTGCATTTGCAGAATTTTTAAACATGCACTAGAGTAACATCTTCACAACATGTCTCTGTATTTTAAGCATCAAGTTCTACAAGCATTACATTTTGAGACTCAAAATGAAATGGAACAGACAAATGTCTTTTAACATGGTCTGAAAACGTGGCTCTCACGGCAGGAAACTCTGAAAAAATAAGCAAGACTTGTCGCAATGGTTACAGGTGTCTGCCTGTTGCAAAGAAAATTTAACAATATACAACAGCGCAGGCATCTAGTTTGAACACAAAAGAAGATATTTTAAAGAATGTCGGTAACTAGATAGTTGACGGCACCTATTGACTTCCATAGTATTTTTTTTCTTACTATGAAAGTCAATGGGTGCCATCAACTGTCTGGTTACCAACATTGTTCACAATATCTTCTTTTGTGTTCAACAGGAGAATAAAATTCATACAGGTTTGGAACAACGTGAGGGTGAGTAAATGATGACAGCCTTTTTTGGGGAACTATCCCTTTAGGAATTCTACTTCCCAAAATTTTATTTCTCTCCCAAAAACTCTGTCATCATCATCATCCTGTGCACCAGCTTCACAGTTCAGTCAAGTATGTGGCAGAAAAAACTCACATTTCAATAAAATCTTTAAAATCAATACAAAAATCTGACATGAATGGTGTAAAAACGGTTTCTTGTGCTCAAATAACGCTAAAAACGGTATATTTCAGAACTATCTATAACATTGCTTAAATATAGGATTGTTTTCTGTAATGCAGATTTCTTAAAATATTATCGGGATTTATTTTATTTATTTATTATGTGCACATAAAATTATATAAAACATTTCTTGACTGAAATATTTGGTTGTTTTTCTCCAAAACAGGAGCACTTTAAAAATGCTCGGTGACGCCGGTTTCACACCGCAAACGTCAGCGGCGCGTGAGCGTGAACTGCAGCTGCAGAGACGCGCAAGTATTCACACTGGAAGCGTCTGTACAGCGTCACAGCAGCAGCTCTAAGCTGCATATAAAGTGAGCAATTATAAATTATAAATATTTTATAAGTTGGTCATTTATAAACTCGATAGTCTTGAAAGTTTGTTAACATGGGGAGGTGTAACACTCGCATATAAACGTAAAATAAATAAAAATAAATTAATAAAAGCCTTGTGTTATCCATTGCTGCACACAAATGAAGTAGCCTAAGCGTTGTGTTTTACATCATCTGCCGCGTGCACGTTTACAAGACAGCAAACTCTGCGAAAAAAGTCTGCAAACTCGGGTTTGATTTGGGTATGCTAGAGCCTATATAGCTGTCTGTGTAATAACTAAAATAATGTTCATGTAGCCCATCATATTTTCTTGCCAGTTTACTTTAGTTTTTTATAATACACCATACTTTAACCCAAACTAAATAATTAAAAACAAGTTTAAATGAGTAAATCTTCTATAAATATTTTTTAATATTAATTTTCTTTCCTGACATACTCCAGTTCTTGTTAAAACACACTAGATATGCTTATTTTGTGCATTTTGAGCACTTTTTGTGTGAAATCATACTTATTTTGTCCATCAAAGGTGTACTTTCACTTTAATTGAGCTTTAGCAGTGCAGCAAAAATAGACCCAGCGCTGAAACAATCGCGGCACTGCTGCTTCTGTTCTGCTCCCGCAATGCGCTACCGCGCAGCTTACGCTCTGCTGACGCGTGCGGTGTGAAACCGGCCTAAGCCGCATGTAGTTTTTTGCTTTTTGCTGATGCTCTCGGGTGCCTTATTAAGCATTAAAGTGAATCACTATGTACTGCCATTGTATTGATTTAAGTCAAACAGATATCTTTTGTGTTTAAAGTAAAAAAAAAAGTCATACTGGTTTGGTTGCTTTGTTTTTTGGTGAACAGTCCCTTTAAGAACAGTTCAAATTCTGAAGACACCTACATTCTGTTCCATTCCATCGCACGCTGTCTAGCTGGTTATGAAGGCAAGAACGGTCTCCGGTCCCTCAGCAAGAAGCCAATTCTCATTCACAGACTACCATCCCTCATGTCCCACTCGCCCTTATGCAAAACAAACACACTCCTTACAATGATGTGAGTGAACTGTCCATGTACAGACAGTCAAGCACTGCTTGTATTACAACAGAGAAGACGTTTGGCTTCCACCGGCTCTGTCTCTTTACAAGCACGCACTCGTGCATCTCTCATATTACAGCACCGACGGGACTCGTCTCTGTCCCTGTGTGCACACACACACACACAAACAGCACAGTGTTGTAACTTCTCGTATGTCCCAGATCAGTAACAAAACCACTGTAGCCCAGCACTCTCAGGCACTCTCCTTCAAAAAGACCTCTTCAAAATAGGATTACTGTGTTTAGCTGAGGGAACAAAATACTTCTCTGTAGTGCCACTCACCCACAGCTGCTGTAAGGGCTTAGATGCTGCACCCACACTTTAGATGTGGAGGATATCGTATGACAATGTGTCTTGTTTTTGTGCCAATCTGCTGTGGCATCCCAAAGTGTTCAGTATTACCCATAAAATCAAATCTCGCACACAGATTTTCAAACATTTTGACGCCAAGGATTCTCAAATAAGATGATCCCTGATGTGTTGTGATGCGATATGATGATGCATTTTCCACAATAGTAACTCATATTATATTGGCAGCTCATATTCATGTTATAAACACCTATTTAAATATGCTATTTTTTACAGACAACATATTTAAATAACTGTTTTCAAACTTAAATAATTGTACTAAAGCAATTTATTAAAATATTAACTGAAAAAGTTTTTTTTAAGTTTACTGTGATTCTTTTCACAAAACTATATGCAGATTTCCCAATAAAAAGTAAATATTTTCCAGATAATATTTTAAATCTATCTGCATATACAGTAGTTCCGTGAAGAAAATCACAGTAAATTTAAAACTTTTTTAATAATGTAATAAATAGTAAAGATTTTTCCCAGATAGTATTTAAAGTTTTTACAGAGCTTAAATTTACTACGTTTTCTCTAAAACTATATGCAAATTGCCAGTAGGCGGGGCCTATGGTGTGATGATGTAAAACTATTTGTAGATGTCTGGAGGCAGGCATATGCAAATGTATTTTCCCGTGTGACATCACAAGTCTGATTAATTAAAGGCACAATATGTAATTAAAACATCCAAAAACCACTAGAACAATGTTATATATTTTGTTGACTTGTGTACTTACTTTATCCCAAATGTTTCCAAGAATGTTTAAATCCAGAGAAATAAGCAATTTTAACCAGGACATGGACCATGTCCGTGCGTCGTCTATCAATGACATCACACCGCGTTACCCTCGATTTCCGATTTTATTTTGTAGAAACCATGGAAACGCCAAAGACACTTTAATATATTATGTGTTTTATTAGACAGGTGAGCAACTGTTTCGATACAGACAGAAAACGAATCATTGTTCTATAGCTCAACACAGTAAGTCTTATTGTTTAAATCTCATTTTCTTGATTTACAGCGAGTATCATGCCTAATATCGATCTAGCTTACTGCAGTGTGCAAAGTGTCTCATAGTAGCTGTCGAGCAAATGCAGAGTAGCATTATAACAACTTTCAACACACAAATTAGTGATCGACCAATATTGATTTTTTAGAACCGATACCGATAATTTGTGTTTATGTGCCTGATAACCGATATGCAGAACCGATATTTATTTACTTTTATACTTCTGTTTTTGACCACTGAACTGAACAAACCATTTTATTTATAACAATCACTCCCTCCTTGCATAGAAAACAAATCTTATTTATACACCAATAAATTTTGTTAATTTTAATCTTCATATTACAAAAATAATTGTATTTATAAAAAGCATCAGCAGCAACACTAATGTTAACAATAAGCAAAATAAATGTAATGTCTAATGTTTTCAAATGGAGAAAAATTAAAGACAGGATTCAAAACAACCATGCAGAAATGTAATGCTTCATTTTAAACTACAGTTTTAGTTTTATTAGTTTTAGTATTTATAAGCTGTTTAATAGGCTAAAGAGTGAATAATAATTAGCTGGATAATGTTAAATAACTGAATAATATTGGAATACAACAAACAAAACATCGTATTTTATTGCATTTCTCAACTGGTATGTTATATCAGAATTATTAATAATGTTTTTGTCGTTCTAGATCATAAAAAATATCTGCTGACAAAGCGCTGTTTATCTATGCATTTACACAGAACTATACTTAAACTGCGATCGCTTACGGAGATAATAGCCTAATTAATTCATTTCCATAGAGTTGTGTTTACAAATGAATCTTGTTAAAAGTTACATGCGGTGGCCGTGGAGCATTTCCTGAGCATCAGCATTTGTAATCAGAAGTTACAAAACTGATATGCGATTATGGTAAAATGCTTAAATATCTGGGACAATATTGGTAAATCGATATATCAGTCGATCTCTAACACAAATGTATCTAATATGATAAATCAGCAGTGTTACCCGACATACTTATGCCGGAAGAAGCAGAAGCGCTCGTCTGCTGCAAAATAAAAGCTCCACCGCTCTCGAGCCGCACTTGTCTCTCATTAGCAATCGCTCCAGCGGCCTCGTTCCACTCCAACAGCTTTCAGCCACACCCTGCTTCATACTACAGTAATGTTAATAAATCTTTAATACATTAGTTCATCCATGAATATGATTTCTGCCCGAATCCCATCAGATTCTTTTCCACCGGCTGTAGACGTGAAGGCAACACCTCCCATGAATTCGCAATATCAAGGCGTCATCAAGCTACACCGTTGTTTTTAATATGTGACCTCTAGCAGTGAAAAATTACATACTGTGCCTTTAAATAAATGCTTTGTTTATATTGAGGACATTGTAAACTCTGAAACTTGCAGGATGTTTTAGTGGTACAAAGACCCCGAATTAGATTTCTCATGATTTGATTTCAATATGACCCTTTTAACTTTCACAAAATATATTTGGTCTTCTTTCTCTCTTAAATTTTTCACGGACCCCCCAGGATGGCCTCAGGGAACCTTGGGGGTCCCCAGACTCCAACTCCTGCCCTATATAGATACAATCGAGTCCAACAGTCTGAGATCACTAGTGACAACTCTTCTATTTTGCACCTTTTTAATTGAACACAAGTATCAGCAATCATCAAGAATTTGACTGTAAAGTTGAATTGCTGTTTTTATGTCTAATTTATGCCATGTATTCTAACGTAGATTCCCAAAGTCCATGTCTGCCATCACCTTAACTGAGTTTTCATTAGAAGCCCTGTTTTACCTCGGAAAGATAGGAAGCAATTGAAGCATTGAACAAGACATCATTGCCTGCCCGCCACCAGGGTTATTGACTCAGTACTGGAGGGCAGCTGGTGTTAATGTCTCTGCAGACACTTAATTCAGAAGCTGTTCCTGGGGGTACAGCAACATAATTTCTTTGTCTCACATGCCCATATCCTCAGCGCAGAAGCAAACTATTCAGAACGATAGGAAAATAGCCCTAGAACAGCTTAGCTGCATGAAGAATTTCAGTCTTTCAATTAAAAAAAAAAAACAACAACACTGTGTAAAATATACAGCGAGCGGCGCTATCAAAGTTGACAATGTGCCAAATACAATTACACCCAATTTGCATCTTCAACAAAGCACACAAATCATAATAGCTGTGAGCCTGTGGATTTGTTGTGAAGTGCCCCACAGAGTTAGTGAAACAGCTAGGCTTCCTGACAGTGTCTTAATACTTGCTTTAGGACTTTCCTTCGAATTCAATGCAACATTCTGACCCTTAGATTGTTGACCATCAGTCATTTTAAGCTCGAATGTTTATGAAAAGAGAAGTTGACTGTGTGTGCGTGGGCAATGCAATTACAACACTGATTGCCTTCTATTTTCTCAGAGGTTCATATGTGCTTATGCATGAGCATGATTCAATTTTAGTGCATGAATGAGTTTTATGCTATTTATGTAGCCTATTACTTGCAATGCAAAGTGGCAGAGGCACTGCATCTGAAGCAGTTTACATACCATTTAAACGATGTTAAGACCAGCATGAACGTGTGAGATTGTTTTATACAATAGTTTGATAAATGATTAGTTAATATTGTATAACTAACAATTTAGACAGTAGTGACAGTTACTTGGTTTATTTTTGCTCCACCAACGGACATATATCCAAAGGAAGCCGCAGCAGTTCTAACAGAGCTTGTCTTCAAGAAGCACGTGTTTGATTGATTTGTTTGATCAGTAGAGTGATACAAACAATGAAAATCAGCACTAAATGTCAGAACAACTGACCAAATTAATGTTGTATAGTATATAATTTGTCAGTGTCATTACTCCACCTCAGAGTCACCATGCGCTTAACCCCGGGTTATCTTCGTTCTAAACACCGCTTTTAACCCCGGGTAAAGGAGCGTTTCACACTTTAGATGCAGGGTTAGCACCGCTTTTTACCTGGGGTTATAAAACCTGCTCTGGAGCAGGGTTAGCACCACTTTTGCGGTGCCAAACTTGTACAATGTGAAACTATGTGGTTTTAGAATGTTACAACTAGATGCTTAGCAACTGACAACCATGGCTTGCCTTACACCGTGTCCTAACCAGACTCGATGCGATAAGATAACGACGAGCAATTTGACTGTCCACACTAGACGCAACGCGACAATGAGAAGCGATAAAATCAATCAAAAACCACAGCCAATCAGAGAGTGTGGGCGGGCTCTCTCGGCAAGAACACAGCAGACACAATGAAATGGAAAAGTACATAGTAAAATTCAAAAATATTACGCCATATAAACATTATTTAAAGTACATACAGAGTGACTGAACCAATCTTTGTCATAGAATACACTTGTTTGTTCGCATTGAGTTGACAGTTTGAAAGTTCTTGTGCCCATTTATTTAATTTCAAGATCTGAGGTGAATTAGCCAGTATTGTTTTCATTACAGCTAAAAAGCTGGGACCACATAATGATATTCAAACTCACGTTAGGCGCTTTTAACATTAAATAAAGCACGTAAACAGTACCTGATATGTCATTGCCATACTTCGTGTTGCTGTTTCTGCCGCGACATCGTTTTTTTAATTTTAGAAACCGTTTCTTAAAATCGAATATTCGCGTGTCGCCGTCGCGGCTGGTTAGGACAAAAACTCAGATTAACATGGAAAAGATACCTTTTATCGCGTGTTGCGTCTGGTCAGGACACGGTATTATATTCACGCGCTTTGGGCAGACACGGAAACAACACGCAATATACATAAACAGTCGTTTCTGCGTATGATAGTAAAAATGTCAAATGGCGATGGAAAACGCAACAACTGGAGTGAAGAAGAGACCGTTTCATTCTTACCTTTATAGCTCAAAAAGTTCACTGAGCTAGAGCCTCATGTAACAGGTCACGTGCTGCGTTTGTCCAGTCAGTGACACTGACACCGCGAATATTCAAACAAGGACTTTAACCCGGGGTTTAGGAATGTGCAGTGTGAAACGGCAGTTTATGAAAACCCAGGATTAACTGTTAACCCCGGGACATTATGAGCAGTGTGAAACGTGAATAAAGATAACCCAGGATTCCGTTTACCCAGGGCTTAGAATGACCCAGGGTTAACTATTTCAAGTGTGAAAAGCCCTCATGAAATCAAAACTGACTTATTTTTCTATGGAATATTGCAATATTTATTATAAATGGTTTATCTGTTCACATCATTATTTTTTTTAATTCGCATGCCCTCTTTAATCAATCTTTATTCAAAATAACTTCCAATCCCTCTTGCAGAAAACATCTTTTCTCTGATGATGTGTTTACTGGCGTGAGGGCAGGACAACCTGTCACTAACATGACATCACAGCAATAGCAAACCACAATGATCCAACAATCCAGTCATTTTTTTTTTCTTGTTGGAGAAGCCATTTCACTTAGATACTTTATAAGATTATCAGAACTCCCGTTTTATTCCGACTTTGCCGAGTAAAGGTGCTTTTAAAGTGAAAGGTGACTGCATAAAACAGCATACAAAAAACAGAGAATTGTTATGAAACAGGGCATGTTTGATGCATAATGACAGGCCTGACCTGATCTGACAATGAGTGAGGGACAGAAAGAGGAGGAACAGCGATATGTAATGGAGAAAATAAACACCAGAGGGATGAAAAAGGGTGGAAAATATGTGATGGGAACATTAAAGGGTTGTAAAAGAAATAATATGACTGTCAAAGAAAATAAATGACAATGGCAGAGAGAAATGGAGTGGGAAGAGAGGGCAATATGAAAGAAATACAATAAATGAAACACAAAGCCCTCTTATTTACAACCAAAGATCAACCTAATGGCCCTTTGGCAAGCTCTTTGAAATTGTGCTGTTGTGCAATCCTCTTTTATCATGACTGGCACCCTAAAACCAAGAAACGGAACCACAAATGGGGTGTGATTTGGCCATATTCACGCTACTAGCCACCTAGAAAATCCCTGTCCAACAGAGCGATGAAACAGACAAAAATAAATTAATAAAAAATAAAAACATGATTAAGGGAGTAATGACAGTACAGAGAGTAAAATAGAGGAGGTTGGAAAAAGAAGGATAAAAACAGCAGTGATCAGAGGTAGAGCAGCTGGCAGAATCTGAAAAAGCATATGGATAAGGACAAAAAAGAAAGAGTAAAAAAAAAACTGGCAAAAGAACAAAGTATATTTTCTTCCTGCTGACTAATCACAGATGAGGGGGATTGGAGATGAGGGGAGGGGAAGCGGGAGGGAGCTGAGATAGAGGGCAAAAGGAGAAGGGTGGAGAGAGCTGGGGTGAGGGAATGAATGAAAGACAGAAAGAGTGAAGGCCAGGATGGTGATAGAGAGGGATTAGTCTCGGCAGGTTCTGGATCCAGGGAAGAGGAACTCTGGCACAGCGTGAGAAGAGAAATGTGAATTGAACAGATAGATTAAAAAGCAGAACACTGAGGAGCTAAACTCACATGTGGGAAGAGGTGTATAATGGCAGGGAAATATGTGAGAGAGAGAGTTAAAATAGAGAAAAATAGGAATGAAAAGAGCTAAAGGGACCTAGAAGGGATAGTTAATGTTCATCTAAATTCTGCTCTCAATCCTACAGATCTCAATCCTTTCTTTCTTTCTCTTTCTTTCTTTCTTTCTTTAAAAGGAGATGATTTAAAAAGTTTATGTTGTTATTTTCAATATAATGAAAATAAAGTGGCTGTAAAGCTCTGAAAACAACAAAGTCTTTTGAAGCTAGGTTTGTGTGCAGAACAGACCAAGATTAAACCTTATTCATTGATAATTTTCACATCCCATGAAACCTGCATTTACCCTCCAATAATGTTCAAATAAAAAATGAAAATTATCCCATGATTTACTCACCCTCAAGCCATCCAACGATAGATAGAACGATAGATCGATCAATAGATTGATAGATAGATTGATAGATAGATCGATCAATAGAACGATAGATCGATAAAACGATAGATAGAACCCCTAGAATTGATAGATAGAATGATTGATTTTATAAACTATAATACCTGACTTCCGGCAACTGCCGTATGCAAGTCTATGCAAGTTCCGGTGGAAGAGTGACCTCTGAGCCGATGTATTGACGAATGCGGAGGCGCAGAGGATAGAGAAAAACAAAACACCAGTCATGAATTAGAAGTCTAATATGTCAAAGGATTTGGAAATAAGATTGAGTTTGTTGTCCAGCACTATTTGAACTGAGAGAGGCATCTACTCTCACCTAAGCTTACGCTAATCCTACATCCTACATTATGCGTCAGGTCAGAGGTCACTCTTTCACCGGAACTTGACTTATGTATGGCCATTGCCGGAAGCCAGTGATTCTAGTTTATAAAGTTTTAAATATGGATATTTTTCTTACAAAAACACATAACTTCACTTCAGAAAGCCTTTTATTACCGCTTGGAGCAGTGTGGATTACTTTTATGATTACTTTTATGGCATTCACTACTATTATAAAGCTTGGAGGAGAAAGTCATGATATTTTTTAAATATATCTCTAATTGTGTTCGTCTGAAAGAAGATAGTCATATACATCTAGGATGGCTTGAGGGTGAGTAAATCATGGGATAATTTTTATTTTCCCTTTAATATAATAAAAATTTATTTTTTCTTGTCTTTTTCAGAGCTTGACAACCCCTAGTTACTATGAACATATGGGATATGGAGGTAAGTAAATAGAAGTTTCATTTTTAAATGAACCTTTCCTGTGAATTTGATAAAACTGAAGTAGCTACAGATCATTTCTTCTGCATTGTGACGTACATCCGAGTGAAATGAAAAATGTTGGTTCTATCCATCAGCTGTTGATTCTGAAATGTGGGCTTGCACTCAAATTAATGAGAAATTGAAGTTGATTGTGGAGGGATGGGATTCAAGTTGACTAAATGATTGGAGACATTTGGTATATGTCACCAGACCGAAGTCTGTAATTTCACAGCAAGACATTTTGATTAAAAATTATGACGTTGAATTATGAAACATATGCAAGGATGAATCGTTCAAAATAAAATCAATAACTACCATTTACAAAATTTTTAATCTTTTAATCTTTAATCTTTATAAACTAATAATTTTTGCATAAAAGATGCAGCATATGGGTTTAGAGCGACATGGAGGTGAGTAGGTAGATAGATTTTTAATTTTGGTGTGAACTTTTCCTTTAAGGACATAGTTGGAAAGGACATGAAGGATGTCAGAGCACACAATGAACTGAGCATATCTCAATTAATCATCAGCAGAGGAGGAGAGATAAATCAAGACAAAGGAAGTGATTGATGCCCTCTGTAGGGCAAGAGTGAAACACAGAACGATAACAAGTGCAAGATAACCGTATCTCTCCCTCTACAGTATCTTTCTTTTTCGCTCTCCTCCCATGAGTCCCTTCTCTCATTTACTCTGTTCAAGCAAACTTCTACTTTGTATTTCTACACAATTTTAATGAGCTTCAAGGTTATAGCGCCTGTTGAGCAATTACTCGGTATCAAGGTTTCTAAAGTTTTACGTAGCACCTCAGGTTGCCATCATGTCATGTAGAGTGTCTTTTTAAATCTTGCTTTTCCTGTTATTTTGAGTTTGTTTTCTATTTAGTTTTGATCACTGAATGTGACCCAATCATAGTTGTAGATAATAAAATGCGTTAATTTCACATGCTGTGGAAATAAAAGCATTAACATTTTATCAGCATTATTGAGGTTTGTGTTGAGTTTTGGGATCTTCACCTTGCAAGATCTCAAAAGTAGTAATTATTGTAGTTTACTACATACTGAAGGGATAATTCACTCAAAAAATTAACATTCTCACCCTCACATTTACTCACCCTGATGTCATTCCAAACCTGAATGACTTTCTTCCCTATATTTTTTGTAGCAAAACCGTTTTGTTTACAATTGACTTCTGTTGTATGGACAAAAAACATATTTGTAGATATTTCTCAAAATATCTTATTTTCCAAAGAAAAAAAGAAAGTCATACAGTTTTGAATTGTAAATGATGGCATAATTTTCATTTCTGGGTGAACAATCTTTTTAAGAATGACATAAAACCATTAATGTGTGTGCTATTTAGTGATGATTTTCTGAACAAGCTATCTATATTTGTCTTGACAAGAATTTATTGACTGCATGAGACATTTTGCATTAACTGTAGTTAATGAAAAAAATCAGGTCAAACAAAGTTGTTTACTTAGGGCTTATTATTGTCGTTTTAATTGTGAATTCCAGTGCAACATGTTGCTTTTATTTCTTTTTTATTTATTTTTAAGATTTTGAGAAACAGCAGTTATTTACACCAAAATTCATAGAAATTTCAGTCTGTGTGTGCCTTAAGCTTGTTTGCTGGTCCCCCAGCTGTTGGCTGGTTTTAGAGAACTTTTGGGAACTTTTCAGCTGATCAGGCTGGGAGACCAGCTTAAAATGGCTTAAACTAGCTTATAGTGATTGTTGCACTCCTGGATGCACCTGTCAGTCATCAGCCCTTGAAGTTTATCTTTATTCACCAACTGCAATAATCATACAGGACACCCAACTGATCATCTCTCACCGTCAGGACCACCTGTGAGTTTTCATCTGGAAAATCCGAATAGTCCTTCTGCCATCCCTAAAATGGCTTTTCTCTTTTATCGCTGAACACTCTCAGGTGTTCTGCCCTCTCTCTCTCACACTCTCTCTCTTTCACCCTCACTTAAATGTAGGACAAAGCATCTATATAGATAGATATTTTCAGTATCTCGGCCCCCAGGACATTATACTGGGAAACTTCCAAGGAACAGACTGTCCCACTTTTACACCATGAAACTGGAGCGGCCAATTTCTCTCTGATACATACACACAAACGCATACACACACACACAAACACACACACACACACACACACACACACGTACATACATAAGTGCCCTTCCATAGGTAACGTGTGAGATCATACAGGTAGGACAGGATGACGTGTGCACCAATATTCACTTCTGTCTCTCATGACCTCACGATCTTGCTTGTTAGAGTACATACCAATCAATCAACTAAGACACAAGCTCGGCCCCTCGGAGAGTTTCAGTCCTCAGAGAGTTATTCTGCAATCTCCTCTGAATAATGGAAGCAAGTCATTTTAATTCCCTCCCTCCATCAGCCATCTTTACACGGGAGCTCATAAAACAATAACCGCCGCACCATATTTCATGACGTGGGTAATAACAGTGACCTACTTCTGATACTCTTTTCCCTGTCATTTTCTCCTATTTTGAAGTGTTGGGAATTTCCAATTATGTCATTAAATCAAATACTCTCTTCATCATGAAACGGGCCCGTCAAAGACACCATACAAGGTCACATTTGTATAGAAATGATCAGAAATATATTCCCACAGCAAAAGATGCCAAAAGCTCAAATCTCTACTGTGTATTCTGTAGGATTCTGGTCTGGTTATATAACAGAAATCAAATTAGAGAACTGAAAACAGCTGTACTTCCACATAGACGCACCTTAGGGGAGGCTACAAATCAAACTCCCCCATTGAGTCGACAACTCTCCACCATGGGGCTAATTAAGATCTCAGATCCCACTCTTTCAGACTGTCTTCTCCAAAGTGGCTGCATTTTCAAAAGACGTTCAGAAAATACTACAAGATTTGTCAAATATTTTGAGGATATAACTCACTCTACTATAATGTCGCTCTCTCCTTCTGACATAGCAGGGTTGTGCACCATTTAGAACTAAATTGAGAATGTCAATATATAGAAAGACAGATGATAGATATAGATAGATCGATATAAAAACAGACAGATAGATAGATAGATATCTGTTTGTCTCTGTCTTTCTATCTGTCTATTTCATAAATGCTGTTCTTTTGAACTTTCTATTCATCAAATAATTCTGAAAAAAATGTATTACAGTTTCCACAAAAATGTTAAGAAGCACAACTGTTTTCAACATTGATAATAAGATTTCAAACAAAGTCCCTTTCAAGGAAAGTCTGTTCACTCTGTGGCCATATTTGCAACGCCTCTGAGCAGCTATTTCGGGCATCCAAGACCAAGTCTATTTGAATGGGGGAATCCTGAAATCTCACAAACTACTTGCCAAACTCACAATTAAATAACATATTTCAAATCAGCAACAAAATCTGATATGAACAGCGCCATAAATGTTGTTTCTTATGCTCAAATAGCGTTAAAAAAGCGTATTTTTCAGGCTAGAATAGCCCATGTGCATGTGCAGTCCTAAGCCCGAGTCTCAGGTTTCTATATGAGAACCAGAGCCTCCAACAGCAGCTGCATTGATGCAACAACTTTATCAATCAGCGATTGACTCTTTTACTTAGAAGGCGGGACGTATTTCGCCATATTGTCTGTTTCAGTTTCTCCCATTCATAACTAATAGGAGTGAACCGTCTTTCTATATCTATAGTCTTTGTTTTTTAAATCAGCATATTATAAGGATCATGTGACACTGAAGACTGGCATAAAACAGTTATTTTTATTTGAAATAATATTTCACAATACTTCCTGTATATTTGATAAATGCAGTCTAGGTGAGCATAAGAGATTTCTTTAAATACCAGTAGTGTATGTATTGTTAATCATATTTAATAAATTAACTTTTGTAGACCAGGGTGGAATAACACTTCATTTCCCAGAATTCGAATTTCAATTTATGAACTGAAAAGGAGCCAATTATTTCATTCTCTACTATACTCTGACAAAACGCGCTATTCTGAGTCAGAATCTGGCAGTCTCACAGTTTTGAATAAGCTCACACCCTTAAAAACATACTTGCGTATGAAATTAGTAGTATTGTGGATTGTTATGCAGATAGGAAAAAAAAGAGAAGAGAGACAGCTTGAAAAGAGAAAATTTCAAGGGCCACTTCTTGAAACAGCTCAGCATCATGCCTACATTACAGCTGAGTGATTTCATATTCTTTTCACACAATGATGCTTCTGAGTTTAACATCAATCACCGGTGACCTGTGGTTCTATAAGGAGAGTGTGAGATTCTTACACAGAGCAGCGGCCCACATAGAGAGTATTTGTGAACATGTTTCAAAGAGATGGAGAGAGAGAATAAGCGAGCATGTATCAAATAGTTGGAGAGGAGAAAGGTTACAATGTCTTGCCAACAACAAAAAACAATGGCAAGTGACTTCCACCTTTCTTTTGCTTGCTTGTGACAGTAATGTCACATCATGGCCTGTTCATCAGCCAGCCATTGGGCACATGACAGCGTCGTATTTTCTCAGGGCACAAACCTGGCTCAACGGGCGCGGTGATAATGTCATAACAAGAAAACAGCTCTAGTCCAGACCACCTCCGAGAGGCCGAACAATGTCTTACTAGCCTGCGTTTTCTGGCTAGACTGATAAGAGCACAGACATCTCAATGGGAAAAGAGCTTGCTTGAAACATTCCTGAATGGAAGCACATAAAGAGGTTACACACATTAGAGCGGAACGCTGCAGGGGGAGAGAGTGTGTGGGCTCGGGGTTTGAAGCTTGGGTTTTTCATGCTTAAAAATGATTGGAGACACCATGCTTGATGGCACAAACGCAGGATGGATCATCCCACTACAAATGAGACATATTAATGCCATGCTGGTTTTAGTCCTTTTCTTTTATAATACTGCAAAAGATAGATGTAGATGTAGTCAAGAATGCAGTCTTAAAGGGTTAGTTCACCCAAAAATGAAAATTCTGTCAATAATTAGGCTACTCATCTTCATGTCGTTCCAAACCCGTAAGACCTTCATCTTCGAAAAACACAAATGAAGACCTTTTTGATTAAATCTGAGAGCTTTCTGTCCCTCCATAGACAGCCTACGCAATTGCAACTTTGACGCTTCAAAAAGAGACCGGAAAACGAATCCATATGAATTGAGTGTTTTTTATTCAATTCACATTTATTTGTATAGCGCTTTTCACGATACATATCGTTTCAAAGCAGCTTTACAGAGAATGCATGTCAACATTACAATTTAGAGAATGCAGTTAGCTAACAATGTAATAATTTAATTTACAATCACTGTTTAATTGAAGGTAGAAGCGATGAGCTCCTGGAAATAATGAATTACATATTAACAATAATTAGGATATATAGAAATTTGGGAATGTGCGTGTTGATCCAGATGTTGCATCATCTGAAGTCCTCGCAGGAGTTGGCGCCGTCTTTTCACAGGTGATGTTCATCTGAGGTCTTCTTAAGAGGCTGGATCCAAACTGAAGCTGATGTACTCTCTAGTCACCTTGGGACGGGCGTCCCGAGATGAAACAGAAAAGCAAATGGAGAATAATTAGCATAGCTGCTGTTCATAACATTAAGCAAAGATAGTCATGTGCAATTGATCTGATATGAGATGCATTATGTAAATGCTTGGCTAAAGAGATGCGTCTTTAATCTAGATTTAAACTGGGTGAGCGAGTCTAAGCCCCAAACATTATCCGGAAGGCTATTCCAGAGTTTAGGAGCCAAATGTGAAAACGCTTTCCCTCCTTTAGTGGACTTCGATATACTAGGTACAACCAGAAGGCCAGAGTTTTGTGATCTTAAAGAGTGTAAAGGATAGTAGGGAGTTAAATACACAGAAGCTAAACCATTTAGAGCCTTATAGGTCATTAGCAGTACTTTATAACTGATACGGAACTTAATAGGTAACCAGTGTAGAGATAATACACCAATTATGTGTTATATGATCATATTTTTTATGATGAACAAATTTAATTTAGGCTTTTATTCACATATAAACATTGATCGGCAAACATAAACAGAAGCTCAATCGAACCTGAATGATGTGTGAGAACAAACCTCTTCCGGAAGCTCAAACGTGCTGCGTAACACATGAGAATGAACCTCACTGGTTACACAGCACGTTTGAGCTTCCGGAAGAGGTTTGTTCTCACACATCATTCAGGTTCGATTGAGCTTCTGTTTATGTTTGCCGATCAATGTTTATATGTGAATAAAAGCCTAAATTAAATCTGTTTATCATATAAAGCAATCAAGTCTCAATTAATATGGATTAGTTTTACGATCTCTTTATGAAACGTCAAAGTTGCAATTGCGTAGGCTGTCTATGAAGGGACAGAAAGCTCTCAGATTTCATCAAAAACATCATAATTTGTGTTCTAAAGATGAACGAAGGTTTGAAACGACATGAGGATGAGTAATTAATGACAACTTTCATTTTTCACTAACCCTTTATAGGGAAATTACACCTGAAACTCCAGTTTTTGGTAATTGAAATAAATCTGAAATAAAATAAAACAAATATTAGATGGAAAACATAACATATGAAAATTAGAAATGTTGCTTTGGCAACTAACTGTAATAAGTTGAAAATTAGCTAAAATAAATAAATAAATAAATAAATATATATATATAAAAGCCTTCAAAATATTAATAAATACTGTATACTGATATAGTATATATCATATGTGACCCTGGACCAAAAAAACAGTCACAAGGGTCAATTTTTTAAAATTGAGATTTATACATCATCCGAAAGCTGAATAAATAAGCTTTCCATTAATGTATGGTTTGTTAGAACATTTGGCCGAGATACAACTATTTAAAAATCTGGAATCTGTATACACCGGGACGAATATCGCAACGCGCTTATCGCCAGCGTTTTTCGTGTTCATCCCTAAGCG
This sequence comes from Elopichthys bambusa, assembly GCA_037101425.1. Lineage (NCBI taxonomy): Eukaryota > Metazoa > Chordata > Actinopteri > Cypriniformes > Xenocyprididae > Elopichthys > Elopichthys bambusa. Next base: position 20,524,439 of record CM074435.1, read on the forward strand.
ATTTTCACTGGCGATGCGCCGAGTGAACGTGCAAATTCACTCCCTGACAGTATATGGCGCTTGTGCTGAATGGAAGTGCAAATAAACATATTTATGATATTAATAAAATGAAAGAAGATAAAAATACAGAAATAAAATGGCATATACATGACATGAGAAGATGGTAGTCAGAAACGGTAGTGCAAATAAGTCACAATGATAGTAGTGCAAGTGAACGGTAGTGCAAATAAACATATTTATGAAATAGACATTCTCAACTATATTTCTTGAATGTTTAAGGGAAAAAAAACAAAACAGTAAAAATACAGAAATGGCATATAATACACATCTATTGGTGTGGCCAAGAACTGGCAGAGCACCCATAGTTTGTAGGGGTTTTCTCGTCTACTTACTTTCTCTTTGTCATCTTGGAATCAATGTGTGCTCGGCAAGACCCGTTTTGTGCTTGGGCGCTACCAAGTCGTGTTTTATTGTAACTTCAGCAGCTCCGGGCACATGAACAAAAGCGCCAATCTCATTGGTCGGCCAGTTTTTAACGCGGCGCGTCAAACCAAAAAAACGATCCCGAGGCATTTTTTTCTTTTTTTTAATTCCTGCCGTTTTTCGCGTTGTGTTCACACTCACATTGGCACCCTTTGTTTAGTCATGAGGCGTTAAACGTCGCCGATAATCGTGTGCGATATTTGTTCCGGTGTGAGGGTGCAAAAAATTAAATAAAATATTGAGAAAATCGCCTTTAAAGTTGTCCAAATTAAGTTCTTGGTGATACATATCCACTCACAAAAATAATTGTTTGATATATTTGCGGTAGGAAATTTACAAAATATCTTAATGGAACATGATATATCCTTAAACCCTAATGATTTTTGGCATAAAGGAAAAAAATCGATAATTTTGACCCATACAATGTACAGTTGGCTATTGCTACAAATATACCCATGTGACTTATGACTGGTTTTGTGGTCCAGGGTCACATATAATAAAAGCCAGTGGGTTCCAATATTGTTTTTATTATTATTATTATTGTATGGAACAAAAATATCAGAATATCTTCTTGTTGTGTTCCACAGTAGAAAGTCATGCAGGTTTGGAACGACACAATGGTGAGCAAAATATGACAGAATTATCACTTTGATGACCCCTAACAGATTCCCATTATGTAGAACAGCCAATTTCTCAAATATCTCATTACATATTTGTCCCATGAATAGAGTTAGAGGGTGCCAAACATAAATAAATTAAGTTTGTGAAGCAAAATAACTGCATTATACTTGACACGACTGTGTTACACAATCAGACTACCTCGTCTTATTTGCCAATAAACTCTCCTGGCCTTTCTTTTTTCTTGCCTGTATGTCTGAAAAGACACCCTCAAGCGAACTTTTAACAGAACAGGACGCTTTGGATCTGTGCAGTCCACAAAAGCTTCACTGACTCAGCCGTTGTGGTCAGTGTGTAGGTTTTCTGAGCTAATGCACTGAAGGTTTGTGTTAAAAACAGAGCTAATGGACACAGATTATACAATACAACTAGGAAGAACTTAATAAAGCCTATGTAAGCTATCATAAAAGCTTACAAATGGATCAGACACATAATATGCCCACAATAAATCAATATTGTGAAGTGAAGAAATTTTTTTTTTTTAGTCTAAGAGTGGTTTTGGCTATTACAAATTAAAGCTCAGACAGGTACGGCAAAAAAAAAAAAAAAAAGATAATTGAATGTAGTGTGAAGTAAATCAGAGAGAAAGATAAATCTCAGAATAGACCCAAAAAAACAGAGTGGAATCAAGACCAAAATCCTTCACTCGTGAAAGCTGCTGCAATATTAATGTGTTTCCCATAAATCCCTTAAACATTAGCTTTAGATGTGGTTGTGTATTTGCCGACTCCCTGTCTTTTTTTCATACTGCTATATTTTAACAATTTTTGGAGTATTTGATCTACAAATAAATGTTTGAGAGTTTTAAAAAAAACAAAACTGAAAATTCCTGTCTGGCTGCAATTGGTTTTGTAAGGAAAACGCAACTGACACAATTCAGAGTCCAAATAGATTTTACCACAAACTAAACCTCCACAAAATTATGATGACATTCTTGGGTAAATCTTAGCTGTATTAGCATGTCAAATAAAGCTGGTTCACTGAGACAGTGCTGTGTGGCGATGTGTCATCACCGTGGCCTGAGGGCTTCCTCCAACTGATGGTGTTTGACAGGGTTTCCTGCTGTTTTGCCACAGCTCCCTCAGGTGCAAGCCAAGCTGACTTGGCATTTTGTGATGGACATATTTTGCAATGATACCACCATCAGAGGGATTTGAATGGGCAAGCACTGGATTAAAATGTCTCTGTGTGTCTGTTTCAGAGAGATGGCTGAGAGGGAGGGCGGGAAGAAGCTGGATCAGCGGAGCTCGCACTCCAACAAGTACATGCTTTTCTCTTCCTCCGCGAAAGTGCAATTCACAGACACACTTCAGATGTCAAAATTCAATTCCACAAACAAAGGCCAAACCAAGGAGTGATTTGGTAATGGAAAAAATGGTAAAGATTATGACCCTTCCCGTAAATACAGTTCTCTTTGGTGTCTGATAACTTTTTTAAAACAGCTGAACACAAATCATGTTTGTTGTTGTGAAAACTATTATATAACATTAGATAAACTATTAACCAATAAAAGTAGCTAGTTTTAAACAACTATTTTGGCCTGTCCCACCTTTGAAATACTGAAATTGATGACTGCATCATACAACAAATCATACATAATTTTGACTTAATATTCAATTCCTTGTAGTAAAAAAAATATATATATTTACTTATTTTAATCACCAAATACATAATATTACACACGAATGGCATGCAACCCTGTAAGCACATGATGTTCCCACATTACAAAAAAATGTAACATTCCTTAAAATTGTGACACTCAACAAATTATATACATTTAACATTTTAACCGTTTCTACAGCATGGTTGTAAGACAAAGTCTCAATTTTTTTTCTCAATTTTTACACAAATTGTAGTGTTGAGTGCATAAATTGTAAAATTTAAATGAATTGATTTTCATTTCATTTAATAGATATTATTAAAATAATCATTTAAAGGTATGCTGTAACTTTAAAATTAACAATTTTAAATACATCAATACATCATCAGTCCTTCTCCCAAAAGGCAAGTTTTGTTGTTGTTGTTTTTGACTATGGTACAGTAAGCCAATTATAAGTGTATTTGATTATAAGGTATATTTGAGACCGGGCTGGATGGTTTTCATGGGAAATTGCGCACATACATCACTTGCTCGTGCGTGTCTCGTCACATCTATAACTAGAGAAAAAGGCCATATTATATAGTTTGTAGAAAGTGCTTTAACACACACACTGTGATTTGACAAGTTGAGCCATCCATCAAATAGATTTATACAAACTGCTGTCACTTTTTAATATTAAAGGCTCAAAATCAACCAGTGACAACAGCTTCCTCACTGGGATTTGAGTTGCAGTATCAAAACCTTAACCATCAATTTAAAACCACCCTATTTGGGTATTATAAACTGACAACATGAGTGACAGAAAGGACATGTCAGCTATTATATGAGCTACTGTGTCCTGTACAGTGTATTTTCATTGCACCCTCCAACGCTTGTTCTTCCACTATTCAGTTCCATTCAATTTAATATTATTTAGTATTTTGTAATATTGTGAATTTTGTCATTTGTCACCTTTCTTTTTTGTAGCACCATCTGAGCATAAACTACTGCAAAGAAGTGTCATCTTGTGTAAATGATAGCGGCCTGACATTTAGACTGCTTTCAGCAATGTCAATATTGCAACACGTGGTGCTGATGTCACTGATATGAGAAAATCTTCCTGAGAAATGAAGCTGCTTGGTATTTAATAGAGTGTGCTGAGTTCTGTGGGCAGTTCTCTAACCGCCTTCAACATAATCAATAATAAATATTCCTGCCAGCCCTTAGAGTGACATGACCACCATAAAACATCAATGGCACATTAAAGGTATAATCTGACAGATGGCAAGCTCTCGCGGTTAGATTTCCCACTGTGTTATATACCGTGGATGCCATAGCACGTTTATTAGTCGCTAAACATTTTTAAAAATAAAAGGTCCCACAGGGGGTTTTCACAGTGATGCCATAGAAGAACCATTCTGGGTTCCACAAGGAACCTTTTTGTGAACAGTTCTAAAAAGGACCACTTTTTTCTTATTGTGAAGAACCTTTTTCCACTATAAAGAACCATTTGTGCAATGGAAAAGTTCCACACCCTTAAGTGAACTCAAATTTCTTCATTGGCATTCATGGATCCATGAAGAACCTTTAACATCCGTGGAAACTTTGCATTTCACAAAAGGTGCTTTATGTTGAAGAAAAGGTTCTTTAGAAAAAAAAAAAAAATATTAATTCAAGAACTGTTCACTGAAAGGTTCTTTGGGATCCAAACATTGTTATTTTATGGCATCACTGCGAAAACCCCCTTTTGAACTATTATGGATGATAAAGGTTCTTCATGGAACCACAGATGCCGATAAACCTTTATTTTAAGCTTAGTTCAAACCCTTCATTCCACAAATTCTCCATGCATTCAAAGTCATTAGCTTAGCATCGACGCAAAAAATAAAGAGTTAAACATAAAGAGTGGCTTTTATCTCAACTATGTTTTTTAGTTGTTTTTTTTTATGTGCATTAATCATATTATTCATTAACATACACCAACTACTGCCTCTAAAAGCTTCTGCCTTTGATAGTTAATGACAGAAGCCTTGATTTTCTAATTAATTTTACTGGAGAGTGTCGGATGGAAAACAGAGAAGAGCGTAAAGAAGCCGGAGATTAAATTTGACTTTGTATGTTTGACTTTGTACATGCAAACCGTGGAAGAAAGAAGGGAAACCAACGTGAGGAATAGTCTTTATATCATTCTAATCTATTCTATATAGGCCAATCAATATGGCAACACTTCAAACAGCACTTCTCTCCCCCTCCCTCTCCTCCAGGCCCCTCGGCTTCGACAATACATGTACGCGCTTCACCTCCCAATTGTGTTTGCATTTTAAATTATTCAAAGCAATAAAAAGAACAGAAAAGACACTTAGCATTCCTCCAGATTCCACATGACTCCAAATCTACAACTGTCACGCAAAGCCACACATTATGCTTGAGGAAACGTGGGAATGCGCTCTCCCAGGACAATGCTAAATGATGCGTATGACTGAAATAATAAAGAGTGATTTCATGACAACGTTATTTGATTACTGTACATCTAAAGCGATGCTTAAAGAAACATTTGCAGTCTGTGTCAAATTTTGAGGAGGTGCAGTGGCATAGTACAAGAAAAATTATGTCACTGTATAATCTTCTGAATATCATTGTGAACATATTTAGTCTAACTTTATAATTCATGTGTTTTGATTCTGTAAAATTAATCCAATAGACTCTTTTGATGGAGACGCAACTTAAGTGATGCTCGTTCTTAGCTCTAATCTCTAAGACTGAGATCAATTAGGCATTCAATGGTCCATGGTTGATTTGAAAATAAAGCAGTAATCTGGCAATAATGAGTTTGAAGGATGCGAACGAAATCAGTCCTTTCTAGTTTGATGGTTTTATGCTTTCAAATGTTAATGTCATTACATTCATCATGTTGTCCTCTTTCATAATTACCGAAGCTCTGGAGAATCTGCGCCCTGAACGACATAAGATCGGCCACCTGGATGGAGTGTGAAGAGCTAATAACACTGACCTCACATTGAAAGAAAGCCAGAAGTAAGTCTCAAGGCTTCATAATGAGGAGAAAATACGTTCATCCATTGTGTCTGTAAGAAAAGCTTAATGACATTTTGGTTTCAATAAGCTCAATCAACAGCAAAATCCGAGTTACAGTGTGGCACTTCAAGCCAGGGGCCAATTTGTAAATGTTGAAATATCATTGTTTCAGTAGTATAGCCACAAGACGAAAACAATATTTGTATTAACATGTTTTTTTTGTAACTTTTCTGTAAAGTTAGTCAACTTTACAACATTTTTACCATGACAAAGTAACACCTAAAAACCATATAACAAACAAAATTATAATAACTTTACAGCTGAAATAATGCAAGGTTTAACTGAAAAATTAATGTAATTGTGCTTTTATTAAAATGGTTAATCTTCACATTTCTGCTTTTAAATACTTCAGAAATGACCCCATTTACTTCCATTGTAAGTGCCAACAGTTTTTATTTATTTATTGTCATTAATTACACACTTTAAACACTTTCAGATGCCCAGAAATGTACTAGATATATTTAAAACAGTTCATGTGACTACAGTGGTTCAACCTTAATGTTATGAAGCGACGAGAATACTTTTTGTGCGCCAAAAAAACAAAATAACGACTTTATTTAACAATATCAAGTATTGGGCGATTTCAAAACACTATTACATGAAGCTTCGAAGCTTTACGAATCTTTTGTTTCAAATCAGTGGTTCAGAGCGCGTATCAAATTGCCAAATTCATGTAATTTCAGTAAACGAGGCTTCAATAAGTCATAAGTGTTTTGAAATTTCAATGGTTCACCATTGGGGGCATGACTTTGGCAGTTTGATACACGCTCCAAACCACTGATTCGAAACAAAAGATTCGTAAAGCTTTGAAGCTTCATGAAGTAGTGTTTTAAAATCATCCATCACTAGATATTGTTAAATAAATTTGTTTTTTTGGCACACAAAAAGTATTCTCGTCACTTCATAACATTAAGATTAAACCACTGTAGTCACATGAACGGTTTTAAATATGTCTTTAGTAGCTTTCTGGATCTTGAGAGGTTCAGTGACATTGCTGGCAATAGAGGCCTCACTGAACCATCGGATTTTATCAAAAATATCTTAATTTGTGTTCTGAAGATGAACGAAGGTCTTACCGGTGTGGAACAACACGAGGGTGAGTGATTAATGACAGAATTTTCATTTTTGGGTGAACTAACCCTTTAAATTAATTTGGTAAATGAACATTATTCCAAGTGCTGTCAATTGAGCTTGTACTGAACCCCGAAATATTAGTTTAAATATCAGTTTAGCCAAAAGAAAGGAAGATATGTTTTCAGGCAAATGGAGCACTAAAAGAAACAAGTCAGTTTGTTTGTGTGCGTCAAAGTCTGCCTGTGTACATGCACGTCTCCAGGATGTTATCGCCTGCAATTTCTACAGCTGTTAGTCACGGCAGTTGGCGTCCACTCACACGCCGGCCTCTTAAGCAAGCAGGCGGGAAGCTGAGTGGTTAGGGAGGTTCTGTCATATATCATTCCACATTCACAGTGCCGCCACCCTCCACTGTTACTATAAATACAACCAGCAGCGCCTCCATTATTAATGTGCACAGCCATTCCAGCCAATCACACCAATCTATCCTGAATCCATCATCGCAAGCTGAGCGGCACCACCTCCAGATGCCTGACTGCCTGGTTGACCCACCCACAGCTTTCTGAATAAGGCTTGCAGCTCAGCACAGGCTTTAGAAGAGGATCAACACAGGGATCCTGGTGTGGATGAGGGTCTGGCTCATTCACCATAATCTCTTATAAATGGGATGAACGGATGACCGAGCACATAGTGAGGGCAATATAACTGCTCTGACACACCTGAGGACACACTGTCCCAGTGCTACAGTATGAGAGTGTATTAAAATAATTTGTATCTTTTTGGCCTCTTATATGTAGTGAAATATTATGATTTTTTTCCCAGTTAGTCAAAATCTCAATGTTTTCGATGGCAGCACAAAACATGACAACAATAAGAACAAAAACAAAATATGATGTGAAAAGAAATGTGACTAACTACATAAATGCCAAAATGACTGCTTAAAAAATTCTTTGACCTGAGTCCTGAAACCATTTAAAGGCACTAGAGCTTGTAATTTCAGAATCTTTTGAAGTGTAAAAAGTCATCATTCTGCAGCAATATTATAGTAATATTAATACCGAAGTCCTCTGAGGTCATTTTCACTATAGATTCGATAACAGAGATGCAAGATGGCAGTGGTTGCATTTGTATGAAACGAGAAAAAGCAAGTCTGCAGAGTGAACCATCAAAGTAGTGCCAGTTTCAGTTACTCGGATGAATAATTTGAAATACCTAACAGCTGTTTGTTGTGAGTAACCAATTAGAATCAAGTATTCCAGAGAGCCATGTAATATACATCAGAGAATATGACAGAGACAGTCTATTATGATTATTATTACAACTGATGGTTGACATTTGTGCTATATGCAATAAATCTGCAGATACTAACAGGTACTGCCACTTGTTCTTAAAAAGACGTGTAAAATATAACTCAAACCAACAGTGATTGTTAAAACTTGATGCAAGTGCACAGATGGGTTCTTGTTTTCTTATAATTTATGCTGCCACATATTGCTCATCTCTTCAGGCTAATAGCTTTAGGCTTGAACATGCACCTGTTTCGGTGAAAAAAGAACTGTTCTGAATCGGTTTTTGTTATTCTCTCCTCTTCCTTTTCTCAAATACAAAACCCCACAAGCCAACACTAGACATCTATCCTTGTACTGTTTGTTTAAAACACATAGCAGCAGGTGTCCATGGCCCTGGAAAAACACTTATCCAGAACTTGACTAATTAAGCCAGGCTCATGGTGATACCCAATATACAAAGTTCTGAGCATGTACAGAAATAGTTGTTGTACATTTAAAGAGATAGTTTACCAAAACAAAAACAAAAAATTCTGCCATCATTTACTCAACCTAATGTTTTTCCAAACCTGTATACCTTTTGTTTCTTCTGCAAAACAGAAGATATTTTGATATCTTTCATTTTTGCGTGAACTATCCCTTTAGAACTTTTTCAACAAAATATAATATTTAAAATATATCGGTCACACTTTAGATTAGGGTCCAATTCTTACTATTAACTAACTATTAACTAAGACTTTTGCCTCCATAAACTCCTGATTACTGCTTATTAAGTTAAAAGTTGTTAAGTTTAAGTATTGTATAGGATTAAGAGATGTAGAATATGGTCATGCAGAATAAAGAATTAATATGTGCTTTACAAGTACTAATAAATAGCCAATATCCTTGTAATATGCATGCTAATAAGCAACTAGTTAATAGTGAGAATTGGACCCTAAACTAAAGTGTTACCAAAATTTCTTCTTTTGTGTTCCACAGAAGAAAGAAATGCATGCTTGCATGAGTAAGGGCTCATTCACACAGAACGCGTTTTTGCTTTGAAAAAAAAAAAAAAAAAAAAAAACGCAAGATCTTGAGATGCATTTTTTAAAAGTTGAACTGATTTTACCTTGAGCGCCACGTTTTTTGAATGGCATGTCATGCGCGAAACGCTGCAAAAGACGCAAGACGCGAGCGCAATGGTTTTGCATGTCTATCTAGAGAATGATTACATAGAAAAACAATGGAAAAGTAGCACATTGGAATGGAAAAACACGTTCTGTGTGAACGGCTTTGGTTAAGTCACATAACAAATCTTGTCGGTAACTAAAACGTCAGTAACAAACAAGGACCAGCCCATGTCACATCCACAAAAAAATTGGTAACATCACCTCAGGTAAGTTATGATGACATATTCACCACTCAAAAAAGTTTTTATGAAATTAGTTTTTGGTAAATTGATAAAATGTCTGTTGTCAAGCAGCAACACTGTGCAATACAGGAATGACATTATTGTAATAGTTTAGCTAGCTAGCAAAGGTCAGCTGCAGTCTGTTAAGCTGTAACAATAACAACATTAATGCTAGTGATATAATGTTGATTAGTCGTATGTTAAGGACTGCCATGGCATTTGTATTATGGATAAAATCAACATCGGAGACCTGCCTGCCCACTGCCACCACAGCCAGTACTACTGGACCAGACCAACCACTGGCCTACCATGGTGTCTCAAAAAGGCAGGTGCAAGTGGCTGTAAGTGTATTATTAGGGCGAAGTGCACCAAATGTGAGATGTACCTGTGCCTCACCTTTAAAAAAGATGTACCTGTGCCTCACCTTTTGAAGTTTCGTACAGAAAAAAGGTGAAGTTTCAAGGATTATGGGGGGGTTCATGTTCATAATCTTCCTCTGATAAGATTGCGTAATGTTGAATTTTCATGAACTGCAATGTTTTTGGTTTTATGTCAATGATTTACGAAACAAGATGGACATTATTATATTTGTTTTTAACTATATTAACTATATTAAATATATTAACTATAAGTAAACTTACACTTATTCTAAATTATTTCCACTATTGTATGTTGTTGCCGTAAGGTAACATATCATAAAGTACCTTAAAATAATAGTTAAGTAAAGTAAAAGTAAAAGTTAAGCCATACTAAGAAAAGTAAAAGAGTCAAATGTTTTTTTCTATAGGTCTATCATAATGCATGCGGTAGAGGGCTAAGGGTGAGAAAAACAAAAAATTAGTGACAAAATTTGTGAGCTATCACTTTAAGTGCCTAGAAAATGCACAAAAACATCACAGTAAAATAACAAACATTCATAAAAGTAGGCTAACTAATTAAATAACCTGCGACTTCATAGAAATTTCCATGTCAACTCAGCGCAACATTAGTCTAAAAAAGGGCATGACTGACGAGTAGGATGGCTCTAAAAGCCTATTGATCTAGTTGTTGACTTGAGCTGACACTGCCACCGCAGCTAAGCTGAAGGTTGATTGATGGTCTGTGTGCAGTTGACACTGATAAACCGAGCCAAAACCGTCAGCATATGGAGAGGTACATTAGCAAGTTTAGCATAGCTGCTACGATAGAGATCTAGTGAAGTATGTGGCCATTAGACCTGCAGTAGATGAGCAGAGACTGAAGGATAGCAGGCATGCATCAGTGCCCTCCAACAAGCTATTCATCAACGAATGCAGTGGATCACATACAAAGGTAATCTGTTCGGCGCAACTCTAAAACACGCTCCTAATAAACAAACCGGATGGAGTCATTTGCCTTAATGACATTCATTCTCGAGTATCTGCATGGGTGAGCCATAGCCATTTTAGATAACTGGTATTCTCATCAGAAGTGACAACTGTGTTATACTAGTGAAGTAGAGCAAGCGTTGGAGGATTAATACAGGTTTTGTGTGCAACTATATGATTTTGCAAACAATGTGATTTTATGCAGAAGTATTCATGAGTAATGGATTGTTTCCTGTCTTCATTAAGCACGTCTCAGTAGCATAATCCCTCTGAATGAAGATGAGCGCTGCTTAGCCACACACACTTACATAGCTCATTCTCCACTGCAGGTAATAAAACAAGTAAAACATGTTTGCCCATTTGCCTGACATGGTTCACTGATGAGACTGAATAGTATTATGCACACTAAAATAGGGAATTTGGTAAAATATCGGCACCCTTAAAAAGCTTTGGAGGCTGCTAACATCAATTATGTGAATAGAAGTACTGGAGGCTGCATTATAAAGTCAGTCAGTGATGGTGTTTATTCAGCAGTGGTTCTCAACCTTTTTGACTCCAAAGCTCCCCTATGTCCACTACTATATTAGGCCCTGTTTACACTAGTGCGTTTTCGTTTTAAAATGAAAATGATCCTCTACACTGGTGTTTCCACAGCATTTCAGAAACGATCTCCATCTACACTACACAGCCGAAAATACGTCACATGACCGTTCATGCACACTGGGTGTGCGTGTACAAGTGTAAACAGTCCCCTCTTGCACATGTAGGCAGCTGCACTATTAAAACAAAATGCAGAGTTTAACTGCAAAATGGCTGCTATAAATGACAACAAAGCCAGCAAAGATTGCAGTTCAGTCTCCATGTTATTGTTTACACGGTCGTCAAGGATACGCAGAGCGAATGTGGGGAGCCACACCATCGTTTTAAAGGTCTCTGTTTTGGTGCATTCATATTGAAACCCAACCCCGGCATTTACAAACTAAAACGGGGTCAGCAGCGTTTTCGAAAGTCTCGGTTTTCGAGGTTCGAAAACGCCGACGTAGTGTAAACGACAGGCGTAACTGTAGCCAAACGTATGCGTTTTTTTAAAATGAAAACACACTAGTGTAAACGGGGCCTTAGAAAGCCCAACACTCATTTCTGTAAATTACACTTCAGGATCAAGTTTTAACAGCTGAATGTTTTCAAGGCTTTTTTTTAATGAATTTTCCTCATGATTTACTTGAAAAGAATTAAGGATAAGGTTTATTTAAAAATATGTTTTACTCATAATTTCTGCCTAATAAAATATTTTGGAGCTTGGCATAATTAAAAATGTATATTAATTTTTTTTTTTTTTAATTATGTATTGAGATTTTATTAATTTACACAAGTTTTCTAAGTCTAGAAATTACACTTTTAAAATTAAGCTACTGCATATGACAGTGGGAACCCTGGTTCTTCAAAGAAAAAATATCCAGATTTTTTAGTGAGTTGAGAACCACTGCTATATATAATTTATACTATCATTATAAAGTTATGGCTCTCAATAAAATCGAGACAATCATGATTAATCTCAGTCTATTTTCAATGGATTCCCTAGCCAAGCCCCTTGATGACCTCAGTTTGAAAACCCTTGGAATAGGGCATTATATATATATACTCCTCTAAGAGTCATCTTACTGAACCTGAACATCAACACTTGATAAATGTGCATAAGCAGCAAAACCGTCCATAGAAAAGTCAATATGGGGCGTAATGCACTGCCACGGCAGTAGAAACTGCTGTTCTGGGCCGACTGGCTCACCACCACTGCTTGTGAGTCTAAAAATAGCTGTACTTTGATGATGCACTGGTGACTGCTGGGAAAATTCATGCCCCACTCCCCCTCTTTTGCTGCATCCCTCTTTCCCTCTCAATGGTGCAATTAGCTCTAATACACTGGGATCCGGTCCACAGAAGAGCAGGAGACTCCGGCCAATCACTCAGATCAATTGGCATGAATGAGCTTATCCTCATGCAGCGAGTGTGAAGGAAGGGGTATGGCAGCATGCGGCTGCATTGCTGCAATGATATTTCTCTTGCATTTGCAGTGAAGCAATGGGGGAAGATAGAGAGGGAAAGATGCAATGCTGTCCTCTGAGATTCAACAAAAGGATTCTGTTCTACTTATGTGCATACACACGCTCAACCACTGCTGTGAGAAACACCCCAATGCCCTGTGTTCACACTGATGCAGACACCATCACACGCTGGCTCTGCCCAAGTTTCCAAAGTGCTAGACCAATCTCAGCAGCAAAACTTGTGTTTGGGTCTTTCTTCAGTCACAAGGGGGAACAGCTCTGTTAGTGCAAGGGGGCAGACCACTCCAGTTCTCCAGTTCAAAGACAGATATGACCAGAGTGCATGACACCAACGCTCCAGCAATTATAAACTACTAGACAATCTGAACAACATCATACTCCACTGCTAAAAAGACCAGTTTAGACCAGCATAGTCTTGGTTTGGTGCTCATCTAGCTAATGGACCAGCATGGTCATGTTATTTACTTGCAAGTAATGCTGGTCAACGTGAATGCTCTTCTTTTTTTCTTTTTTTGATAAGATGTTTGGCCCAGGAAGTTTGCTGGTTAAGATAGCAAAAAAGCCTGGTGGGTACATCAACAAAGCAGCATCATATTCTGATGAAACATAAGAAATGCATAATCAGGTCACTTTTCCCAAGTAAAGAATAAAGTAACATGATACTTAAAATTTACACCATAAAGTTACTATATTTCAAATAAATAATGTGTTACTTTTGTGAATATTTAATTTATTTACTCACTCATGCAACTGAAACCTTCCACTTTAACATCTTAAATTTAAAGGCATAGTTCACCCAAAAATTGTCATCATTTATTCACCCTCATGTGGTTTCAAACCTGTATGGCTTTCTTCATACTGCAGAACGCAAAATATTATATTTTTAAAAACGCTCCAAACAACATTGGACGTCAATCACTTTCATTGTATGTACAAAAAACACAGAATAAATAAATTTAAGGAGATAGTTCACCCAAAAAATGATCCCATGATTTACTCACCCTCAAGCCATCCTACGTGTATATGACTATCTTATAGTCATAAGAGCATAGAGCAAAACAAATCACCGGTCAAGGAACAGAAGTCTAAAGCGATCATTTTTAAAGAGAAGTTTCGAAGGATTTCGATATAAGAGAAGAGGAGCTTAAATTTGTTGCACAGCCCTATTTGTTTGAACCGCGAGAGGCGTCTAAGCTTACAATACTCCTACATCCTGCATCACACATCGCGTCAGAGGATTACTCATTTGGCGCAAGTCGACTTGCGCATTCTGCGTAAAAAAGATTGTGTTCGTCTGAAAGAAGATAGTCATATACACCTAGGATGGCTTGAGGGTGAGTAAATCATGGGATAATTTTCTTTTTTGGGTGAACTACCCCTTTAAGGTACACAACCATTGAAATTTCAGAAAGACTAAAGTGTTCACATGGCATTTAAAAAATTGTTTTAGTCAGACTGAAAATAATGAGCTAATTGTACTTACTGATGCACTGAGCTTGGCAAAGTTTCTTTCAGTGCACCATGAGATTTGTTTTAAAGACTTAAAGTCAAATCCTGTTGTACTCATTATTTGTAGAAGACAAAATAACAGAGTTTGGGTGATGCCTCAGAGCTGCGGTGGATCTACTCTGTCCTTGAGCCCACAAGTACGGCTGGCAAAAACAATCAGTTGTCATGACAATCAGTTGGAAGAGCCTAAGTTAGCGGTCAGTGATAAAAAGTTACACAAAAGTAAATGCAACAACTTTTAGTAAGAGCAATGTAATATTGTCATGTGTTAGTTTTACAAGTAACTTTCCACAACACTAGTCATCAGCCCATACGCCAAAGAGAGACACACTCAGGGCAAAAGAGGGAGAAACAGATGGAAAGAAAAAAAAAAAAAAAAAAAAGAGGAAAGAGGAAAGAGTTTTGGGAGGTGAAAGAGAAAGGACAGAGCTGAAGTAGGCCAGAGCGCAAGGGAGACTGTCTGTCCCAGATCAGTCCTTTATCGCGAGCAGAATGAGAGAGGGAGGGAAAAACGTGAGCGGAAGTGCGTAAAACGACTGGGCTAAATCCTGAAAGCTTGAACTATCCCCCCCCAAGAGCCTATACAGCAAATATTAGCGGAGGGAGAGATTTCACCATCTTGTGTGATGCGCAAACACACTGAGAGGGAGAAGAGGACGAAAGGGCAAGAAAAACTCACCCACTGTACAGGAGGCCGAGAAGTAAAGTGCACAAAGAGAGGACAAAGAAAAGGAGGAGTGGTCAGGAAAAGCGAAAAACAAAAGATGGATTGGAGAACAAACATAACCTGACATTAGTTGACTAAAATGAATAGGAATGGAACAGTGAACACCATATCAAGTCTCCACGCTGGCTTAATTTAAACTGATCTACCTGCTATCGATTCAAGCTGGCCAGGTAGCGCCCACTGCCTAGACTCATCAGCTTAGACAGGCAAACGTGTCTTTAGAAAACACTCAGGCTGGAGATGTTTGTTGAACGACATTAACATGTTAATTAGCATGTTTTTATCTACTCATTTTATAGGACAGCGTGAGAAGAACATCAGACTACATTCATCACAATTGTCCTGCGTTGTAGTCATCAGGCTGTCCACACCTTCAGTAGATTTTGTGTGAATGTGTTATTTATCTAAGCCTGTTAAAATGTTTGAGCAGTTACTATGTTAAGATGAGAAAATTTCTCATCCACGGTTACAAGTGTGAGGCAGGAGATCTTTCTGCTAAGCATAATGAGAGACAAGTGTTTGAACTACAAAGGGAGCGGTAGTACTCTCACTACCAGCACGTCTCCACATGGAAGAGGCAACACACACAAATATGAAGTAAATGGAAAGTAATACTTTCACTCTATACACTAGGGATGGATCAGGAGGGCCGACTGTTCTTGTGGTGGTACTCTCACATACCAGCAGTACCAGTCTCCATTTTATTTAGGAAGAATTTATTTAATGATCAAAAGTGACAGTAAAGACTTTTACAATGTTACAGAAAAGGGAAGTTCAGATCGTCTTTTCTTCCCTATTGTGGCGTATATCTCAGTGAAAGCTTCTTGCATAAGAAAAAACATTAAAAAAAATAAAATAATGATGTGCATGGATAAATCATTTCAAATAAATACTGCAATATTCCATAAAAAAAAGAATGGTCAATTTTGATTCAATGGTAACTTTATTCACCAAAGAATCCTGAAAAATAAGTATCACAGCTCCTGCCAATATATTAAGAAGCAAATCATCATATTAGAATGATTTCTGAAGGATCAAGTGACACTGAAGACTGGAGTAATGATGCTGAAAGTTTAGCTTTGCCATCACAGGAATAAATTACATTTTAAAACAGAAAATAGTTATTTTAAAACAATCTTATTTTAAAATATTACAGTTTTTACTGTATTGTTGATCAAATAAATGCAGGTTTGGTGAGCATAAGAGTTTTCTTTCAAAAATATGTGTATATATATGGTTTTGCACATCCCTACTCTGGACACGTTCATGTGTATGCATGAGATGGAGAGGCCAATGCAGATGAGGGGAGAGGCTGGCTTTTCCAGAGCATTGAGCAGAAAGGTGTCAGTGCCGTTCTAGTTTCCCAATTTATCAATGGCCCGTTCAATGTGGCTAATTTTAACTCCCTTTGTGTGCCTTTGTCTGATTATCTACTATCATCCTATCTCATATCCCCCCCGAAGCGAACACACTCGCACTACACCGGAGAGACTCTGTGTGTGTTAAGGGAACACAGAGAGAGTGAGTGTGGGAAATGAGAGCGTGTGACAGTTGTGACAGTGTGTGACTGAGAAGGAGATGTTTTATTACAAGCAATGTTGGCAACACCATGCTGCCCCAATATCTGTGCCAGGAAAACATATTTGAGAGCTTTGGTTTCTCAGCCCATTTGCAAATAAATAGTTTTTTTATGCTATTACACATCAATTTAACAATATTTTGTGAGATTTATTATATTTGTGAGGAAATAAACTCCTTTTCAGTCTTTACAACTCTACATACCTTTCCCTCCATTTTCTCCACTGCAAAAATATCATTTTCTTAATCAGTTTTTTATATATCTTACCAAATTAAGTCTTTTAAAACATACTCTCAAAAACAAGTCTTATTAGTTTTAAGAATATTTTTCCAAATATTGCCTTTATACTCAGCATAAAAAAACCCTCTGCCATACGTGCTCTTTATTTTTATCAGGTGACAGAGCTAATTAAACACAGAGCTTCTTTTCTCTTTGGCTTCATTACATATTATTTTTCCCTCACCCATGTTCTCTCTCTCTCTCTCTAAATAACTGGCTAGAACTACAAATATCATGTAATTACAGGTGACCGCAGCGAAGACCTGCAACAATTTCCCTCTTCTGCATGCAGACAATGCATCAGAGGAGGATATACACAAGAAATAAAGGCTTCTAATAATAGATTCAGCAGATAATGGCAGGGGACAGTACCAAACCAAATCCCCACGCACACCCTGTGTAACGGCACAAATTGACACACTGCCGCTGCCTCAAGATTGCTTCACATCTAGGATAGAATGTTTTCTTGTCCATTCACTTGTGTGCCACTTCTAGCCTGAGAGACGAGGAGTTTGCTATCTACCTGAGGGGCATTCAGTGGGTTGTCTGAGCACCAGTGTGTGTCTGTGGGCGGAGAACAATCTGTAGTGAAAACTGTGATTATGGGAATCGTCTGAAAAGTGCCTGGACTACTTATATTCACAACGATTTATATTAATTAATAATCTAGGATTAATGGCATAAACCAAATAAACATGATCCAAAAAAAGTTCACTCAAAATTTCACATTGTTCCAAACCAAGACTTTCTTTCTTTTAAAGACTGTTTTCCATGTTCATTTCCATGCATTTACATTTATTGGATATTGAAGCTTTTAAGCTTCAAAAATGTTTCAAAAGCATCATAAAAGTGGTCCATATGACTCGGGTGCAATATTCTCCATCATCTGAAGTTACGCAATAGCTCTTTGTGATGAAAACACAGAAATTTAAACTGTTATTCACTGAGAGCTCTAGCTCTCCTCGCCGTTTGTGGATTCATGATTGAGTCAGATCAGTTTTAATGAATCATTGATGTGCATCACAAAAACCTGGCTGAATGTGAATAACAAAGTGAATAATGTTCTAAATTTTGGTCTGTTTCATAAGACTGCATGTGGACCACATTATTGATAATCTTATAGGGCTTTTTTTGAGCTACAAGTTCAGTGTAGCTGCATGGAAAAGAGTGGCTGGCGTAATATTCAATATTCCACCTTTTATTCTCCACGGAATGAAGAAAGTCATAAAAAAAATGTAAACAACATGAGGTGAATAATTGATGATAGAAATTTTGGTAATAATTTACTTAAAGCCTTTATATATAATGCATTATAAAAGTATTTTAAACACATTAATTATGCTTTCCAGTGCACCTTATAATGCGTTGTATGCTCCCATTAACAATTGCAACCATTGTTATAATACTTATGTTACACCTTTAGAAAGTATTATGCATTAAAAACAACCAATTTCAGATGTAACCAGGAATCTCCAAATATTATAATGCATTTTAACTTTGGTTACAATTATTTATGAAAAGATATAATGTATCATAACATAAATTATGAATACCTTTACGATACATTACACATAAAGGCTTTAAGGAAAGTGTTACCGAAATTCCATTTTGGGTGAAATCTTGACAGCAAGTTCTGCATGCATTGCATATACTTAGGAGAAAGAACGACAAAAAGCAGTGAACAGAAAAGAAAACTAATGTGGCATTTAAGAGCAGAAATCGCTTGAGAGAGCTGCCACGCTTGCAGATCAGTCCGTTAGCACTGTTGGGTGAGTAAGTCTGCATGCATGCCAATGTATGTGGGTGGGTGTGTTTCAGGGAGTGACAGGATACTGCATATCAGTCTCTTTAAAATACAGAGGAGACCAAACATATTACATATTACACTCTGCACAAGGAACTGATTTATATTCACTTGTCATTTTATCATTAGGATGATCTCTTTCTGTGCCAAGCTCTTTCTCTCACACCAACACACATTTATATATATACAGAAAAACTTACTACATGCTGATGCATTATTCATCTATTCTTTCAGCGCTTCATGCATCTCCTGTTTTAACCAAGCCTTAGCATATGTCTTTTTAATGTAGAATCACATTCCCCTTTCTGAAAAGACACGCAGCTGCAGATAATGAGCAACACCAACTCAATCTGATCTCCTCACACCATTCACTCCCTACAGCAGATACAGCACATGCACAAGTCGCCTCTGTTTCCCAATAGCTCATATTTCCAAATCTGAATGGTTCAACTTTGAATGGCAAACCGCCAGCATCTACTCTTAAAACCCTCTTCAGGATCCATTCATCTCTCATCCTCTGCATATTTTCACCAGCCTCCCGTTCCATGCATCACCCCGACACAGGCATGAAGAGAAATAAGCCCCACTTACTGTCTTACTGTGGTTGCCTGTATTTGTAGATCCCTCCTTTGTAAATGGAGAGAATTACAGCAGTTATAAACGAAGGGGAAAATCCAGCAGCTGGTAACAAAAAGGGGAGGGAATATACAACAACGACAAAAACAGAAGGAGAGGAGATCGAAAAGGCAGATAAAACAAAAAAAGAAAGAAAAATGAAATGGATGAAAATAAATCACCGTGGCAACAATTAGGCCTTTGGAAATTACATTTTAGAGCGTGTCCTGCGAGTCGGTGAGCGCTGGGAGCCAATGCATATCCTCAGCGGGCAGACACCGTTCCAGTGGCCGTGCAATAGTAACACTTCTATTTCCTCGGTTCTGACAATCGATCTCTCTCCCTCCTCCCTCCTTTTCTCCCTGCCACGTTCAAACAGCCCCAATCGCTCGTTCTCTTTCAGCTGGTTGGTTGGCTTCATTCCTCTCTCATCCTCTTGTTTCCCTCCCTCCATACCTGCTTCCTCTCTCTCTCTCACACCCACAATCTCTTTTGCCCCTCCCCCTCTCCTCCACCGTCTTCTCCATCAGAACCCAGATACAAGGCAGACCCCTCCTTCCCGCACTCCTTCTCTCCAGCTTTCTTTGATGTTGTGAGGAGTTGTAGACGAGGACAAGGAGGAGACGTCTTTCACAGACTATGGCGGTTGCTGAGAATGGAATAAAAGATAGGGAGAGATGAAATAAAAAATACATCAGGCTACACATTCTGCAGAAAGCAATAATGTAAACTCTGGCTAAATTTATTGCATGAAAAGACAAAAGGAGTTGAAGCATGGAGCGAAAACAACAGTATAGTGGCTTTATGAGTGAACACACCTTTTCATGCAGTCCGGAGAAGAAACGCTGGCTCTGCGGCAAAGGCCAACATAAATTGAGAACTGACAATACATCAAGAAACAAAGAAAGAAAGTAAGAAAGAAAGAAAGACTGACTATAGATTAATTATAGATATTATAGATGGGATAAAGAGGTTCAGTGAGTGTTTACTAGGACAGAAGAATTTATAGGGGTAGGGTATTGATGGAGAATCCCCAGATTGGATCTGATCGCCTTACGATTAAAGGGTTAGTTCACCCAAAAATGAAAATTCAGTCATTAATTACTCCCCCTCATGTCGTTCCACACCTGTAAGACCTTCAGACGTTCATCTTCAGAACACAAATTAAGATATTTTTGATAAAATCCGATGGCTCAGTGAGGCCTCTATTGACAGCAAGATAATTTACACTTTAAGATGCCCATAAAACTACTAAAGAAATATTTAAAACAGTTCTTGTGACTACAGTGGTTTAACCTTAATGTTATGAAGCGACAAGAATATTTTTTGTGTGCAAAAAAAATAACGACTTTATTCAATAATATCTAGTGATGGGCGATTTCAAACTACTTCTTTTGTTTTGAATCAGTGGTTCGGAGCGTGTATCAAAATGCGAAAGTCACACCCCCCAGTAGTTAACCATTGAAATTTTGAAACACTTATGACATAACGAAGCCTCGTTTACTGAAATCACGTGACTTTGGCGGTTTGATACACGCTCCGAACCACTGATTCAAAACAAAAGATTCGTAAAGCTTCAAAGCTTCATGAAGCAGTGTTTTGAAATTGCCCATCACTAGATATTGTTGAATAAAGTCGTTGACATGAGGGTGAGTAATTAATGTCAGAATTTTCACTAACCCTTTAATAAAGAGAAAATATATTCGAGAGCACAAAGTACTCCAATAAATAAATAAATAAACATATATTGTTTCAGATAGTTTAAAAATTAGATTTTAATAAGAATACTTTAATAGAGGGGCTACATCTTGAAAAACATACTGGTGCCATAAAATAAACTGAAAAAAATGTAAAAAAACTGATTAAAATTAACTCAAATTCATATAGCCCCAATGGGTGTCACAAGATTTTTTAAAGGTTTTAAAAGCCTCACAGACAGACGGATCAGGGTAGAAAAATAATAATAAATCCAGGATGCCATTCATTTCTTTGAACTGAAATTCAGTAAATTCCACTTCATGCCATTCCAATTCAGCTTCCTGTAGGCTGAATATATTTCAATTTAAATTCAAATTCTAACTTATCAACTAAATGGGAGGCAATTCTCGTGCCAAACCCTACTGTTAATACCAGGTGTAAAAAGGGTCACATGTTTGTGTGAGTGGCTGGCTTCATGTTCAGCTTGGTTAAATGAGCATGGAGTTTGTGTTGTCACATGTGTGAAGGTATGTGCCTATATGTGCATAAGAGATCTGATTTATAGCACATCAGATGATCATGTCACCGCATCGCATGTATAACTGAAAAACAATATGTGTAACACAAGACAGACTATAAAGTTTGACATGGACTGAATATCAGTTTGCACAACTGTGCAACAATTTAACAAACTGGTGATGATTCACAACTAATCAAATCTCAACAATACTCTTAGCTTGTGGTCCAGCAGTGCAGTAGTGAACACCTGACATTGTCATTTCTGCATCTTTACCTTGCTATTGTCACAATAAAAATCTTTTTCCACTGCAAAGGTTTGTCTTTACGATTCCATCACTTCCTTTCATGCTTCCTGCTACTTGGGCAAATATTTCTCAGGAAATCCCATATGGTTCTTCCTTCAACATTTAATCAATCATGCTTTTAACTTCCATCTACAAATATCTTGCTCCATTTTCATCCACTGTCGTTATCAAGCTTTTATCACTCCTACCATTTACTTTGCTTTATAGCACTAGGTGCTTTGTCTCTGAAACTCCTCCATACATCTTTCCCTACTCATCCATTATCTCTCTACTAGCAGATTCTTTCAACCCATCTTGCGCTTCGAGACTGATTCATAGCACTTCTTGTCTCCCTTTTTGTTTCATCACACAACTGTTCCTCAGAATTAAGTAGCTGTTTTACACCAGTAGCTCTGATGTGGTTGTGTCTGACTGCATCTTAGTCCGTAACATCCAAGCTCTTAAACTTCACCCTCAAACCACATTCAAAAAGACTTTGGTTAATATAATTGTGTTATATATATAAAATTATGTATTATATCAACACTAACGGCCTTTGATAATACACACACACACACACACACGCACAAACATACTGAGAAGAGACAGCTTACAAACAACAATGTCATAGAGCAGGTATAGTTCAACATACAATTTTGTGCTAAATTAGCATTGAAACATTGTGGAACTTGAAGGTCCAGTTAAGAGCAGAATTCATTATTCACTTCTGTATCGATTTCATTCCCTTCAGACACTAATACTGGCAGTTTGTCTGCTTCACCAGTTTCACATCTAAATGGGTGAAAGCGCCTCCTCCTGTCTACTGTCCTAATCTATTATCCATCCATTTCCACCCTCTACAGATATGACAAGCTTTCAGGCTGCCCTGGGTCCCGGTAAATAGCGTCATATGCACAGCTCTCTAAGTGAGGTCACTGGTCCTTCATGTAGAAAGAGATAATGTTACACTTTTAGGATGTACATTTACTCTTCATATTACAAATTTTTGGAGAGGGTATTCAAACTGAATGTTGAACTAGTGACAGAACGAGCATTCAAGAGGGATGGAGAGATATGGTTGGAGTTACCATGAGGGAACAGATAAACAGGTTCATTTTGCCATTCTAAACAAAATGTTTAGTAATTATGTTTACAGGAAGAAGGCATCCCATCTTTTCCACATTACATGTCATTACATCACAGACGGTAAGATCCAGAATTTTCCATGATTTGTCAGCATTTAATGTAGCACTTCTCTTACATGACATGCAGGAATCCAAATACAGGACACCTGAGAGCTGCACTAAGTATATGCTTGTCATACGTGCACCACTGACTGCACACTCCTATTCAACTTGACAAACGGGCAGTGAAACAATCCTAGTTTAAAAGCGCATGAACTTTACTCTGGTCCTTCATGTGCAAATCCACCGAACCATGCAAGTTCATTTTGCCATTCTAAAATCATTGTTTAGTAACATTACGTGTACATGAAAGTGGGAGGAAGGAAGGATGGCTGGGTGTAGGAAAGGATTACTGAATAATTCAAAAAGAGAACAAGCACAGATGAATCAAGCAAGCTAATGCCTGTCTCACACACAAGCTCTATAAAATGGAGGATGCTACTGTATATCTGTTTTGTTCTGGATTATATATTTGGCAGTGGGCAAGGCAGTGTCTTCAAAAGAAGCAAAACCTTGGGTTACTAGATCAGAGTCAATAGCATGTTGAGGTCTCTCGTCACCTACTTTATTACAACTAAAGACTGTGAGGTTTACAAATTATTAAGTCTGCACCAAGGAATTCATTGTGTATGTAAGGTTTTTGGATCCTACGTTTTTTTTCCGCAGTGCCTCAAAGGTTTAGCCTTTCACCGCCTCACTCTCTATCCACTGCCTTGCTGCCTGTGTCCTCGTTATGAAAAAAGCTGTTCCACTTGGCTTCAGAGTTAACCCTCTGCTGGCTGTTGAGAAAAGAGAAAATGGGTCATGAGTGGGGAAAGGGGATGAATGGGCAGCAAGAAGCAGAAAGAAAGTGGACAAAAAGTCAAAAAAATAATTGGGGGATGAGGAAGAATCAAAAGCACTGTAAAAAAAATGGCTTTTTTTTTTTTTTTTAAAGACAGAAGCTATGAGGCAACGGTAAATACTAAACAGTCTGGAGGAAGATAGAAAGATATCAGAATGACAGTTGATCATAAAAAGTCAATAAAGTCTTTGCAGCATTTCAGCCAAGTCAGACACTGCAGAAAATACCTGTAAGACCTATAACCTTCAAGAAATATACTGGTAGTGCTCTTTCAGAATATTTAGGACGCTTAGCTGGTTTCATTGGTAGGGATGAAAAAAGGAAAGACATTTTATAGATTCTTCAGTCATATTAATCTCCTGATATTACTTTTCAAGGCCGAATTGTTCAGTTCGAGAGAAATGTCCTTTTCAGGGGAATGAGATATATATATATAAATAAATACTCAGGTGAAAAAAGTACACTTCCTGAGTGTACTTAAAGTTCTCTATTTTCATGCACTTATTTTGTACTTAAGTTTTTAGTATATTAAGATAATCTGAAGAGTACTCAACTGTGCTATTTTGAGACACCATAAATATGAACTAAAATGTGCTTTTAACGTACTATGTCTGTATTAAAAAAAATGTATTTAGTTAGCACTTGTAGTATACTGTGGGTTCAAGTGTACTACAAGTGGTAACTAAATACATTTTTGTGTGTATATATATATAAAAGTGTACTTTTTTCCCCCACCTGGGTGGAGACAGATAGATAGATAGATAGATAGATAGATAGATAGATAGATAGATAGATAGATAGATAGATAGATAGATAGTCATAAGACAGATAGATGTCAATAGGTAAATGTCAAAAGATAAATAGATATCAAAAGACAGATAGATAGTCATAAGACAGATAGATAGACAGATGTCAAAAGACAGATAGTCATAAGACAGATAGATGTCAATAGATAAATGTCAAAAGATAAATAGATATCAAAAGATAGATGTCAAAAGACAGATAGATAGATAGATAGATAGATAGATAGATAGACAGACAGACAGACAGACAGACAGACAGAGACAGACAGACGGCTAGGATACCAATTAGAAAAACTAATTGTCAGTGTTAAATTTCAGTGTGCTAAAATACCAAGAGCAGTTTCTTTTAAAATCATTTCATTTTAATTGCATTACTTTCATTTTTTTTTTTTTTTTTTTTTTACAATTATACAGTGGAACATTACAATTTAAAATTTATCTCAAATGTCCTAGGTAACAAACAGGATGGCCATACAAGACATACCGGAAAAAAGACATCTGTATTGTAGATATTAAAAAACGGTAAAATACATTAAATTCAGTACAATCAAAAAATTAAGTTATATTGAAGCACCATGTTAAGAACATATTAAAATAAATATAATGAATACACTGGCTTTTTATAGACCAAGGCAAGGCTTAACACAACTATGTCAAAAACATGTAGGACAGCCCAGGGCTCTCATGTCTGCAACTGTTAAAACTGAGAAGAAGCCAACAAATGCTTCCATCTCTGACATGGACTGGGGAGGGGAAAATAATAATATAAAAAAATAATAATAATAATAATATAAGTCCAGAGGTGATGTCAGGTTTGGGGTCTTGGTGACCTACAGGGCTACAGTACATTATCGTAACAATATTCTATCAAGTGTTAAGCGAGTCTGATTAAGGATCAGCTTCAAAGGACACTAAACATCTCTCTAGAGTAATACAAGTGGTAACTATTAAATTATGCATTTGCCCAATGTACCAAAGCAATACCCAATATGATACAAAAACCCATGAAGCTGATATAGACAAATGTTTAGAGTTAAAAAAAAAAAAAGAAAAAAAAAAAAAGCATCAAATGGCAAAACACATTTGTGCTTGCAAAGTGTGTGTGATTTGTGTGGAAAATGATGGGATGCTATTCAAACACATTTATTTGAATAGCATCCCATCTTTTCCACTTTACGTCATTACATCCCAGATGGCAAGATCCAGAAATGTGTGTGATTTGTAAGCATTTAATTTAGCAGCTACTACAGTTCTCTTACGTGACATGCAGGAATCCAAATACAGGACACCTGTGAGCTGCTCTAAATATATGTCATTATGTGCACCATTGACTGCACACTCCTGTTCAACTTGACAAATCAAAAGCACATGAACTTTGCTCTGGTCCTTCATGTGCAAACCCACTAAACCATGCAATTTGACATAAACGCTTGTTTTCTCTCACATTTGATCGGACACATGTTCTTTTAACAACAGCAATCTAGATAGCGAACTCTGAACAGAAAAGGCTAGGAGGAAATAGAGAGAGTTTCCACATGGTGGAGAACCATATCCCCATCGTGTGGCAAGTCTTATGTACTACAGGATCAACAGAATATCTATTTTCCTTTTTATACTTACAGGAACCACTAGCATGAAAATATTATCTTCTATAATAATGTACTAACAAACTCATTAAATGTAGCATACAAATAGTTAAGCAAGTATGCTAATAAAAATAAGTCTTTAAATATTTCAAGAAAAAAAGTCTTTTGATGCTAAGAACAGGACAATTTCCATAAATCCATATAAGTTTAATGAAAACAAAAAGAACACCTTATTACAATGAAGTTTCAAATAAATAACTTCTTAGCATATCAACAACAGAAGGACGCTATTAATCAGTATATTGTAGGTCCAGATCCACTGTACCGTCAGTCACCACAAGCCTCAGTCTCTTAGGCTTGCGATCCGTTATGGTGGTGTTTTGCGAGTGGGAGGTGGAGAAGTGGAGAGAATTATACGGCTGAGTTCCAGGCTGCCCCTGATGCTGCTGAACCTTTCCACTTTGGCCTCCGTGGACTTTAGACCTACTCACAGAGGGAGAAGGTGTGAAGTTTGAGGGACCACATGCTTCTACAACCAGCCTTCCTTGTGTTCCTGAAGGCTCCATAAGACAATGATAAGTGTAATTTGCAGGTCCTGAACCAGTGTAATTTAAGCTTTCACCATCGCCACTGTACCCCAGAGTCACAGAATGATCTCCGGTGAAGTTCACCACATAAGACTGGTGCGGAGGCTGACTGTGTTCAAAGGTGGTTGACTGAGTTTTAATCAATGGGACCTCATCAATTGAGGATTCTCTGCGTCCCAGATGAGGACTGCTGTGCTGCGACAAAGGAGGTGAAAGGGAGGAGCTGAAGTTGAAATCAGAAGAATCACAGTGAGAAATGTTTGGACACATCTGGTTCTTATTGGGCTGAACAGAAGATACTCCAGAAAGTTGAGTGTTTTGAGTGGGAGCCACAACAGCATGGGGTTTCTCCAATTTTGAGAGTTTGCTTTGTGTTGTACTGTAACATTGAGAACTTTGAGATGAGGAAAATAAATATGTGGAGGGCAGGGATGAATCTTTATCATTTCTTGAGATCTGAGGCTTCATACCTGCAATGTTCTTGAAAGCATTGGTTGTGGTTTTGCTAGAGCTAATGAAATAGACAGGGTGAATGTGATCACCTTGCTGACCGGAATTTGCAGGGTACTGTTTTGAAAGGATATTCTTTGGGCCTTTTTGCACACTTTCAGTAAATCTTGAGAACCCAGAATTAGGACATCTAGCCGAAGAATCTTTTCCACTGTGAGAACTTGATGGTCCGGGACAAGAAAAGATGCTTTCCAGGTTGTTGTGAGATTTTGAGCTGCCTGCAGCCACGGAAATTTGACAAGCATTTTGGCCTACCTCTGATTTTGAGACATTCTTGGGGTTTGGAAAAAAAGGAAGCTTCTTGTCATTGCTACGAAAATGTGCATTACCAGAGCTGAACACACCTGAATACTCGCCAAGTGAGGTTGATTTATTTCCTACGTGAAGGGAATGGAAGGGTGTAACAAGGTTACTCTGAGGTCCAGCACCATGTAGGCTTTGCATTGACTGGTTTGATAGGACAGATTCGGATTTAGCATTTGAGCTATGCAAGTTGAGAGGTCCATGAGTTTTCTCTTTAGCAAGGCCCGACTGAGAGGACTTTGTGTTAACAATGGAATCAAGAAAGTTTAACTTTTTATCCTGAGGATGCAAGCGCGCAGTTGAGTGTACAGGCTGTTTAGCACTTGTAGATGCATTATTAAACATTGTCAGGTCTTTGGGGAGAAAATGTGTTGCTGAATCTTCCTGCACCTGGAGATCTATGGGACTTTTTGACAACTCACCATCAGACAAGTACAGACCTTTCGCAGGGTCTTGAAGAGGAGCAGAACTTGTGGCTGTATTACATAACTTGTCTTTGAAGAGCAGTTGAGGCGCACCAATAGATGAGGATGTGTCAGATTGAGTAAAGACAAGATCAGGGAAGCTTAAATCTTCACCGCTACTAAAGTTACTCACTGGGCTTGGGGATCCTAGGTAAGGGGTCTCTGGATTCCATGCGTCAGTGGGACTTTGGGAGAAGGGGCTGCTGAAGGATCCCGTGTTATGTGGTTCACCAGGACAGTAATCTATCAAAGAGCTTGCCAAGCTGTTTTGTGCAGGCATCTGATCGTAGCTTTCAAGATTTAAACATGGAAAGTCAAGCACATCCTCTGAATAGTTACTAAAGCTGCACTCCGTGGTAAAGGGAGAGATCGGAGGAGACTGGTTCTGAGAGGAAGTTACACTGGTGTTAGTAGGAACACTTTTCTCAGATACCTGTGACTGGCTCAGAGCCTGGAGTTTTGACAGACTTTTATTAATCTGAAACAAATTGTGACTCAAGCAAATGTCATTCTTTCCTTTATTCTCAGTCCGACTAACTCCAGTCTTAAGAGTATTGGAATTGTCTGACGCATGCTCTCTTATATCCTCTTTTGCTTCAATACTCCTACTGACATTACTTACTCCTGTCAGCCCATCATAACAGGGAGAGTAAAGCGATAAAGGTGAAAGAGATAATGGTAGAGGTGAAGTCTCAAAACTCACTGGATCTTTGAAGGTCTCAGTCCCCTTGGTACAACTACGCACTGCCATTATTTGCTGGCACGGAGATGGGTTTTCCTCTTTAACTTTGCTGAGAGGCATCTGTTCCAGTATTGCTGCTGTAGAAGAGACAGATGTTAACCTCTTTGGCTCCCTGTACACAGCATTAATGCTCCCATCTTCATTTTGAACTTCTTTCCACTCCACCTCCCACTTGCCTTCAGCTCTCCTGCACAATCTAATCAGAGGTAACGGTTTAATGTCATCAATGTCCGCTTCAATTTTTGGACCAGATGAGTTTTGTTTGAGTTGTGCATTGGTAACATCAATACTGTCTTGAACAATTTCTTTTGGTGTGCGTTTGCCGTTTTTTTTGTTGAAGCAAACTTTTGATTCTTTTTTTTTCTTAGTTGCACATTCTTTTCTGCAATGCTCTAGCACGTCTTGGACTGCTTTGGTGGCTTTCTCCAAACCTATGCCTTTATCAGCCTCCCCATGACCCCGAATCCTCTCCATTTCTGCATTTAAAATTGAGACAGAATCCAAAATGGCCCTAAAAGGGTCACCTAAAGCCAAGCATTGTTGTGGACTTGATTTGTCCACAACACTTTCTGCTTCATCCGTACTCTCCATTTCCCACTCCTTTCCCCTTTTCCTCTTAAGGCGGATTCTGACATTTAGCCTCTGGTCTTCTTCTGTCTTATCTAAATCATTTGAGGTAGACAACTCATCTCTGATGGCATCTTCTATATTATCCATAATCTCACAGTCCTTAGGTCCTTTAGTTCTTCCTTCTACTCCTTCCTCACTTTTCGCTTGGTTCTTCTCTCTCATGTTGCATTTAACCATTTCTTCATTAATTTTGGATGTTTCACTCTTAAGGTCTTTGATTGTCCTCTCACAAACAGGTACATTACTTGTGCTATTCCTGTATTCAGAAACTCTGACACTGTTTCTTACTGGTCCACGCCGAGCACTCTGAAGACCTTTACAGCATTGTTTCAACTTTGATGAGCCACGCTTTTTGGACCCAACACCAACATTGCCTTTAAGAGTTAAACTTGATTCTGTTAATGTACATTTCAACAATGTTGTCTCCACACTGCTTTCACTTGTCTTAGGTAACAGATTGTCCGAATTAAGTTCTGTGTCGTTACTGACATCTGTACATGGTTTTGCAGGTGCATTAACATCCTGTTCTGGGTCTGTATCAAGTGATTCTCGAAACGCTCGTTTCTTTAAGGGTATACTGCTCTGGGGACTATGATCCAGACAAACCATGGATTGAGGCTCTGAGGAAATCAAAGTGTTTTCTGACTGTCTCACTTGAGTATCTCGACGTACATATGGCTGATCAGCTGCAGCGAGTCCGTGAATAGGGTGCTCATTTCTGTTAAGTGCATCATGCTTGTCCTTTGTCTCTTTGTCAGCAAGTGATAGTGTCTTCAGGTTATCAACTTCTCCATTATCAGTGTAACTGCATGGAAGTTGGTGGTCATCAGCATCTTTATCTTGTTGATTAAACTTGTCACTCAAACTCTTTCTAATATCCTTCAGCAGTACCTTTGCCTCTTTAACAACAACAGTCCTGCTGCCAAAACGTGCCGTTAACACTTTCTTTTTCAAGTAATTTCCTTCTCCCTGCTTCTTGACTCTTTCTTTATCTTGCACCTCAGCTATACCCTCAACATTTGTTTGTTTCTCATCCTTGTCTGCTCTTTTCCGTTTCTTTATAGAATCTTCTGATTTTTGGGGAATTGTGACCTCAACAGATGCAACAGTTAAAATGTTATTATCTTCCTTACCTTCAATTTCACGCTCACTGTGGCCATCCACAAGTTCTTTCACAACAGGATGTGTTTTGCCAATCTCTAAATCACATGTTACTTTTAAGTACTTATCTGCACTCTCCATATTTACTGGTGTGAAATACAACTCCTTTACCCCTTTCTTACCTTGTCTATTGCTTTCTTTGCTCCCATTTAACTTTGTGCTCTGCTGTACTGATGCTGCTGGTGGGTCTGTACCCTTGTCTTGTCTACTGTCTGCCTTCCTCTGACCTGTACTTTCGACTTCTGGTTTTCCTGGGATAGCCACCCTGACCAGACTTACTCTGAGGTAACGATTTGACCCTGAGAGGAAAGAGATAGGACTGTTAAGAGATGGTGAAGACAAGGAGGACGTAACGCTTACAGCACTAGAAGAGACAGACTGCCTGTGGTTTTGCTTGTTATCCCCTGAGGTCTCTGAAGCTACACAAGAACTAACATCACCTTCCCTAGGAGTAATGGAACCATTGATGTGTTTCCCGTCGCCAGCCACTTCCCTGAGGCGATCCCTAAAGACTCTCTGCTGCGCCTTTCTGATCACCATGCTCTCTGTTTGTGATGATTTGTCACTGTTAGCTCCAGCGTCTCCATCAATGTGTACATTTTTATCAGGACACAGTTTACCAGGAGAGATTAAAACAGCATTAGTAATGTCCTTGGACTCAACCTCACTTCCTTTTTTCCCATCTCTGGTCTGCGAGTCAGGGCATTCATTTCGGTCTGTAGACAGTTTAGAGTTCGATTTGATCAGTCTGGTCCTCCTTTTGTTGAATCTGGAGAGTTTAGATCCAGTCCTTGCTCGAAGACTGCTCCAACTACTACGAAGAATATTCCTGGTCCTTGAGGAAATGCCCTTTTGGACAATTCTAACAGAAGATGCATCATTATTACGTCCCTTGGCCTTCATACCGTTTCTTTCATGTACACTGGAAACACATCCAAGAGTGAAGGGTTTAAATCTAATGACAGGTTCTCCATTTAACATTTCTCCATCCTCACCCTTTCTCTCCTCTGGTCCATTTATGTTAGCACTGCTGGCAGTTGGAGAGACAAATTTACTGTTCTTTGTGATCCTCTCTGGTTTTGGTCGCTCTCTCTCAATTAGGTAGAGCAGGGCCCTTTCTTTGCTCAAGGGGTCCTTACAGCTTAATAGGAAATTTGTGCTGTGTCGATAGAGGCAGATGCTCAGCTCCTTTAGCTTGAGGTGAGAAAAAGATAAGAGGTTTTGTGTTCTCTTTTCCACCTGTTTGCAATGCTCCTCCCTCCTCCGTCTATCAGTCTTTCTCATCTTGCTCAAAACAAGGGCGTTCCGCTTCGTCCGTTGGGAAAATGTATTCCTCATTGGCAAGACTGACAAAGAATCAAATGAGAAGAACAGACAGCCAGAGTTAAGTGGTTGATAATAGTGAGATTAGTTGACAATACTAGCTTTTTCACCAGATTATTAGGAAATTGCATGTAATTATATCCTTTGTGACTGTACACTCAAAACACATACATTTTACTCTGGGACACAAATAATATAAGAAAAGAAAATGTGAATGATATAACAAGCATACCCGAGTTTGATACAGTGAGAAATGGCTTTGGAGTGCCATTTCCCCTATTCCTGTTAAGCCTTAGATCGGTCTCTCTGAACTCATATTTCTGTCCTGAAGGATCCCCGGAGCAAGCCTCATCTGTTAACTGGTCTCTCTTCTTAAATGATCCCTCCCCTCTCCTGCATAGATTGGCATCATTAGACTTGTGATAAAAGTATATTTAAAAGGCTTTTAAATGGATTTCTGTCATTAGAAACCTAACTGACATTAAAAACTTAATACAGCTCAAAATAATTACATGCATCCATTGAGATAATTATGCATCATAGATCTAACATCACTAAAATATCAATAGCAGATGGCCTTAAAGCAGTATTAACAGATTTACTCTCACCTCTCACACGTGCAACATTCACACATTTCATTATTCTCCCCAAAAAAGCTGTCCCCATAGTAACAGGTAATCTCTTCCCCTGGTGAGATGGGCCGCACCACTTTTACACAAGCTCCATTCTTATCTCCCGGGACAAACTAACAGGAGGAACAGAAACAAACATTATGAGCAAATTACTTTTCAGTATAAACTGTTTGACTATAATTCATTTAGTCATATGCCAGGAAACAAGTAAAACAAATTAAGTAAATGTAATTTTTTGTTGTAATAAAATAATATTGAAATGTAATAAAGATTTCTGTGGAAACTGATGCATTATGTTCAGGATTCTTTTACTAATAAATGTTTTAAAAGAACAGCATTTATTTGAAATGGAAATCTTCTGTAACAATATAACCGCTTTACAGATACTCAATATCAATTTATTGCATCCTTGCTAAAAAGTATTAATCTTACTGACTTTTGAACAGTAGTGTATTTTTTCTATATACTTCTATGTATAAATTGTTGTCTACATTTATGACTACAACGACCCAGACTTTTAACAAAACATTAAAAAAAACAAGTTAATGATTAAAAAAAATAAATAAATACAGAGAGAGAGAAAAAGACAGGTGTCATATATACACCACATACAAACAGATAATATTAAAAATGAGCTAGGTTTAAATGTTTATTTTTTTATCTGTCAAAATAATGGACCGTGCTTGAAATTATCTGTCCGTTTTTTCAAAAACATGTATATGACAGAATAATTTAACACTAGCTTGGTTAAAAATATTGATTTCTCAATTTTAATTGATTCCCGATTTGATCAAAAGATCGATTCTTGGGATTTAAGAATCAGTATTGGTTCGTCCATGCTGTTTTCAGTTGATGAATGAATAAAACTTTGTAGTGTGCCTCCCATCCAATAAATCACAATAAGCTTTGTGTTTTGCTACTTTTGATAAGAAACAAAGTCTCAGCTTTAAAATTATGTTAATTTTATAAGATTAAAAAATATATATACCGTTTTGGTATTTAACTCCAGAGAGAAGAATTTTGCAAAAGATGTGCACTTATTTTGCATATTCATTGTATTTGTACTTAGCCTGTTTTTCAATGTCTGAATACATCCGTCATGTTTTTATGACAGCCATCATTTAATTGTTTATATAACTTGAGTAATGTACCAACCCTCTATAGTTTACAAAATTGTTTTTTTTTTTCCTTTGAGAAAAATGTCCATGTACTGTATTGATACATACACCAATTAATCGATATATAATATATATAAGTATATATTATATATATATATAAGTAAAATTAAAATCCAAACTGAATCAAATCGCAAGTTCCTGAATTCAAAATCAAATCGAATTGCTCATCCTACCATATGTCTCCATGTCAATGCTATATATCCAAGTAATCACTTCTGCTTGTATTGCTATCATTGGTAGGGGTTGTCATGATACCAGCGGTTCAATAAATCCATACCAATATCAGTGAAATGTCATGATTCTTGAAATCATTTTTGATACCATAGTAAGGAGTGTGTTCAGAAGCACAGTTTTTGCTATTTGAACAGATAATACATTAAAGCAATATAGGGCTGCACGAAAATATTGAAATATCACAAATGTACATATTGCGATATGCATATTGCAACAGCATGCGATATATGAATGATTTTAATAGGCTACTACAAAATGCTGTGAAAAGTCCAAGTTTTAGGTCAACGCATATAGCAGTGAATAGACTGGGCACGTGACTTACTAATGTGACTTGCTTGACATTAAAAGAGTTATTAACTGCAATAAGTTGCGGAAAACAACTCCTTGTGGTCTCGTGCTGTCTGCTGTCTGACACACACAACCGAAGCGCGTGCACAAGCCGCCTCTCTGACATCCCTTCAGTTCTCTTTCGCGCCTTATTGCACTCGAGCGGTCAAATACACACACTGTTATGTCAAAATATCTGTCTTGGTGAGTATTCATGTAAACACAGTCGGTTATGACTTAAGTTAACATTATCAGTTGGGAAAGAAATCGGATACGTTTCAGTAGGATCCGTGGCCATACATTAGGTCTTAAAGGGACAGCAGCTAATAATAATAAACCTGCTCCTGTCTGCGAAACAACAAAAGATAAAGAGAAATTCACTCACTGCTCTTGACTAAATAACTTCTGTAGCTTTATTATGAGCAATGTATTATCAATGTATATTTAATTAATGTAAAGACTATGCAGTGTTTTAGATTTACATTTGATCATTCAGTTTCTGTATTGTTTCTTACTTGAATGCTATTTCAAGTAAGAATTTGTCCTACTGTATTTGTCCTATTGTTTGTAGTTCTTATTTTTTAATAACAAAAGCTAAAATAACAGAAATAACTAATCATTTACCGCTAGTTTTTAGGCGTTTTTGTTTACCTGGATGTTCTTGATTTTAAGATTTAGGTTGATATAACTATATACAGGGATGCAAACAGGTAAGGGGTAAAAAGGTGAGAACATTGCGTAGGGTGGGGGCATGATATTTGCTTTACATGCTCAATTGTAGTTACGTTAAGGTTGTTTAAATTTATGTTTTATTACCTTATATGTGCAAAACTGTAATTTTGCAGTTTGGAATTACTGGAGCAGTAATAATATTAGGAGTTTCACGGTTTTATCTTTTGAAGTTCCTAAAGGTTTTACCAGTTTTCATAATGTTAATCAGTTGAAAATGATAATCGCCACTGGGACATTATTTATTTATTTATTTATCATAGAGCATCGTTCTTTGCTTTATGAATATGCAGGGCAATCTGAATCTGTGGTTTGTCTCATTTGCAAACGAATTGTGTTGCTTTAAAAATACAGATTACAACGCATTCACCAAAACCATATGTTTTGTATTGATTTACCATCTAACGAAGTTATCATAGTTGGTTAAATTAAGTCGGTGTGCCACCTGCACTTTTGGGTGAAGTGTAGGTTGGTAAAGAACGTGCAAAATGGCCTTTTTGATAGAATAATCGTGATTAATAATCGTGATCATAATTTTGAGCAAAATAATCGTGATTATCAGTTTAACCATTATCATGCAGCCCTACCAGACCGTATGCGCAGATCTATTGTGACTCCTTTACAGAGGACTTTAACGCATTAATTGTATAAATGTACATTTGTGCTGCACGATACGCTACATATATACAGGATCTTTATAAAACCAAGCAATTAAAAATATTCCCCACGAAAGCAAGAGTAATAACTTAGTGTCTTACCTTACAGTTGGGTCTGCAGTCTTCTCCAAACAACAACAACAACAACAAAAAAAAGCACAATCAGATCACATACTTTACCAAAGACCACATTTTAAAAAAAATTAAATATTATTGATGAGTATAAGTATACAGGCTCTCTCACCATGATTAATGAAGGCAGCGGGCCCTAGCCAAAGCTGAGCACATCTCTTGCGCGTTGAGTACATGACACTGAAGTCATTCACTCCTGCTCTTAGCACGGCACTATCCTCAGGGCTTAACTCAGCTATACAGCCCTGCAGTACCTCCACCCTTTCTCCCACAAACCTGGAGAATTTAACATCATCATATCCTCAAATATGGTGGTTAACAAAATTAAAAAGTAGACCAATGTTAACATTAAATGTTAAGTTTATTTTTATAGCACTTTATACAATACAGATTGTTTCATAAGCAGCTTTACATTGATCAATAAGAAAATAATGATCATTTAATTATCATTAAATCATTATTATTATATTTTATGATAAAACATTTTTTTAAAAAGTGTTTCTAACCAGTGCCGGGTGGATGTGATTTTGGCTCCATTAGTCTCAGAGGAATAGCGGTTACACGGCTCAATGTTCACTCCGCTGTCCAACAGAAAAGCTGTCATATAGCGATACATCTAAAGAAAAGAGATAAAGTTAAAGTAGTTTTTAAAGCACACTGCAACATTCATAATTACCATACTTTGAATAAAACTAATGCTGTGCACTGCACTTTATTCAGACCAAATTCTAATAACTTGCATTACAAAAGCCAAGCCCTCACAGACACGACACCACACTCAGAACGTTTACTACTGGAGTGTTTGGAGATTCAATTTCAGGGAGTAAAATGATGGTAGAGCATAGTAGGTACATTTCTGTTGTCTTTCTTAGGGCAAGGTATCAGTGCAGATTTCCCAAGTCGATTCAATTCCAATTCACAAGCTCTCGATTCAATTTCATTTTCTGATTCATTCTGTACATTTACAGTATCATTCAAACATTTGGGGTCATCAAGATCTTTTTATATTTTAAAAGTTTTTAAAAGGAATTAATTTCTTTTTTCAAAAAAAAAAAAAAAAACTTTTAAAAAGTAGTGTATTTTTGGTCCATTTAGCTTTTTATGAAAGAGACTCTCCCTCAGTTAATCCTATAAATTATACAGGGAACACACACACACAGCTTATAGTATGTATATATGTATGTATGAATGAAATGTCTTCTCTAATCTACTATAAATGTGTGCAGAGAGACTGTACTCATCAAGATAGCAGACAAGTGATCCAGCAAAGACATTTTGAAGTAAAGGCAAACCAATGTTACAACACTAAACACAAAAACAGCTACACATTCAAAACTCTTCGTGCATTCACACATTCCTATGTTGTGATGATGATGACACGTACAAACAGATAAGGTAAATGTTAGAGATTTTTTTGTTAGTGTGATCTGCCGATATCGATTTTTGCAGATTCCGATTTTCTTTCTAAGAACTATAATACAAAAATCTACTTTTCTTCAACGCAGTTTTATTTTCATAAAAAAACCCACAAAAAAAAACAAGTAAAAAGTCAATAATAAAATAAGAACAAATAAAAAAAAAAATTGCAAACAACAGTACAAATAAATGCAACAGAATAAAGAGAGCTATGAAACTAAGTCTTTCAGGTTAAGTAAGTTTTTATTCAGGTAAGAAATACTACAGAAATTAATATGTTAGAATCCAGTATTATTTTACATTGGTTACCTTAATTTCTGTATTCTTTATTGTAAATATTAAATACAAATTTATTCTTACCATTAAAGTTATAAAACGTCAAGAGTCAAGAGTTTCTTTGTCTTTTGTTCTTTAAATAACATGACAGACAGCAGCAGGAATATTGGACTGCTGTCCCTTTAAGAGTTCATGAACGGACCCAATACTGTTACACAACATGCGTTCTCTTTCTTAGCTATTTAACGATCCAAAACTGACTGTGTTTATCTGAATAATCGCCAAGACGGGCATTTTGACATAATTTTGTATGTATTTGACCATTTAAGCGCAGTAAGACACTTATTTTAGTACTTGCTGTGACTGTTTGACTTCTGTCTCTGTTTGAGATTGAGCGTGGCTTGTCCACTCCACTAATATAGATCAGTAGTGCGCACGCTTCTGGTGTGAGCGCGAAACCTGTGGGAATGACTAAAATTGTGCGCAATACAAGCACTATTTAACCGGAGTGAGAGAGAGGAGGGGCCCGCGCGGGTGTGTGTCACTTTGCCGTCTGAGAAGAGAGCAAGAATGCGCAGCTGACGTTATTGCCTGTGCCGCTGGTAACAAAGGGATCAGCTCGGAAGCGGTAAGAAGTGAGACTGATCTCTAGTGAACGTTCACCAATTCTGGATAACATAACATACTCACATGCTGCTTTAACAACTCCTGTCGGTGTGAACCCAGCTCAGTGAAATAGCCACTGACCCATTCCCCATCCAACAGAGCATCAAAGGTGGCCTGGAAGTCATGTGTGCGTTTGAAGCGCAGAAGGGTCTCTCTGAGGTAGCCCCATCGCCGGATCTCAGGGGGAGGACTTAAAACATGCATAGAATGAAAAAAAACCCCAAACAATTATAAATGGAAGAAATCAACTAAAATCTAATCAACTTCAAATAAACTACAGTTCAAAAGTCTGGGGCTTTTTAAAAAGAAATTAATACTTTTATTCAGCAAGAACACATTAAATTGGTCAAAAGTGACAGTAAAGACATTCATAATGTTACAGAAGATTTAAAAAAAAAAAAAAGTGCTTCCACAAAAATATTAAGCAGCACAATCATTTTCAGCATTAATAATAGGAAATGTTTCTTGAGCATCAAATCATATTAGAATGATTTCTGATCATGTGACACTGAAGACTGTCAAAGGAAAAATTATATTTTATAATTTATTCAAATAGAAAACAGTTATTTTAAATTGTAATAATATTTCACAATAGTACTGATTTACTGTATTTATCATCAAATAAATGTAGCTTTGGTGAGCATAAGAGGCTTCTTTCAAAAGCATGAACCTGAAAAACTGACCCCTAACTTTTAAACAGTTGTCTATTGCTGTATCCCAATTTGCCTACATGTTGCCTACACGATGTCCTAAAAGCATGTACTGTTTTAGTGAAGAAAAAGTACATACTTTTGAGTGTGTAGCAGAATAGTAAGCAAGCCCTGAGTCATACTACTTCAACAGACAGCTCTGTCACTTATTTATGTGCATCCTGTCACCGTTTAAACTGCCCTGTCAGTCATCTTGTCACAGTTAAAATCCTCCAAATTCAATTTAATTTAATTTCCTGCCATATCTGAGAGAAATGTAGTAGCATGTTGATCTGCCAGTCGCTTAATGTGGAGAACCCTCCTCAGTTAATAACAAAACGTATCTTTATAAAAGTTCACAATGCTGTTACAGATGAAATATAATGTGGATAACATTGAATAAATATCTTGGTAACACTTTATTTTAGGGTCTTTTAACTAGTTGCTTATTAGCATGCATATTAATACAATATTAGCTATTTATTAGTACTTACTAAGCACATATTAATGCCTTATTCTGCATGACTATATTCTACATTCTTAATCCTACCCAATACTAAACTTAACAACTAGCTTACTAACTATTAATAAGCAGTAAATTAAGAGTTTATTGAGGGAAAAGTTGTAGTTAATAGTTTATATGTGTTCCCTATACTAAAGTGTTACCAATATCTTTTCATCAGGTTAAATACTGATTATAAATCACTCAAACCCCTTTATCTAAACCTCTCTACTACTTACATATCCATCATGTTTGTAGTTTTTTTTAACACTTTTTATTCAAGTTTGTAGTTCTAATCGAATCCTCGTCCAACACGCAATGGGTTGTGGGCAATATTAGCTGTCAGAGTGTGCACGGATCTGCACTTCGGATTGTAACTGGAAGAAGTAGACCATATCTTTGGAACCCTCATTTCAACAAACTACGATTTGGGACACACTAATTCTAATTTAAAATACTTTTCAGGGATAGTATGCGAATTGGGACACAGCATATGTTTTACACATTACTATGTAAAACAAACAGATTACAGTTCAGGTTTTATTATTTATCTCTGTATATGAAAATACTATCAGAATAACAAAACAAAAATAGTTTTTCTTTAAATACTGTGCATGAAATCTGTCCATCTTGTACACAGCAGTAGCACAAAAGAGTAGAGCTGAATAAGTACCTTATGTTCATCTTATGGGTGCTGAACCCCAGTAAGGGATCCAGCACCAGACTCGTGGCCAGATCATCTGTCTCACAAAGCTCTCTCACACTCATTCTATAAGATCCCTCCATGGTCGCCCACCATCAACATGCTGGAACAAAATGAAGCTGGTGAGTTACACATTCAAACGGCTGCAGGTCATTCAGCACAAGCATAAAGTATAAAAAAGAAGGAGAGCAATGGTAATTTTTCCTCTCAGACTGCTACAAATATAACTTCATCTTACTGTAAAAGAAATGTATTTACAGTGGTGTCCAATAATCTGAGACCACTAGTGAAAATATTTCCATTTTAAACAACTTCTTTATTACAAATGATATTATTATCACAATTTGAATGAAAAGTGATTTTTTTGCCCTAATGACAGCAGAGGTCAAGCAGTGCAAATTCGAGTTCTGTGTAAAACCTGATCATGTTATCCAGTATGATGTGAGAGCATGTTCAAAAGAGTATCTTGGGCTTCAATGCAAGCATCTGACAATCTGTACTAAGCCAGATGATCAGTGCCACAAATCTTTTTTGATGTGCATTTTTTAGAGACCTAGAAACAGAATCTGAAATACGGGTGGGCGATATGGCAAAAATATCATATCACGTTTTTTTTTCAGGAAAATCATGATTCACGATTTTATCACGATTCTTCATGTTGCTTTTACTATTTTGCAAGTGACTGAGTATTACAGCCAAACTAATTTCCCTATTTTAAAATATATACAAATTATAAAATAAAAAAAGAATGGCAGACATTTAAGCCAAAGTGGAGAAGATGAAAACATCTTTGTCAGTATTTTATCTTTGTTATTAAAAAATTTGAAAAAGATAGGCTACACATTATACAAATGCATTATACATATTATACAAAAAATAATAAATTATTATAATAGCACACAAGTAATAATGCTTTTTTTTTAGCTACAGTAGGTGTAACAGTAGCATTCAAGTAAAAAATTAAATGAACAAATATAAATATAAAAATAAAACACTAGACCTAACTTAATATAAAGTTTTATAAAGTTATAAAGTTGTAATTTTTTAGGGATAGCTGGGGATAGTTACCACAAAAAAAATTGTCATAATTTACTCTCTCAAGTTGTTTTAAACCCTAATGATTTTTTTTTTTCTTCTGTTGAAAATAAAAGTTATTTTGAAGAATGTGGGTAAATCAGACAGTTGCTGGTGCACAGTGACTATGTGTTTTTCCTACTATGGAAGTCAATGGGGACCAGCAACTGTTTGGTTACCCACAATCTCCAAAACAAGAACAAAATTGTTCTAATAAATTAATACAGGTTTGAAACAACATTACAGTTAGTAAATAACAACAGAATTTTCATTTTTGGGTGAACTATCCCTTTAAGGACAAGCAGCAGCATGGTTAATATTAGGCTGCTCTGTCACTTTAAAGACCTTCATGTATCTCTAATATACAGCCATGCATCCAATTTTCTCTCAAACATTTACTTCCACTTTAGACATAACCAATTGTTTATGTAAATGTTGTGTGTATTTGACAGTATTAGAACAATCAGTCTCGAAAGATAACTTAGTAATCAGGCGCTGTTTGCCAGGCTTTTAGTGCCTGTGCACTAGACTTCCACAAATGTAAGTATCCTTAACTTATTTGCAGTGAGAAACACTAGACTGTAATATTGCATTTATTACACAGTGTTACTGGGGGTACTGTAACAGTAGTTGTGGTCAATAACATTTAAAATATTGATAACCCATTGTATAATAGCACACATCAAATTATTATAATAGCACACAAGTAATAATCTCACTAACTTTAATACTGAATTCTGAATAGTTCATAACCTGAATCTAGAAGAACTGTGGCAATATGTTCAAGATGCTTGAAGAAACCTACCTCGAAAGCTATCTGAAAAACTATGTACAAGTGTACCTGGACAAAAGCTGTTTTAAACGCAAAGATCAGATCAGATGTGTGGAGCATACCGGCTGTTGACAGACTCATTGTGCATACTAAAATATCACTGGATTATTACAATTATTGACAAAAGGAATGTTTGGAAATGTAAACTGATATTTCCTACTGACACACTACAGCAAAAGATGTAAATAACTGACTTAAAACCATTTTTGGTGAAAATACCAAAGTGCCTTTTTCAGGATTTTTGATACACAGAAAGTTCAGAACAGCATTTATCTGAAATAGAAAGCTTTTGTAACATTATCACTACCGTTCAAAAGTTTGGGGTCAGTAAGTGTTTTATTTGGAAAGAAATTAAATATATTAATACTTTAATTCAGCAAGGATGCATTAAATTGGTCAAAAGTGACAGTATAGACATTTATAATGTTGCAAAAGCTTTATATTTCAGATGAATGCTGTTCTTTTGAACTTTCTATTCATAAAATTGTACACAACCGTTTTCAACATTGATAATAAATGTTTCTTGAGCAGCAAATCAGCATATTAGAATGATTTCTGAAGGATCATGTGACACTGAAGACTGGAGTAATGATGCTAAAAATTCAGCTTTGACATCACAGGAATAAAATTACATTTTAAAATATATTCAAATAGAAAACAGTTATTTTTAAATTGTAAAAACAGTTCACAATATTACTGTTTTTGCTCTATTTCAATCAAATAAATGAAGCCTTGGTGAGCAGAAGAGACTTCTTTTAAAAACATAAAAA
The DNA here is from genome assembly GCA_037101425.1 of Elopichthys bambusa. Taxonomy (NCBI): domain Eukaryota; kingdom Metazoa; phylum Chordata; class Actinopteri; order Cypriniformes; family Xenocyprididae; genus Elopichthys; species Elopichthys bambusa. The sequence continues at coordinate 20,567,398 of CM074435.1, forward strand.
TCTTACTGTCCAAAAACTTTTGACCGGTAGTGTATATAAACCAAATTATATATTAATTCACTGTTACCAATTAAAAATTTCTTTAACAAGACATCTTGATAAATGTATTGGTTGAATGTAGCATTTTGCATTTAGTAAACGTACAAATCCAAATTTACTTACAGTTCAGAGAATCTAAAAGTCTGAAAGCATAAGGTTAAGGTTCAATTACTTTTTTTTTTTTTTTTACAGTGCATAAACAGCAGAGGAGCAAAAAAAAAAAAAAAAGTCTGGCAAAGCAAAAATGTACCATTCTTATTTCCTCAGGAAGAGACTCTAGTTGGCAAATGCTGAATAAAATGTCATCGATCTAACTTGTTTATGACAGAAGACATTTAGTGTTCATTGCAAGTAATTGACCGAATTTACATATATTATTGTACACTGCATTGCATAGTGTCTGTATTGTAACCCTGCTGATTGTTGTTGCAAGCAAATTTCCTCCTCTGGTGGATTAAAATACGTATAACCTTTCTCTGCGCTGACAGGTCGGGAGTCGCACTACAAAGCAGCTATTGAGTCTGAAAACACTTCAACACTTGAGTTGTAATCGACTTCGAGTAGTACGCTACGCGAGCGTGAAAATAAGAGCGTGTAAACACCAGCCCAGAAAGACCTGAGCCCAGTCGACGATCTACAAATCACAGCGGCGAAAGAAAATGAAAGTCAAAATTGTTTTTAAAAAAAAGGGGAAAAAAAGGATCAGATTATAGTAAATAACACATTTCGCGACATGCTCTCACGGTGATACCCTCATCTGTCATCGAGCACGTTTGATCGCGCCAATTAGTTGTTATTAAACAACACACCTGACTAGAGGTAAAGGGGTAATTAATTTTGCCAATTCATAAATGCTGATTATTACTGGTCACAGGTGCGAGGGGCCATATATTCACTTTCGTGGGAGTCGAGTTAATGGACTTCATCCCAAACCACCGAGGTCCGGTTAGCTCACTGGACAACATAGGCAGACCCACACGGTCCAATTTGAATCTCATGAAAAACATGGTATATTCTTCATTTTGAACATTATATGATTTTCAAAGGCGGCGCGAGCATATCCATGTAGTATAATAAGCAGCCCATCATATTTACCTGACGGGCTTTCCTTCAAATTTCTGGTCGATTTGTCCGTAGTGAAATTCGCCTGAAAGCTAGCAGGCTAGCTCTTCCTGTTGGCTACGAGCGCTGCAGCCATCTGCTCCTGTTGTACCCATATTCCATGATTTTAACGTTTGTGCTGCGGATATATGATCATAAATCCAAAAATTGACAGTCCAGTTGAAATGATTCGGGAATTATACTAGCATTAATTTTTCTATACTGCGTTTGTTTTCGAACGTAGAAGTCTCGTCCAGGAGTCGAGATGAATTCAACCAATCCTTGACAACCATGGTCGCGTTCCTATTGGTTAGTGTGATTAGTGGCCGGGATCTCGGCGTTATTCACCTCATTCTATTAGCCGGTTAAGTTACACGGCGTTGAGACTGACCTATAGGAGTGCAGCTGTAGAAAATACCAAACGCTTCTACCATTCAGTGCTCGATAAAGAAACTCCGCTCCCCGCCTCATTTCTGTAACCGTGTCCTGTTGACCTCCTCGAGTTACGCAATTAAACAGCAGTCTGTTTGTTAGGCAAAATGCATGTTTGATGGGATTAAGATTTTCTGGTTCTGCTCAGTAGATTTTTTTTTTTTTTTTTTTAATATTCATGACTCCCACTGTGTTCTTTGTGCTGTCTAAATGTAATATTTAAACGTCTTTGTACTATTTGCTGTGTTGCACATTGTCTCAAAACAATAAGCACTGGCTTTAAATCTTTTGTAAATGCTATTTAAGCTCCAGTTATCATTTAAATACCCAAATTAGGATATCTAATTTTTTTAACCAACATGTGCATAACTCACAAGTTTCCTAAACCTTTTTCCATGGGTTTAGGATAGCTGTTGTTTTATCCAACAGTTCTCAGCTGAGAGTACTTTCAGGGTGGAACATATTTTGTAGAAATAAAAACAAAACAAAGCACTTTACTTAGGTTATTCAGAAATTGTATGTTTAAAAAAAAAAAAGCTTGGTAACACTTCACAATAAGGTTCATTGGTTAACTTTAACATTACTAGAGCATTTATTATTCTTTGTTAATGTTAATTACAACATTTACTAGCACATTATTAAAATTGAGAGTTGTATTTGTTAATATTTTAATTTCATTTAATTCACTGCAAAGTAACAAACTATGAACAGCTGTTTTTTATTAACTAACGTTCTTAACTAACGTTAATAAAGATTAATAAACACAGTAAATGTATTGCTCATGGTTAGTTCGTGTTAGTTAATACATTAATGTTAACAAATTACCCTTATTGTAAAGTGTTACCAAAAACATTAAGCTGGATCAACTTTAAAAAACAAGGTTTGTCATTTTTTCAATTAGTCTAATTTCCTGAACGACACCCTACTTAGAAGTTAAAAATCTTTCACATTAAAATGACCAATTATTAAAAATATAGAAGGAATATCAAAGCAGCCAGTACAAATACACTTTTTTGTTTTATTTTTGTTTCCAGTAGCTGAGAAACAGGATTTGTGGTTGGAAATCAAATTGCATTGAAAAAGCAAAATTGTGAGACCTTTTTTTGTTTGTTTGTTTGTTTTTTTCTTGAAACCTCTAATTGGCTTATTTCTACTTATGGTACAGTTGAAATAATGTACTACAGTGCGTTAAGGAAAAACATCCCTGATTGCTTTATAAGAGAAAGAAAACAAATTACATCTAAATATCCTGCTCTCTATTAAGTAAAACAAATAAAAGTACAATTATATATTAATAAACAACAATAACTCTATTACTAATAAACTCTTAATCTCAGTGTTGCTGCAAAGCAAAATGTGCACAATCTACCAGCCTTGCTGAGGAGATCAGAGATAATAGAAAAGCCATCAAACAAAGGAAATACATTAATTTTTTTTCTTTTTTTCTTTTTTTGACGGCACACATACTCCATTCAAAATCCCCCCCAAACATATACAAGATCTATCAGAAGAGAGCGATATTATGACTATATATTATGGTTATGATATTTGATTTGAATCTGACCATAAGATGCTTGATGAGGAATGGCATAGATTTCTCAGTTACGTTGCCACTGTGTTCTGTATATGAAAGCCAGTTCTGTGATGCAGGAAAGCAATTAGTGTGTGTAGGAGTGCGGTCACTAAATCCATCTATTACTCATTACTCTAATTTTTCAGGGCTAGTCTCCTATAGTGGCTAAAAAGGTTACATCAGCAATGAAACAATTATGGGATTTTCTTTGAGCATCTAAAGCATAGTTAACCATAGATAATTTTTATTTTATTTTGTTTTTTTAAAAAACTAGGCCATCATAAGTTACATCAGAGGTGTGCAGTCCTGCTCCTGGAAGGCCATTGTCCTGCAAAGTTTAGCTCTAACCCCAATTAAACACACCTGAACCAGCTAACCAAGGTCTTACTAGTAGGTATACTAGAAACTTCCAGGCAGGTGTGTTGAGGCAAGCTGGAGTTAAATTCTGCAGGACAGTGGCCCTCCAGGACTGAGTTTGGACACCCCTAGTTTATATATTTTTCATATTTTAAAAAGACATTTAATCTACATGCTTAACCAAAGATGACCTGCTTGATTTAAACAATTTTAGATGTTGCTACACTGCTTTAAATTACAAAACTATTAATCTCAGAACATATATATAGCAGGCCACTACAGGGAGAGGGGGAAAAAAAAACTAATGTCAGTGTCTTTGAGCCAGCAGAGGACACCATTGTATTGCAATATTCTTATCCCTTATGAACAAGTGTTTTGTAAAATGCGCCATCTGCTGGAACTAGTGATATGAGTTTGAGGCAAACAAAATTCTTAAATCCTAATTACAGTAGCAACTCCTCTGAGATTTAAATGGATCAAACTTTAAATCCTGTCTGGCAACTCAAAACACACAGTTTGAAATGGAGGGAGGGGAATGAAAAGGACAACAGATCTCTAGAGGAAAGGGACAAGTTGAGCTGGCAAAGCAAGATCCAGGAGCTGAGTGTGACACCCAGTGCTTTAAAACCCAGATAATGCTAACTGCTAGCAAAAAGTGAAAAAAGAAAGACAGACCAATAGGACAGATAAGAGTAATGTTTGCATTATTAAAACTGTCAGAAGAGAAAAGCATAATTGGAAGGCAAAGGGGAAGAGACTGAGTTTACTGTTGAGAGGAAGCAGACAGAGAGAAAGCGGCACCAAGCAGGTTGGAGACAAACAGAAAGTGATTAGGTGCACAATCTCAGTCCTTCTCAGCAAATGTCAACTTTGGTCAACCCTAAAAGACTACATTCAATCCACTTTAGTTAAAAATAAAAATAAAATAAGTACATAAAAAGATAGAGAACAGGACAGATTCGCAACAGTAAACTTACACCTGAGGAAGAGAGTCGTAACTTTGGAGAACGGGACACAGTAAGATAAATAGTACAGGATGTTTAAATAAAGTTCTCTTTATTGATAATTGTCTTTCAAAAAAAGACACTAAAAAAAACACACATAGTAAGCAAAGAATTTCAAAGCTTTTGTTGTGATCCATCTACAAAAAAAGTAAAAAGTTCCAACATGATTGATTGTTTTAAATCACTGGATCTCTAAATGGAAGTTATGCACCTGTGACAGTCTCTCTCTACCTCACGCTTTCTCTGCACATCCATTCTCCCTGCGTGTGTGTGTACATTTATCACATTTCACCCAGACTGGCTCTCTAACTAATGCAGGATGTGCAAGTTCTGTTTAAAACAATGTAGGAGGGTGTCAGGACATAAACAGTGAGGGGGGACTTCACCCGCACCTCTCGACCCGCCCCCTTTGACCCCTCTGTCCGTCTCAATCTATCCCAGAGCCTGGCTGGGTGTTCAAACAGAGACTTCGTCGGAGGCTCCCTGACAGAGACAGGTGGAGAGATGGGGGCAATGAGCGGTGGAGGGGAAGGGAAGGATGGGTGGAAAGACAAACACGAAGAGCCTAACAAACGTAACCAATGCGCACACACGCAGTTTCATATATAAACACACATTTGTAAAGTTACATGAAGAAAAAAAAAAAAGAAAAGGAAAAAAAAAGATAAAAAAGAAAAAAGGACTTCAACCCTGGGTACTGTTTTGCTTTATAGCCGTTTGGAGACGGAAAGAAAGAAGGGAGGTAGAGAAAGAGTAGGGTGAGAACAGGGAATTTTCAGGAGAGACGACGTTGGGGGTGGAGGGGTGATCCAGCGGGTGTTATTTCTTGGCTTTTCCACCCTTGGCTGAATTTCGCGGCGGGGTGACTGGACGTCCTGAGCCCATTCCACCTCCTCCACCGTAGTACAGCTTCTTATCAGCTGGCTTAAGGATCTGAGAAAAAGACAGGACGAGTGTAAGCAACGGCGTACGACAGCTAACAGACTTCCAAATATAGACACGTCCTCCCACAGAGAGAGCTCTCCAGTACATATAAGCTCTGTTCCAATACCTAGTGAGCTACCTACATAGTAATGTAATGGTACACAGAAGTCACAGTCCAGTACATACAGTACCTCGGTTTTGGGGTCACGGTTTGGTAAAACTAACTAACTAACTTCTGCCTCAAACCCCTAATTACTGCTTATTAAGGTTAAGTTTATGTATTGGGTAGGATTAAGGTCATGCAGAATAAGACATTAATATGTGCTTTATAAATACTAATATCTTAGTAATATGCATGCTAATAAGCAAATCGTTAATAGTGAAGGTTAGGGTTCAAGTGCAAAACTAAAGTGTTACCTGAAAAAGCAACAAATCCACAATGCTAGGTTTATTTTTACTTATTTTTTTAAAAAGACAGTAGTGCAAATTACAGTTTGTTCCACCTAGTGGCATTTAGTCCCCTAGTTTATACAGCACATCCTCCTTTAGTGTACTAAGCAGTAAACAGAATGCACACTTGCATGGGTCATTTTTTTTGCAGGGCTGATAAAAATAAAAAGTATCAATTAGCTACAAAACTGGAAATCATCTTGTGTTATTAAAGTACAAAACAAACAATAATGAAAAATAAAACTTGTGCATTAGGAATGTTACAATTTGCACCATTTAAACTATTAAACATTCAGAGCTTAAGCCAAACCCTACTTAATTTTCCATGTTCCACTCCATTTCATGCACAGTAGAGGGCACAAGCCTTTCAAAGTATTCTCCCTTGTTATTGAGAACAAAGACTTATTCAACGAATAGTTTTCAAGCGGTCATTTGCACATGCGCCATTCTTCTGCTCTTTTTCCTGTTGTGCCAGTTAGCGAACTGTGTTGCATTACCGTGCACGCCCGATTCTGAATTGGAGTGTGGATCGCCTGTGACTGACTATTCGTCATCTTAACTGCATGAACCGAACAGTGACATCTGTACCCTACAGTTCGGGACGAATACATGTACTGTTACACTCCTACTACATAGGGACCCATTCTAACCACCATGGAACCTCACAACTGACCAATTCAAAACGCTCTACACAGGTAGCACCACTGTGTGAGAGACTTCACTAACAATTGATTTGACTGAGGTCTGATATTAGCAATATGCTATTATTTCCACAACTGATTTTTAATGCTATGCCAACTTCTTCAAATATTTTTATAGTAAAAACAAATTTATTTAAATTTGAAAGAAACTAAAAGATATTTAAGGCCCATTTCCTCCCCAATTATAAAAAAATCGAATCAATCCATAAATCAATTAAGCTATTGTTTCCCCACCATTTTGCTAATGTGACTGCACATTTAGAATGAGCTATCTTAGATGGTAGCATAATTAGGTTGCCTAGCTTTTTTGGCTTTGTGCTGAGAGTGTACCCATGATGCCTTAAAAAGCATCTGTAGGCAGCGCACTAGGTTTTGGAACAGAACAACAGAATAATTTTAAATGCATGATCTAATGCAAATCTACAGAGGAAGTTGGCCACACCATCAAAGTATACTTTATTTATTTGCAGAGGAACTTGAAAGCCTTGTAATCAGGTATAGTCAAAAGAGAGAGGAAAACAGCAGCTCATCTTTTACCTGGAAGGAACACATGAGTGTCTCATCCACACTCATCATGGCCCCGGCGTTATCAAACTCGCCACAGTAGTTGGGAGCGGAGAACAGGGTGACTAACTGTCTCTTCGCAAAAAACTCATAACCGTCCTCCACCACCTGCACAAGAAGATAACGTCACATTTTGTAGAGTCTATTAATGTTGCAATGCTGCATTCCTACCACAGCAGAGCATATACTAACCTGATGTGCCCTGCATATTAGGTCCATGTCATGTTTGTGAAGGAATTTGGCCACCACGTCTGCACCAAAGGTGAAGGACACACCACGGTCATTCTCTCCCCAACCCAGCACATCTTTGTCTGGGTCAGCCCAAAGCAGGTCACAAAGCAGCCCCTGGTCAGGCACATCCGTGGGCCGCATGACGCGCCGCACCTGCTCCATTGACTGCAGGTCTGGAGAGAGGCCTGGAGCAGAAAACAATTCATTATGTTTCACAGTGCATTTTTAGGGAGCACTTTTTTCTTTTTTTTTTCTTTTTAAAAGGCAGCATCCAGACACTGTGGGCTACAAAACAAGCACAAGAAATTACATTTTTAAACAAAAGCTCTTTATGAAGAAATTATGACAGAATCCTTCATCAATACAGATTGGTGAGCCAAATTTAAATAAGGTAACGTCTTAATGTCTTATAATGAAAAATAAAATCTTTATATAAAAAAAAAAAAATCTATAGCTCTCTCTCTCTCTTTTATTTATATATATATATATATATATATATATATATATAAAATACTATTAATTTCTTGCTTTCAATACAAGACATGACTAAAAGTAAAGGTTTGCGATTCAGTAAGAGTCAAATGTTAATTTCATTTCAGGATTAATGAGTTCATTCAGTGAAGGACTCGGACCAATTCAAATCAATAACTCAAGAGTCTTTATAAGATTCATTTAAAGAACCAACTTTGTGAATCAGACTACACTACACTAGTCACGCTGCATTTCCTGTATTTTTTGAGCGCAGTCAATAACGAAAACTCAACAGAATTCAATTCAGACTGCACGCTTACAAAATGTTTTTTTCTGTGGTGGTGGTAGATTAGCAGCGCAGGAAATGCTGGTTGTTTGTGCCGTTTCTCTCATATATGCATTCATGACAATCAATCAATAGTCTAAGCGAACCCCTTAAGTTTAAGCTCGTAAGCAAAAAAAAAAAAAAAAAAAAAAAAAAAAAAAAAGTTTAAATGAGCACTACATCTGGGTCTTTGTTTACAACAGTTCAGTTTTTATTGCATTTCATTGCTAAGCACAGCAATTATTTTGAGGATAAGATGACTGTCACCAAAATAAATAATTAAATAAGTAAACTAAATCAATTATGGTTCATTTCCAGGGAAGATTACTCCCACGTCAGATTACTCAGGTCATTTGCAAACCACACTGCAGTTCAAATGAAGTGTACTCTAAGCTTGGTCTTTTTTGAGGACTCTAGTTAGTCCCCTGGTGTGTCCCTGAGTTTCATGCCAGTCAATTAAAGCAAACTTTATGGTCTCCCAGTGATATGGCTATAAACAGCTATATTTTAACTTCTCCAGGGAAATTGCAAAGTCAATACAGGAGTTATGACAGAACATTAAAATTGCCATGGGGACAGAAGACCTCTGCCTGCACTCACCTCCATGGCAACAGAAGATCTTCTCGTCTACAATGGCAGCCACAGGTAAACAATTGAAACAGTCTGTGAAGGTCTTCCACAGCTTAATGTTATACCGTCGCTTACCTGACAGGATAGGGGGGAAAAATAGTTTATGAGCATTCAAAACCATAAAGTGTATATGCAAAAGTTGTCATAAGTGTTAATGTAGTTTATTTATACAGAATTTATACTGATACCTACACTCATCATAGAAGCCATATATACGGTTGATAGAGGCGCACTCGTGGTTGCCACGCAGAAGGAAGAAGTTTTCAGGATATTTGACTTTGTAGGCCAACAGGAGGCAGATGGTCTCTAGAGACTGTTTCCCTCTATCCACATAGTCCCCCAGAAACAAGTAGTTGCTCTCAGGAGGAAAGCCCCCATACTCAAAGAGACGAAGAAGGTCATAGTACTGACCATGAACATCACCTGCACAGGCAACAAAAAAATAAATAAATGTACGATCAGTACAATAATTTCCACAAATTAAGATCTAAAGCCCTTTTAGGGTTTTCCATGACTGTGGGAATTATACAAGACAAACATACCACAAATCTTGAGAGGTGCTTCCAGCTCTAGCAGGATGGGCTGGCTGAGGAAAATTTCCCGAGATTTGAGACAGAGGCCACGGATTTCGCTCTCTGTCAGCTGTACGTTCTTTCCTGGCCTGGAGCCTTTAACTAGGAAAAAAACAACAACAAAAAAAAACAAAAACAAAAAACAAGAGACCAACTGAGAATAGTAGGAAATAAGCCAAAACAAACAAAAAGCAAATGTGCCAGATTAGACCTAGTTATCAGAAAATAAGTGCTTTAAAAACTAGGAAGAACGAGAGGATGAAACACTCGACACATACAGACGTCAGTGCACTTAAACACCATATCATGCACCATCTATTGAGGCAGGCAGCCCAACCGCACAAGACCTGGCACAGGCATTTACAGAATTTAGCAGGTTTGTTAAAGCATTCCTTAGTGTTTGTCAAACACACACCAGCACAACCGCACATATGGCTTTTAACAAAAACAATACATGGTAAAGATATTTCTTCTGAGGCACAGCTGCCCAGTGTTGCAGATCATGTGCAATTTAACTTCAGATAGATTTAAATATTCATGACAAAACAATCAAACATGGGTCAACAGATCCTGTACTCATCCTCACAGTACCCCCCCCCCCAAAAAAAGAGCCCAAAAGTGATTTGTTGCCGTGCTGTGACAGAAGGCTTGCAGGGTCTAAACAGACTGTCATCTCACACAACGCAGACCTGTGGTATTATTCAAACATGCCCTTTTAGACTGGCTGCACAACACGCTGTTCGGGGAGTTTAGCTGGCAGCAGCAGATGAAAGAGTGCATATGAGGCATCTGGAAAGAAGAAACAGCCACCTCTTTGGACAGGGCTGAAGAGGACATCGAGGTCACAATGGCCATACATCAGAAGTGATGTATCAGTGGGATGTTCAGAACGGGAAGATAAAAGACCCAAAGGAAGCCCTGCAGTTGTAGTCAAGCAGTTGCTGGGTTTTAAATATACATTTCACATGGCTTGCTTCAGGCAAGAAATATTGTAGCGTATACCAAGCATATCCTGGTGACTCACATAATCGGGCAGTTATGCAAGGATTTGAAAGATGGCTTATTTGTGCAGTCACAAAAATCGATCCAACCAGCCTACACCTCTAAATAAGTGTTTAAAGCATGCGGTTTTACACAAATTAACCAAGGACACAAATAGTCAGTACATGAGGAAAAAAAAAAAAAAAAAGTCATGACATCACAATGCCCACTTCACACAAGCTGAATGTTATGGCCAAAACAATTTTACAGTGCATGACAAAATGCTGCTTTGCATCCACCCATCTCTATCAATCTAAAGCAGCAGTAAAGAAGAGGTCTAATTCAACGTGACAGTCCACAGGGAGAAACAGCTGGCTGACTGAATGTTCACCCACACTGAATACATATTCGTGCAGCCATTCAAAAGACACCTAAAGCACAATCCTTCACAGTGCGAAGTGAAACATTTCTGCATGCCATGCAGTGTTACATTACTAAAATTTCAGAACACACTGAAATTTCACAATTCTCAGTATCAATTTTCATACCGCAGCAACTACAACATTTTTAACATACGGATATATAAAAAATTAAATGTAATTGACAACTTAAATTACATCAATCACTAGAATACATCACTACTGACCAAGAAGTGTGTTTGTACATTCAAGCACGTACTCTACTACTACGCAAAAGGTTTTTTTTTTTCTTAAGGAAGCAAGAACATTAAAATCGACCGAAAGCTACAGGAAAAACATTTATATTATAAAAGACTTCCATTTCAAATAAACACTGTTCTTTTCAACTTTCCATTCATTGAAGAATCCTGACAAAATTTATCAGTTTCCTCAAAAAAATTAAGCAGCACAACATTAATACATAATGAGAATTATTCTTGAGCAGCAAATCAGCTTATTAGAATGATTTCTGAAGGAACGTGACACTGGAGTAATGATACTGAAAATTCAGCTCTATAATAATATAATATTGTGAATATTACAATTTATATTATTAATAATAATTATTATTTTTGATCAAATAAATGTAGCCTTGGTGAACATAGACTTTTTTAAAAACATTTATAAAAATCGTACAGACTTTAATGGTAGTGTAGCTTTTTTTTTTTTACCATAAGGATTCTTCACAGAGCTTGAATGCAAATATGCTTGATAAAATGAAAAAGTATTGTTACATTTCCTTTATTTTAATATTGACTTAACTAACCGGTGTGTTTGACACTGTGTGCGCAGCTTATTTGAATAAGATCTATATTCATCTTCCCTCAGGTTAATTGTTTGTGTGCATATTGATAATACATATTGTACAGTTGCTACTGCTCTGTCACGAACAGAGTGTGTTTGCGTCAAAGTTACCTGGGAAGCTACATTTAAAATTTCTCCCCTGCACAACAAAGGAAAGACAATACACTGAATTTGACTTCCATATTACGGAATAAGCACTTTGCTTTTTTTGTTACTGAAAAATCATTTTAATAGGACTTTTGAGCAAACAAATCAGATGATGCTCACCAAATGGTGTACCATAACAGTTAGGTGGGGTCTCTAAAAAGAAAAGTTTCAGCACATGAGTGATCTGAGGGCCTGGACGGTGACCGGAGGACTGTCAGCTCAGCCAGTGAAAAGTGGGTATAAATAGGATCCTGCCGCTCGTCACTTTAAACCCAGATTAAGGCCGGCTAATGCCCTAACAGCACTTGCTCTAAAGTTAGTCACGGGGCCAATAAGCATCACAGAGCTTAGACTCAACACAAGGTTGGGGGTGGATCTAGATGACAAACAAGCACACAAACCACTCAAACGATAACCAGTAGGTGTTTTAAGTTAGGTGTGCTAAATTCCATAAATAAGTATAAATAAACAGAGAACAGTGCAGACCGCCTACCAAAATGGAGGTTGTACTTGACTGATAATCAAAAACCATTCGAACTGTAGCTAGTAGGTGTGCTAAGTTAATATCACAGAACAAAGGTAATCAATGAAATTTAACTACAAGTTAGCATCTAGCTGTCTCATGCGATGGGGAAATAGTCATGCTAACAGTCCAGCGCTTAATCGGTTTGGCACGTAGACGGTCATCACACGGACATCCATGTGTTTTCCCTCGAAAGCTTCAGGTTCTCAGAGGTGATACCCTCTACACTTAATCCAATGAAGGCAATGAGATAGAGGGACAATCTGAGGAGAAGAAAACAACTTATTTATGTGACACCTCAACAGAATGACAAATGTTAGCAGATGCTGGGAAAACACAGCAACCAGCACAAAACAACCAAAAGCACCGGCCTATGTGCACAAGTTTCCTTCATGTCACCTGTAATCAGTACAATTGATTTTCCGTTGGTTGGCCATGAGGCTTCAGGCACAACAGCTCTGCAGTACAGAACAGCATGATCCGAAAGGATCTAGACTTAAAAGCTGGAATCTCTGAACATTCCAACAAACAAGTCTTGGGATCCGGATAAAAAAAAAAGGGTACTGCTTATCAAAAGAGGCACCGCTGTGTTCATTAAAAGGGAGGATTAAGTTATGTAACATCTTGTAATTATTTCCAACCTACAAGCACAGTAACCCAAGTACACATGAAAACTTTGGTAAATAGAGCACTCAGATTCTGACACGTTGTATTACACTTGTGTCTTCAGTGCAACCCGCCTGCATACAGAGTTTGACAATATCTGCAAGCAACGGGCCTTTTTTCCACCCCTACCCTAAAAATCACTGAAAGCAACAACTCGGGTTGAGAGAACAGGTAAACAAATAGCTCTCTACTCACTAAATATTCCCTACATTTTGTATAATAGCAGAGTAGATATGATTATTATAGTCACAAATAAATATATGTTATCTATATGTAAAATATACAATATTTTCTATATAATAGCAATATCTGTGTAATCTGAAGAGCAGCCATCAAAAATATCCTCAGGAGAATCAGGACTTTGGATGAAGGCATCAAGCTTGGAGGGGGAAAAAAGGACAGCATGATTACATAAGGAGATTTATATACAAATATTATCTGGCTTGTTTATTTTTTTTTTTACGGCGATTTGCAGGGGAGAAAAAAAAAAAGAAAAAAGAAAAAAAAAAGGTTTACACAGCTGTGCTGCCAACAGGACTCAAAGCCAATAGGTAAAAGGTACGATGTATGTGGAAATCTGTTTTCTTTGTGCATTTTCTTTTTCTTTACATAAAATGGTATTAGATTTCTTGCCAAGTAAATAAAATCAAAACTACTCTATCACTCTTGCAAAGGCAGACCAAATGACCCAGCAGCATCAGTAATTACCATGTCTACACTTCACAACTACTCATGACCAGGCCCACACAGAATCTGCAAATACAGTAATTTTGTGGAATGGATTAAAAAAATATATATATATATATAGTAAAGTGCTAAACAGAGCTTAAAGCATAACCAATCAAGCCAAAAATATTTAATAAATTATTGCACATGGGGAGGAGATTTGATTTATTTTTATGAATGATGAATTTCACAGAAACTAAGGCGGTCTCTGTGGAGTTTTGGGGGCTCAGGTGCCGTGGGGGCCTGCTTACGACCTTACTCACAACTTCCTTTGCAACAGAACCGGCTGAAAAGATGGTACACGGTTTACAAAAAGGCCTGAAGCATTCCCATTATGCAGCAACACATGCTTCAGATATTTAATAAACTGCTTGCTTAGGTTTATAAAGCCCATCTGTGCTATGATTTGCAATATTTACCCTCGGTAGACATCAGTAAGCATTAAGTACAAAAGACATTACTGGTGTAACTAAAGAGACGAAAATCTGTTCCCACTGCATTATCACTATTTGTTTACGTACAAAAATGTTCTCTTCATATAATAAGAGTTTAAATGTAGAATCTCCTCAGCAAAAATGAAAGTAATCACGTTTTCCACGACTTATGTCATGTTGTGAAGGCCTCTATTGTCAAGATCACATTGTAATGCACTTCCACTAACTACATCCTCATTAGTAAAAGTAATCCTATTGCTGCCAGTTTTAATTAGACACAGGAGGAGTTCCCCTACTGAAATGCAAGGTAACCAAACAGCAAATGTGAACTGGACAGACAGAAATGAAAATAGCTTTAAACACTGGAACACCAATAGTCACTTCGGCTCATAATCTTACAATTACGAGATTATGAAAAAAAAAGAGCATACAATTGTCATCTACATCTGTTCTTTAGAATGATAGATATGCGACTTCGACAATGAAATCGCAGGCAGAGTTTTAGTAAATTAGTGTAGACTGGTTGGCTAGTAACTGCCAGTTCGCTCCACTTACCCCGGCTTTTTCAGAGCTCAAAATATGATTACAACTATTCTATAATACGACATACATGCAATACAAACACATATGCACAAGTATTTGTTGGTTTTACACATTTCTCTTCAGAATAACAGTTCATATTTAAAAGATATGTGAAGTTCTTCTCACCTTCCAGGAGACGCTGTATTATGGAGTCAATGTTTAATTTGTCCGGCTCCGCCATTTTAGTGGATTTTTGTAGGGTTTATTCAAACAGGTCGAGTCTGCCGTTTTCTGTTATCTTGGTGATTGGTCAAAAAATAAGGCCCCAATCCGAATAAACAAAGCGTATAAAAGATATCGTTATGGAAATGTGAATTTACTGGCTATATTTCCTTTATCGTTTGGTTGATCGCTAGCTGCTAACGCCGTTAGCCTGATGGCGCTAGCTATTGCCTACCCGTATTTAAACACCAGGAAATGGTTAATATGGTACAAAAAACGCCCAGATATACCCCTTCACCTCTTCTTTTGATTCTTTTTGTGTCCCGTGAGCATCTAAAATATTCAAAATGTCCCTATTTTCCGTATCCTCACAATCCCCCTTCTCTCATCGTCTACGGAACTTTAAAAAAAGACCGTGTTGATGAAGAGCGAAATCAACGGAGGCTGATAAGGCCCGCCTTCGCTTGTAAATGCATGGAAATGATTGGCTTACACCTCACATTTGAACTGAGGGTGTGGTCATTCATTGGCTAATGTTGGCATGCATCTCATTTCCAGAGTTCCGCCCCGAGTTGTAAAGTAATGACGTCAATGAGGTGAAAAAATGAGAGAGCGGGCGAGGGGATGTTCAAGTACTATGAAATTGCTGGCACTTATAATGTACTTTAGGTTTAGGGACTATATGCTTCATGATAAATAAAAGCTCAAGGCCACATTATTATATCGAGGCGATTAACATTAACTGTTTAATGACAGGTTTGCTCATGTTTCTCAGGATCATTTTCTAACACACCAGCGCCCTCTATTAGACGTTACGGAACACCACATCTTTTTTTTCTTGAGAGAGTTTCCCGTTTGCAAGTTGCGTTATTTATTTACCTTTACAAACACCTGATTGCTGTAAAATTAAACAAATCAGGTCTGGTCAGTTTCAGTCTAGATTTAATTTGATTGATGACGTTTTACAGTTGAACCAAACATAGCTATAACTATATTTCACACCAGTCTCGTTTGACAAAGAAGATTCTGCTTATTGTTATTTAGTGAGATTTTATGCACTTCTCAGCTGGCCAGTTTGTAAGACCAGCTTAGGTTGGCTTTTTTCAGCAAGGATGGAGCTGCACAAAAATTGGTATCTTTTCTGGATCGAGTCATAGCTTAGTTAACTAATAAAAATGTCATCTTCCTATATCTACAGATCTGCAGAGAGAGAGAGAGAGAGAGAGAAAGGACATTGGGTTGGATAATTTAACCCTTGTGTTATGTTGTGAGTCAGTTTAACCCATTTTGATTTTTGAGTAGTCAGAAATACAGGTTTACCTAGGCTATGTTTGTTTTTGTTTTTCTTGACATTTTGTGACTTTTTCTCATTTAGGGTCAGGAATATGCCTGCAACGTTTCAACACACTGATGTATTTTGACACAGATAATTCTTATTATGTTTGTGGGTCAATTTGACCCACGTATTTTAATGTTTTAAGGCAACTGTACAGACTCAAAAAAATAACATTTCTTGGTTATAGAACAACTTATTTTTTGTTATTTTAGTTTTTTACTATACCCTATGAAACTAAAATTAGTTTGTTTATTTAGTTTAGTTTCCTACTTGTTTTATTTCATTTCTTTTTTCAAGCTATCTGAAATACTATTTAACCTTTGCAGTTTTTCTTGAAATTTTGTGACTTTTTTCCATTTGAGGTCATGAACATGCATGCAAAGTTTCAACATGCCAATGTGTAGTGAAATGTGCATGGGTCAATGACATGATGCCTAAATTTTCTGTCCGATTGCATTTTTTCAGTTAAAATTTGGTTTAAACGCATAAAAAGATACCATATATACGTAGTACCTTTCCTGTGCATGTACTCACTTTAACTTTTCAAAAAACATTGTCATTATTTGTCATTTTCTGTTATTTAAAGTGTCAAAATATCATTTGGTGCGAATGTCTGGCCATAACTTCTTTAAAATTACTCTAAATTTATTTGAATTAATTTTCTGCACTATTTGGCATGATTTCCAACGTGTTTTGTACTACTGTATAAAATTTCAAAGCATTTGTATTTATATTTTCATCATACTATACAAACAAACTTTGTCCGATGATGTCCATTTTATGAAATATCATTTGGTGCAACCATCAAAAAACGACCACTTTGGGACTTTCATGTTGAACTCCATTCAAAGACAGGACGTTGCGTCATATACCAATTTGCAAAGGACCCATGGAAGCAGCGAGCAGGTTTGTAACTCTGTCTTAAATTGGGGAAAAAAAATAACCTTTTTAACGACTAGTATGTAGTTACCACATTTGGATATCATGTGGTATGACCTCAAAAAAACAATGAATATTAAGTTATTTCTGCAAATATATACTTTTATTACAAATTTCATAGTGACCTTTTGTGGGAAGCTAGCTTGTTTTGTTTAGGCGGCCAATTCTGTGCCTGTAAATTTGACTGAATTTGAAAATATCATATAGTGCAACCACTGCAGAGTGTTTTCCATGATAGATATATGTCCTAGATTGGCAGTTTTTGTTCTTTTATATTCAAATGATGGTTTATATACATAAAGTACTTTATTTTAGTATAATTTGGAATAGATTTTTATGCAATTTATGCATTTTATAAAAATATTTCAGACAGTTTATGTTTGCAAAAAAAAATTGTTTAGAGCATGTAATTTCAGTTTGGTAATTATGCATTTATTAGTCATTTACTGTTTATTTATTTATAACCATTTCCATCTATTTTACCAGATGCCACTGCCAAGCAAAGTAAAAACCGCTGGCCATAGGCAGTGTGTTAATTCTGACCCTGCAGCAAGAATGGAGTTACATGCTAGGAGAAGAGTGAAATGTTATTACAATTTAAAATATAGGTTTTCTATGTGAATATATAGTAAACTGAAATTTATTCCTGTGATCAAAGCTGAATTTTCAGCATCATTATTCCAGTCTTCAGTGTCACATGATCCTTCAGAAATCATTCTAATATGCTGATATGCTGTTCAAGAAACATTTATGATTATTATTAATGTTCATATTTTTGTGGAAACTATGATATATTTTATTTGTCAGGATTCTTTGATGAATAGAAAGTTCAAAAGAACAGCATTTATTTGATACATATATATAAAACTGATTGTTTATTGATCTCTTTAAATAGATTTTTAATGATATTTAAGGTCTTCCTGTCATTTGGAGCGACCACAAATCATGTGGCGCGACTAATAATAGCAATAACTGTATTAAACTAAAAAATAAAATTCCTGTGGCTGAAATATGAATTACTGATACAGTATATGTTAAGTGAATGGTATTTTTAAAACATTTTTATCAGTTTTATGTGATTTACAGGGAAAAGTCTGTTAACTACATTAACAAGGCAACTCTGAAGTTATAGAACAAAAATATAAGGTCATTCTTTACTGAATCTCAAAAGAATCGCAAATACTTTGTTTCTAAACACTTTCATTACTGAGAACTTGTTAAGGAAATGAATTATCGCACCACATGCCATTTTTTAAGGCTATGGCCAATTCATCTAGATAAAAAAAAAACACTGAAATCATGTAATATCAAATTTTTATATGAATTTATGTGTACACAACATCTTATTGTTAGAACAATTGCAATAGATATTATTATTTTTTGTATTTTAAAATTGGCCTGTCGAAAATCCTTATACTCATCACTCTTTAGCTCTGCCCACGGCAGGCCTCCAGGAGCTCTGCTTTTTTCGGAAAGACTCTGTACAGCATATCTATCTTTTATAAATATGGTCAAACTAAAGACTTTTTGGAGATATGAAGGATGCAATACTACTTTACAGGTACTTAAGATTGGCGGAAACTGTGTGTTATGTACCCTTTAAGTTTGGTATCTTTTTAAAGGCGAAATATCACAGATTATTATAGAAGTAAAACAGATATAAAAGTAAAGTTATAGAAGTTTATGATTTTATGATAAGAACCGATGGTTAACGTAAAATCACCTATACCAAGTTTGGTGTCTACGAGTTTGTATTTGAAGATTTAAATGATTGTGTATGATATATTGATACCTGTGCAACATATCAGTATTACAAGAATCTTTAATAGTTTCTTCAAAACAACCTAGCCAGTTTCATATGCAGATGCCCTGCTAGAAACGCAAAGGCTCGTAAAAGCCCACAGAGGAATTCTGCTGCTCGGAAATCCTACCCATCTCATTGGTTACGTCAACACTCAGGGGTGTGACTTCTCCCGAACCTTAAAAGCCAGCGCACAATGCCCACAGGTAGCACTGCAACTGCGCAGTGCTACCTGTGGGCCTGCAAGGCCTATAGGCCCCACCATGTGCTTAACCCAGAGAGAAAGAACTCTTTCCTACTACAAGAGTCAAATTAACAGCTTAAGTTGTTTCATATTTCTTAAACCAATGCAGAAGATATTGATTACAACTTCGGACCGAACCATCAAGGATTTCTCCTCAGCCTGCAGATCCGATTCTCCTCAACAGCTAAAGGCATTTTGCAAGTATCGTACATTTGAACACTAAACACTAAAACATTAATGATTAATTTGTGAACCACCTTTGTTAGCAAAGGTGCTTTATTACTGAGAAAATTGATGGTCCTTCCAGCTTGTTTAATTGACTTTTCTCATTGCTCCATTCCCCTGTTATGATACGGTTCCAATTCATTTCCATTCTCTCATTTCCTATGTATGCGTGAATTGTATGTATGTGTTTGTTAGTTTAGTTTTGTGTTTGTGATTTAGTTAATAAAACTTGTGCGCAATACATATTTGGTTCTGACTCCCTGACTGCAATAAATTGTCTCTTAAATGATCTAGATTTTATTACCAGCTCTAAGCACTGTAAATGCTAAGAAATAATTATTTTTCTCTGGTCATGAAAAATACCCTTCTTTTAGAATTAATTAATAATCAATACTGAATGTTCACAGAATGATCTGATTGATTGATTGTAATTTCAATGTAGCTACATCAAGTTAATCTGATTAACTGCTTCAAATATCAATAATTAATCAGAATTAATAATCACAATGAGTTATGAATAATTATTAATATTTTCCTTTTGAGCTAATTCGCAACAACGTTTAACTCTAAATCTAAGAAAATAAAAGCCAAACATCTGAACAAGTTCTGTGCCAAATTTTAGGTTGATATCTCAAAAAAAGAACTTTCCATAAGATTTTTTATGTGCAGTACCAAACTTTTTCACTAGGTGACAGCCAGACTCCACCGATGACCATATAAGGACTCAATTTCCATATATCCTCCTGACTACCAGCTATGGAGTTTTGTCCTCTATAGAGGACATTATATTTTAGTGAATTTCTCTAAGACCTTACATGTCACAGTTTTAAGTCCTGTAAAGAGCACATTCAGGGCTTTTCAGAGATACCAATTTTATACCAAGACATTAATTTAGTGATCAAATTTAACACCCTTATGGAAATATGATCATATTTTGTTATCATTTACATCAGACTAATTTTCAAATTGTCATAAATCAACACCTCAGGAAAATGTTATGGGGTTTCAAATCAAAATATGACTTTCTGTTACGAAACAGGGCATCGATTTTATACATGTCCACTGCAGAGGACACAAGGACTTAAAGCATGTTTATTATGCATTTTTGGGAGACACAACAAGTGAATAGGGAAAGAAATCATATATCAATATTCCTATGAAATATTAGATATTATTATAAAAAATCTTGCCAATAATTACTCCCATTATTACACTTATGTTTTCATTACATGTTGCTCCAAAAACACATTAATATGCAAATTACATACAGCTTGTAGATACATTGTATATAATGGGGAGAAGAAAAAAAAAACATTTATGGCCATTTTACTCACATATTGCATAAAGCAAAATGGTATATCAAATCATTCTGTTATATCTTTCATAACATAGTTGAGAATTATCTTTATACAAAGTTCTGAAAAAATCCTGAAACCTAAAAAATTGTCTATTCATGTCTTATTTTATTTTTTAAAAACTGAGTCCTGGTGTCCACTACAGAGGACATAGCATTACATATGAATAAAATATAATTTTTCAAAAATTGTATTATGCTCTAAACAATGTAATGACAAAGAAAATACTACATTCAAAAAACTATTTTTTTCTTTTTCTGGTGGTCAGGAGGATATAGTTTGAGTAATCTGAACCATATTTTCCATAATTCTCAAAATATTTATGAAGTAGACATCCTATTCATAAGTAGTTTGGGCAGTAATCTTAATATTTGAATATTTAATATTTAATTATCAGAGTGTTGTAGTTGGGCACCATATCACAAATGGAGAATCGCTATTTATCTACTCCTCTGTCATTTCTTTTGAAAAACAGTCACCAAATATGAAAACTAGAGTCTACAGAGCTTTCAAATGATATAAAGTTTCTCAAGATTACTTTTAGATTTAGACTAAGATTTATTATTATAAATGTGTAATCGCAAACGTCCCACAGGTGTGGGGGAGGGGCAGTCTTAAAAATAGGGGTTAAAAACATTTTTATAAATTATAAATTCAGATACTTCTTGATATCAGTATTGATATAAAAAGTTAATTGTTTGTACCTGAACAAGGCCGTACCCAGAAATCGAACACTGTGCGAGGGGTTGGTTTCATATTCATGCCAAATAAACTGTTAAGACCTGACAGTGTCTCACGTAGATTCAAGATTCTTTTCATTTTAGATTTTATCAATCAATGCATTTTTAGGCATTTTTAACTAAGACTCCTAGTCATCAAGTTTGCTGATGACATTTTCTCGATTTTAGAGTAGGGTAATGTTCACTGCAAGATTTTTATTTTATTTCTTTTATTTGTCTTGTCCAGCATCAGAATTGCATACAGTGTATTACATAACAGTGCCTCAGTTCACAAAAAAAAAAACAGATGAAAAGAATCTAGTCAGAATTTTTCTGATACTCTTCCTTCTGGCTCTATTTTTTAAAATTTAAATCTTTTTTTCATTTATTTATTTTAAATAGTTTTAAAACGAAACCATTCTTGCCTAACCCAGCTGTGTTATTATGATTATGTGTCTCCCAATCCTGATGTTTCACAATTTAAAGCCCACCCACTCTAACTTGACAGTTTCTATTCGTCATGTGTGGTTTCAACAGTGCTTATGAGGAGATGGTATGAGGTTGTTTTTGAGATGTCATGATTTTGATGGAAGGCTTTCCAAGGCTTTATGATTCATAGTATCATGATGCTGGACCCACATGAACACAAGTTTCCATTTAGTTGCACGGTAACGTGATGTACAGTGGGAAAAAAATATGATCAATGATATTAATGATATTAGTGTAGGCTACAAGTATTTATACCATTTTCCTTTCTATTGTTTAACCCTCCACCGCATGGTGTTGCCATATGGCAACATACTCTTTGTATTCATTTCCTTGCCACTGTCTCTTGAGAAGATTCTCATTTTTTTGTTGTTGTTAAGAGAAGACTTTAGTTTAGTCAATGATGTGCTTTGGTTAAGTCACATAACAAATCTTGTCGGTAGTTGCTGAAAACAAACTAAAACGTCAGTAACAAACAAGGACCAGCCTATGTCACATCCCCAAAAAAATTGGTAACATCACCTCAGGTAAGTTATGATGACATATTCACCACTCAAAAAAGTTTTTATGAAATTAGTTTTTGGTAAATCGATAAAATGTCTGTTGTCAAGCGGCAACACTGTGCAATACTGGAATTACATTATTGTAATAGTTTAGCTAGCTAGCAAAGGTCAGCTGCAGTCTGTTAAGCTGTAACAATAACAACATTAATGCTATGTATAAGGTGTTGTCTATAATTACTGCTAAAGCTTATAATAGCAAATTGATTCAATACAAATAACATTTCTGAGGAAAAATATTAACTATAAGTAAACTTACACTTATTCTAAATTATTTCCACTACTGTATGTTGTTGCCGTATGGCAACATATCATAAAGTACCTTAAAATAATATTTTTTTCCAAATTTTTTTTACAGCCATACTAAGAAAAGAAAAAGAGTCAAATATTTTTTTCTATAGGTCTATCATAATGCGTGCGGTAGAGGGCTAAGAAAAATATCAAGCATGAACCTTCTCTATATAAGAATTTGAGGAAGGTTATATATAAAGCAATAAAGAAGCAGCAGAGTGAAAAAGAACAAGTCCAGTCTGGCCTTTTCCTCTTTAGCAACCCGCCTCGGTCTGATGTCTACCCCACCCATTGCATTCCTCTACAAAAGCATCCCCATATCACAGCACCTTCATTAGAGGTAACCGTTTGGTAAGGTGGGAGACTAACTTAAAGACGAAGCAAAAAGAAATTTTCTTCAAAGAGCTACAATAAAAGGTAATGTTCAAACTTTTTCATTTTTGCAAGGCTATGCAAATTATTTAAAAAGAAGGATGAATGTTTTATTTATATATATAAATATAAGGTTATAATTGTAAGGTTACAGTGTGGTGCCTTTGTGTATTGTGTTATGTTAAAGAAGCATTTTGAGTAAGGCCTGGCAGATATCCATGTTTAGATGGATTTTGAACTTTTTTTTTTTTAAAGTATATGACATTGTTTAACATTTATCATGTTGTTTTTGTAACATCATGCATGAATCATTATATTACAAAATTACTAGGTTTCATATTGTGAAACCTGAGAGACAGGTAGTGTTTCACTATGGACTGTTAATATTGTTAGAATGTAACTAGCATGAAAACTGGACAGCATAGCACATATGAATACATAAAGTCCCAAATTCCTCAATCATTCATGATTTTAGCTCAGTTAAGAGCAGAATTATCATTGCTTAGATGGAAAGAATACAATTTTGAAGGAGCCGAACAGCATGTTAATCGCTCAGAGAGCTGTTGAATGATTCACGGTCAACTAAAAACAGCCACAATTACCGTTAGTCATTTTGCTGGTGCCCACACACCACCTGGTCACCCCTTCTAGCTCTTCACCGATCCATGGCGCTTTGTGTTGAGTAGGAAGATAATACAGTGCACTAGAGTGGACTACGGGGTCTTAACTACAGTCCACACATTCAAACGGTATAGTTTTATGAATCAGCCAAGCGCAAACCCTAAAGAGATATAAGAGAAGTTCAGTGAGATCAACATGAATAAAAAGCCACAGACGTTTTGGAGCAGTTCACTAAAAAGCTACACAATGTTTTGTTTTTTCCTGCATCCAAATAGAATAGAATAGAATGAGCGGGACCTGAGATATGTTCAAACAATCTATCTGCTCTTAGCTCCATCAGTGAACTGCCACTCCCTGAGAGCAGATATAGATTGTTAGAACCTGTTGAGACTTGAGGCTTTTGCTTCATGTTGTGGGTTTACTTAGTGTGGGTGTTTTTTTTTTCCTCTTCAGCCCTAGGATACAAATTCTTGTATGGGCCTGTCTTAAGGGAGGAGCCATTGATTTTCTAGGCAAATACATAAACGCTATAGAATATGTCTTACAAAACATACCACTTACTAATGACGCAAACAGTTAAGACCTCAATCTTCACTTCTGGTTTTGGAGAGTGTATATTTTT
The DNA here is from genome assembly GCA_037101425.1 of Elopichthys bambusa. Taxonomy (NCBI): domain Eukaryota; kingdom Metazoa; phylum Chordata; class Actinopteri; order Cypriniformes; family Xenocyprididae; genus Elopichthys; species Elopichthys bambusa. The sequence goes on from CM074435.1 coordinate 20,591,826, forward strand.
TGTCATGCCATTTTTTTTTTTTTTTTTTTGGGTCTTTCAGTTTTAACAACATCTCCCTCACTCACTCTTTCAGAATGGGCTCCTCTGGCGTACAGATCGTGTGTGTGGCACTGGGAATTTTAGGTCTCATTGCTGCAGTTGTGACCATTGCTGTTCCAAGATGGAAAGTTTCTGCCTTTATTGGTCAGAACATTATCACTGCACAGGTAAACATTTCAGCTAAAAGAATAAAGAATATCACAAGCACAAAAAAATTAATACAAAAACACCATAAAATGATCTATGGGAATATGGTATATTCTGAATTTCATGAAGCCATTATATAGCGGTGTATGAGGAAGAGACTAAAATTTTCACCATAAATGGTCTGACAGCCATGATCACGATTCATCTTAAAGGGTTAATTCACCCGAAAATGGAAATTCAGTCATTTATTACTCCCCCTCATGTCGTTCTACACCCGTAAGACCTTCATTCATCTTCAGAACACAAATTAAGATATTTTTGATAAAATCCGATGGCTCAGTGAGGCCTCTATTGACAGCAAGATAATTTACACTTTCAGATGCCCAGAAAGCTACTAAAGACATATTTAAAACAGTTCATGTAACTACAGTGGATCAACCTTAATGTTATGAAGTGACAAGAATACTTTCTGTGCACCAAAAAACCACCCAAAATAACGACTTTATTCAACAATATCTAGTGATGGGTGATTTCAAAACACTGCTACATGAAGCTTTGAAGCTTTATGAATCTTTTGTTTTGAATCAGTGGTTCAGAGCGTGTATCAAACTGCCAAAGTCATGTGATTTCAGTAAACGAGGCTTCGTTATGTCATAAGTGTTTCGAAATTTCAGTGGTTCACGTGGCTTTGGCAGTTTCATTCAGATTTTATCAGTGTTGTTATTGTTAATTTAATAATTAGAAACTGTTTTTATTATTTAAAATCTGGCTTACATGAAATAAAATATAAATATTAGATGAAGCTTAAACGAAAATGAGAAATGTTGCTTTGGCAATCAAATGAAACAAAAATTAATAAAACTGAAATAAAAATAAGTTAAAGCTAAATAGAAATATTAAAAAAAAAAAAAAAAAAAAAAGTAAAAATGACAAAACATTACAAAAGAACTAAAGTATCTAGCAATGCAAATATGGTGTAGCTTCATCCAGCATGTATGCATATTTACAATTGTCCTTTACGTTGTGTGCACCCTCCGCTAAACAGAAGTGAGGTATGATGTCTATTTAAATTCGGAATGAAACAGAAGTTGCTTTTTTCCCATATTGTGACATAGGTTATATCTGAGTGAAATGGCTTCTCGAACAAGAAAAATGTAGGATGGGACATAATTTTGTCAATTGGAAACTGATTGGATCATTGGATGGGCTGTGATGTCATGTGAGTGACAGGTTGTCCCGCACTCACGCCAGTAAACGTGTCATGCAAGAAAAGATGCAAGAGGGAAAAGAAGTTATTACGATTATGAGGGCACATGAATTTAAAAAAAATATGTGCACGGAAAAAATCACTTAGCCTCAAATAAATACAGCAATATTCTATTAAAAAATAAGATTGTTAATTTTGACTTCACGCCGACTTTAATCATTATAATATTCAATTACATCATGTGTCATGCAAACTTTACAGAGAGATGAGTTTGATTATTAATGCACATGTAAATGTAGCCTACTTAGTGTATGGAAAACAGCGACATTCAGTTACAAATAACTCCTTTTGTGTACCACGGAAGAAAGAAAATAATTTATTCATTATCCTTGAAAAAATGATGTGGATGGGAGGTATATCTTTCATGTTTTTTTCCTTTGAAGATTTGTGCAGGCCTATCTAAAAGTAAATCCCCCCAGCCAGGCTATATTTTCCATTAATAACCTGTATAAATAAACCTAAATAATTGTTTCTCTCCTCACAGGTTCAGGAGGAGGGCTTGTGGATGGAGTGTGTGGTTCAGAGTACCGGACAGCAGCAGTGTAAAGCCTACGAATCGCTGCTCATCCTGGGCTCAGACCTTCAGGCGGCTCGTGCCATGACCATCATCAGCTCTATGCTCACAGTCCTGTCCCTGCTCATTCTGTGTGCCGGAGCCGACTTCACCACCTGCATTGACAACGAAGATGTCAAACCCAAAGTGAGCCTGGTGTCCGCTATTGGGCTGATCATTGCGGGCTTGTTGCTGATCATCCCCGTCAGCTGGGCGGCCAATAATGTTATACGCGATTTCAACAATCCCCTGGTCCCTCAGTCTAATAAGAGAGAGCTGGGAGCGTGTATTTTCGTAGGCTGGGGAGGAGGAGTTCTGCTCCTGCTGGCCGGAGGCCTGCTGTGTTGCTTCAGCAGACCCCGCTCTGGAGGATCGAGCGGAACTGCCAAATACTACAGCAATAGCGCCTCTGCACCAAGCAAGAATTATGTGTAGATAAATAAAAATGGGTCAAACTAATAAGTAGTCACAATAATTATAGCTGTAATCTAAAATAGGTTAATGTTAGTAAGTAGTTTTTAGCAGGCTAGTTGGTATGAGGTCAAGATCTAGAAAAATGTAAATATTATTTGTTTGGAGCGTTCATAGAAATACAGTCTTTAAGCTTTTTAATGAATTAACATCATATTTACTGCTGCAATTTCTTTGTGCAACTAATAAAAAATACACTTGTGTATTAAAATTCAGGGATGGGCCAAGCTTGTGTCCAAAATACTTTCAGGTCATTATATCTGCCAGAAAATGCTATTTGGAAATATGCTACTGAATATTTTTGAGTTATAAGTAACTTTTTAAGAACGTTTAAGGAAATGGGAGTCTACTGCAAATACTGTACAGTTGCTACACACTTTAGATTTTTTTTGTGTGTGTATTTGGTCATAATCATTTCTATTGCCTTTCATCTATTTTCAATAAAACTGACTGATTTAAGACATTTGTGTGTGCAGAATGAACAATAAATTTTTGACACGTAAATAAATCTTAGCATTTGTTAATAACACTGGCATTTATTTCAAATTATATAAAACATATATTAAAATGGGCTTCAAACAAATCTAGTAACATTAACTTTTTAAAAAAACATTAACTTTTAAAAAAAAAAAGTTAAATCCCTGAAGAGCAAAATTTGGTCTGCAATGGACTGCAAAACAGTATCCAATGAAAACTTTTCACATAATTCTACAAATCTTCTTTCTGATATATGCACTGATATATTAAATGTGTAGTTTAATATTTCTTTAAATCTCATTTTACTGGGGTCTCTCTTCAGCTACTTGCTCTCCAATTGGCTCACTCGCTTGGTCAGCTGCTCAACTATCTCTCTCAGCTCCTTCACCTCATTCTGCAAGGCCTGCACGTCCTGTATGTGAAAGAGAAATAAAGGCAGGATGCGTTTATTTGTGACAGAAACTCAGTTTTATACACAATTCACTGTGTTTGGGGTTAAATAAAATGCATTAAAAAGGCTGTTCTCGTACCCCACTGTCAGACTGTCGGTTGTTCGAGGAAGAGGATGTTGTGGCCATCAAGCTCTTGATGACTTTGAACTCTTTGTTTTTGGTGGTAGCCACAAAACCGTCTTTCAAGGAGATCAGAATTGGTTCCCCATCTTTCCCAGCAAACCAATCATCTGCCTCCACCGATGGCTCTGGACCAATCGTGTCAGGGTAAAGGTCCTCTTGAAACAAGTCAGACTAAAGCAAGGAAATGATAATGTTGGATTAAGACAGTAAAACAAATAAGCTGCACTAAGTCAACAGTGTGGCATTCATACACTACCATTCAAAAATTTGGGGCTGATACGATTTTTTATGTTTTTAAAAGACATCTTGTATGCTGACCAGGGCTGACATGTTCATTTATTTGAAATATTATTACAATTTAAAATAATTGTTTTCTATCTGATTATATTTTAAAAAGCTGCATTTTCGGTCTTCAGTGTCACATGATCCATCAGAAATCAGTCTAATATGCTGATTTGGTGCTCAAGAAAATGTCTTATTATTATCAGTGTTGCAAACAGTGGCGCCGCTCAATATTTTTATGGAAACCATGATACTTTTTTTAGGATTCTTTGATGAATTAAGAGTTCAAATGAACAGCATTATTTGAAACAGAAATCTTTTGTAACATTATAAATGTCCACACCTTACTGTCTTTTTCAATCAGTTTAATATTACACTATATAACTTTCGTCCCTCCAGTGGTTAAAAAAGAAAACAGCATGGATCTTGCGTAAGAATGGATGATTGTGTACACACGGATACAAAGTGGATGGACAAATAAATAACTTTTTTTGTTTTTACAACCGGTGATTCTTTGGAGGCATGCCATTTTTAATGTTAAATGGTCAGTTTTTCTTGTTAGTTTGCAAAGTTTTAGCTGCACGCTACCCACAGTCAGATTTTAGCTGACATACACAGGTGAAAGATGTAGGCTGTATATGCAATTTCCTGCAAAATCTATCCCGACAGCTCAAAATAAATCTTTATTATAGGTTTATCAAAGGGTATTTGTGTAAAGTAAACACATGGTTTGGAACATGGTTATTTTTTTTATCAAAAAAGTTACATAGTGTAGCTTTAATGCATTCTTCCTGAATCAAACTATTTCTTTCAAACAAACAAGCAAAAATCTTACTGACCCCAAACTTTTGACAACATTTAAAATGATCTTTGACTTTAAAACCAAACTTACCTTGCGAGGCACAGTCATAACAATAGGTTCACACTTTCTCTCGTGAAGTTTATAGAACCTAAAATAAATATAAAATAATGTAATTAAAAATGCTGATTTTTTTAATAGGTTGTGTGGGACAAAGCAACTACACTATAGGCATTGGTGAAAGCTGGGTGTGTTTACCTTGCAATCTCACACTTATTGACTTCCAGGCCTCTCTTAGGCATGTAGCCCATGCCCTTCTGACTCTCTTTACTGCTGTACATGGAGAGATAATGGACGTATGGAGCCTCGTCTGTCACCTCAAAGTATCTGATGCTGCTGTCACCCTGTCAAACCATATACACTGTTTAACATACAACTTCATGAACAAATAACTCTACATGATAATAAAACTTGTGTTAGTTCCTTGCCTTGCCACAAAGGTAGACTACACCAGTGTCAGGGTCAAAGAAAGGTAAGAGCACTCCACTGCTGGTGTCCAGCTCCTGCAGGGTCAAGGGCTCACCAAAGTTGTTCTGCAACCACAAACAACACACTTATGTGAGTCACTTGATTGTAAAACTGAAAAAGAAAGCTTCTAAATCACATGATGTACTCACAGGATCCCACAGCGCCACCTGCCTCTCACTCATGCGGCTGAAACCGGTGGTCAGGATCTTGCCATCAGACACAAATACAGCTCTGATTGGCCTGGAACCTTCATGAGGCTTGTCCTTCTCCTGAAACACACATATACATAGAGAGAGGTCACATGAGCAGTACATAAGTTGTAAGAAAGAGACGAATAAGCTATAAAATATAAAATAAAGGCATATTTTGAGTTAAATTTATTTAGTTAATTATTTTAAATCCATTCACTAAATGTAAAATGATAAAAGACCAAAATGCGTTCAATTTTCAAGGGGCAAAATCTAAGTAATTTCATTTTTGCACGATGCAGATTTCGCAACAGGTTCAAGTTAGTTACGAGGATTTGCTGTGGTGGCAAACAGAAACTTGCTTGGTTTTAAAGCAACTTACATGATTGATAAATTACTGAAATAGACAATGAACCTTTTTGTCTGCAAAATGTTGCTAAAGTGATAGAAAAATTAACTGTTAAAAAATCGTGTTATTAGGGGAAGGGGAAGGTGTAGGGAGGGTTTTTATTCTCCCAATAAATGAAGTGAAAGTGACATGTGGCCAAGTTTGGTAACCCATACTAGGAATTTGTGCTCTGAATTTAAGCATCCAAGTGCACACACACACACCCGGAGCAGTCGGCAGCCATTGCTGTGGCGCCCGGGGAGCAGTTGGGGATACGGTGCCTTGCTTGAGGGTCTCACCTCAGTCGTGGTATTGAGGGTGGAGAGAATGCTGGACATTCACTCCCCTCTCCAACAATCCCTGCCGGACCTGAGACTCGAACCCACGACCTTTGGGTTACAAGTTTGACTTACTATCCATTAGGCCACAACTGCCCCGCTGTAGTAAAGCCATATTTACTATGGCTTTAGATTTTCAGTATTATGTGCTCCATCTTAAGTTTGCTGAATACTTGCATTAACATTTAAAAAAACACTGATGAAATGTTTTAAAATGGCATCAAAACTACATGAAACTCTACAACCAACTGATCTTTTTAAGTACAGCAACAAATGCATCCTAACACCACAAGACAACTTACTAGATGTGACAACAAAATCAATGTGGCGAACGGTAAACAATGCAAATATATTACTTATTTATCCCCTATGCATTATTATTATTATTTTTTTTTTTTTTTAAGCATTATTCACTTTGGTTAGCATTATCATTTTTTACATTGAAGGCATGCACGCACAGAGATGACGGAGCCCTTGCGGGGGTCGAACACTCGTAGTTTCTTGTCCTTGCAGGCAGTAAGGATCTGAGAGCCGTTTCTGTTCCAGCAGGCACTGTAGATCAGATCAGTGTGCACTGAGTCAATGCGCACCACCGCCTCTCCACGAGCCACATTCCACAGGATGACCACGTTATCACAGCCTGCAGACGGAAACCAAGAGAGAAAGAAAGAGAGAGAGGGCCGACAAGGTAAATCAAGTGTATAGGGGAAGAAGGGAGGTTGAGGTGGAAGACAGACAGAAAAGGAAGCAAAAAATATCAAAGATGTTTGTGAAGAATCAGCAGAGGGCGCTATCATTCCATTTCAGCTTTAAAAGTGGCATCCTTGCATGAATGAGTGTGCTTAGCCATGCATACATAGATGTAGCTCAAGACTGTACATAAATGCACTTTTGGCTGTTGGGTAGATGTCTGATGTTGGTTTACCTGCACTCATTAGCACATTGTGGGCAGTGGGGTGCCAGCTGAGGATGCCCACACGTTTAGAGTGCCCGTCCAGCTTCACAACTGGGTCCTTCAGGGGCGATATGAGACCTCCATCTGGAATCTCCCAGATCTATTACATAACAACATTGACCTTATGTTATAATAAGTAGTGTGAGTTAGAGTTAAGATTGAATGTGTTTTTTGTCTATGAAAAGTACCTGTACACATGAGCATTATTTAACGTTTATTAGGAATGATATAGGCATTGTTGTTCCGTTTTCATTCATAATGTTCACCCTTTAAACCGATTTATATTTTCATACTGCATATTCCCGGAATTACCATATATTGTAGCAAGCCTAGTATGAGCTATTTTATATACATAATACTATTACTTAAGTAAAATAATTGTATTATTCATTAATTTATTAGATATTTATGATAATCAGTAGATGTGGAGCATTTTCACAGAAGTACTGATTAACTGTTTTAAATGTCATTTGATCATTTGGCTCAAGTCACTCACCATGACACTACAGTCTTCAGAGCCACTGGCAATGATGTTGTCATTATGTGGGCAGAATTCAATGTCCAATACGGGTCCGGTGTGACCGCAGACAGTGGGTTGGGACATGTCGATGCGACCCGTCTAAAACACAAATCAGAGACCCCAAAGGGACAAATGGGTTACTATTAGGTAAACATTGGTATGAAGGAGTGGAAACACAAACGACCCATGCACAAGTCTAAACATAGAATATGAAGTCTTTGAAACTTTGACAAACAGAGCAGAAAAAGAGCAGGAGAGATCTCAGACAGATGAGGAGGGCTGTGTCAGCTGATCTCAATTTTACAGCTATGCCTTCAATTACGCCTAATAACTACTAACCCGTTTAGAGAGGACAGCACCGCGCAGGAGTTCCCATCATGCACACGGAGAGCACATTCACTCTGCAAAAATCTTATTGTTAAATGTGAGTGTTGTGTGCAAGTCCATAAACAAGAATAGGCTATAAATTATGACTCTCTCACAGGGGCTGCAGTTAGTAAAAAAACATGAACATTCTTGAAAAATGTTGTTATTGTTAACTTAATCTAAATAAAGCTGAAGATAAAATATTAATATTATTAGTTGAAAAAGCTCAACTTAAAAACCTTAACTGAAAATTAGAAATGTTGCCTTGGCAACTAACTGAAAGTGCTAACAAGTGCTAAAATTACTAAAACCTGAAACTGAAATAAAATAAATTAAAGCTAAATAATAATTAAAAATAAATAAATAAATATATATATATAAATGACAAAAGCACAAAAAACTAAAATTAAGATGAAAAGTGAACATCTAAAAATAAAAGATTAAAAGATATGAATAGATATTATACTAACATACAATATTACTGATACTATTTATTATGTTAATAATATTGCTGAATAACACTAAAATAACTCTGGACTAAAGATTATTTAATTATTGTCAGAGAAAGTGACTGGTTAAGTTCAAATAACAACAAATTAATCTATTCCTAAAGAGTCTAACTCCTGGTACAATGAGGTCCAAAACTCTGAAACCACTACATTAATATTTAATTTAATAAAAAAATATATATGTACATTTTATATTATTCCCCCTTTAATGGCAAGTGTGAATTTCAATAGTGTGTATAAAAGCTGAGCTTTCAAAAGCTCCTCATGCCACCCAAACAAAATGAAAGGGCTTGACTTGGATTCTCGTGTTCATTGGGAAACAATGGCTGCCATTGAGCAAAGCACAGAGTGGAAGATGCACAGCAGATTGAATATGACAGAACTCCCATTCATTCTCTAGTATAGCACCCAGAAGTGCAGACAGAGAAACATATAGAAACAGAGGACCTGAGATGATGGACTGAGAAGAAAAAAAAAAAAGCATGAAATGACACATGAAATAAACTCAACAAGAACAAAAAGAGGAAGACAAAAAATAGTTTCCACCATATTTCGTTTTTTGAAAATATCAGAAAGCTTTATGAAGTAAAAACTACATATTCAAATTCTGAACCAAGCCGATCACTTGAAAAAAGTAGGCACATCAAGTGCCTAAGTGGCAGCTGTCCTTTTCTCATAGTTTTTGTCACTCACTCAATCTGCAAGCTGTCACCACATCCTGTGCAGGGCTGACAGCAGCGCACTCCAAATATGGCAAAAACAAGATGCAAAAGAGAAGAAAGAGAAGAGATGCTAGGTCTGGTGACACGTACATACGAAACTCAACCTTGAACTTCCTTATTTAGACAAATGCTGCATGACATATCTAGAGCTCAAAATTCAAAGACCTCATAAGATCATTTGAAACAGGTAATGGGTTAAAACTATAATTGAACCTAAAACTATCAAGCCCTAATTCAGTCCAACTAACTTAATATCGTAATATTGGCATATATATATATATATATATATATATATGTGTGTGTGTGTGTGTGTGTGTAACCTTGAATGAGAGGCAATATATATACACCCACTGCCCAACAATATGAACACTCCAATTAATTTGGCATTTAATTTCAGCTTAATGAGTGCTATCTGTATGCACCTTGCTCAGGGGCAAGACGATAAAAGCTCCTCCACCACTGGCATCCACAATCATGGCCACAAACTTGGGGTTGACGGAGCAGAAGTTGCTGTCCCAAGTCATCTGGGAGATCCTGATGTCATCATAGCACTGGTCTGCCTTCACCGCCTGGCCAAAGACGTGGCGGAATTTACTGGTCCTGACCACCTTCCTAGACATGATGACCTGAGGAATGAGAGAGGAGGAGGAGACACAGGGATGAAGAGAGAAAACACATCAATATGAGAAACAACTGGAAAAGTAAACTAAGTATGGTGTTTTTCATCATTACTTTCAAACATTCCAGTAGAGCATGCTGCTAGCAATGCTAAGGTTGTGGGTTTAATTAGTTCACAGGGAATGCATGAACTGATGAATCATATACCTTTGTTGCTTTAGATAAAAGTGTCTGCCATATGAGAAATGTATGTAAATTATGTTTCCACCCATTTAGTTGCAAGTTTTCTTCTAGTGGGTTGAAAAATGTATATCTTAATATAGGATACATGGTTATGTATTCATTAAAGGAAGCTGTTTTTTGAGGTATTTCTGTATTTGTGATTTGTGGTGAAAATGGCTGACTCAAATTCCTGCTTTTGATGGTGATCTTAACACTTCACTGGGGTTAGTATGTTTGCACACACGTTGTACTGGTTTAATAACTAAATTGTTTTGGATTTGAATGAATTCCTGTAAATGAATAGTTGACGGGTTTTTTTAATCTGTCTATGTTTAAAACAGTATGTAGGCAATAAGCCCTAAGAAAGAGGAAGGAAAGAGGAAACTAGTTAGAAAGTAACTGAGAAGAAAAGGCTTCAAGTCTTCATGTCTCAACTTCTCTAAGTCTGATGCCACGTTGTCTGCAGGTTTTTAGTAATAATGCACGTTGCGGTGTACCCTCTTCTCATCTATCTCTCTCTTTCTGTTGCCATTTTTCCTTTCTTATCACTATATCAAATGCAGTCTCATGCATATGCTTAATTAGTTGTCTAACAAATGTCACTCTCCTTTGCAATGCATCACTGAAGCCCTATATTCTCACAAAACTCAGTAAACTGAAAAATTAAAGATGCAAAAGAAAGTGAGCATTAGATAGACTGAGAAAGGAAACTTGTAACTGGACTAACACTGCAGCAACTGTGGAAGTGCAGGAGATGTTCAGAACTTCAGTTACACCACATCCTTTCACACAAACATGCTGCTTTAGAAAGACTGTGCAAATGTTTCCATTCATTTAACTTCTCACAATAATTGAAGTGAATGACACAGTGCAAAACTTATTAGTGCAGGTTGTAACTTTAAAACTAGTTTTTACATAAAGACTTTTTTTTTTTTTTTTTGGAATACAAATGGATATTTTAGGCATAACTTGAGGGACTGACACCTCTTGATCCCCATTCATTAATCGTTTTTATCTAAAGTTAATCCTGACTGAGACTGTCCTTCAGCCAAATATCTCTTTGATCTAATCAGCGGAAAAAAGAAAACCATGCAGGTCTGGAACGACATGAAGGTAAACTGTGACAGAATTCTCTTTTTTTGGGGGTAACTATCCCTTTAAGGATTTAAAAAATATATATTATTTTGATGAATTTAAACTTTTTTTTTCTTTTTTTTTCTGTCTTTGTCTATTTCTTCCTAGTCATGTTGAGCAAACTACACTATTCTATGCAAATATCTGTGAGAATGAGTGAAGAACAGTCATATCAGCTTCACCTTTATCTGGAAATACTGTTTAGTTCTCTTAGAAAACTTCCTCAAATGTTTAATCGTGCCTTGCCACAGTTCAGAAAGGCACAGACACATTTATTAATGGAAATTCTCGTGGTAACAACATTAAGGAGCAGTACTAAACTGAACTGTATTAGAAACGATCCGCAGATTAGGGATGCATTTCAAATCCTACTGATCTAAACAACATTTTAGGCCGTATAGGAGCGTTCAGGCGCGCCCAACATGCTGTCTAGATAGTCAGCTTACTAGGTTTTGAAAGGCGGGCAAAGATGCAAAGTTATGCACGGTTACCAAAAACACCGGACAGGAGCACAACACACAATATGATGGGACGGGACACTGTACCTGAGAACTGTGGCTGGGGAGGGACTCTGGCTCCTGAGGCGAGAGGATGAAGCGCTGGGCTCGTTTGACAGATGGAGAGAAGCGGATGAATGCCAGCAGTTATGGCCAGATCTCACTCTAAATCATGGAGGAAGTGAGAGTTTAAGATGTAGATGAGAATGGGAGGTGTCCTCGCTTTATGTTTCCTTTTAAAGTGATTTACGTTGCATGAAGTTGAACCCCGCTTGATCTCACACCGTATCGTGGTCATAGCAACACAAACGTCACGTGCGCTGGCATAAAGTTTGCGGTTTTGTCGACATGTTTTCTGAATGTTTATCTCTTTATCGAACCTACGCTTTGTTTTCTAACAATAGGCAACTAAAAGCCAAAGGAATTAAATGCAGCATTAAAGTAAATGCCCTTAACAAAAACCTATGCGTGCACCATATTTCCGCAATTCTGCAATGTACAAATAAAACTTAGGTAACTAAGCCACAAATTTTGTCATCCAAAATAAATAAATAAATAAATGTTGCGAAAGGTTCTTGCACCGGTTGAAGAGATCCACTTGTTTTGCACTGTTTTACAGCATAGCCTAGTTTGGTTGAAACTAAATTAGTTTATCATCTATAACCGTACTCTAAAATCCATATGTGGGTCACAAATGACTTTTAAAATTTACTTTCTATAAATAGAAAATCCAATAAGAAGTAATAAATCTTTTTTTTTTTTTTATTTCTTTTAGAGAACAAATGTTTTAATGTCCGTAAATGTTGGCAACATTATAAACAGTCAAACCAATAATTATTCAGACATTTTTGATATATTTTTACTAGTGGGTGCAGGACACTATAGTTCATTTATGTGAGGACAGTAAAATAAAGTAAACTGTGACATATTATACCCAAAAATTCTTCATACAGTGAACTACCAGTAAAACTGATAAAAATTTGGAACCAAAAATTATTCAGACACTTTGACCTGACCATGTTTTGCTTAAGTGTTATCTGACATAATTAAGATGATTTTTTTCAGACACAGTTTAACTCTGAGATCTTGTCATATTTTATTACCGTTTTTTTTAAACTATAGTGAATAAACTGAATTAATGAATGAAATATTCAAGGTGTCCAAATACATTTTGGTTTGACTGTATATCATGTGCACGTTGATTTATATTTAGTAAGAAAGTAAACTGGCACTGGCATTATGTATTTTGTACAGTAATACAGCATTTAGCATTATGTATCGCGACTGAGTAGTGTTATAAAATAATATGCATCTAATTATATACAGTGGGTACGGAAAGTATTCAGACCCCCTTAAATTTTTTCACTCTTTGTTATATTGCAGCCATTTGCTAAAATCATTTAAGTTCATTTTTTTTCCTCATTAATGTACACACAGCACCCCATATTGACAGAAAAACAGAATTATTGACATTTTTGCAGATTTATTAAAAAAGAAAACTGAAATATCACATGGTCCTAAGTATTCAGACCCTTTGCTGTGACACTCATATATTTAACTCAGGTGCTGTCCACTTCTTCTGATCATCCTTGAGATGGTTCTATACCTTCATTTGAGTCCAGCTGTGTTTGATTATACTGATTGGACTTGATTAGGAAAGCCACACACCTGTCTATATAAGACCTTACAGCTCACAGTGCATGTCAGAGCAAATGAGAATCATGAGGTCAAAGGAACTGCCTGAAGAGCTCAGAGACAGAATTGTGGCAAGGCACAGATCTGGCCAAGGTTACAAAAACATTTCTGCTGCACTTAAGGTTCCTAAGAGCACAGTGGCCTTCATAATCCTTAAATGGAAGACGTTTGGGACGACCAGAACCCTTCCTAGAGCTGGCCATCTGGCCAAACTGAGCTATCGGGGGAGAAGAGCCTTGGTGAGAGAGGTAAAGAAGAACCCAAAGATCACTGTGGCTGAGCTCCAGAGATGGGAGATGGGAGAAAGTTGTAGAAAGTCAACCATCACTGCAGCCCTCCACCAGTCGGGGCTTTATGGCAGAGTGGCCCGACGGAAGCCTCTCCTCAGTGCAAGACACATGAAAGCCCGCATGGAGTTTGCTAAAAAACACCTGAAGGACTCCAAGATGCTGAGAAATAAGATTCTCTGGTCTGATGAGACCAAGATAGAACATTTTGGCCTTATTTCTAAGCGGTATGTGTGGAGAAAACCAGGCACTGCTCATCACCTGTCCAATACAGTCCCAACAGTGAAGCATGGTGGTGGCAGCATCATGCTGTGGGGGTGTTTTTCAGCTGCAGGGACAGGACGACTGGTTGCAATCGAGGGAAAGATGAATGCGGCCTAGTACAGGGATATCCTGGACGAAAACCTTCTCCAGAGTGCTCAGTGCCTAGGACTGGGCCGAAGGTTTACCTTCCAACAAGACAATGACCCTAAGCACACAGCTAAAATAATGAAGGAGTGGCTTCACAACAACTCCGTGACTGTTCTTGAATGGCCCAGCCAGAGCCCTGACTTAAACCCAATTGAGCATCTCTGGAGAGACCTAAAAATGGCTGTTCACCAACGTTTACCATCCAACCTGACAGAACTGGAGAGGATCTGCAAGGAGGAATGGCAGAGGATCCCCAAATCCAGGTGTGAAAAACTTGTTGCATCTTTCCCAAAAAGACTCATGGCTGTATTCGATCAAAAGGGTGCTTCTACTAAATACTGAGCAAAGGGTCTGAATACTTAGGACCATGTGATATTTCAGTTTTTCTTTTTTAATAAATCTGCAAAAATGTCAACAATCCTGTTTTTCTGTCAACATGGGGTGCTGTGTGTACATTAATGAGGGAAAAAAAAATGAACTTAAATGATTTTAGCAAATGGCTGCAATATAACAAAGAGTGAAAAATTTAAGGGGGTCTGAATATCTTCCGTACCCACTGTATATACATACATACATACATACATACATATATATGGATCCAGGGGGAAAAGTTAGATACAGTTCAAAGGTGGCAGATTTAATATATAAAGCAATATAATAATATTAATTAACAGTCACACACAGTGAGAATAAACATGGCAAATATGAATAACCCGAAGGGGAGGTCAAAATATAAAAGCAGACATATCCTGTTTACATCAACAGTCCTTTTTCAAATGATTAAGAAAGTCAAAAGACACAATATAAAAATATAAACCTCAATTTATTGCACAATCGCTGCAGGAGACCATGGGGTTTGGAAGATCTGTCTGAGTGAACAAATGTAACCGTGGGCACAAACAGACTGAGAGAGAATTATAGGCCCATATAATAAACCAACAGAGACACACGCTTGTGGATAAAACCATTTTACAACAAGAAGTGTTTATGTAAAACCAAAGTTATAACAAATTTCGCAATAAATTGGTTTAGGAGACCTAATAAAACAAGAAAGATAAATGGCCAGCGTGGCTCAGCGAGTGACCTACGTGACTGACTTCAACTGAACATCATTTATGCTGTTACAGACATAAAGAGCCAAAAGAGTGCTGTGGCCACCAGATGGAGCTAAACAACAACCAAAATAAACAAACATTCAAGCAAGAGTGGAAACGACAGATCTTTCAGAGACCTCCTGTCATCCTATGTGCATTAGTATTCTCAGCCTTTGTACTTAAATTAAGATTATCATTGATAGTGGTAATCCATCTCAGAATAATAATAATAACAATATATCCATTATCATAATAATGCGAAGTGTAACTAACGAGTAGTTTTTAAATTATCATTAACAGGCTATCCAGCACCTGCATACTAAGAAAAAAAAAGTTATTATAGTTTCATACATCATGTCTTTTTTTTTTTTTTTTTCCTTTTTTTTTTTTAACCACAGTACATTAGAATATACAGACAGGAGAACATCATCCTTGTTCCTCCTCTAAAACATGGGTTATGATGCAATCCATTTCCTTTAGGGCTCAATGTAACATGCTCTGCACATTCTCACATCACCTAACTACATAAATAATCACATTCTTGATCAGCATTTATGGACACATTCGGCCCCACAAAGGCAATATGCATCAAGAAGGATGCATGGTCCAAATGCTTGATGGCTGACAAGCCATCGTGATCTTTGCCCTTAAAAACATAGAACTGTCATCATGTTTTTTTCAGTCTTCAATTTTAACCAGAACAAGCAAAGACGACATGAAAGGATGAAAAGAAAACTGGCCCGAAATCAGTTGTTGAGGTCACTCAGTACAAGTGAGCACTGACAGGGCACCCTGAGAAGAGGAAACCCCAGGATGGCATGGTCTGAGCAAAACAAGTTGGTGTGAATACACAAATCTGTTTCTTTTCAGGACTGTTAAAACATCTTGTTTTTGGAATTCACATGTACAAACATGTTTGTGTGTATATATATATATATATACATATATGTACATATTTTGATTATGCATAGTTATCCAGTGGGTTTCAGAGGTAATAACATATCAGGACCCCCGTTTTTCAAACCAAAATATCTGTATTGCAGCCTCTCCCTACTTTTCATAATGTAAAAAAGAGATTTTGCCAACCTAACTATAATACAATCCCTTCTAAACTGTTTAAAAACCAAAGACCGTGTTAATGACATTATGACATCATAGTAGTACAGACATATTATGACATTAACCCTAGTAAATAATGTAACAGCATTGTTAGCTCTGCTGCCAGGTCTGTCCTTGTGATGTCACAATTTTAGCTTTTTACACGTACACAGGTAGATCAAATCACTGCTGTCTTCGAAATGAAATCGGACAATTCATATTAAGTGTCGCCCTCTGAGATGAAATACATTAACATTCAATATATTTTCTTCCAACATTGTTGCTTTAAATATTAATATGAATATATAAAAATGTCAGTATGTATGCCGCTTGCATTTTATGCATATATTCTACATACAGGTATTTACGTTACCCATATGGACTTTTTAAGTTCTTAATTGGTTTTCACTTTGATCCAAAAGCCCTTTTGGTAAAAAAAATAAACAGTGCAGTTAATTACTTGATATGGTTGTATTGCCTCTGGGCTGCTTTCTTGATTTTATTCCCTTTCTATAGACAGATATATTTGATGCATTAGCTCTGTTACCGCACATTAAGCACAAATGTCAGTGGCTGCATTGCGCAAGCGTCAGGAAATTGCATGTTGTGTTTGGGGATGGGTTTACTAGTATTTACATGCATCACTTGATTTCAGAGTCTAATGTTTGTCGTTTCATAATAGCATTAAAGGGGTTGGGGTAAATCGGCTCTGTTCTGAGGGACTGTATTTGTGGCTTATATTTAAAACCATGCTGGTCTGCTAAGATTAGGACCATCATGTATGACACCTGAAGCCCCAAAAAAACAGATAATTTGGCATAGAGTTTTTATGTGTTTGTCAGATACATCTGAGCAACATTCTACCTAACATGCACCGATTCTACACTAATAGGTCTGACCTCGGCTATAGGACATCAGAGTACTGTGGTTATGTAAAGATATGTGATCCCCAACTGGTTAAAATAATAATAATAATAAAAAAAACACAGTAGTAATTGCATTCAAATAAAATATCATCAAACATTTCCAAACAGTAAAACATAATTATAAATATGATAAATATAATGCCAGTGATAGGATTTTTGGAGGTAATTGAACTAAAATGTATGGCAGGCCTCACTGATGTTCATTCTGAAAGCTACATTGTGATTGTGTCAACGAAGTTGGAAGGGTAAGAAGGGTCATTCTTGGTTTGTTCCTCTCAGTAGTGCATAAACATGCTAAGGTAACAAATTCAAATGTGCAAAAAATGCAGTCGAATAATACAGCTCATTTGGAACAATGTCAACATCTCCATAGTACAATCTGCTATCAGAACTGATTTATTTCACTTTAAATCACATTCTTAAATAGATGCAGATGAGACTTTAAACTCTGTTGAACCTGAAGTCTTTTTGGCAATTTATCTTAAAGGGATAATTCACCCAAAAATGAAATTTCTGTCATTAATTACTCACCCTCATGTCGTTCCACACTCGTAAGTGTTCGACATGTTCGACTTAATTTGTGTTACCGAAGACGAACGAAGGTCTTACGAGTTTGGAAAGACATGAGGGTGAGTAATTAATGACAGAAATTTTATTTTAAATCAGAGGGGCCATAAATGATTTATATCAAATCAAATTCATCCCAATACTAAAGACTTAAGCCTGGAACACACCAAGCCGACGCCGACGAACTAGTGGCGACGAAAGCAGACTGTGGGGTTGGCTCACGTTGGCAGCGTCTGGGTCCAAAGTTGCCCTCGACACCCGACAGCCAAGTAGCACGTCCGTTCTGCGCCTGCGTAAGAAGAAATGCCTTTCCATACCAGCAGGTGGCAGTAGCTGAACAGCCAATCAGAACGATCAGATTGCCCAACATGTCAAATCGGCTGAAAAAAAGCAGACGAGGACCAACTTCAGCCGACGGTGTGGAACACACTGGGAAAACTTAGTCGGCCGATGAACAAAAACTGCCCGACAGCCAACCATCGGCTTGGTGTGTTCCGGGCTTTAGATAAACCTTACATATATCATTAATTTGGCACAAGTGAGCAATACCAATATTCTCTTAGTCTTCATTGGCGAATTCATAGTGTATTGGCAGGAGTAATTTTACTCCATTCTGAAGTCTAACATTCCTCTGCCACATCTGATGAGCGGGAACATCAGGTGTGCATTGGTCGAGGATAGCCAGCAGAGAATTAAAGCCTTTGTGCAAACAGCATGCCATTAAAAAAATAATTTGCCTAGTCTTGAATCCAAGGTTACATAGATAATTGAGGTTAAAGGTCAGAAAGAAATGAATTCTAATTTAGAGCACTACAAAATCCAATCTTCCAAACTACAGACTAGGATATTAAAACCACATGTGTACAAGGTTGAATCGACCGTTTGGCGGCACAGCAGAGAAAATATCTTCTGCAGGTAACGTGAAATGTTTCCTAGGGTGTTGTTAAAGTTCTGCTCCTGCAAAAAAACGGCATTGAATAAGTGCCCCTTAGATGCTAACAAACATGATTAAAGTCACAGAGGGCACTCAAAAAATTAAAATGAGCACTCAGCAACTTTAATCACCTAATAAAAATAAAAATGGCAAGGCTACAACCCAAGAAATGACCCCTTTACCATTCACTTACAGCTAATTGGTATGAATGTGAAAAATATGGACCTTAACATAAAGACGGCACTAAAAAAAACAAAACAAGCATGATAAAACAGATAAAAAACAACTCAAGTATTTCCAGTAAATGTTGCTGTGAGACTGGGCTTACAGTACATTTTGTGTGTGTAGTGTTAGCATTGATATAACATCTGATATGCTGCATAGTCTGCAATAGAGTAGCAAGTTGAAAGTTGGAGGTGGATATATTTCTGCACCAGCGATCTTTGTTTGTGTCACCAGCAAAATTGAGAATAGTGACAAACCGTACTTAGTTTTCACAAAAGCCATGCTATTTCAGCAACGAGTTTTATATTGTGATATGTTAAATCTCGCTTTTCGAGAGCCAATCATTTGAGGGCTCGATGTTCTTTTATTGTTCAGCTAAAACTAAATTTAGAGGGTTATTTAAGAAATGCTTTAAACGCTGGTGAATATATGACATTGAATAATGTCAGATCCTGTATGTGTGTGTGTGTGTATATACGCCTATAGAATGTGTAGGTCTCGAACCAAAAAAAAAAAAAAAAAATTGCCTTTGAGCTAGTAGATCTAAACAGTGCCATGCACAGACAATGTTTATGCAAACACGGATATGTACATTCTGGCTACTGACAGCACAAACAAGCATGTGTGTCGAAGCTGGCACTGGTGTCTCCTAAAAAACATGTAAAACACTTCTTATGGACTTTCGTGCACACATTTATATACAAAGCAACACAGTCTCCCCCCACCCCATACCGTTCTTTGCCCAATTACGTTGCATACCCAAACATCTCATTACTAAAAGAGGTCCTCACGCCCTATTACCCACGATTCCAGACTAGCAGGTGCCACTGTCAGTCTGAGGGACAGTGATAGGTGTTGATCCACAGTAAGTCATCCAGCACTCCCCAGTGTAGGTACAGTATGGAGACCACCACCAGCACATGCATGATCTGATGGCTGTTGCACCAGTAATCAAAGAGGCCCGGGCGGAACCGCTCGGGGATTCGTGTGATATTGATGACCCCGCCCAACACTGCTAGTGCATCCATGGTGAGAAAGTGACGCAGTGAGGTGGGACTCCCTCCGCCCACACCTACCCAGCGCAGAAGGAAAAATGAGAAGCGGTAAAGTAACTGCCAGGCAAAGGAACGCAGACGCCGCACTCTGCTGCGTGCTGTGATGGCACAGTAGATGGCGTAACTTGATAGCAGGATGTACATCAGCAGAGCTACTGTGCGGGTGAAGGGGTAGCAGAGAAGTGTGCTGTACACGATGGGTAGAGCTCCTGTGAACCAAAACACAATGTTACTATAGTTGCAAGAAAAAGTATGTGAACCACTTGCAGAATCTGTGAAAATGTGAATAATTTTAACAAAATAAGAGAGATCATACAAAATGCATATCATTTTTTATTTAGTACTGTCCTGAGTAAGATATTTTACATAAAAGATGTTTATATATAGTTGACAAGAAAAAATAAATAGCTGAATTTATTAAAATGGCCCCGTTCAAAAGTTTAGGAACCATTGGTTCTTAATACTGTGTGGTTACCTGGATAATCTACAACTGTTTTTTTTGTTTTGTGATGGTTGTTCATGAGTCTCTTGTTTGTCCTGAGCAGTTAAACTGAGCTCTGTTGCTCAGAAAAATCCTCCAGGTCCTGCTGATTCTTCTGTTTTCAAGGATTTTTTGCATATTTGAACCCTTTCCAGCAGTGACTGTATGATTTTGAGATCCATCTTTTCACACTGAGGGACTCAAACACAACTATTAAAAAAGGGTCAAACATTCACTGATTCTCCAGAAGGAAACACAATGCGTTAAGAGCCGGGGGGTGAAAACTTTTTGAATTTGAAGATCAAGGTAAATTGTACCATATTTGTCCCCGGGAAACATCTTCTAAGTATCTTCTGTTGCTTCTGAAGGGCAGTACTAAATTAAAAAATATGATCTTTAAAAAAAAATCGGGAGATCTTCATTCTGTTCAAAAGTTTTCACCTTCACACCTCTTAATGCATCGTGTTTCCTTCTGGAGTCAGTGAATGTCTGAACCTTTTTTAATAGTTGTGTTTGAGTCCCTCAATTGTCCTCAGTGTGAAAAGATGGATCTCAAAATCATTCAGTCACTGCTGGAAACGATTCTTCTGAAGAACAGAGCTCAGTTTAACAAACAAAGGGACTCAAGAACAACCATCAAAAAACAAAAAAAACAGCCGTGGATCATCCAGGTAACCAGGCCTCTTTACACAGCAGACTTAAGGCTGCTCTGTGCCTGCTCAAAATTCTGTGTAAAGACATAATGCTGCATAAAAGCCAGACCAAACTATGCCTGCTCTGACCCACCTTCAGTCCCTAGTGTCAAAGTATACAGTTGAAATTGCTGTGCAAAGCATTTATGCCACCTCTGAGCAGCATTAAAAAGTCTGTGTAAAGACACCTAAATGCCACTTCAGAAGCACTTCTGTGCCACATTTGCAGTGTAAATTTGGCATTATTTTGGCAAAATTATTCACATTTTCACAGATTCTGTAAGTGGTTCACATACTTTTTCTTGCAACTGTATATATACAGCAACATAACCAAATACGGGTTTTTACTCTATCATTTTTACATTCTATTCTTTGAATTCTTTTGAAATTATGAACATATTTATAAGAATAATTTAATCTTTGCACTAGAAAATGGAAAAACTGTTTTCAATGTTATAACAGCCTGAATACACAGATAAATGGGAAACACACATTTTACTTATTCACTAGGCTGCTGTGACACAGGTCTTTATCGCAATACAGCCAGTTTTGGTAACGACCCCTAAAAATGACCTGATGACAGATCATTTTATCAGGTAACCTTATCAGGTATGAACAACCTGTACAAAATATCAAATGTGAGGTGTCAGGGTAAAAAAATCTTTGAATCAGCAAAGGAAAACAGAGAACAGAATTGAAAAGATGTACTGAGAGAGAATGTGATGGAGAGCTCGGATTGATCTGACAGCAGTTTGAGATGCTGACCTAGCGTATTGATCATGCAGATTCCGCACATATCTAGCGTGAGCAGGGTTTTATAGACGGGCTCGCCGCCCTCATGGTTCATGAAGAGGTGGTAGACCACTGAGCCCAGCTGCGGCGACAAGCAGGCCAGGAAGTGCACCACACCGAGCCACGTCACGCTGATCTGTGACCAGGGGATGTTGAGCGGGAGCAGCACCAGGAAGCAGAGCAGAGGAATTCCTGAGTGAAGAAAAAGAAACAACGAGACAACGAGGCTCAGGAGAGTCATTGTGTACTGAAGACGTGTAAAGTGCTGTTGAAACACGCAAGGCCCGTGAAGAGAGCGAGAAGATTGTTATTGGGCATTATGCTCAGACAAGGCCCTGCAGTGTTTTATCGTGTCCCTTGAGTTGAATCGCTGCAGCCTAAACAACACAGGGATTTATTGAGGCCCACGGTACAGCCCAGTACAATGAGGGTCTCAGCGGCTTTGCTGTGCTAATTTTAGCAGCAGCTGCCAAAATGCAAACTACACACTAAAACAAAGATCTTTTAAAGTCTTTAGAAGTCAGTGTATTTATTATAGTGACTCAAAGTATATGAAAAGACTGTTGAACAATCTTTTGGTTATTTGTGAATCTCTTTCTCTCCAAGCCCCTGTCATTCCCCCAGTGTCAAATGATTTACCCTGGTCAGGTAAAAGCACCAATGCCTTCTAGCACATCTATTTTAAGTGAGTTATCTCTGTTGGCTTAACTCTCACTTTGACAAAGATACTATTGTTAGAGAACATGCACTTTACCCTAGAAAAGTACATGGATTTGAGTGGCACTTATGCTCTGTACATACTGCAAATGTGCAAAAAAAAGAAAAAAAAGAAAAAAAAAAAAAGAAAAATATAATGCTTTGGTAAATCATTATTATGACATAACCCAAAAACAAAGAGTAGTATTTATGAGATGAAAAGTCATCATTATGACAAGCCATAATTATCATAATTCATAACTGAACTTTTAAAATAGCTTTTTATTTCATAATTATCTTTTAACAAAGCATGATTTTTATAGTAGTTGGGATAGTTGATGCACACTTTATTGAAAGTGTCAAAAGGTACACTTAATCACCCTCATGTCGTTCCAAACCTGTAAGACTTTCTTTCGTTTTCGAAACACAAATGAAGATATTTTTAATGAAATTTGAGAAATTTCTGTCCATTCACACCACTACCACTTTGATGCTTCAAAAAGTTCATAATGAGATCATAAAACGAATCCATATGAATTGAGCAGTTTAGTCCAAATTATCTGAAGAGACTCAATCGCTTTATATGATGAACAGACTGAATTTAGACTTTTAATCACATATAAACATTGATCTGCGAAAATAAACAGGATCAACCTACTTGCTTCTTTTTACCATAACTGATGTGTTGATAAACGTTTATATGTAAATAAAAGCCTAAATAAAATCTGTATAAAAGCAATTGTCTCTTTTCAGAAAATTTGGATTAAACTGCTTGATTCATATCGATTAATTTTACGATCTCTTTATGAAGCAACAAAGTGGGGGTGCACAGTTAATTGAAATTAAACCGCACACTAGGGCTGTGCAATTAATCGTATTTTCGATTTCAATTTCGATTTTGGCTTCCAACGATTATGAAAACAAGATAATCGAGGTAAAACGATTACTGTACCGTTGCTGCATTCCGTTCAGCACACCTTCCTTTCCTTCACAGTGGTGCACTTTTATTCCTCCCTAACCCAAACTCAACATCCAAATCAGCCGAATAAGAGAGGGATGTAAAATGCAGTCTACTGTTGCTAAACTTCGGGACGTGCTTGATATTAAACAAAAACCGTGCTATTAAAAGTGCATTAAGCCGCGAAACGGACGCTGTTCGCTAGGCGGCCACCTGTGCATACGCTCCGAGACAGTGCGGAACGCGCATAAGCAAAGGGCTACAGATATGCGCCTAAACAGTCCAACAAATGCCGTTTTGGTAAGCATCCTCGTAAATGCAGTCAGCTATGTCTTAAGTGTACACTTAGAAAGTGCGCGTGTGTATTGCTGCCTTTACATGCTATCAGAAATTTGATAATCACCATTCTATAGTCGTGATTACGAGCTCATCAAATAAAAGGGTGTTCATGTGCAATTTTTTACCTAGGAAACTCTTATTTACCATAATTCCGAGACCTCGTGAAGGCAGCAAAACAGTAGGCCTATGTTGGGTCCGTGCAGCTCTTAAAGGGACAGCAGCCAACATTAATGATTGCTGAAGTCATTGTTAATCCAACAAGAAAAGACAAAGATAAAATCACTCACTGCTCTTGAATGAATAACTTTTTTAGTTTTAAATAAGAATTAGTCTATATTTAAAGTATACAGCATATATATTTAATTATTTTACATTTGATTACTTTATTCAGTTTCTGTTGTCTATTACTTATCTAAATACCACTGTTAGTACATCTATCTGAAAACCTAAAGCACGGTTTATTTAATTTGTATTTTTGTTCTGTTGTATTTTTTGTCTACTTTGTTTGTAATTAGTTTCTTTGTTCTTATTATAATTGTTGACTGTTTATTGTCTTCTGTAGCTGTTTTGAGGGCTTTTTACTTACATTAATTAACCTTTTGCTGAAGTATTGATAATTGTGAAATTTCACTTACATTTAAAATGACTCATATCATGAAATAAGACTTTGATCATATCACCCAACAATAATCGTGTTAAATAATCATGATTTCAATATTGACCAAAATAATCGTGATTATGATTTTTGATGAATGAAAGTCGTTTCGAGTTTCTCCATGTAATTGAATGGGATGCAAGCCAAACTAAAAAAATCCAATTATACTTCCAATATTTTTTCCCAAAGATGATTTCTGTCATTTTAGGTAGTTCTTATCACACAGACATATGTTCATCTTTCTTTCTTCCGATTAACAATTTATTGGACAATTAAAAAAACAAAAACAAAAAAAAAAACATGGAGGCATTTTTAAAAATAGCTTTTAGAGACAGAAAAGAAAGAAAGAAAGAAAGAAAGAAAGAAAGAAAGAAAGAAAATGATTTTGAAAAACATGAGGATGAAATAACGGGTTTTTTTTTAGTTTTGTGGTGAATGTGCAAGCGTCAATCAATTTAAGCAGAAGCCTGCTATCAGATCATAGCCATCCATCAGTGGCCAGATAGACAACATATGGGTTAGAGAAACCCACAGACCTAAAAAAACACTTCTGCAAATGTGTTAAGACCAGGAACAGATCAGAAAAGATTATTATTCATAATCAAGTATCAGGCTGAGATCTGAATCTTTCTTTAAACAGCAGATGTAAAAGGTTGAAACCTAGAAGAATATCAAATATTGCTGTGAAGACATGGCGTGCAAACATGGAATGAAATTGTGCATACGAATCATGCAAAGTAAAACACAAATCCTTGAATATAAAGCAAACACTGTGAAGAGGCATGCACCTGGATTGCGTTCAAATGCAAGAATGGAAATCAGCCTATGTATAAAAAACAAAAAAAACACACGATATGAACCAGGAATCTTCCTTATTGTCATTGCTTCTTTACAATCTCTAACTGAAGTCTAACTCTAACCAGTCAAAATAGTAGAGACAGGACAAATGCTCCAATATTTCAGCTTAAAAAAGGACAACCAGGTGCAACTCCCTACAGCAAAGTCATCTCTTGGGTCAAGTTAAGCTGTGTTACTCAATTTAAACCTCTAATTTCTGCTTACTTGACTACAGTAAGCCAGAACGCTCTAAAATATACTCTGAAAAAGCGTTGGCTTGAGAACACAGCAACTTTGAGAGTGTGCACAGATGAAGTGTTTTTCACAGGTTTTCAGTAATGTACATTATTGTGAATGTGTCACTCCATCATAAATCAATATAATATTATTAATAAAATTATTATAATTAATATAATTCTATCTTTTCACTATTTCTTTCATCCTGCTCTAGCTTGCACTATTCTGGATGATGTTTGAAATTGTCAAATTGAAATTGAAAGCTCTGTATAGCACCAACAAAATTTTACCAGTCAACATGGAAGTTTCTTGGAAGGAAGCATGGCAGTACACCTGCAGGCAACACATGACCCAGCTTGATAGTTCCACACAGGACTGAAATTGAGCCTACAAGTTTACAAGTGGAAAATCCTTTGGAGCTGACCTTTATGCCTGATTATAAATTTTTTTATATTTCCTCTTGGCAACCAATGCACTAGAATGCTTATCTAGATACTGCTCACTGCAGCTGCTATACAAAAATACAGAACAAAAATTACTAAAGATAATAACTGCTTTTGCTATTGACAAACAATTATGTACAGAAAACTAGGGATGTCCCGATCAAGTTTTGTGCCCCCGAGCCAATCCGAGTCACTGAATATTGAGTATCTACTGATAGTCCCGATCCGATACTTTGCAGTGTTACTTATTGCGCGGCTTGCCAAGCTTTAACTTGTGGCTCGCATGGCAAAAAATACGGTGATATAACCTAACATGAAAATGAGCAGGGCAGCCAGAAATCTGCCCCAATGGCTCTATATTAGAGCACGCTGCAGTTCCATTTTTCACCACAGATTTACGTTGGAAATTTGTGTGGCGCTGTAGAGCTAGGGAGGGCTCCACACAACCTCCGAGAGATCAGCTGCCCGCTTAGTATCATAAAAACATGCCTGCCGAATCAATGCGCTACATTTTAACATATCCTGCTCACTTTACGACTTAAAATAGTCTAGAAAATACGAAAAAATCTCAACCATGAACACTATAAAGAGGAAACAGAAAACAGGATTGCAAACAACAAGCAACAAATACAACATGGAGAAAGTCAAGGAAATGCATGCTTCTGCTCATCCCAGCATTAAGGTAATCCTGCTTTTTTGTCATTAAAGGAAATCATCTTGTCTCAATTACAAATTTGACTGGTAAATGATAAATAATGATTTTTTCCCCCACCTTTTGTATTTATTGCATTGCATATTGTATGTTCATGGATGACAGATTGATAAGCAGATATGATATTTATGAACATGACAAAATACTATAGTAATTTATTGTAAATACTAGTGTTTTTTAACCATACTATAGTAAAGTACTTGAATTAATTTGTTGTGGTAATTCTGTAGTTGCTGTGGTAATATAACAACTATAGTAAAATAAACAAATTACTTTACCCAATACTGTACTGTACGTTTTCTACAACTATAGGGTATATTATACTACAATACACTACAGTTTACTGTAGTTAAAAACTAAAGTATACTACAGTATTTATTACAGTTTATCAGTTCACTATACAGGTGCTGGTCATATAATTAGAATATCATCAAAAAGTTTATTTATTTCACTAATTCCATTCAAAAAGTGATACTTGTATATTATATTCATTCATTACACACAGACTAATATATTTCAAATGTTTATTTCTTTTAATTTTGATGATTATAACTGACAACTAAGGAAAATCCCAAATTCAGTATCTCAGAAAATTAGAATATTGTGAAAAGGTTCAATATTGAAGAAACCTGGTGCCACACTCTTATCAGCTAATTAACTCAAAACACCTGCAAAGGCCTTTAAATGGTCTCTTAGTCTAGTTCTGTAGGCTACACAACTGCTGAACAGAAGACTGCTGACTTGACAGTTGTCCAAAAGACGACCATTGACACCTTGCACAAGGAGGGCAAGACACAAAAGGTCATTGCAAAAGAGACTGGCTGTTCACAGAGCTCTGTGTCCAAGCACATTAATAGAGAGGCGAAGGGAAGGAAAAGATGTGGTAGAAAAAAGTGTACAAGCAATAGGGATAACCGCACCCTGGAGAGGATTGTGAAACAAAACCCATTCAAAAATGTGGGGGAGATTCACAAAGAGTGGACTGCAGCTGGAGTCAGTGCTTCAAGAACCACTACGCACAGACGTATGCAAGACATGGGTTTCAGCTGTTGCATTCCTTGTGTCAAGCCATTCTTGAACAACAGACAGCGTCTCGCCTGGGCTAAAGACAAAAAGGACTGGACTGCTGCTGAGTGGTCCAAAGTTCTGTTCTCTGATGAAAGTAAATTTTGCATTTCCTTTGGAAATCAGGGTCCCAGAGTCTGGAGGAAGAGAGGAGAGGCACACAATCCACGTTGCTTGAGGTCCAGTGTAAAGTTTCCACAGTCAGTGATGGTTTGGGGTGCCATGTCATCTGCTGGTGTTGGTCCACTGTGTTTTCTGAGGTCCAAGGTCAACGCAGCCGTATACCAGGAAGTTTTAGAGCACTTCATGCTTCCTGCTGCTGACCAACTTTATGGAGATGCAGATTTCATTTTCCAACAGGACTTGGCACCTGCACACAGTGCCAAAGCTACTAGTACCTGGTTTAAGGACTATGGTATCCATGTTCTTAATTGGCCAGCAAACTTGCCTGACCTTAACCCTATAGAAAATCTTTGGGGTATTGTGAAGAGGAAGATGCGATATTCCAGACCCAACAATGCAGAAGAGCTGAAGGCCACTATCAGAGCAACCCGGACTCTTATAACACCTGAGCAGTGCCACAGACTGATCGACTCCATGCCACGCCGCATTGCTGCAGTAATTAAGGCAAAAGGAGCCCCAACTAAGTATTGAGTGCTGTACATGCTCATACTTTTCATGTTCATACTTTTCAGTTGGCCAAGATTTCTAAAAATCCTTTCTTTGTATTGGTCTTAAGTAATATTCTAATTTTCTGAGATACTGAATTTGGGATTTTCCTTAGTTGTCAGTTATAATCATCAAAATTAAAAGAAATAAACATTTGAAATATATCAGTCTGTGTGTAATGAATGAATATAATATACAAGTTTCACTTTTTGAATGGAATTAGTAAAATAAATCAACTTTTTGATGATATTCTAATTATATGACCAGCACCTGTAGTCAATAGTATGCTGTAGGTAGCATTCATTAACAAAGTGTTGTAAATACTATAATATACAGTATTTACTATATAAATTACTATAGTATTTTTTCATGTACTGGATGTAACTTTTTTGCTATAAAAGTGGCTCTCCTATTGACTTTGTCCTATCAGTGTGGCTCTCATGAAAAACAGTGAAGACCACTGTCCTAGTGCTTGGTGCACACTTCAAGTACATTAAAGTTATTAAAATCAATCCAATGTATACAGGGCCATGCAGAGAGTTTCTCAGGTGCAAGGGCATCTATTGAGTAATTCCAATAACATTTACTACTGCACTAATTAATTTATAAATTGAACACTACTTTATAAGACTCCTGGTAATGGTTTTGGTGAGTGCTTTGTAATTTATCTTCACATTAGATAAGCAACTCCGTTGCAAATGACACAAACCACAGATTCAGATCACTCCACAAATGCATATTTATACATAGACCACAATGAACAATTCTCATGGTCTTTATGTTTTCTTTTAGCCATTTTCATCTTTGATATATCTAAAAACTGCAAACAGACAGCGACTATGTAGTTTTCAACTGTTTTACATTATGAAATCAAGCTAAAACTGAGCACCAGGCACAAGAAAAGTTTCTTTTCTCAAGCCATCTACCTCATAAACAATTAAATGCCCCCACTGGGCAACAAAAGTACAATACAGAACACTATTTATACTCAGTATTTATTTAACGTGCCATACCTCTTGTTCAAATTCCTTTGCATTGTATTATAACATACCTGTAGTATACATATATTGTCCATTGTCTATTTTGTATTTTTTATATATTTATTTTTATTCACTTATTTCATTTTTATTATCTGTCTTGTCACTGTCATTCTATCTGTGTACTGGAAGCTTCTGTCACCAAAACAAATTTCTTGTATGTGTAAGCATACTTGGCAATAAAGCTCTTTCCGATTCTAAAATTAAGGCCTCGATATATTCACGTAATATGTGAGCAGTATACTATTAACGAATGTGTGACGTATGAAAATACGTACTGTGCACTTTCCTCTCAATAACAAGAAAAAAATCATTCCAACGTGGATATGTTTACATGAGCTCTGCAATTCGGCACTCTAGTAAAGTCATGTCCCGTTTATTTATTTAGCATTAGATTGCTTAAAAGTAAGCAGCTTTACATAATCAAACATGAAAAACATTGTCAGTGTCTCATTTATTCAGAAGTACAATTTCATTTTCTACTATAAAGCGGCTCTTGAGTGTGTTTATGTTTTTACTCGCGGATGTCTGACCTCGACGGACTGAACAGAAGAAATGAACCGGAGAAGATTTCTATGTGAAAGAAGGCGGAGCCTCAGAGCACACCTACCTATTACATTATCACCATGGACCAATTGTAGTACGAAGGGGTTTAACCAGGCGGAGCAAACTTTTCTGGAAAGTTCGCTTTGACAAGCTGTTTCGAACTCCCAAAACAAACTCCAAATGAACTTCGTTTTGCTCTGATTTTGTTCGAAATGACGTCACATCAGTTCGTTCTTCGATTTCGCTTGAAGTATATCGGGGCCTTAATTGCAACAACAACAAAAAAAAAAAATGTAGATTAGATTAGAAAGCATAAAGCTCACAGTGCCAAAATGCCAGTCCGAAGCAAGACGCAAGCCATAGCAACGACTTAGTCTTAGGGTAACTGTATTTAGATAAATATAAACAGTAAATAACTGACTTTCGAGTGATTCATTAGTGTGCATCAAATATGCTAAACACGGAAGCTAGAACGTCCGTGTGTGACGTGCTAGAACAGACCTAATTGGTTCTCGCACGCACACACATTTGAGCTTCTTCTTTTCCTTTTAATGGCGGTTGGCAAACCCACTTGAAGAAGCATTGTCTGCAACCTAGCCTATTGCACAACAACTGCATGACAGCTTTCGTAAAATAAAGGATCGGGCTTAGGACAGCTAATACCGATTAGTTCAAAAAAACGTACCGATCCTTGAGATGGGCTCGGTACATCCCTATAGCAAACTGCAGCATATATAGTGATGTACACAGCAACAGAGTGGAATGGAGAGATGCCAGTCTTTGCATTTTATGATGTAGCTGTACAACCATTTAAAGGGATATTTCACCCAAAATTGAAAATTGTGTCGTTTATCCACACTCATGTTGTTCCAACCCTGTATGACTTTCTTTCTTTTGTGGAAAAGAAAATTAGATATTTTGAAGAGTGTACTGGTCTATCTTTTTCATTTAATGGTGTTTGAAAATGTCAAGGTTAAAAAAAGGACACAAAATTATCCTAAGTGCACGCCTCTTGTGTCTCATTTAGGAGGCACGCGTCTGACTGTTTCTATATGAACCGGGGCTTCTAACGGCCTCCGCAATGAAGCAATGACTTTACTAATCAGCGATTGGCTTTTATTTAGAAGGCGGGACTTATTCCACCATATTGCACGTTGCACTTTTCCTCATTCAAAACAATACTAGTGACGCGGCTTGTGTTATTCTGTAGACTCAGACAGTCTTAGGGTAACTGTATTTAGATAAAAATAAACAGTAAATAACTGACTTTCGAGTGATTCATTAGTGTGCATCAAATATGCTAAACACGGAAGCTAGACCGTCCGTGTGTGACATGCCCACAAAATTGTAAAAATTTTACTGTGACCTTAGAGGCCAATTCACACCGCACTGACAGACACCAACCATCGGCAAGAGACACTTTGTAAAATCAGTTTGGTACCCCTGTTGGCATCTGATGGCATTGCCCAATCCTGTTCCTGGAGATCTACCTTCCTGGAAAGTTCATCTCCAACTAATCAAACACAACTAAACCACCCAGGGCCGCATCCTTAGGACGGTGCAACCTGTGCAGCCCTGCACTTGAGGGGGCCCTGTGGCGAACAAACCTTCACTTCCTACCACTTTAGAAAAATGAAGCCAAAATATCCCAGAAAATGATTGAAATGTTTTGGCTCCCCTTTTCAGGACATGTGCAGCACACTTGGGCTGTGTCCAAAATCGCCTCCTATACCCTTAAACAGGGCACTATTTGAGGGGACAGCCATTTGTAGTGATGTCCGAAATCATAGTGCACATTTTTGAGTGCCCTCATTCAATCCCACAATGCACTGCAATAACGAGTGTACAATTGATGTATGCTCAACAGCTAGAGAATACCCATAATGCACTAAAAGCAGCATGCTGAAAGAATTCCCGCATTCGCCAGAATGCAGAATGCGGTATCCATCCATTTTCCAAAGCCCAGGTGCAATGTGGCTACAGCTTAATATCATACAGGTATAAATTCCTTTTTAATTGATTATGAAATTGCTTAGTTAGGGTTTTATACATAGTTTCCATGACATGAATCTTTTTATCTTACTTCTGGAGCTGCCAGTTTGCCAAGTTTCAAATGATTAAATAACAAACGATGCAAAAGCAGCAGCCCTTCCGGCACACTCAGTGTCTGAATTCACTCACTCGTTTTCATTCACTCCCTCAAGTGAACTATATTAGTGGAGTAATGTAGGGAATAGTGAATGAGGGTATAAGAGATGATTTTCTACACAGCCTTGGTCTACGCTTTTCACTGACTACATGTAGAATCACGTTTTTCGTGGAATGTCTGAGAAGTGATGTACTAGAATATGGTGATTCTCGGTCTGTCGGTGCAGTGTGAATTGGCCTTAAAACTTTAAAATATATTTAGCACAAGTCATGTGGACTACTTTTATACTGATTTTGCTCACTTTTTCAGGCGTGACAATGAATGAGGACTGAAGATGTCACTCCATGAAAAAGACTGATCAGGACATGCTTAAAATATTCTCCTTTGTGTGTGTTCAACAGAAGAAATTCATACAGGTTTTTTAGACCAACATAAATAAATAATACGTAAATAAATAATGACAATTTTGATTTTCAGGGAACTACTCCAATAACATGTAGTTTTATAAAAGAGAGAGTGAGTTGCAGTTTACAAACACTAAAGATATACCATTTCCTGTTTTCTGGTGGTATAGCAACACTGACCATTTAAATAGGGTTTACACTATAGCTATGAATGGGTAATACAAATGCAAATGCAGACCTAAGCAGGCAGGATGGGTAAAGCTCATACTGACATTATTAAAGTTATGCATTTAAAAAAGTAATATAATGACACAAAGACTGAAGCAGATGACATGTAATAAGCACATAAAGAGAGAGGGCACTGTCAGCTTCCTCTTTAGAGGCAATATCTCACTCACCATGTGTGTAGATGTTTCCTAGCTCATTGTGCAGATAGAAGAGACTCTTGATACACTCCTGGACGGAGGAAATGGGTCTATAACCAGTCAGGACATATTTGTTGAACTGTAAATGTGGAGGAGAGTTTGCCCAGTCCAACAGTCTGGGACCGTTTAAAAATGCCATAGCAACCAGAAACAGTCACGACGACGACGCTAAAATAACTACGCTATACATCTACACATACACGCACAACACAGACTAAAAAAAGATTTGACACCCTAGACATTAGTCAGAGAAGTCCAGTCCGGTCATGTGCAGCCAGCTACATGGCTAACAGACCTTCTTTTTAGCCGAAAGAATTTTAAAAATCAACTTTTGCCTCCGCGACGATTTATTTTCAAACGTTGGCGGCGTCATCCACACGGGTTGACGTAGAAATTCCAGGCTGCGTTCATAGTGAGCTTCGTTGATATATACAGTGCAGCATGTAACATTTAAACGAAGTGCGGTCACACCCTGCTCAAGTCTTTCAAACAAACCCCACCAGCTTCTGTCAGCTCGACTTCAGAGGCGACCTGGCGAGAGGTGGCTTTCGTTTGCTGCTCATCAAACAGCCGTTGGATAATTTCACCATCGGGAACCGCAGGGGTTTCGTGAACGCGAAGCCGCTTGCTCGGTTCAGGGCAACTTCCTCATATTCCCGTAGAGTGAATCATCATCATCCGTCCGTCCGGTGCGTTGGCATTCAAGCTACCAGCGCTTTGTGGGACCCGTGTGTTTGCAAAAAAAACTGATACAAAAGACTAATTTACAGGACATTTCGACCTGAAAGAAGCCAGAGGCAGGTGTATTTTCGGTAACAAATACCGGTATGCGTTTAATATAGTGATGATACGACAATATTGCTTGGCACCAACCATAAGTAGTCACAATACAAACTATAAAGTACAGTGCCAGAATCGATATGACATCCCGCGGCGTTTAGGGGGTTAACATTAAGATATTCGGCTAACGTAAAAAAACAAAAAGCACGCAAGTTTGATATGTAGTATTATCAAATTCTCATAGATGTGTCAAGTTTTTTTCTCCCCCAGATATCAAGCATCTCCTCCTCATCAGCGATGAGCACGATTATCCAATAAGGATGTGCACCGTGCAAAGAAGAAGTACACACATGTAATGTTATTATGTGCTTTCCTCTTTCAGTTTAACAATATGGATATTCTGATATCAAACGCACTCAGTGCGTTTTCTGTTCCCTGTCATACACTGCCCGGATAGCTCAAGAGCTAACGGGCTAGCTGCCGTCACCTTGATTGTGCTGACTGCAAACACACGCGAGCTTCACAGTCACTGCTTTAGCAGCGGTAAAACATCACAACCGGTTTTCCCAAACAGCGGCACATGCATTCCTGCAATTCCCCCTACTCCGACTAAAATGTATCCGTAGGCATGGCATTTGTCATCCAACAAACGGAGGAATGTACGTGGTGCTCAGCTCCCAGGAACACGTCTCCCTGATGGTGCCAAGTGATGTTGCTGCTAGCTTGCAGTGATTTCAGCCAGCAGAGTTTTAAACGAGGGCTTTGGTGAGGAAATCCCTTTCCGTTAAGCGGCTATGCCAAAAAAAAAAGGTTACTATCCTCTACAGTCCTCGGCTCCTTTCTTATAGGCTGTTTGGTGCCGGTGTGCGGGAACATGCGGCTGGTGGAGGGGCGCAGCGGCCCGGCCTTCATTCCTTATCATCCGCTGATGCTGCAGCGCTCTAATCCAGTCTGGACCAACTGGGAAGAGCCGGGGGTGGCGCGAGGACAGGATGGATTCAGTTTGGGTCTTTTAGACATTTTACCATTAAAATATATTCCCTTAGAATGAAATAGCAAGATTATATAAAAATGTGTATTTTCGCTCGTCTTATTTTATAATCATAGTATTTTATAATGATAGCTCAAGAATAGCGATGTCCGATTCTGAACGAGTCGGATCTTTTCAATGAATCGATCGGACAAAACCGTATTTTAACGATTCGTTCACGAATCGAACTGAATCAGTCCGAGTGGATCTCACTGAATCATTTGGCCGAGCTCTTGTCCGATTCGCAAAGAGCCGATTTGGAGTATAACGTAACCGAGGATTTGACTGATATAGCGGAAAGTTACTTAAAGTCACAATAGAATAAAAATAGACAGTTCTTATTTTGATGGAATATTGCGGTATTTATTATAAATGATTTATATGATCATTATTTTTTTAAATACATGTGCCATCTAATCTTTTAATCAGAATGTGTCACTCACATCATGTGATCACAGCAATAGCAAACCCCAACAATTCAATGATCTCATTCCCTATGGACAAAATCAAGTCCCTTGTGTTTCATGCCGGCATAAATGGCAGAATAAAACGTAACAAATGTTACCACATACTGAAAATATGTTTAGCATTTATATGTTCAGACAGGATATTTAAATGAATTTTAGTAATGTTAATTGTAAATGATATTATTTTCTTCTTTAAAAAGCTGAATCATGGCTGCTAATGAATTAGGACACATTAAATGACCAATTAGGCCTAAAACACAATCAATAAAGTGTAATGTACAGTGAAAGATTCAATAATATAAAGCTCTTCACATGCTTAAGCCACAAGTTGTTTGGGTAAACAGTTACTAAATTGTCTATTTTTGTTTAATTGCTCATTTATTTTAGCAACAAGGCCCTGCAACAATATAGGCTACTATGTATCCAGGTCAAAACCTTTTAATTTATTTACTATTACACAGTGTTCACCGATTTTAGTGCTGTTGTCTCTCTGGCCATTTTAGAGATATAAAAGTATGTAAAAAATTATATTTAACACACACATACACAAGCTTAACACATACACCACATGAGAATCTAAAATTTCCAACCACTATTGGTGAAAAGCTTTTTATGAGTCATGATACCCAGACCAAACCATGCAGACCACAGTCATAGGATGAGCTCATTTATTTAGCATTACACGCAAGTGCATGTATTTTACAAACATCTTTATCTGCATCTGAACCTGCGCTTAAGGTCTCTTTTGAGTAAATCTGCAAACATGTCTTCATGGAAGGTTTGCATTCTTAACATTTAAAAGGAACAAGTTAATTAAGACAAAACAGGTCATTAAAAACGGTGAAAAACAAGTTTGCCTCAAATTCCCTAAGATAGAATTTGCCCTATACATTCATATTCTTTCAAACTTCAACATTTATGGTTAAAAACATGCATCATGCATGCATACCTTATGCATCAACTTATTTGCATTGTTTTCAACAACCAACAGGAAGGGTGGTTTTAAGTGTCAAACATCAGTGTTTAGAGTTTGATTTGCATCAGCTTATACTTTTTTGACTGTTAAATGTTGCATATGATCATGTGAATGTCTGTTTCTGGCAATTGAAGATAATTGTGTTATGAAAACCCAATGTTTTGCTGTAATTAAACCACATCCTTTGTCAAGCAACACTTCCAAACCACCCCATTCCAAACTTTTACACATAACAACCCTTTTCACACATGATGAGTCAGTGACCATCTAAGTGTGAATAATCTTATACCTTGACCCCCAATTGGACATATTTTTATTTGCTATAAATATGAGCACAGCTTAGGCACCTCTCAATCTGCATGCAGGACGCTCCTCCAGGTAATAGAAAAAGAACCTAAACTCACTTCACTGTAAATGAGCATTTGCTGAAAGCAAATAAATACTTAAATATCTGTAAGCGATTTTTTGATACTGACCTCTGCTCCTGTAAAATATCATTTGCTAAATGCTAAAACCTTGAATGTCTAAAATATTTAGTTATAAACAGAAAACTTATTTTATAGTTTCTACATGTAAAAACCTGCATTATTGGAACTGTAAAATTGCCTTAAGTCATTGTTTTTAGTCATTTTATGGTATTAATGTTATTTGTTTAAATATAATAGGTCTTAAAATCCATCCAGAAGATACCCTGATTTTATAGTAATGTACTGTAAATGACAACACTGTGGGACTGCAAAATTAATATTTTGCTCTAATAAGTTAATTTTTTTAACCTTATTTTTTATTTATGTATTTCACAGCAGGATAATATCACACACCCAAATTCACAATGATTCCTATAGCTATCCTGTGGTTTGGGCTTTTTCTGCACCTTCCTCCTCCAACCAGCCCAGCGTGCTTTCTAGGTAAAGGAGCAGAGTGTCAAGATGCTGATTTTGCACCAGGATCTAATTTGGCTGCGGAGGGTTTCGACATAACTAAGATGCAACGCCTGGGGACTTTCGTCATCGACTTAAATAAGTGGGAGCTCAAAAACAACACATGTAACCTGTGCAAAAATCCATTCATGAACAACACAAAGCAGAAGCTCCCATTGTCTGTGATTTACTGGAGGGCCACTCAAAAGTGCAGGATGTCATTATCCAGCTCCGTTTATGAGTCCAGCGAGTCCCTGGTCAGTTCCAGTACCTCCTCCATAGAGAACAACTGGAAAATGGACCTGAAAATAGGCAATGTGATGAGTAAGATGTCACTGATGTTCGCTGGAACTAACTCCAGACTCGCTGCGTATTCAATGACGAAGACCAAAAAGGACAAGTACAGCTTCATCAAACAGGGTACGTCCTGCGAATACTACAGGTAAGACTTAATAGGTCACATTTTAGTGTTTTTAGCTACTACGTACTTCAAAAACTATGTCAAAAAAAAAAAAAGTTAGGTTTAATGTGCTTTTTGCTGCTATTGAGTGGGATACGGGTAAAATTAGTGTAACGTAGGGAACTGGACGACAGAGTTGGGGATCCACGTGCAGGCTTTGTTACAATGAGCGTAGTCGTACAGGCAGAGGTCAACCATCAGCAAACAGATACAAGAGGGCAAGGCAAAAGGGTAATCCAAACACAGGCAATGGTCAAGGTGGACAGCAAGCGATCATCAAACAAGGAAAACAGTCCAGGGTCGGCAAGGCAAGGCAAGGGTCGGCAAGGCGCAAGGAAACAAGGAACACGAGACAAGGTCAAACAAAGGCTAAACAATACTCCTAGGTTCCTAGGTGAGGGATTGTGGGAAATGTATGTTCATGATGCGTTATCACAACACTTTTTTAGCTTAGATAATGTGGTTCAGATAACATAATAATATTGAGTTTCTGCTGATTAAATCAATCAAATTTTTAAAAATTTTAAGGCAACCAGGTAACTTACTTTTTTTTTTTAAAGTTAAACCAACAATACTTTTTCTTTTTTTTTTTTTTTTTTACATATATGTAGGTCAATTGTTGTGATAAACATCATGGTTTATTGTTGACTGTATGTGGATTTTAATGTTCAGCAACTATAAACTACTGTCTTCAGCTACAAGATTGCCAGCCACTCTCCAATACATCAGGAACTAATCAATGATTTCACAGACCTTCCAGAGACATATGACAACCAAACAAAAGAAATCTACTTGTCACTTGTTCAAAAGTTTGGCACACATTACATTGTCCAGGTAAATCCAAAGAAATGTCAACGCTTATACATACCGCAAAGTATATTTTTATTTTTACACTTGTGCACTATTGCTCTCCATCTATCTCATATTCGTCACTGTTGTTTGTAAAGGTGAGACTGGGTGGAGCTGTGAAATCTGTGACCAGTGTCAAACAATGCGAAGCTTCTCTACAGGACCTCAGTACGGATGAGGTCAAAACATGTCTGGACGTCGAGGCATCTGCAAGTGTAAAGGGGAGGATTAGTGTAAACACAGAATACCATCACTGTAAACAGGCCGAAGACAAAAAACTGAGCAAGCACAGTTTTGCTAACAGTTTTAGTGACAGGTGTGTGCTTTGGCTTATGAGACTATGACCGTGACTCAAATAAGTATTGAGTAATATACATGTATTTACTGAGTTATGGTTTAGGGTTAGTTACTTGTAATTATGCATCATTTACTGTTATTACTATGGTAAGTACATGTAGTAACGTGTAACTATATCACTAAAATAAGAAAATAAGAAGAAGTGTTGCCTTTAAAAAAAACAACAACCTTTTATTCAGCAAGGATCCTGCATTCAACTGACAATAAAGACATTTATAATGTTACAAAAAATTCATATTGATGGAGATCTGTTAACTTTATTTATCAAAGAATACTCAAAAAACATATCACAGTTTCCACAAAAATATTAAGCAACACAACTGTTTTCAACATTGATAATAATAAGAAATGTTTCCTGAGCAATAAATCATCATATTAGACTGATTTCTGAAGGATCATGTGACACTGAGTAATATTGAAAATTCAGTTTTGATCACAGGAATGAATTACATTTTAAAATGTAATAAAACAAAATTATTATTAGTTATTTCACAATATTACTGTTTTTACTGTATTTTTGATCAAATAAATGCAGCCTTGGTGAGCATAAGAGAATTTTTTTCTAAAACATTTAAAAAATATTACAGACCCCAAACTTTTGAACAGTATATTTTATTTTGTTCTTTCATCAGTAATATATAATATAATATAATATAATAGAAATAATAGGAGGAGGGGGTTCACACTTAATCTTTTTTTCTTATCCTTTTTTTTTTTTTTTTCACAAGGTTAACTGAAATCACTGGTGGCTACACTCAAGACGCTGCACTTCCCTTCTCAGCCACCAGTGATCCTGGAGCTTACAAACAGTGGCTCTCCTCTGTGCCAGGAAAACCAGATGTGATTTCCTTTTCATTGAAACCACTCCATATGTTGATGCCAGTCAACAACCCAAAATACAACCAATTACGCCGAGCCATTCGTGACTACATACTGCAGAGGGCCCTTTGGAAGAACTGCTCCTCTCCTTGCAAGGTCGGTATTGCAAGAAACCCCAAGGAACCCTGTGTGTGCAGCTGTCATAACAGCCCTGGAGTAAAAGCAAACTGCTGCCCTACACAGCGCGGAATTGCTCAAATTACTGTAATTGTGACAAAGGCGACAGGTCTATGGGGAGATTACTTCAAACAGACTGATGGGTATGTCAAGGTCCTGAGAAATCACAAGGTCTTTCTAGGGGAGACGCCAGTGATTTGGAACCGAAACTCACCAACCTGGAACTGGAAGTTTGATCTTGGCAGCTTCGTTCTCTCTCAGTTTGGGGGTCTGAGACTAGAGGTGTGGGATAGAGACAACAAGTGGGATGATGACCTTCTTGGGGCATGCAACATACAACTGAAAACTGGTGAAAAAAGTGAATTCTGTTCACTCAACCATGGTGTGCTGTACTACAAAACATCTGTAACTTGTGGTCCTAGTTTAGCTGGCTCCTTATGCACAGAGTACGTGGGCTCTCCAATGTCTTCCCATCTGGAGAAGATATACGCGTCACGACATGCCCGGCCCATCCCGAAAGATGTGCTTGTGAAAATGGGGGTCCTTTTAGATGAGCGCCGCTTTCAGTTCAGTCAGACCAGTGATCCTAAAAGAAAAACTCAGACTTTGTGAAAGCTAAATAGAAAATAATGCTTAGCATTAAAGCACAATAAAAAATAAATAGCATAAAAAAAATCGGAACTATCAAACCAATGTGTGTTTTGCTTCTCAGCATTTGTATTTTAGAACTGGCATTAACTGATATTTTCTTTGTTTTCTTGATGTTATTCAGATCTTTGATATGATATGCGACTGGTAGTTGACATGTAATTGAAAAGTTACTAGAATGTCTAAAATTTTTCACTATATTTTCTGATTATGTTTTGCAATTGCTAGCATGCTAATTTGTATGGTTAATAAAGCAATTATGAAAAGAGCAGCTTAAGTGATTCTTTTAAGTGATTCATGTCGTGCCATGGCTTTATGTTGCTGAACTGTGAGAAGGATGTAGGAGGTTAAATGTGTGAAGCACATTTAACAATTAGTAAAGTTTTGATCTGACTAATTTTGTATTACGGTTAGTGTCTACATGTTCCATGTTTAAACAATGCACAGGTCAGTGTGTGAATGAATGCTCACATGTTCCACTGAAATGTCATCTAAGCCCCCATTGCACCACAGAGCGTATTCAGCGCTGCAGTGGCTATTTAAGACCA
The DNA here is from genome assembly GCA_037101425.1 of Elopichthys bambusa. Taxonomy (NCBI): domain Eukaryota; kingdom Metazoa; phylum Chordata; class Actinopteri; order Cypriniformes; family Xenocyprididae; genus Elopichthys; species Elopichthys bambusa. The sequence continues at coordinate 20,632,881 of CM074435.1, forward strand.
CACAATTTCTCTGAACTGAAACACTTACCCACGACAGATGAGGGTGTACGTTTTATTGGTAGAGCATAACGGTAAAGCCCACCCACAAGCTTAGGTTTATATTTCACACCTAACTCCTCTCTTACACATTACACACAAACGGCAGTCAGACAAAACAAGGTAAGGCTCAAGGTAAGAAAAGATTTTGACATCACCTTTAACTGAACAATGATTTTATTCTTCTTCCTGGTTAGGCTTGTTATGTATATGATGTAATGCAAAGGAAATAAACAACTGAAATTTGTTATTTTTTTAATATTATTCCTTTATGATTCCTGTAAGCAAGATCCACTAAATCGTCTCACAAATTCCACAATCCTAACTACTATGATTACCCTTTTTCATGCACAACATGCTGTTATTAAAAAACCTGCTGCACAAGGCATCCATCCTGTTATGACAGTCTAGTTAATATTTCAAAATTTGTTAAGTTTTAGAGACTAGAGTTTAAAACTATTATATAGGGATGTTTTATTTACTTCAGAAGTGTCAGTTAAACTTTGCAACAATTCCATTTGATAATGATAATTAACCATTATTTCAATATTAATTTTATTACATTACACTTTTAGATTATTTCAAAGGATTACCCTGCTCTCCTGATGCTAGTTGTGATAAACAATTGATTTCTAATGACACATAATAGGAAGAGATAAGATATATTTTGAGAGAGAAAGTTTTTATGTATTAATTCAACTGGCAACACTGGTAAGAGTTAGTAGACAAGTAGATGCAACAGAATGTGTTAAAGGGACCATCAAAATAAAGTGAAACCATGTCTTCATAATAATTTTGAATTTTGAGTGGGCAGGGGTTTTTTTTGGTTTTTTTTTTAGTAATTTTATGTTGCCTTTTGAAATTCAGGTAAAAAACTGATAACTTTATATGTTTTTTCATAGGAAAGAAGAGCATCCATACACCTGATCTCAAACCATTTTACAGAAATGTGGGCCGGGCTTGTTATTTACTTCTTTCTGCCTGTCGTGCAGTCATGCGCTAAAGGTAAACCGAATGAATGTGCAGAAGCATACTTCGCCCCCGGGTCCAACCTTGCCGGAGAAGGATACGATGTGACCAAGATGCAGCGCAAGGGAGCCTTTGTCATTAACACGGATGTCTGGAGGCGAAAGGACAAATCATGCACTCTTTGCAGGAACCCCTATATGGACGGGGCAAAGCAAAGGCTTCCTATATCTGTGGTGGATTGGAGACCCAGCCAAAAGTGCAGCATAAAAATATCAAGTTCCCTATACCAGTCCAGCGAGGACCTGGTAAGCTCCAGCACCTCCTCTATTGAGAACAACTGGGGTGCAAATTTGGGGATAGATATTGGGCAAAATAGTGGTTCATTCATGATGGCTGGAACTAATTCGAAACTTGCGGAGTACTCGATGGAGAAGACCAAAAAGGACAAGTTCAATTTCGCCAGTCAAAGTATTTCATGTGCCTTTTACAGGTATGATATACCAGTTTTCACTGATTCATGCCTTCTTTGACTATTTAATACCTTGTTGATTATAAAGGAAATAAATGAGTAACATTATGTAGTCTTCTTCTGTCGCCTCTAACATGAGGTTTCAATGTCTACCTACAGCTACAGGGTCTCCAACAAACCTGTTCTACATCCTGAGTTCAAGCGCTCTGTGAAGGAGCTTCCCAAGACATACAATCTTGATTTCAAACCACGTTTCTACAAGTTTATTAACACCTATGGAACCCATTACATCACTAAGGTGATTTTAGTTTCACAGTCTTTACAATTTACACAACTTGTGTTGAGTGGATTTCAAAGGCCCATAAAGCTTCAACAGTAAAACACAATGCAAGTCAAATCAGTTATTAGAAGTGCCTAGATTACATTTTTTGATTTTCCCAGGTTACTCTTGGTGGAAGCGTACAGTCTGTGACCAGTATCAAGCAGTGTGAGACTGCTCTACAGGGCCTAAGTGCGGATGAAGTGAAAACATGCTTGGATGTCGAGGCAAATGCCAGCATTAAAGGCAAAGTAAATATGAAAGCAGAAACTAAGCATTGTAATGAAGACAAGGACAAAACAGAGCACAAAAGCAGCTTCTCCAGTCGCTTTAATGACAGGTGGGTTTAAATTAGGACGCATTATGTTTTGTAATTCATAGCTTGTAATACATATATTGTCCTTGCTCAAACAAATCAACAGTAGTCATGCATAATGTATAGATACCATTTCACATTTTATAATTAGATTAGCTCTGCCATGATCTAACACTAACTTAAAGTTAATCTTTAAAAACACTAATTTAATAATATTGTCAAATGTAATCTTTAGCAGATCTTAAATTCAGTGTTGATTTTTCATACTCTACATTATATTGTAGTGATGCCTACACAAATTAAGAACACAAATTAAGATATTTTTGATAAAATATGAGGGTGAGTAATTAATTACATTATTTTCATTTTTGGGTGAACTAACACTAATACCAAAGTACATTTACTTGAGCAGAATGACAAGAAAAGTAAACTACAAAAAGAAGTAAAAAATGTTTAAGAGTAATCTCACATAATTTTGATAAATGTATCAGAAAACACAACTTAATATCTTGTAATTTTGCTTCTCAAGTAAATGTATCTTGATTTTAGAATGCTTAGATATTTGTACTGAAAAACAAGACAAAAATTCAGAGTAGGAAATTACATTTTTGCAGTGAACATGAAAATAATTATTAGACAGAATTTTAATAATGGTGCATCCCAAATTATCATTGTTTTTCCATTCAAAGGCTGACCGATGTCACAGGAGGTCACACCACAGAGCCCGAGCTCCTTTTCTCAGGAGGAAAAGACCCATCAGCGTACAAAGAATGGCTTGCATCCCTTCCGCAAAACCCAGATGTGATTTCTTACTCTCTGGAGTCACTTCATGAGCTGATCTCCACCAAAGATCCAGTGCGCAAACACCTGCGCCAAGCCATCCATGACTACATTTTGGAAAAGTCCCTCTGGAGGAACTGCACCGACTCTTGCAAAAATGGTGTCAAAACCAACCCAAACAATCCATGTGTCTGCACTTGTCACAACAATCCGGGGATCACACCAGATTGCTGCCCATCCAAGCGTGGACTTTCTCGGGTAAAGATCACAATCGTGAGGGCTCAGGGTCTATGGGGTGACCAAACCACAGCGACAGATGGGTACGTTAAAGTGTTCAACAAACATAACGTGCAGGTCGGACGCACTGATATGATCACAAATAACAACTCACCGTACTGGGAGAGGACCTTTGATCTGGGTGATGTTGTCCTGGCAGAGGATGAAAAGATGAAACTGGAGGTGTGGGATGAAGATAGTAAATGGGACGACGATTTGCTGGGAACCTGTGAAGTACCCATACTAGCAGGTCAGAATGACAATTTCTGCAATTTAAATCATGGTGTGCTGTTCTATAAAACAGAAGTGACATGCGCCCCAAGTTTGTCTGGCCCCTATTGCTCAAAATATGTGGGTTCTCCGATGAACTTTCACCTGGAGAAGGTATATGTGTCTCGAAATGCACGACCTGTGTCAGCAGAAATACTACTGAGCAAGGGAGTGCTTCTGGACAAACTTTATGTATATCAGAAGACAAATTACAGCGCTAAAACTATTTTGTAGTAAGTTTTGGCTTTGGATCCTATTATGTGATTATTCGCGCTTGTATTTATCACTATTAAAGGGACATATGTAATATCATTCTTTAATATTTCTCATATTTCTCTAATATTTTAATATTTCTTTAGAGACCATGCGCAATACATATTTATTATCTGCAGTCTTTATTGCAGGATGCTTGCACTGGCAATTTTTCAAAAACACATTATATACACTGTAACTGTACCGTGTTTTCAGTCTGCACACTGTATTATTTATAATCATCTTTGTTTATTGTAAGTAGCATTGATTTCATAACCTTCACTATGATGATAACTCATCTTGTTGTATGATGATAACTCATCTTGTTGTATGTGCAAATATTCTATAACTAAAATGTTATGTTCTGTGACATTAAAAGCTCAAAAAGGCCACAAATCATCTGCTCGGGGTTGTATTTGTTTTGCTTTTTCGGACCCATCTGCTTTGTTTAAAGGGATAGTTCACGCAAAAATGAAAATTCGGTCATCATTTACACACCTTTGTTTTTTTTACAAACCTGTTTGACTTTCTTTCTTCTGCAAGACACAAAAAGAGGATATTTTGAAGAATGTTTAAACTGTTTTTGTCCATACAATGAATATAAATGGTCTAAAACAACACTGAACCCCATTGACTTTTATAAAATAACATTTTTGGTCTATACAACTGAGACATTTTAGGGGGAAAAGTCAAGCAGGTTTGGAATGAGTAACATGAGAGCGATTAAATGATGACAGAATCTTTATTTTTCTATCTTTAACAATGGCTCTGATTCATTTATTTCTTAAATGGTGTCTTGTCAGTGTGACACAGGATGCTTGTTGTGTGGTTTTCCTGTAGACGGATGAGAACTGAGAGCAGTATGTACACTAACATAAGAGCTCACAAGATTAACACTGTTATGTTATACGCTTTGAAACATTACGTAATGTTTAATTTGATAAAACAAAAAGAAATGTCCTCACAATAGAAATCAAAACCATCTCTTGGGTTGTTCTGAACCCCATCATCACCACCATTGGGCAGGTTTTTTAAGACATCCTCAATGATCACATGGTTCATCAAACAAACACTAGGGAGTCAGATTAGAAGGTGGAATATTTAGTGTTTCATAAGAATTAAAATAACAGCCAATGAAGTGCTTAGCATGTTTTAGTTAGATACAGAGACACAACAGGATATGAAACACTCCACTGGACAAGACAAATAAACAGACTGGGGGAACATCCACAAACATCAAGGCACATTTCAATAGACATCAAAACCACACATACACACAAAACACACATGCCCACACAAATGGGCACAAAAGTAAAGCTAAAACAATATGCCAGACAAGAACGCGTCACAAAACTGCACAACGGCGAGGAACACTAGGGGAAAGGAGGCCATAAAACACTGACGAGGTTAACAGCATGACCCTGGAAATCAACCTAAAAAGACAGAGAGGATGAGAAGTGATAAATTAGAAAGTATAGAAGACACAATATACTGAGTTAAGAATACAGATCTTCTAATATATCATCTACCTTTGTACCCATTCCCATAAATGCCACTAAGCTTGCTTCCATCCTTCTGTCCTGTAGAAGAAAGATTAAACAGTGAAACTAACCACATTAGATCTGTAAACTTGTTGGTTTAACTGAAATGGCTTCTGTACTCACCACCGTAGGAACCTTGACCACCAGCACTTAGCGCTGCTGCATATCCTGTGCCTAGAAATGATCAGTCATCACACTCGCTATTAGTCAAAGGCTTTTAGTATGTATTTAGTCAATGATGTCTGCTAGCTATTAACATGTTAGTTGAGATCAACTGACATGATCAAGACAAGAACGCAGACATGATGATTATTTAATTGTTTAATCAGTAGATATTAGATATTTAATCCAGTTAGGGGTCTGTAAAATTTTTTCAGGTTTTTGAAAGAAGTCTCTTATGTTCACCAAAGCTGCAATTATTTGATAAAATATACAGTAAAAAGCTGCTGCTTAATATTTTTGTGGAAACTGTAATACATTTGTTTCATTATCTGATGAATAAAAAGTTCAAAAGAACTTTATTTAAAATAGAAATCTCTTGTAACATTATAAATGTCTTTACTATCACTTTTGATCAATTTAATAAATCCTTGCTGAATAAAAGTATTCATTTTTTACAAAAAAAAACTTACTGTCCCTAAACTTTTTAATGACAGCATATTAAATAGATTTTTTACATTTAAATTACTATTGCTGTCATCTAACACTCAATTAAAGCTAATATTTAGAAAATCTCAAAATGAATATCTATTTTTCATTCTGTACATTATTTTTGAGATGCCTAAATTTACAATTAAAACCTGATTATAGTGTTTTTAATTTCTTTCTTTATTTAATTTAATCAGATAAAATGGCACACAGTTTTAATATTGGCCATTGACCGGTTATCAGCCATAACATGAAAGTAATTATCATTATAGCAATTATAGCGATGAATCCCTAGTGGTCATATAATAATGGATCCATACAGGTAAACAATTTTTATTGAGCAATTCTGAGTTACTACAACTCTCCAAGTTATTAATAATGCAATACTAACGGTCACCTAAAGTTTAAGAAACAAATATGCATAATGCTCATTTTTATTGATCTTAATATTATATATGAATCAAACAAAAATGCTTATATTCTCACCATATTTGGCAGCTGTCTTTGAACCATCAGCGCCCAGACTGAGCTGCTCAGCACCAAAAGGATAACCAGCATCACCTGCGGGTAAACACATGTACACCTGTATCACAATCAGATAGTCCAGTTCTCTTTCTCTCTTTTTTCTTACCAACTTACCATCAATCCCAGCTGAAATGACTGGTGCGCTGTAAGGAATCTGGCCTACAGCTCCACCTGTGCCAGTAGCAATTTGTTATCAAGAAAGAGTGACTTAGGTATGAAATATTATAAATATATTGCTAAAACTCCTCAATGTTACCTGCTAAAGGCTCCATTGCTCCACCTGTACCACCTAATAGAGACAGACCATCTTTACTTCCTGTTTTATGTATAGTTATCTAAACTTAATGATCATATTTGGGTTTTTTTTTCATATACTTTATTATGTTGTTTAAATCTTCTTCTTTCTTTTTCTCACACGGGACTTTAACGTTCAAGTCAAATCCTCAGGCAAAGCATCAGGAAAGCCGGGATTTGCATGTTGCATTTGAATAACAAACGTGTGCAATGCACGTACCCAAACCAGCGTCTGGCCCAAGGGTTGGTATTCCTCCATATGTAGCTCCACCATATCCACCATTCTTGCCTTGAGGGCCAAGTCCAGCTGAGACCACAGGCTGGCCTCCATAAGGCAAGGATCCGGCAGCTCCAAGAACTCCACCAGCCCCTTTAGACAAATCAGCGGTTTGATAGGATCAAGCAACCACAACCACTAAGACATATCCAGATGAAGAAGAATATGCGAACATTAGCATGACTAAACACTGATCAAAGGAGCTGGAAAGATTCAGAAATTTATATATATATATATATATATATATATATATATACACACATTGTGTTTCAAAATTTGGGGTCTGTACGATTAAAAAAAGAACACTTTTATTAAGCAAGGATACATTACATTTATGCTGTTCTTTTGATCTTTCTACTCATTTAAGAATTCTGAAAAAATGTACCACGTTATCCACAAAAATATTAAGCAGCAATAAGAAGAAATGTTTCTTGAGCAGCAAATCAGCATATTAGAATGATTTCTGGATCATGTGACACTGAAGACTAAAAAGCATTCAGCTTTACCATCACAGGAATAAATTATATTTTAAAACAGGTATTTTACATTGTAATATTTCACAATATTACTGTATTATTTAATTTTTGATCAAATAAATGCAGCCTTGGTGAGCAGAAGAAACATTAAAACATCTTACCGATTGTGTAAGTATTTATTTTTATTAACATTTGTTGAGTGTCAATTTTGGACCCTTCAGTTGTCTTTTTCTTACCGTATTTTCTAGACTTGGCATCAGCACCCATGCTGGGGTTCATTATCAGCCCTGGACCTCCAAGACCTGCAGGAGAAGACATTGACCTCTGTGAGTTCACTTCTCATGCAGAGGATGCTGCTTCTAGTTAAGGTAGGCAAAGACACTTGCTTTACCATTCCTGCTAGCAGATCACAGTCTTGATCAGATTACCTTATTAGTATAAAAAACATTTGCAAAGGCAACATCTACTATTGCACTTCAGGTACTTCAGTTACCCCTTTGATGAGGTTATTTTCTACAGTCTTGAGTAAAATAATATTGTGTATAATCACAGGACAGAGTGAATTAAACACTGGATGATGTGTTGACATTATTGCAGGTGTTTTGAATCTCTCTTCAGTGTAAATGCGATGTTGTTGGTTACACTTATAACCTTCAGCCTTACCAGCTACACCGTTCAGGCCAACATTATCAGCTAACACTGATGGGTAGACAGGTCCTGTAACATAATTATAATTGTCACTCAATTATAATTATGCCTATATGTTAGGACATGCTCCATCGTAACAATCCATTCTCACCTGGTCCGTAACCGTCTGCTGTGCCATAAACCTCACTGCCATATCCATTGTTGTAGCCTGCTGAAAAGACAATATTCAACTCAATATTCAGTGCTGGAAAACATCGGTGATGTGTTAAAGTAACACAGGAAGCACCTCTGTGTTTTCTTATTCATGGGCAACCACTTTGTAACCAACATGATTCGGAAAAAATGAGCATAACACAGAGTGTGACATTTTAAGTGATTCTTGCACAAACAAGCATGCACATGTTTCTGCAAGCACCCAAACGCAAAGGTCTTAGAGGAGCAATTTGCCTCTAGAGCAGCTCTTGGCTTTGTGCTGAACCAGCAGCCTGCTGATCAGACCACACTCTGTGCTTAATGCATCAGTGCACCAAAATTTGATATTACAAATAGTTTCACTTGAGAACTAACAGAGACAAGAATAGTTATCAGAAGAAACACTTAGAGATTATTTAAACTGTATATGTAAAGGGAAAAAGACCTAGAGTAGTTGTCACATTTTTTTTTACTACAGTAAATATTTTAGGGCATTACAGAGTGCATACAAGTTGTCACAAATGGAAGCCTACCGAAAATTTTAAACAGGGAATTATGAAATGTAAAACCATCCATGAAAGCATAAAAATGTAAAGGTGACACTAAAGTGGCAACTCGCCCCAATACAAATGTGACATGAGCTGCATTTATTTGATCAAAAATACAGTAAAACTAATAGTAATATTGTGAAATATTATTACGATTTCAAATAACTGTTTTTATTTGAATATATTTTAAGATGTAATTTATTCCTGTGATGGCAAAGCTGAATTTTCAGCATCATCAGTGTCACATGATCCTACAGAAATCATTCTAATATGATGATTTGCTGCTCAAGAAACATTTATTATTTTCAATGTTGAAAACAGTTGTGCTGCTTAATATTTTTTTGTGGAAATGCATGATTTTTTTTTTTTTTTTTTTCAGGATTCTGATGAATAGAAAGTTTAAAAGAACAGCGTTTATTTGAAATTGAAGTCTCTTTTAACATTACACATCTTTACCTTCACTTTTGGATTATTTTAATGTGTATTTATATAGCCAGCCCTTGTGGCAACTTCCCAACGTGACAACTAGCCCCAGTATCCTCTATTTAATGACGAAATACACATCACTCACCTATTTGCTTTCCCGCTCGGACTCCCTGTGGATATCCGCCTACTCCAAGACCTGCATCAGCAATAAAGTAAATAAGTTAACCGTTACCAAAATATGAATATACTATAACATATATTTCTGTGAAAGAAACAATATTTCACAATTTCTACATACCTGCTCCATAACCGTCAGAAAAACCAGCTCCAAGATAGCCAGCAGCACCAAGGCCGTACCCTATGGACAAAACATGATTACTGTGAAACTCTGGCCACTAGGTTTTTTTTTTTTACTTTAATAAAAAAATCCTGGTTGTCACATAATCCTGTGATCATTCAGGGGCCTGTGGGTCAGAGTAATCATGCAATATACTTCACAGTGTGACTAGTCCATATATGTGACCTGTGGGAGAAAAATAATGCAGCATGCATTGGACACACATCAGTAGAGAGGTAGATATAAAGATAAAGGCTCAGGTGAAGCATATAAAAAGAAAAGGGAACAGAAAAGAGAACAGCCCCAAGAAACAAATGAGGCATTAGTCCAGCACACACATACATAAACCCTTCTGAACAGCTGTGCTGGAGAAAAGCACTTATTCATAAACCTGCAGCTACAGTGAGTCCATGATGAGGGGTGAATTTTCCAGTCCACAATCCACTGGAAAATTAGTCCAGTGTCCAGTGTTAGTCTGCTAACACTCTAATTTGTCATAGGTCATATATTAATTTCATTTGATGGTGATTAGAGCACTGTATTGATTTTAGACTGGGGAAAACACCACCTCGTGACATGCATTCGGCCATAAACCGGTGACATTTTAATATGGAAGACGTTTACCCTTATTGGATGGTTTGGTACCCTGTCTGCTGGGCAAAACTGGTCCTGTATTGTATCACAACATTGGTTTATCTCAACACTGAGAGTCCAACATAGTTCCCATCATCAATGCAATATGCTTTAAAAACTGTGTTTTAGCATGCATTGCCTTTCCCTCTCCCTTTACTTCCAATGCACATGCTAAACATATTTTTTACAGAAACTTCTAAACCATTTACTTACAGATACTCTATTTGTGGTGTGTATACCACTGAACAAGAGTTTCTATGCTACTGAGGTGATAAAAAACTTGATTTATTGACAAATACAGTGAAGGCTTTACCATTGTTTAAAGCTCCTTGTCCATTAATCATATCTGCTGCTGGACCATAGCCTACAGATTACAACATTAGTTACCTATATAAAGTACAGGATCTTATATTGATAATTTAATCCATACACATCTACACTACCGTTCAAAAGTTTGGGGTCTGAAAAGTTTTATGTTTTGATTTATTTTTTTTAAATAGAAACTGAATAATTTTATTTAGTAAAGGCACAAGTTGATCCGAGAGTGACAGTAAAGACATTTATATTGTTAAAAGAAAAATTCTATTTAAAAAAAATTTTGTTTTTGAACTCTATCCTTCAGGGAATACTTAACAAAAATATTAAGCAGCACAACTGGTTTCAACATTGATAATAATAATAAGTAATGTTTGATCAAATCATCATATTACAATGATTTCTGAAGGATCATGTGACACTGAAGACTGGAGTAATGATGATGAAAATTCAGCTTTGCATCACATTATATTTTAAAATATATTACCATAGAAAAGAGAGATTTTAAATGGTAACAATATTTAAATATATTTTTTACTGTATTTTGATCAAATAAAAGCTGAATATGCCTTGGTGAACATAAGAGACTTTTAAAAAAATCTTTTACTGACCCCAAACATTTAAACGTTAGTGTACATGGGCACAAAGAGAAGATTTTAAAAACAAAATATTATAAATGTCCTAAAATTTGATGTGTTTTCATTGCCAATAATTCAGGTAAATCAACCAGCTATAAGCTGATGGAGTGTGTTTACCCTTAATTTGAGCCCTCATTCCATTGTTCACTCCAGGTCTTGAGGGGAAACCTATGGACCGCAGCTACAGTTACTATGTACCAGTCCCACAGACAAAACTCCCAAAACTACTTAAACGTTATCCTTGCTTGAACGGTATATATAAACTATATTGTACATATTTGACCATATACTACAACTATCATACTAAAACAGAGACGCTACAATAATTAATATCATGCAAAAACCAATTCAAACATACATCTGGGTTGAGGTTTACCATTGGTTATAGCACCCTGTCCATTAGGGACCCCTCCGTGACCATAACCTAAACATCACAACACCAGTTAACATTCGCTAACGAGACACTATCAACACAGCAGCTGCCAATGATGCAAGAGCATAAGAGATGGAACTCTGCAGGAGAGAAATCAACACATTTTAGGATAGGCATGTATAGTGAGGTATCAGAGAGCAATCATTTTTGCTTTCATGGGATTGCATGGTTTTGTGTCACATTAGGGTCATCAGTGTATCATGCAGTGTAAATGGCTTAAATACTGTAAACAAAAATTCAGAACAGCAGATTTAAAATGCTTTAAAAAGCATGAAAGTCACACATGGAAGTACTGAGGTTTACCATTGGCCCTCTCTCCTTGTGACACGGGCTGGCCACCTGTAGGCCCAACACCTGTGAATACAGACATATCAGCGGGAAGCAATGATTTCAAGGGTGAGAAAAAAAAGCAACAATTACAAACTGCACTTATTAGAGTGTTAACCCCACCACGATCGAGTATTGAAGCAGATTTCTGATTTTTCAAGCACTAAGCAAAGTTGCATATAAGTTACTTTTAAAAGTAATGCATTACAATATTGCGTTACTCCCTAAAAAGTAACCAATTGCGTTAGTTACTTTTTATGGAAAGTTGCTTTTGCGTTACTTTTTTCATCTGGGCTGGACTGGGCTGTTTGTTTGTTTGTTTTTATAATAACAAAAAAGTTCTAGTTTTGGCAAATGTAAAGGCCATTTCACACCAAAAGTGAAATGAATAAGCCTCAGGATGAAGGAAATGCAAATTCACACCTGTACAGTAGAGGGCGCAGCTCAAACAAACAAGCCTTTCAGCTGTGCTGCCAATTTGGAATACAGAAGAATATGACACAGGAGGAGAAGTAAATGAGGAAATGCATGTTCACATTTAGTCTAGAACTAGTCTAGAATAACCATTATGTTGACACATTGCCTCTGCACTTACTCCCGATTTCTTTCAACACGGGGACAGGAGAGGTGTCAGCCAATAAATGGGAAAACAAGTAACGTGCGTTATTTATTTGAAAAAGTAAAATTAATTTTGTTGTAAATTTAAAAGTAATGTGCTACTTTACTAGTTACATGCAAAAAGTAATCTGATTACATAACCCGCGTTACTTTTAATGCGTTACCCACAACACTGTTGATTCTTGATTTGACAAAGATCACTACATATAACAGTATATCTCTATTGTGTCATAGCCGTGAGATAAGAGACAGAACGGAACAAAGGATTAACACAACAGAAACTCTCGCACATACACAACACACAACAACAACAGAACTGTACAATCCTGCTTTAGGTCTAATCAACCTTAGTTTTGCCATAATAGCTGTACAAAAACAGTATGTTATGCTGCTTGATGTTGCAAACTGGTATTTGTTATCAATTTAATTATAATACTACATTAGTTAAATACATTATAGGGCTGGGCGATATGGCCAAAAAAAAAAATCATATCTGTATTTTTTGGCTGAATGACAGTATACGGTATATATCTCTGTATTTTTTACTTTTTCTATTTGGATACAAAAAAAAATTCTGTATTTATTTAAAATATTCTATAAGTGGTATATATGGGCCTTTTCAAATAAAGCAAATCATAAAAATTTTCACAAGAACACAACTTTTCTGAAATCCAAATCTGTCTGTACAGCTAATAAACTGTAAAGAATTTCCACCTGTTTCCACTTTAAAACGCAAGTTCAGTTGCAGCCTTAGATTTTGAAGCATAATCTAATTGGATGAATAAATAATTTCAACATATATTAAATTACATTAAAACTACTTGGAAAAATTGAGTTGAATGAATCGTGTATAACTTATAAAAAGTTGAAATTGCTTAAATTGTTATGAGTTATGTTATCTTGATCATATCAATTTTTACAGTGTTCAGCACTTGTCTTGTCTGGTCCTATATCTGAAACTGTTTTATCCAGAGGGTGGAACAACCAAGTGAGAACAATATATATAAATGGGAAGACCTCTGATCTAGATGATCCACTGGTTTGAGTCCTTTTTATGCTCTATCACTTCCTAAACCTTCAAAAATAGCAGCACGAGACAGTGTAGTCGGGCCCAAACAAAATCAAATGTCAACAACGCAACAAGCCAAGACAGCCTACAAGAGTAAATGAGCATGAAGGGACAATAAAACAATGCGTTTGAAGACAAATCTCTTCATTACAAAACAGATACAATTTTCTGTGAACTGGAATTAATTATGCCTAAAAGAATGAGTTAGGAACTCACGATTGGAGGGTTTACCCAGTTTTAATGGGTCTGAGCCTTGCTCTGTGGGTGTGCCAACTGGTACACCATATCCTGAAGATCACAAAATCATCATCTGTCATCATTTATTCACCCTCAGGTTGTTCCAAATCTGTACAAATGTCTTTGTTCTGTTGAACACAAAGGAAGATAGTTTGAAGAACATTTGTAACCAGGCTGCTTTGGGGTACCATTGACTTCCATAGTAGAAAAAAAAAAATACTATGGGAGTCAATAGTGCCCCAGAACTGTTCAGTTTCCCACATTCTTCAAAATATCTTCCTTTGTGTTCAACAGAACAAAGAAATTTATACAGGTTTGGAACAACCTGAGGGTGAATAAATAATGACAGAATTGATCTTTTTGGGTGAAATATCCATTTAAGTGTAGACAAACGCGATGCAAGCACAGCTGGGTCAGTATACCGGTTTGGAGCGCCAATCAGTGGCACATAGAGGTACTGCAGTCAAAAAACTAAAATACTTAATTTAGCATTTAAAAATTAAGGCCAACAGCTTATTAAATGGTACTAGTAAAAGTAATATTTATTTACTTTAATTTGTATTTAATACCTATTTATTTGGTCAATGACATGCAATGTCAAAATATCACATTTGAAATAAGTTAATAAGTGAAATAATATGTAATATTTTTTTGAATATAGCGAATTAAATCAATAGTTTTACAGTAACTGTTGAATTAATCAAAAGATTGACTTTGGGTTTCCCTACAATAAGGGGTTAAATGTCCCCCCTTCAAAACACCCTAAAATTGCAAAATAACCCAGGACGTCTTATAAATACCTAGATATGAAACGCCACGCGGGTCTAAATAAACACAAATTTGGTGCACCTAAATTACTACTAAATACTACTATACCATGAGTGAAAAATATTCACTTTTTCACTAGAGTTTCATTAATGGGGTAATCTGAAATAAAGAAAATATTAATTGAACAAAATTATCCAACTGCTTCCTGAAATAAAGTGGATAAAGTTGGTCACTTGCTTCAGGGGTCTGTACAACGAAACATTGTTCAGACCCCTGAGTTTAAATGCACACATTTTCACAATGCTTCAACAGGGAGAGTTTACATACCGCGTCCAGCGCCGGGGTATCCTCCTGCACCATAACCTGGCAACAAGACAAGAGAGATGTCAAGGTTACAGTAAGAAGAAATAAATGCCTGTGGAAGCTGACACATAAACTTCCACTCCCACACAACTTCATCAGAAATATGACACCTAATCATGCCAAATGGAATGCATATATCACTGTGTGTGAAAGATTTTAATCACACTGCAAGGTCAAATTGTGATTGATTGGTTAGATCAGATCTAATCTGCTACACAACCTTCAAGTCGGACAGAGACGGCATTAAACTGGAATGTGTCATATAATGTGTATTGGTTTCAGGTCGTTATGGTGCACACACTCACCAATCTGTGCTCCATAGCCATTACTGGTATAACCTAGAATATGTCAAAATTAAACAGTGAATAAGTCTGCTGTAAGAGTAATTATGTATCCTGAATGCAAAGCAAATGAGCAGCTCTCACCTCTTCCTCCAAGCTTCCCTGTTGGATATCCCAAGGCTGCTCCCAGCCCGTTGCCTAGGCCATACCCTGTTCCGAGTCCCAGCCCAGCAGCCCCAAGGCCGGTTCCAAGGCCAGTTCCGAGTCCAGTTCCAAGGTTTGCGGCTTAGACCAAAATAGCAGGACCATGGAGAGGAATGCAAGAATAATAAATCCATCAGACGTAAAAATTTATAACTGCCCATTATGGTTATTTAGGAATGACAGTTTTACCTCCTCCATAACCGAGTGTTCCATATCCTTGTTTCAGGCCTCCTCTAATCGCAGTGGGTCTGTATGCTGCCCCTAACATATACCATAATCATTACACATACTACACACACACTGAGCTCTTATGCACATAATAACACAGACTATTGCACACACACGTTTACATGCATTTTACACTACCGTTCAAATGTTTGAGTGAAAAAGTGATGTGTGCCCCATACTCGAAATTTGTGCTCTGCATTTCACTCATTCAAGTGCACACACAGCAGTGATTACTAAACACACACCTGGAGCAGTGGGCAGCCATTTTTGCTGCGTCGCCCAGGGAGCAATTGGAGGTTAGGTGGCACCTCAGTTGTGGGTAATGAGAGAGGAAAAGAGCGCGCTTCATTCACTCCCCCTTCTTACATTTCCTGCCAGTACTGAGACTCAAACCCACGACCTAGATACAAGTCCAACTTTCTAAACATTAGGCCACAACTGCCCTAAGGTGTCAGTATGCAAGAGACTTCTTGCAAAATGTTAGTCCCTGTAAATTCAACTCTGTGAAATTGTTTCTAAACATATTATAAATGTTAGCTATGCCTTCGTCACGCATATGCATATTACCTGGTTGTGATAATATACAAAACAGCTCGGTATTTAAGCTCCTTCAGCTCCTTATTTAAATTTCCTAAAAACGATGAACTGAAGAAGAGGTGGATTGATTTTGTGAAGAGCCATCTTAAGAGCTGACAATTACCACCAACACCCGCCTCTGCAGTAATAATTTAAAACCAGATAGTTTTACAAACTTTAATCAGAGACAACTGAGATTCACTGATAATCCGCTGTTACTGGTGAGTGGGGCCGGACCCACTATCTCCCGCCTCGGCTTTCATCCTCATCTCGCGGCGCCGACATCTGGTGCCACAGTCGGCAGTATGTGTCCACCAAATGAGTGTAAGATGCCTTGTGTGCTTATGTTTTAATTAGTAGGTAGTCTACAGTAACTCTACTAAATTTCGCAACCCTCTAACATGCTTCTTTTGTTTATATGCATCAATATGTTTGACTCATTATTAGACAAGTAGGTCGAGAGACATCTTTCTCGCGAGTGGGCGTGGTTTCAGCACCGACAGCGGACACGCCCCCCAGCGTTTAAGAGCAGAGAACACTGCTTATTTTTTTCAAGATTTTGACTTACTTATTTCATTTACTTGGCGTTGTTTTTTTTTAAATCATTCCAGTTTGGCGGGGTGGTTATTAACACATTTTT
Source organism: Elopichthys bambusa (assembly GCA_037101425.1). Lineage (NCBI taxonomy): Eukaryota > Metazoa > Chordata > Actinopteri > Cypriniformes > Xenocyprididae > Elopichthys > Elopichthys bambusa. The sequence goes on from CM074435.1 coordinate 20,649,810, forward strand.
TGTGCATATTTTAATTTTGATTTACACAGGGACTACCAACCTCAAACTTTTGAATGGTAGTGTGCACAAAATAAAAAGCGAAGAATAGATAAATTCACCTCCAAGATAACGGCCAGCTGTTTGGGAGGGGGAAAAAAAACAGCATTAGATGGTCCATTTGATAGAATCCAAAAGACTAACAATCACTGTATATAAATAAACATCCTAGTAAATTCATTGGCACCCCTGTGTATTTTGGCATATTTTACTCAGATGTTAATTATAAACCTTTATTTATTGATTGTTGTTCTTATTTTTATCTCGGCTTGTTTAGAGGTTGATGGACTTACCACCTGTCTTTCCCGGCTTGCCTGCCCCATAGCCACGGGCTCCGAGAATACCAGCCACTGGACAAGCGACAGCACAGAAATGAAAGAATGTAAGATAAGATAACTGTTGCACTGACATAAGCAAATTGCTAATTGGATTCAATAGCATCCATCAGATACAGGCAGACAGACTTACCTCCGGTCTTTGCACCGATACCAGGACCTACAGAGAAAAGATAGAAGGTATTATCTGATGTAATGTTCTGACCTTTAACCCTCTGTAATATTTCACAGATACACCACATGTATATACAGAAATGAAAAAGTGCAACATACCTCGACTCGCTAATCTTCCCAGGGCTCCATTCTGTGGCCTAACTCCTTTAAAACAAGGACAATAAAAACTGTAAATGCATTCAGCCTAAAATATATAAATATAAAATAACCATAGAATACCATATTTTATGGACATTTACCATGATGATACATGTTTTCTGGCAAACCTTTGAATACTAGGCAAATACGTATTTGTGGCACATGAATATGATGTGCCTAATCTGCCGATGTATTACAATCTGATGACATTATTGTACTACCGCAATACGCTTTTTAATGGCAGGGGTCGTGAAGGTCGTAAAGCAGTGGCAGGTCTAAAAAAAGGTTGGTCAAGTAGATTTTGGCACTCCCTGATGCACATGACATGTGTCTCTTTGAGACTCCTGTTTGAGTTCTTAGAATTAGCCTATAAAACTTCCATGGTTAAGAAACTGTGCCATCTGACTGTGCCAGCTGTAATAAGAGTTTAACAGTGCGAATTTCCACCATCTCCACATTTTTGGAACAGGCCTCCATTGATGCTCAAACACTATAGGACAAAATGGACTGACTGTGCATCAGTCGTATGAAGTCAGCACTGACAGAAGGTCGACAAATTTTGACCACCGCCGTCACCTGCAGGGCCAAGGTTTTGATCTTCAGACATGAAATACGAGTGTTCAAGATGCGGTCAAGGTTTGGGAGGCTGGAGCGGATCCAGGCAAACTCAGACATGTCAAGCTCACTTCCAGAGGTGTTTTTCTCCATTTGTCGGAGCTTTCAGAAATTTAACATACAGTCGTTGTGGGCATTTTATTACGTAATTTTCGAGACACCTTTTAGTTTGACGTACAAGCATCTGTGACTGTTGGCTCAACATTTGAAGAAATCATATAACCAGTGTCATGCTGATCATGATTTCTTGTTGACACTTAGTCAGTGTCAATTCTGTTATTGTCAAGCTCTGTTACCAAGGTAGAGTAACAGTGCTGACAGTCATATATGTGAGTGTGAGAGAGAGGGAGAGAGCAGGAGTGTGTGTTTCTCTGTGTATGACTGTCAATTCTTGGTAACAGAGTTTGACAGTAACAGAATTGACATTGACTACTTCAGACAACAAGAAATCATGATTTTCAGCTATGTAATACACTTTTTACAGAAAATATAAATTGTTATGGCCTGTAACATCTTGTGATCCATGGCAATGAGTAACAAATGATTAAAATAATAATAATTTAAAAAAAAAAAAAAAAAACATTTGAAAAAAGCAGAAAAATATAATGACTTTGGACACCAAATTTACCTGCAATTATAGAATCACCCATTCGATAATCTATACAAAGTGCAAACAAGTAGAAATATGATAGCTTGCATCAGATATGGACAGCAAGTCAAGCTACGATTCAAAGATCGGTCACACGCAGTTACTTTTCTCATTGTTTGGTTCTTTCCTCCCTGGCATCAGCTAGAGAAAGAAAAGCAGCACACTTTAACGCTTGATTCACTAGTAACTTTCACTACACCTCAGTGAAGTGTTTTCATGTCACCAAAGGGCTGACAATATTATATGGGGAAAAGGATTAAACTAACCTATGCTATACCTAAAATGTGTATGTATAGTTAATTAAATAGTATTAGTAGTATATGCAACATTTTTACATGGTGTTTAACTGAATAATTAAAAAATTTGAATAACCCTCATTTTTAAAGTTTTATAATATAACCTTAACATATGTGTTAGCAGCACAATAAATCTAAATAAAAGTCCATATAGGGGTTAGATGTGGTTAAAATGGTTATACTAGTGTCTTTTTCATAAAATTTCAGTACCTGATATTTTTAAGTTCAGTGATCCAACTCTTTGGTTTTTGTCTAAATATTTTGTTTCAAATGGTATGCAAACTGATTTCAGGTACCCTGCATTGCCACATAACACATCATGACATTAGTGGGTGAGACATGAATAAAAAAGGGTATTAAAGTTTAATTAGATAAGTATTTCCCCCAACCCCTTTTCTGAATGCTATTACAGTTCTAAATTATACAGTAAAATATATATTATATATTATACAGTAATATTGTTATAAAAGATTTGTAATGTATTTTTCTAACTGGTTGAAAGAAATGTAGTCATTCCTTATTTCTTATGATTTTAATCTTTGATCTTTTCATGCATATTTATATACCATACCAATTCTCTTCCATCACAGTTAGTCCCATTTTAAGATAATCTGGCTTCGTTTTCATTCATAATTACAATGATTTGACCCCATGTGTGCTAAAATATCATATACAATACCACTACTCTTCTTTTCTTCCCACTCCTGTATTCATAAATTCTCCTCATTTCTCTGTCCTTCCACTCACCCTCAAACTTCATCAAAAAGCACTTCAGAAGACTAAACATCTAACTTACCTCCGAGTTGTATTGTGTTCTGTACCAGCCACAGGACCAGTGAGGTCTGCAGGAGCGCACGGACCAGCATGTTTGCAGATAGACAGACAGACCTGGTGACGGCGAACAGCCAGAAATGCACACAGGTGAAGTGCAGGTGAAGTGAGAGTCAAGCAGCCTCAGTTGAAAGCAGCGCCACTGGTCAATCTGCTGCCTGGCCTTTATTTATTCTCTGGAAGCCCTTGTCTTTCCTCTGACCGGCCCTGCCCTCTGCTGTGCTATTGGGCACCCCTGATCAAATCACCTACCCTTTCTCTCACTCCTCGTCCCATTTTACCTCCTTTCCTCATGCTCTATCAAGCCTGAAGAAGACCGCCAGCTTCATCCAGATGTTTGTTGTGATATGCCCCTATAGATGGCGCCTATGGTGGTCACATATTTCCTAAGGTTACACTTTATTTCGATGGTCCACTTTAGACATTCTACTAATTATAAGTAACTTTGCAACTGCATATCAACTAACTCTCATTACAGTATTAGAAGACTATTAGGTGTTAGGGTTCGGGTTAGTAGAATAAGTTGACGTAGTTGCAGTAGAGTAGAGTGTACTACTAATACTCTAATGACTGGTAGTTGACATGTAGGTGCAAAGTTAGTAAATAGTAAATAGCAATAGTTAGTAAAATGTCTAAAGTTGACCATTGAAATAAAGTTTTACCATTTCCTAATGTTGACCATTGGACATTGGCAGCGATGTATATCAGCTCATCTGCATAACTGAAAGCCATTTTATGTCTTCATCATTGGTTGTATTGAAAATGACCTCAAGGACTTCAATATTACAGTAATATTGTTTTTAGGCTGATTGTTTTGTACACTGCACTCTAAAAAATGCTGGGTTAAAAACAACCAAATTTGGGTTGAAAATGGAGAAACCCAGCAATTGGGTTGTTTTAACCCAGCGAACGGGCTATCCTACCCTGGGTTACGAGCGGTTGGGTTAAATGTTTGCCCAACCTGCTGGGTAGTTTTAATTAAGCAATTCATGTATTGCTTGCTTAAAATGAACCCAAAGTATGTTGGAAATTAACTTGTATTGATATGTTTAATAAATGAACATTTATTGATAAGTTTAATGAATAATAATTAAACAATAAACATTTATTCAATTGCTTATTAATGTTCACCTTTTGATTGTTATTGTTGTTGTAAATAATTATGTGTCTGATTTTTAATTTCCAACCTATTTTGGGTTCATTTTAAGCCAGCCATATAGTAATTTTTAAACAATATTTGGGTTAAATAAAACTGCCCAGCAGGTTGGGCAAACATTTAACCCAACCACTGGGTTAAAACAACCCAATTGCTGGGTTTGTCCATTTTTTTAAACCCAACTTGGGTTGTTTTTGGCACAACTCAAGTGTGTAGTGGCCTTTTTTTTAGTGAAGGTTTTAAAATAATATACAGGTAACATTTAAAATAATTTAAACTAAAAGAATATCATATGTCCACATTTGTATGAAGAATATTGGGTAGCTATCTGAAAAGGGATCATGTACAGTCAGTCAGTCATTATTGAAAAATATGCAATATATAATTTTATGAAACAATATCACAATAATACATATCACATCACTATACAGATCACAAATACAAATTATTATAATTATTAAAAAAGTATTGTTAATACCATTATTAACAGGATATTAAAATCTCAAATCAATCTGAACAAAGTGATTTATATTTTTGAACATGTGCTCGGTAAAACATTTTTCACAGGTCCACACATTATTAGAGATCTCTCTAAACAGAGCTACTGATTTACTTATTGATATCTGTATGAGTGCTGTGCATAGGCCCAAAGATCAGTTTAGGTCAGTCTGCTTAAACACATGGCCTGACATTCAAGACAGGGCTTCACCTCACACTGAGAATCAAGTGCCATGATTTATAGCAGTAAAAACACCATATGAGTCACTGCAGTAGCTCCTGTTGGCAAAGATTCAGAAAAAAAATAGGCTTTCATACTGTTCTGTTTTCTAAGCAGGCATTTGTCTAATGAGTTAGTCTAAAATATTTAGGGTTGAGACCTGTGCGAGAGAGAACAGACAGTCCAGGTCCAGTGATGAAAAAAAAAGCCCAATGGAGGAAGGACAGGGGCACTTTGTTGTGGATAAGGTTAAAAAGTTCAAGTCCAAGTCCAGACAGGTCCGCCTGTTAGTTTTCTGTAAACTTGTGCGACTTTGTTTTAATTACAACTCGTGTAAATATCCTGCTAGTGAAGCTTTGTAAATATAAAAGGGGAATAATACAAACCAGTGTAGGATGTAGAGATGCAAGGTTCCACATTAAGCATTTATAAAAGTTTGTTTTTCACAGGAGGACAGTCACTGGCAGAGACCAGAGTCCAGTGAAGTCATACTTGAACAGCAATTTAAAGCCTCCACCACAACGTCATCAGCAGTTTATTTCGACTTTTGACGTTTTCTGTCTGCATTCGTTCGTTTATGTCTTTTTGTTTTCAAAATGCATGAAGAACCACCTTGCGCGAACATTGAACATGTACTGAGTAAATCACAGTAGCCATGATTCACACTTTCCACTCACCCTTTTTACTCGACAATCTATTTGTTTTATAATGTTTAGCAGTACAAACACAGACAGACACCCATCAGACCGAATGCACTAATGACTTTTTCAACATCCATCCATCTATCTCCAATCTTACACCTGTTTATGTGTGTGTGTCCTGTGTTTATGTTTGGTTTGTGCTGACTTCATATGAGAAGTGTGGTGAATGATAAATATGCTCATTAAACTCTAAATATGTTTGTTTGGACAACATTAACTTGGCTTTCCCCTCTGGAAAACACAGTTAATTTTGCACAGTAACATTATTCTCTTTCATTTTAATAAATTACATTTAATATTGTTCATTTATTTATTTATTTATAAATGTCCCGACACGAAGGCTGTTCCAAAAAGCAATGAAACTTAATTTGTGCTGCCCCCTAAGATACCTTTCTTTGGCCAAATTCTAAGGCAGCAATGCAATGCAATCCCCCCCCCCCCCCCCCCCCCCCCCCCACCCCCCACCCCCAAAAAAAGCGAAAACATTCCAACATGATAGATAAAGCAATGGAAATATTGGAAATAATATTATAAATGCAATTAATTTAATACTGAACAATACTGATTAAAAAAGATAAGTAGTTAAAAACCAACCATTTTACAATTGCTTACTAAAGGGACAGTTCACCCAAAAATGATAATCCTGTCATTATTTACTCACTGTTACGCACGCTGCGTGTGCGTCATGTTTATGTATGTGTTGTAGTCTTGGCTTGTGTGTTCAAGACTTTTTCTTTCTACATTTTCTTTCTGGTAGTTAGTTTAGTTTGTTAAAATAGTTAGCTGTGTTTTGTTTTGTTTTATTTATTTATTTGATTTGGCATCTCTCGAGCTCCCCTTCCCATTTTTTTTTTTGTTTTTTTTTGTTAACTGTTATTTGTTTTTCGTGTACTGTTAATACTGTAAATATTGTAAATATCGATTACACCCTTTCACTTGAGCACTGTGCACCGTTGAACAATAAACACCTTACACAGAGTTTTTCTTGTCCCTCGGCCTTCCTACCACTCCTGTATATGCATACACACTTTCAAATGTTACTTCTTAAATTTCCCTTAACTAAACAAACAGAAAAACATCTAAAAGGACATAACACTCACACCAAACCTGTATGAATTTCTTTGTTCTGTGGAACATAAGAGAAAATGTTTAGAAGAATGTTAGTAATCAAACACTTTTGGTTCCCATTGACTTCCATCATATGGACAAAAAATACAATGGGAAACTAAACTGTTTGGTTACCAAAAAATAATGCATACAGGTTTGGAACAACATGAGGTTGAGTAATAATAACAACATTTTGTGGACTATCCTTGTAAATTATTGTGTCATTCAACTCACATTGCCTGCGGACACTAGGGGCCTCATTTATAAAGCGTGTGTACGCACAGATTTGATCTTGGATTGTGCGTAGGCTGCGCTTAAATCCACGGCAATGCTCATATTTATAAAAAACGGTCCAGGTTTTTTGGAAATCTAAGCTATTCTTGCAGCTCGTCGTTCTAAAGGAAAGGATTTGGACAATGACTGTTGATCTTTTTTATGTAAATGACATTAATTAGGTGTCATTTACAACGCGGAGAACTGAAATCATTCAGCTGCGTGCAAGTTCAAGATCATTTGCGATTTATAGATTTCACATCTGAAAGAGAGGTGTACGTTCGTTTTCTGTGTACGCACATCTGAGAAATGATCATAAGATCAAATTTAGGACGGTTTCTGCGCAACATTTTATAAATGAGGCCCAAGATATTGTAACAGCGTTAATGTGATGCAAGCACACAACTAGTGTGCCATATCTTCAGTCACCTAGTTTATTTAAAAGATTTCATTGCACAAACTAAAATGCCAGCTGATCATGATAAAATCACAGTTACATTGTTAAAGTTACAAACAAAGGAAGATTCAAATGGAGTTAGAGAGATTATAGATACACAACTCTAATATAGATGTAGAGAGAGAGACAGGCCTGATGTTGCTGGGAATCTTTGGGCTCTATTGTCCACTTACACGGACACCCAGACACTAACCACAAGCCACCCAGAAGTTTGGAACACATACCGTACCACAGGATAATACCTGATAGCTGGTGTCAGACCCATTAATAAGCGAATTTACCATTTCTAAATATACCTCACACACAGTTTGAGGCCCGCAGGAGTTTGACTCTGTGCCACCACCACAGAAAAGGTAAAGATAAATAATCACGGGCAGATTCATTCTCTGTGAAGGCTTTCGCATGAATGTGTAAGAATGTGTGTGTTTTGGTGTAAATGACAAAGCTTACGAGTGTTTATCACTTTTTATTGCTCTGCAATCTTCTATGCTCATTTTGCATAATACACTTCTGCAGTGTAACTCTACTCAGTGTATTTCTGTGCACAGCACTCCATGTTTTCAGCCCATGTACAGGTATGGCAGTCACTCTGCCTGCACCTGTGATGGTGGTGCTGTCTTAGCGTTTCGCTCCACAGAGTGTAACATAAACGGTGGGAACACACACTGAACCACAGAAACATGGTGATTTTTTTACACTCTGTCCCTCATACCAACTTTATAAAGTAGTTTTTACTTGTTTATCAAATTATTCGGTGAAAGTGAGTTTATCTGGCCTAATGAAGCTAAATAATTTCTCAATTTATTTTTCAGACATTGTTTTATACAGTGTAATCTAAAGTTAAAAAAACAAATATTATTTTGCTTTGCTATCATTGGAAGACTGTTTAAACTATTGATTGTTTTTTATAGTGTGTGGTTTAAAAAGATACACAATGACACAGATGGCAGATAGATAGATAGATAGATAGATAGATAGATAGATAGATAGATAGATAGATAGATAGATAGAACAATAGATAGACAGAACGACAGATACAACGATAGATACAATGATAGATAGAACGATATCTATCTATCTATCTGTCTGTCTATCTATCTATCATTCTGTCTATAGACAGACAGACAGACAGATAGTCAAATGTAGGATTTCTCTATCCAGTAATATTCCTGCTTTCCAGTGTCCTGCTGACACAGTCAGACAGGGACAATATTGTTGGTGCATTCTTCCATGTCAAAGATTTGCTCAAGAGTCTACAGCAAGACGCCTTTAGTAAAAGCAGACAAGCACAGTCCTGTCCTGGTCCAAGATATACAGAGAAATGAGACAGTAAGAAAGGGAGAGATAGAGGTCAAGGACAGACAGAAAGCAAATTGTGTTATTTTAAGTTATCAAGAAAGAATTCCACACTGTTTAAAACTTCTCTCTTTTTTCATTATGAATATACAGTCTCAGTTTCTGTCATATATGGTACTGTTCAAAAGTTTGGGGTAAGTAAAAAAAAATTTTTTTTAAGAATTTATTTTTTGAAAGAAGTCACAGAGAACAGAGGCTGCATTTATTTGCTCAAAAATACAGTAAAAACAGTAATATTATATTTTTACAATTTAAAATAACCATTTTCCATTGTAATATATCTTAAGAATTTATTCCTGTGATGCAAAGCTGAATTTTCAGCATTATTACTCCAGTCTTCGGTGTCACATGATCCCTTGTTTGATGAATTGTTTGATGATTTTGTAAGGGTGTACTGCCTACAGGAGTTCAGGCTGTAGGGTCACCGAATGACTAAAGAAACGTTATCAGTGAGATGGTAGAAAACTGTACATTTCTTGTCTATTACCACCCGCTGTAACTTATACCAACGACGGAAATAAGCGCATTTATAATAGCAAAATATGTGGGAGAGCGTTGCTATAGTGTGATGATATTGTATTGCAATAGGGAGCATATTAATGTTAATACCAAATCAGAACTAGTTCGCACATAATTTATAATTGAAAGGGTTTAAAGACAATATCTGATTATGGTTACACTTAAAATAGTTACAAAAGAGATGTATGAGATGATAAAATCATATACCATTAATCGTACCCAGCATGTATGTAAAAAGTTACCTGAGAGATAGAGAGAGAAAGTGAAAGAGAAAGAGAGAGACAGAGAGGGCCCAAGAAAAGCCAACAATCAAAGAGACAGAGCAACAGTAACAATCTTCTTTTATCCCTTCCTTGACCATGTGATTGAAACCCAAATGTGAGACATTCAAACCGACCAATCAGAAGATTAAAACTTCCCCCACTGTACTAAAGGCATGACAATTCGTAGACCCCCGATGTACACACATCTTGGCCTATAGGCCTCGATCACTATCAACACCTCTTTGCCTTCCAGTTGGAACTTGTAGCAAGAGAGAGGGGGTTGAAACAGTAAAGCAAATGTCTTTGTTCATTTTAAAATATCTTTGGATATTTTCAATCTTACAATTTGCTGCTCACGAAACATTTCTTAACAATTGTGTTGCTTAATATTTTGTGGAAACAATGATAATTTTTATTCTTTGATGAATAGAAACTGTAAAAGAACAACAATTATTTTGAAATAGAATTTTTTTTATAACATCATAAGTATCTTTAGTGTCACTTTTGTTTAATTTAATGCATGCTTGCAAAATAAAATGATACATTTCCTTAATTTTTTTTTTTTTATGACAGTTAGCACAGATCACTTTATAGCCCTGTCTTTGTTTAATATCTCAATACCATCCCATCCCATCATCTCTTCATTGTTTTGATCCCTGTTTCTTTTTTTCTTTTTCTTTTTTTATCTGTCTGCCAGACGGTCCTATGACAATGCCCCTTCCACACAGGAATCCTCCATCCCACCTTAAAAACTACTGACCACATAACGATGTTGATTTCCTTTATCACAGCATGTGCAGCCAAACAGACTGGAATTAAAACGTGCATGACCAGTAGGTGAAAACAGAGTGGGTGTGAAAATATTTAAAAAGAAGAGGAAGGCGGTGAAAAAGAGTCTCGTAAAAACCTTTCAGTGCAGATATTAGTTACATTCATCCTCTGAAGACACTGACCACGGCCTCCTCGGAGGGTGGCTGCATGTGCCAGTGATGATATAGTTTCATGTTTCTAACCAGTTTCATGGTTAAAGATTTCTGTAGTTTTTACTGTGGATCCAGTCAAAACCAAAGAAATCTTTACTACTTTGTTTATACACATATTCAACTGTGTTGAGTCTACATGTCTCCTGAGACTCAAGGTTGTGCCAAGTTTACAGAAACAGGTGTATGCTAGATTAACCCGGAGAATGAGAGAGAAAGAGAAGTCGTTCTCCGTATGAGCTTGCAAAATAGCTCTTCATAGACAAGCTAACATAGCAATCAAATGCTTTTGTCAAAAAACGCTTTTTACAAGCTTCTCTCTGCGTCTGTGTACATGCAGCAAGACGGCAATTCTGCCCACAAAAACATTAGAGCAGACACTCAGACGAACATCCTCGATGCCCGGCTACTCTTTCCCGGCCTGGGCTGCAGGATTACTTCATGTCTGGCACTAATTTCTGTTTGCATTGCAAACATGGAAATGGAAGTTGTGCAGACAGCGATGTGCAGATGACTCTGTAGAATGAGATTCACACATTTAGGTTGCACACACTGATGCTTTCAAGCAAGACAAGGTTTAAAGAAAAAAAAAAATATCACACTTATTCATGCACATATACAAGAACATAAAGGAGCATCTACTACTCTTAGGCTTATATATGAAATGATTCTGATTCTACGAAAACATTTCACAGCTAGTTTTCATCGCAAAGCTGCCATATATTGATTGTAGTTAGTCATTTAGCTGACCGATTTGTCTTTTACACAGTGCCTGTATCTAAAGCCACATCTGAATGCATGGAACATTTTTAAAGGTTACTGCTCTTGTTCAAACAACATTTCTTTAAATTGAAGAGTCAACATTAGGAAATGTTTAGATCCTATTCTTGGTTTATGGTGGGCAAATGCACACAAACTCATTGAACATATACTCAAACACAATTTCATGGTTCATGGAACAGCCATGAAATAACAAAAGAAGTGCAAAAGTGCCCCCACACTTGTGGAAAAAAGGTACCTTCAAAAACAGTGAAGGTGAGCTTATTTAAGTGGGAGAAATTATGAACTGAATTCCTATGCTATGATGAGCATAATTGTCTTTAGAACAATAGAAGAGCCTTTTCCTTTTAGTTAAACTACAAGCATGCCAATAAAGGAGTAACTTCTCTTACTTAGACGGGGGCCGCTAACCTAATAAAAACTACCAAGACCAGTAAACCAGCTTTAAGCCAGAAAAAAAGGGAAGTAGTAGCAAATATCAGTCACATGACCAGTCTGGTCAAGGATAAACACTCGGTGTAAGCACCAATTTCCAAATTATAGAAATACATTATAGATATATTATCATATGTAATACTGCATATAACTAGATAAAGATTATTGTAGATTTCCATTTGCAAAACTTACAGCGCCACCTTGTGACGTGTAAGTGTAAGTTCCAGCGAAATTAGCCATCCAATTACGCTTCTGTCTTCCCAACGTCAAGTCACACTCACACAAAATTATTAATATTCATAAGTAAAGCAGTCATCATAGTAGTGGGACTCGTAAATTCGCGCTCGAGTGGCGGTGTGGTAGAGGCGTCAGAACTGCGAAACTAAACCGTTCTCAAAAAGAAAAGCAGTGAACATATAGAAAAGAAAAAACTGCAAGAGTGAGGTGACATAAGGTCACTTACGGTCACAGAGTCACGTACACACACACACACAAATACGAAGTAACCCAACCCACAACTGAACAGCTACATTTCCTTACTTCATTAACTACTTGTGTTTGTCTTTTCTACATTTTCATATATGCAAACCTATACCTGTGAGCTGACATAGTCCTACAATGAAAGACAGTTTGTGTTTTCTTCTGTAGTCAGTCACTTATACACTCAGGGCTCCCTCTATCTCTCCATTACAGATCTACCCATGCACTTGACCAAATATAAACTTCATGATTCTTGGCAGACAGACAGATTTCAGAGGGGAGGAGTCTCGTGGTTTAGGCCAGGACAGACCAAAGGACAAACAGACAGAGGTGTAGAAAGAGAAAGTGGCTAATAACTGAGAAACAAAGAACAAAAACACCCGACCACCCTCTTTGAAAGCAGAGAACGTAAGTGTCCTTTGCATTAGATGTATATTTTAGCTGTGTTGTACTGTTAATGGTAAATGTTAACAGCATTGGAGGAGCATTTAATTCTTTTAACAGCAGTAAAGAAACACATGACCCCGCTTGTTTGTCCTTGTGCATGGGCCATGAAGTTGATCAAAATAATCTTATATAAATGTATGACAGACAGTATTTTCTGTTAATGCTAAGTTTTAAGGGGGGTTAAGATATCAAATATCATGCATTGTTGAAGGACAGGAAAAAATACTAAGGCTTTTAAAGGAATGAGATAAGCAACAGGCCACAGCCTGGCTAATATATGAAACCATCTAAAAATATTTATTTATTTATTAAAATAATTCATTAATTTTAGACAGCAATGTTGAAGAACATTTATGTAACATTCAACAGTTTAAAAAAAGTCGAACCCCTCTCCTCAATGTATAAAGAGACCATACAAAGTTTACATGGACGTAATGGAAATTCTTGTCAAGATTGGTCATTTGACCTTAGGCTTTTTCATCACCTTTGATTTGTGCTACTGTTCAAAACCGCAGTAAAGGTGTAAACATTTTTCTGCCATGCTCCCGTTTTCACCTTTTTGATGAAGGCACTATATAATACAAGTTTATGTTAACAAATATCACTGAGACTTACACAGTTGACATTTCATGGTTGACTTTTGCACAACTTCTCTAGCCTAAAAGAATCTTTATCACTTTTTATCTGTAATATTGTGAATGTTTTGTAAAAAGTTAAATTAGTACTTTCAGCAAATTAATACTCTGACTAATACTATTCAGCAAGGATGCTTTCAATTGATCAAAAGTGATAGTAAATTTAAGACGACATTCGTGCATTGTTACAAATGATTTCTGTTTCAAATAAGTACTGTTTTCTTAACTTTCTTTTTCTAAAGAACCTTTCCAAAAAATATTAAACAGCAAACAGTGTGTGTGTGTGTATATATATATATATATATGTAATGGAAGTCTTGCTTCGTGTCTTTGCTTCAGAAATGGCGATGTCACCGACTGCTATGGTGGCCCGTCGGGCTCTCGCGGCTGCATCACAAGGGAGCCATGAAGGAGGAGGTTTAAGATTTTGTTGTTGTTGTTCTTTTTTTGTTGTTGGTGGTGGGGTACTTCATGTGTTTAAAAAACGAAGAATATCGATATATTAAAATTAAGGCTCTTCCAGGTTATTTACATTCCACACGCAAGACAAAATCAGATATTATTAAAACTTATACATTATGCTCATGAACACTAAATGAGATGTATTAATGATCTGAATCAAACACAGCAAGGACCTGGAAGATCCTGTCCTTCGTATTGGCCCTGCCCGGTGTGGGTGTCTGCATGGTAAACGCTTACATGAAGATGCAGGCCCATTCCCATGATGCCCCAGAGTTTGTGCCATACCCACACCTCCGCATTCGAACCAAGGTGCCTACATTCTTTATAGGCTTAGTTTTTTTCAAAGTATGCATGATGTGGACTTATCTCTGATCCCTGAACAGACATAGAATGAAAAATTAAGACATGAATTCTTTTTAAATAGCATCATCTTTCTTTCTCAGCCATGGCCCTGGGGTGACGGGAATCACTCCCTTTTCCACAACTCTCATACAAACCCTCTGCCCACCGGTTATGAGGGATCCCACCACTGAGCGGGACACCCCCTGCTGTCTGACACATAAGCCAATTAACACAGTCTCCATACAGCAGCGGCCGACTGCCATGCTTTTAACATTTTTAACAGACATAACTGTTTTCACATGAATTCCTTGTATCTGGTCACAAGCAATAAATGGTAAACAGTTAAGAGTATTTTACTTTGTTTTCTTTAATTGCCTGAATTGCTATCAGATTTGCCATTAGAACGATCTCTTATTTGTTTCCACAATGTTTTACAGTGTTGCTACTTGCTACAGAGATGCTAGGACAGTCCAAATAATAAAACTGAAGAAACTATTAATGCAGAGCTCATTTATTGAGAACCATCCTCTGCCTTCCACCAACATTTGGCCATTTCTATGATTCAGTTTCTCATATTTACAGAAAAAAAAAAAAGATAGCACTCCAACAAACATCATATATAATCCAGATTTCTATAAATGAATTATACAGTGCCATATACAAAAAGAAAAATATAGCAAACATAAACGGCTCTTTCTCTATGACATTATCTTATTCACATAACATACTGTACAAGTTCACGTACTATATCTGGATGCACCATGATGAAAGTGGCATCGGAATTAAACCCTTTTTTTTTTTTTTTTTTTTGGCAAAATAAGATAAATAAAAGAAAGATAAACAAAATACAAAAAAAAAAAAAAAAAAAAAAAAAAAAATACTTACATTTGGTCATTCTACTCCATATACAAACATGTCTTGGAAAAGAACATGAGCATGAATTTCGAATGTTCTACATATTTTGATAGCTACTTGCTAACTAAAATTTAACAAGAAAGATTTTTACTATCTCTCATATTTTATTCCAAATGCCCCCCAAAATCCAGTAATTACCAATCCCTTTCTGTATACTGTGTTCATTTAAGTAGCTACTAAATTAGTTTACACCATCAATTCATTACATTCATTTCACTATCCACTACCGTTTGCCCTCTAGCTGAGGGCTGTTTTGACAAGGTTTAAGATGTCCTGCCTCAGCCCTTTGGCGCAGTCCGCCTCTCGCGCCAAGCGCAGGAAGCAATCAGCGGACAGGGAGGGGTAAAGGGGTGCAGGATGGAGCCCCTGAGGTTGCAGCAGTAAGGATAAACAGACCTGACGCAGTTTCAGGTAAGAGTAGCGCTGTGAGAACCAGTACACTTGTGGCAAGAGAGACCTCAGCAAAGCTCCCTTAGTGTCACTGTCTGAAGAATTTGATGATGATGATGATGATGATGATGAAGGAACCTGTTTGGAACTCTGAGAGGGTTTAGAGTGACACTTTGACACTTCGGTTTTAGTCAGCTGTGGTGATCCTTCAGGACCCTTGCAGACCAAACCCACATCCATTCTGCTGGTCGGTGTAGTGTTACCATTTGAACAGCAAGGTTTGGCCAGGCTTTTTAGGACAGAATAGAGAAGACCGATACACAGGTCCTCAGCTGTCCTTTGTAAACCAGGTACTAAAAACCTACAAGCCCCAACCATCATTTCGGCGAGTGGGGTTTTCTGAAATTCCTTCTCTTCTGCCAAGCATGATTCAACCTCATCCTGTGGTCTACCCAGCCCACCAGAGACTAGAGAGGCCAATACAAGGCAGTTTGTATCTTGCTTTGACATGTGGTCTTCGTTTCCATCAGTCAAACGACATCCGTGCAGGTAGTGGAGAACTGGTAAGAGCATTCCACTGTTAACATCCTTGATCCGGATGGACTCACCTTTAGCTTTCTGTGCCTCCCCAAACCCTCCCATCAACAGGGCTCTGAAATACTCAGACCCGACTTCATTAGCTCCCTCTTCCCCAGTGACAGCCTCATGATTGGCTGGGAGAAGGGTTCCATCATCAAGAAGGAAAGTTAGGTCATGAGTTGCTTTCAGGTAGGGACATGATTGGTTCTGTCGCGGTTGGGACTTAACTAGAACTTGGGTTGTTTCCATTCTGGAATCTATGTTACAATTCTTTCTGTCCTCCTTGGAGCCTGACAGCAGATTAGAGAGGCAGCCAATCAGAAGAGAGACGTACAGGAATTTAAATCTCAGAGAGGGCACCTGCTCAAGAGGATGCAACCAGCCAGCAAGAAATGTCCTACATTTGTCAGACTGTCCATCTTCATTATCATCATCCTCATCATCATCATCATCATCATCACTGTGACAGTCAATCAGTTCAAGAGCTGCTGCCAGTCCGCCACTATCCAGCAGCAGCTTCTTCAAAAGAACTCTGTTGCTGAAGAAGGAAAAAAAGGAGAAGGTGGTCAGACCAACTACATGAGTCAAGGATGTGACAATATTCATACATTCCTTCATTTATACATAAAGTGACCTGAATACACCTCTTCCTTGAGGAGCATGCTTTTCATTTTTGTATTAAAATGTATTTGGCATTCAAAATTCAATCAGTGCAACTCCCTAAAAATTTGATATCTATTAGATTGCAACAGTCGTATTCCAGAAGTAAAAATAATTAATCGTCTTTTAACAGTAATTTATAAACCTTTCAGGACAGATCTACTGTGAGCTACAAGGTTAAAAATGAATGATTTAGTGGTTGTTGAAACCATCAGACCAAACTTCTTTTTTTTAATAGTGTTCAACAGTGCAATTCCGTGTGAAAAACGACATTACCCATGATTCCAAAGAATTGACCACCATTTAGAGAAACAAGAAGTATAAAATAACACAAAAAGAACACTTTAGCGCCCACCAACTCCAAATGACAAATGACGTAGAGTTAGTTGTCAGTTTCCCTTAAATACAGTAAAAACAGTAATATTGTGAAATATTATTACAATTTAAAATAACTTTTTTATTTGAATATATTTTATAAAGTAATGTATTGCTGTGATGTCAAAGCTGAATTTTGATCATTTCACAATATTACTGTTTTTACTGTATTTTTAATTAAATAAATGCAGCCTTGGTGAGCAGACGAAACTTCTTTTAAAAGCATTAAAAGTCTTACAGTTTTCAAAACTTTTGACTGGTAGTGTATACACACTAAACATAAAATTCACTATTATTATAAAGTTTGGATGCATCAGAATATTTATTAATATAACTCTGATTGTGTTCATCAGAAAGAACAAAGTCATATACACTTAAGATGGCTTGAGGGTGAGTAAAGCTTGAGGGTAATTTTCATTTTAAAACTAATGTTTTAAGTACACACAGTCTTGTGCTTTTGTCTTATCTGTTTGATTTTCAAACTTTTTTATGCTTCAAATTAAAGTCTGTAATGTTCTGATGCACCTTGTAGCAGGTTGGTTTGGTTCAACGCTTAAAATTCTTTAACAAAGACAGTTTTAAATTCCTATGGGAAAATACTTCTGGAACCAAGGCCACTATAAACGTGGCTGGGCACTGTTAGACATTAAAAATATTTTTCCTTTTCTTTATTGCTGACACACCTATTTGTCATTGACCCACATATATATATTTTAAAAAATCCTGAAAGGCATTAAGTCATACCTGTTAATCAGAGGCAGAGAAAGGACACAGTACAGCTTGTCAGATTCGGAGCCTGACAGCATGATATGTGTAAGAACTCCAGAGCCGAATCCAGACTCGCTCTGAATCCTCAGATTACTGAGCAGACACAAACCTGAGGAGTCAGAAAACATATTAGCTTCAAATGAACAGCAGTCTTAAATATAATATGCATCAATACTGTATATTTAAAAAAAGTCACAAACCTAGTTGTGTGATTTTGCCTTTGACTTTTTCTGATTGTCTATCTTTTCCTCCGTTGCATCCCCCGATCTCCTCTCCTCTCACACACAGTCTCTGTCTGATCAGAGCCACGGCTCCAGTTCTAACCAAAGCCTGCAAGCAGTTTGGGTTGCAGCTGAGCCGCCCTAGCATTCGAAAGCACCGCCCGCTAGGGTCATGGTGCTGGGTGAGGTAGTACAACAGCCCGGAAAAAACGTTTGTGTTGATGAGCGCTGTGCTGGGGTCTGAGGCATGGGAGAAGCGCGACAGGAGCAGAAAAATGGGGGATTCTGGGGCCCAGGCCTCAGGGTGATACGGGTGATGGTAGACTGGGGTTTTTGACATCACAGGGGGGCTCTCCAGGGCGACCACGCCATAGCAAGAGGAGGGTGCAGAAGAGGTTGAAGACGCACGGAGTCTCTTTCTGGGGGGAGAGGAGATTTGGGGGGGAGATGAGGGGGTGACTGAAGGTTTTGTCACTGAAGACGGTTGCTCAGCTTGAGGGGTGGAGGTACAGGAGGGCTGTAAAGAGGAAGGCGACCCTGGAATGTTTCGAGGAGATACTGGAGTGGAGGTGGAGGTGGAGGAGGAAGAAGACAGTCGGATGGGTTTAGAGCGGGTGGAGGGAGAAAAGTGGGGCGGACGCAAGGTCGTAGTTTGGGAGAGCTCAGAGCAAGATGTAAGTGGTGACGATGAGATGGATGATTGAGGGCTGCCACCAAAGACATCAGTTCCACAAGGGGATTCAGTCAGCTCACCCTCAGATGAGATCAGACCCTCAGATACCAGCCAAGACCTGGAAGAAGCAAAACACACAGATGAAAATGAGCACCATAAAAGCATTATTTTTTTTCCATATAACACATATATTAATGCGAATAACAGACATTTATCATATCACTAAGGGCCAAACTGCCAAGTGTAAAAATGATGGTGGGCATAGTCATAGTTGCAAAATTTCAATCATCATTGCTTCTATCATTTTGTATTCTCGGCTTTTGTCAAGAAAAACAAAACAAACAAACAAACAAAACACATCCTAGAATGCTAGAATCTAGAAAAGTAATGTCAGGTTAAGGTCAGGTTTTCCCAATAAGGACAGGTTACATACGTTTAAAATAATATTTAAATGTTTGAATATTTGGTTTGGTTTTGCACTCTCATCAACTAAAATATTAATTTAATAATTCTGCAGACTAAAATGAAGTCATTTTATTTAGAAAAAAAAAAACTATTAATATTGACAAGAAAAATTTATTAAATTTAAAGTAAGACATAACTATGACTAGAGCAAAAAAAAAAAACTGTAGAATTTAACACTGCACATCACCTTACTAAAGAGTAGTATTAGTCCAAGCTTCGTCAAAATGCCAGTTGTAAAAATATGGTATGATTGGGATGTTCATGTGTGCAAAACTTTCATTATTATTACATCTATGATTTTATGCTTTAGGTTTTTGGTAAAGCTATGAAGAACTGACCTGAGGCTGAGGAAGCTGGAGGATCCTGACGTCTGGTCTTTACTTACATCTTCCCTCTTGTTCCCTTCAAGGGCTGAGAAGTCAAATGAGTCAAAACATGAGGTCATCAGTTCAGAGCATGGAGAGCTAAAGGACAGGCTGGTGTCCATCTTTCCAGCAGTCAGTTCTTCTCCTTGAGCAAGTTCCACCAACCGTTTGATCAGCAGCGGCACCAAACCAAGCTCCTGCAGCTGTTCAAGAGCAGATTCGTCGTAGACAAAGTCCACACAAGCTAGAAAAGCTAAACGAGTGAGCGGATGGTTTTGATGGGCAGATAAAAAGCTGATCAGCACCTCCAGTCCCCCACTCTCCTTTATTTTAGCCCTGTTCACAGCCTCTCTGCAGCACAGGCACAGGGCCTTGAAGAACACACCCGATTTCAGAGGATCCTTCTTCACCTCCTCTGCAAACTTCTGAATGACTCCCAAAGAACCGACCAGTGGCCTCAGGCAGCCTTGAGAGCACAAGTTAGCCAAAGTCTTCAAAGCTAGCTCTTCCAAATGTCGACCACATTCTCCTGAGGCGAGGACCCCCAACTGAGTCAATGCGCCGGACCTGGACATCTCCCTGGCGCACTCCGTACTACAACCTCTGGTGAGCTCATGAAGGGCACGAAGAGAAGCCCGTCTCAGAGCTAAAGGGTACTCTGGAGCAATGAACAAAGCAAGAGAAGCAAGAGCCCCTTGTGAAAGCAGCAGGAGTCGGTTCGCTGGTGTGTCAGAAAGGTAGATGAGCGCCCGGGCAGCAGATTGGAGACATTCCACCTTAGAAGCGCTGAGTTCAGGTGTTGGAGTAAGTGAAGAGGGAGAGGATGGAGGTGGAGAGATAGACAGGCAGAGCAGGAGAAGTGGAACACCACCTGAGTGAGAGAGACAGAAATATAATTATTTTATAGCTCATGGAAACAGTTCACTGTTTTTTTTTTTTTTTTTTACATAAACACAGGAGATTCTGGGACTAACCTGCAGAGTGGACTTCAGCAGAACCCTCTGGGTCCATGGCGAGATTTCCTAGAGCTCGTGCTGCTCGATTTTGCACTGTCTCCACAGAGACATTCTTCTTGAGGACATCCACTACAAAGATGAAAGATCACAGAGTGAGCAAACCACAATTTTTTTTTAAAAAAAAATCACTTTTTACAGTGACTGTGATCTGCAGAAACAAAGCAAACTGAAGTCACATGACTTGAGATACAGTGACCACTGGCAACAGGACTTGGGCGTGTCCAGTGACAATAAATAAGAATATTTTATGCAAATGAGCAGAATTTTAATGCAATATTTCACTCTCTAAAATTAAAGAGTTTTTTCCATTAGAGAGATTTTTCCATTAGAGAGTCTTTTCCAAGAGAGTTTTTTTATTAGTGTGAAGAACATTTTAATAATCTTTAAGAATTTTAAGAACTTTTTTCCACTATAAAGAACCTTTTGTGCAGTGGAAAGGTTCCATGAATGTTAAAGGTTCTTCACCGAACCATCTGTGCCAATAAAGAACTGTTATTTTAAAGTTGGCATAAAACTAAAGTTGCGATCGTCTTTTCTATTGTGACATATCTAAGTGAAACGGCTTTTCAAATGAGCCAAAATGTAGAGTGCGACTTGATTCCGTCCATCAGGAATCGATTAAAGGGGTCATATGATGCTATTTAGATCATTATTTTGATTACTGGGTGAAATAGAATAGGTTTTCATACTTTAATAGTTAAAAATCAATCACCCACTGCATTGTGACTGGCCAAACACCTTAAGTGTGTCGGAAACGTAACGGCCCTTACCATCAATCACGAGCTTCAGCTTCCAAGGCTTCCAACTTTGCAAGCACAACTAGAGCAGAATGTTTTACAGTAGGTGGGTTTTCATTACAGATTTGCGCAAAACATTTGTGATATTTCTAAATGTCGATAAAAAACTATTGTGAAATGATGGCGTTTCCATTAACTGATGTTATGCAACTAAAACGTAATTTTTTCTTCTCATGATAAGTCATTACAAAAATCACCTCAAAGGATGTTAGTAGGTTTAAGTATATTGCAGCCACTGCACCAGACATAATTTTTAATTGAAGTAGGCGTGTTATCTAAGCATTAATGGCAAGGAAAGCCCCTTATGTTTGGGAGCGGGCCACGTATGAGATGTTTCTGGGTGTTTCTCCCTGCTATCTGCTTCGAGGTCATGATAAATTGTGGCACGTCTTTGTTGTTTAGAATCCAGTGTTCCCATAAATCTTTTGGCTTTTAATTCGCAGTCTTTGTATATAGCCGGCATTGAACTATCTCAGGTTCAGGAAGTTGTCCTCTGTAAAATGCGCTGTGCACAAGCAAACTTTTGGGTTGTACTGCTCAGGAACAGCTCTGTAAATAAATCTTAACCTCTGATTAATCTCTGAAAGTGGTTTTTCTTACTCATCCAAACACACAGCTTCTCCGCGACATGACGACAACACTTCAATTCGCTGAAACCTCGCCTTCTTTCTTTGCGCAGGCATTATGCTAATATTTCACATTGTGACGTGGATGTTTGAGGAAGTAATATCTGGACTTCAATCAAGGCGTTTTAGACAAGTCTGGATCAGTGTTCTCTGTTAGAATAAATGGCGTTGTGGGAGACTATGAGCTTTATAACTTTGCAGATCTTATACATGCACAAACAGATATATTATACACTAAATGAAAAAGAAAACATTAAAAAGCATCATATGACCCCTTTAAAGATTACGAGGGCACGTGAATTCTTAAAAAATAACGATGTGCATGGATAAATCATCATGGCAACAAAAATAAAAATGTCACTAAGAAGTTAATATCACTGAAGGATGACCTATATGTTTTCCCTCTGCATGTATAAAAAAAATACAAGTGGAAAACCTTGTCAGATGGCAGTGTGTAACAGGGCACAAAAAAAAAAAAAAAAAGATGATTTGAGAGTTGTAATTTAACAAACTGACATAACTAATCTTTAAAAAGCCTTTGAATGACTTACCAACAACAGATATGCCATCAAGCTTTCTTACCTATGAGAAGAATATAGAAATAAATTAATCAGAAAACATTAAAAAAACAAAAAAAAAACAAAAAAAAAAAAACAGCAAATTTGTGTCAATATCAGCATGTTTCTTACTTCTACTCTCGTCCCTTTTTCAGTGCAGCAGTTGGCCAGTATGCTAAGAGCCAGGTCCAGAAACTTTCTGGAGCTTTCTGGCCGCTTGAGGAGATCCAGTAAAGGACGGAGCCCCCCCCGTGATTGGTAACGGGCTATCATGCCACGACCTCCCTTGATGTGCTGCGTCCGAATGGCCACCAGCGCCCTCCATTGACCAGCTTTGAGTCTCTTGTCTGCGTCCCTGACTTTGTCTCCTCCAGTGATGGGCTTATTGTCAGCTCCCGTCAGTCCACTGCTGGGATTCTCTGCTAATGTGCTTGTTTTGGACAGCTGAGCCAAACACCAGGTCAGAGAGGATTCTGGGAGAATGGTGGATGCCTCCGAGGTGCTGTTTGAACTTTTTGAATTTCGTTTAATTCCTTGTTCTAAAGGTGTAGACATGATGAATCAGGAGCCCAGAACCACCTCCCCACCACCCCCCCCTTTTTTTTAATAACCTAATTATTTTTACCTTCTCAATATTTTAAAGTATAACAATATTTTAGTGGCTTTAAATAAGTTTGTTACAATACCTCACTTATTTCTAGAACTAAAAAAAGAAAGAAAAATAAATAAAATAAAAGAATCAGGAACTAATACAAAATTCTCCTATGACCGAAACATTCCATCCACAGAGAAACAAACATTTGAAAAACTACAACTACCATGTTCACCAATCAAAGCAAGCCCAAAGCAATGACTTCTGGGAAAAGAAGTCTTTTAACCGTGCGATATATTTCATTACGGCCTACAGTGGGTGGTAGGCCTCAAAAAATAAAAACATTGACAATACTGTCTAATAATAATCTATTTGGGTGTATTTTGATGTTTCGATGAAGAGTGAGAAGGCTTCGTTAACTGTTCATCTTACTCACGTCAAATTTCCTACGCGCTTTAAAGCGCAATCTCCTCAGATTTGCACAGGCGCCATCTTTTAGTAGAGCGATAAACAGGAGGGTTTTTCAGAAAGGGAGGGGCATTTGCAGATTCGACCTCTTTAAAGCATATGGGAGTTGTAGTTTCAGGACAGCTCAAATAATTTCTTTTTTGCAATTCTTGAGATAACGGAACAATAATAACTGTATAAATTCATATATGCATACATTTTATCATAAGGAACAGAACAGACTGTGCGTTTTGACGTTCTACCTTACGGGCGAAAGACTTGTAAAAACAATGGCATGTATTTCCCACAAATCCTCCGTCACACGCAATGTCCATTTCCGGAAAAATACAACAACACCCCGTTCAGCGCTCTCTGGTGCAAACGAGGTCGTTGTTATTATCATCGCTGTTGTCGACGCTCGAAAAGAACTCATCGCTGGAGTTGTTAAAATCCACGATTAATCGCAACAACGGTTGACGAGATAAATAAAAATAAATGCAGCATGGAGGTCATTGAGACAATTGTTACAGACGCCATTGAGGTGGAGGAATCAACAACTACGGTTACGACTTTGGAGGCCGAAAAGTCAAAAACAGGTGAGATGTAAGTAAGTCAATGCAGCAGTGTGCACACTGGGCATCGCCAGCGAGGAGGACACGATGAGCCCGATGGTAACGGTTGGCCTTCTCACCAGTTTGAAGTTACTTAGGATAGCTTCAGACTTTTAAAACAGTAAATTTATTATGGTATATTTTAAACTAACAGTCAGTTTTGTTTTGTTTTGAGAATATTTTAATTGCATTTAAATTGTTTGTAATATTTTGTATGTAATATTTTAATTGATTACGTTACAAAATCACATTAAGTTTACTTAACGTGCAATAATGGCACATGTTTAATAAAATGTAATATATATTTACTTTTTTACTTAATGAAACCTGTCCCTCCATGCACCCAAAACTATAACGCTTCAAAATGAGATCAATAAAAAGATCATAAAATAAATTCATATGAATCGAGTGGTTTAAACCAAATCTTCTGAAGAAACATGATCACTTCATATGTTGAACAGATGTATTTATTCTTAATTAGCCTTTATTCATTAGCCTAAATTAAACATGTTTATCATATAAAGTTATTGTTTTTCTTCAGAAAATTCAAATGATAAATTAAAATTGATTGTGATATGTCCTCATTTTTTAATGGTTCACACTTTAATTATTACATTTCCTTCCAATCCTAAATATTTGGTTAGATTCTTGTTCTGAAAAAACTGTAAACTTTTTTTTTTTAATTCAGAGTTTGTGTGGACACTACAAGCTACATGGCATCTGGTCCACGTTCGTTTGGACATGGACCCAGAGTTTGACCAGCCTGTGTGCAAAAAGAAGAAGCTGTGGGAGACTGTGGCCGAGAGGGTGACTGCAAAGCTACGAGCCGACGAAGGCACCGATGTTTCAGTCAAAGCCTTCGAATGTGACCTGAAGTGGAGAAACATGCTAGCGACGTACCGCAAAAATGCTGAGCGAGCCAAAAGACTGGGAACCAATAGTGTTCACTGGGAGTTCTTCAAGGAGATGCATGAAGTGCTGGGAAGGAGTTATGAGGAGGTTGAGGCACAGCGCAAGGCAAAGCTTAATGGCACTAAGCTGGGTAAGGCTATAGCCAGTAAACGATTTACCCCGATTCTGCCCACACCCACAGCTACAGCTTCACAGTTACCCAATGCCAGGCCTCCTCAGGATTTGCTGCAGTTGTACCTGGAGCTGCAGGAGAGGAAACTGAACATGTGGGCTCAGCAGAAAGCTCTGGAAGAGAGGAAGATTGAGGCCATCAATAATCTGGCACGTGCCATTACTTGTCTGTCCCAGAACAATGCCATGCAAATACCCAAGGAGTGCATGTCGGACACCTCTTCTTCCCAGCAATAGGAATTAGTCATGTTTTTGCCC
Organism: Elopichthys bambusa; assembly: GCA_037101425.1. Lineage (NCBI taxonomy): Eukaryota > Metazoa > Chordata > Actinopteri > Cypriniformes > Xenocyprididae > Elopichthys > Elopichthys bambusa. Next base: position 20,675,393 of record CM074435.1, read on the forward strand.
CTGTCTTTTCATATTAAAAAATTTATTTTTATTTTTTAAAGAAATGCCTGATATGCCTTTTTTTTCCTGAGAATTGAATTACTTGAAATGAACATTAACTTGTAAAAGTATGCTCAGTTTTCCTTTCCTTGATCAACTGTAAAATATTACTGAGCAGTTTCAATTGTCGCAATAATGTAAAATTAGTAAAGACAAGTTGTACATTGTATTTTTGTGTTTTAATAAAAATCATACAACGTGTGTTTATCAAAACATTTCTGCAAGGCTTTTTCTCAAACCACCAAATATCTATTAATTACACACAGAATTTCAGTATAAAATTAACAGGTTTTCCATACACTGCTTTTGTTAAACTAGGTCTATATCAGAGCTTTAAAGGGATAGTTCACCCAAAAATTAAAATTCTGTCATTTACTCACCCTCATATCATTCCAAACTCATTAGACTTTCATTCATCTTAAAAACACATGTCCCTCCATTGAAAGTCCAGGTAACCAAAACTTGGCTTGATCAAAAAGTTTGTAAAGACACCCAAAAAGAAATCCATATGAATTGAGTAATTTAATTCAAATATTCTGAAAAGACATGATCGCTTTATGAAGAATAGATTTAATTTAGGCTTTTATCCATTTGTTAGTCTAACTTAATTATGTTTGTCATATTAAGTGATCGTGTCTCTTCAGAAGATTTGAAGTAAATTGCTAGATTCATATGGATTATGTTAACAATTATGTTCAACATAAGATATGTACTTTCAATGGATAGACAAAAATGAGAGAATTATTAAAAAATATCTTCATCTGTGTTTGGAAGATGAATTAAAGTCAGGTTTGGAATGAAATAAGGGTGAGTAGATGACAATTTTAATTTTTGGGTGAACTGTCCCTTTAAATAAGCGAATCAGTGTCAAAATCTTATTGTGTTCCTGATTCCAACGCACTATAAAGAAGAGTGACTACAGTCTCCCTCATTTTGACCCCAGCAGCATCTTCGTTTGCCTCCTCCACATCTTCCACTGTGCTTTTCTCTATCAGTCCCTTTGTCACATCCCCCATGTCCAGAAAAACATTGTGTAATATACAAGCAGTCAGAACCACAGCTTTTGCCCTATCATAATTCCCCATATCCAAATATCTCAATTTCTGGAATCGCTCTTTTAGGTCCGCCACAACCTGGTTGAATCGGCCCAAATGAGTTCCCAATGATCTGTTGTAGAGGTTTTCCTGTGGGTTTTGACCTGTTGAAAACGGAGTAAGTATTTGTTCTGTGAGTGGGTATCCAACTCCGGCTATCAGGCAGGTCCCTGGAGGCACCATCTCTGGGTGTTGCTGAAGCCTTTCAGCTAACGCACTTCCTCTGTCTTTTTCTGAGCCTTTGCTGATGTGGCAGTAAATAAAGCGGCCCTTGTCATTGCAGACCAATTCCAAGTTCAGCCATGAATCTGGATGTGGATCGTTCTTAAGTCTCTTGGCTTCCGGAGCCTCGCTCTCGCTGTCCGGTTTGCCAGCAGGAAGGCGGATGGGGATGCGTGTGTCACCCAGCACCCCGAGCACTCGAGGAAGACCTCTCTTTTCCAGACCTTCATTGCGACTCAGCCAACTGGAGAAAGGAAGCAGATGTTGTAGGGCCTCCTGTCCTAAAGGGGGAAGCAGAGAACAGCTGTACAATGAGTAAACCTGTCAAGTAACTACAATAAAGTGTTATTAAGCATGTCTACTTTAGTGTTGTTTTAGTGTCATTGATATACTATTAGTTTTTGCTAATATTTTAAATTAGGTTTAATTTTTACATTGTCTGTTTTCATTTTGGTAAATTTTGGGTAGTTTTAATATTTTTGTTTTTGCCTTTTTTAAATATGTCGTTGTAGTTTTTAAGTTTTTGTGTTCTGTTTGGTGTCCTTCCTGCTGATCATTCGCTATCCTGCAATTTTGATATTGTTGCTTTTCTCACATAGCTGACTAGACGATAAATCTTGTGAAACTAGAAGGATTTGGCTGATTTACCCTTTTCAATCCCAGCCAGTATATTTCACTTCTACATCATCATCCAGATTTATATTTAGTACTACTACTTTGTCTGTCTATATTTGTACTTTTCAGTGTACTACTGTCATGTGTTAATGAATATGTATTTATGCATTTTATTTCCATCATTACCCTTTGTCATGTTTTTTTCCTTTTTATTTGTATATACATAAATGTATAAATCATATATAAAAATGTTTTAGTTGATTTAATTTAAGTTACTTTAGTACTTCAACTTAAAATAAACAAAAATGAGAAATGCCGCATTGGCAACTAGCTGACATAAAATAAGTTTAGTTTTTTTTATATTTTACTTCTATTTCAGTTATTTTATTTTAAAGTAGAAAAGTGGCTGTTTTAGTTAACGATAATTGCATGAATAAATTAATGCATTCTGGACTGTATTTTCTGTATTTTCATTCTACTTCTAAAAATTTGAAGTGAAAAGCCACCGTGTGAACCTTAAAAAAAATCTGAAAAAAAAAAAAAAAAAAAAGTATCCTTCTGTATCTAAATTATATAAATAACTTACTAGTTAATTTATCCATTTTTAAAAATAATTTTACTGTTTTTGCTATGAAAACAGCTGTAGATTCTGACCTGAAATAATGTGTGAATTTATGTGAACTTATCAACTCATACCTATAGGCCACTGAATGAGCCGATCCTTTTGTGCGATCACTTGATCACAGAAAGAAAAGAAGATCCTGTGAATATTTCCCTTCTCCAGATGGAAACTAGAGGACACGCTGCGATAGCTGATGCGTTTGGACAGGAGGGTGAGGGACAGGAGGACAGTGTGAGACAGGGACAGCCGAGCTCTTCCAGACAATCGGTTCTTGCTGTAGCTTGTGTTGGAGCTTTGCAGAAAATTTGTCACATACTGCAAAAAATAAGATAACATTATGTATAGCAGAAGTTCCAAACCTTTTTTTAATTCCAAGGTCCCATGATTTTTTCAGTTGTTTGTGATTTACAGGATAAGGATTAATGATATATAAAATATGTTTTTTACTCACAATTCTACCGGATAAAATATTTTAAAGCTTGGAATAACTAGAAAAAAATGTCTATTTGTGACAAAAATGGATGTGGAGACTTTAATTTTGCATTCCTTCTTCAGGTCTTTTTAAAATTAGGCGACCTTATATATTCAGGTTTTCCAAGATCACAGAAATCCTAATCCATCAATAAAGAAGTATTAAAATAATGAATATCTTGATTTTAGTCGTTTTGGCTTATTCTAATGCTTCTTAAGTTTTAAGTCTTAAATTTAAATCATCATAAGGCCTAAGCATCACATTCACTGTAAACTTTAAATGATGTTAAGTGCACGAGACACCTGACCTACCTGTACGGTAGGATTTGCCTCCATGACTTCAGTAGCATGTGAACGCTGCAAGGCGCAAACAGTTGTCCCGGACTCTAACAGCCGAGGAGTCACTGTTTGCGCCTTATTTGGAGGCGTTGAATCCTCTTGTTGAGAATCTTGCAGGGTCACAGAGGCTGAATGCTCCTGAACCTGGGCCACCAGGTCAGCCTCTATCATTTCTTCCACTGCACGATCTAGTCGCTGATCAAGCTCCCAGTGAGACAGCGGCTCCCATTCAGCCTGGATGACGTCCATTATCACCCGTCCTGCGGCCGCCACTTTCTTTTTACGAACCTCCATCTAGATGTAATTTTTAATCGGATTAATGTGGAAGAAAACGGATGATTTCGGTCAAAGCTAGCCTAGCCAAAACAAAACAAGTTTGTCTCTCCAAAAACACGTTAAACGTTGCTATTACAACAGATTCAATAGAGCAACCGGAAAAAATATAACGTTATCAGTTTAAGCAATAATGAGTGTAAAAACAGTTAGATATGCCAGTAGATAATAGCGCTATAACTTCACTGTGCAGAATTAATGAATGTAGTGGATAGCTTAACTTATGATTCAATTAACAGCGGCCGGAAATGAAATAAAAGTATTGAAACCTAAATTATTTAAAATCACGATTGAAATAATTACCCCCTGAAACTAAAATATTTGAACAGACCTTTAAAAAAGACGATCCTCTCTATCCATTAGCTTCTGTTGCTAGATAGATGGATCTACTGCGCATGCGCAAATTCAGCGTTCGGTCCTACTTGACTTCCTTTTTAAGTGTTATTTTTTTCTCTTTTAACTTGTTCTTGACTTAACTTGTCGTGTTCATAAACAAAATGTATGCACGTTTTAAAAAATATATAAACCACGGGCTATTCCGTATGTCTCTTGATAAAACGGCCACACAATCAAGTCAGTCAAGTCCTCCCTACATTTCAAATACTATGGTTCATTACGAAGTAACTATACGCGAACCGATCACGTCTGAATCGCTCAGGTTTTGTGAACCGATTCAATCAATTCACCCCGTTATTACACAAAAATGGATAAGTTTTTGCACGTATGTATATGTGAACTTTCAGTTGTCTTTATTTGGTAAAGAGATGTTTGGTTTAATTTATACAGATAAAGAAATTGAAAAAGAGTTCTATATGTATTACTTTATATGTATTAGTTTCACATACATAAATGCCAATTCTCCAATCATTTGAATGCATTTACTTGTAATCTTATTTCTTTCATTTTCTTTCCCTTGCCTTTTGTTCTGTTATTGATTATGTTAAATTGCAATTATATGTGCATGTTTATAAATTAAAAAAAAAAAAAAAAACTCAGTAGCAATACTATTAATAAGCAGACATTGAACATTAAACAAGGAGTGGAAAAGGGCTGATTTTAATTCATTTAAATGCAGTTACAGATACTGCAGCATGATTTTCTTTTCAGTTTCTAACCTTTTTTCTTTTTTCTTTTTTTTTTTTGCAAAAGCACTGTGAAGGAACACTGCCATCACTGAGAAGGATACGGGTGAGTTCGCAAAAACATTAGGAGCGTCTGTTTTTTGGGATGAACACAATGTCAGCGTTTGTGTTAAAGTTAAAACATTCACTTGTTCAAGCAACTGCGCCCAAAGGCTTCATTCTTATTGATCTTTAAATTTTTACTTGATTCTTTCCACCATTTTAAAATGCCACACACACACCCACACACACAAAAACTGACTAGCATTTACACTCCCCTTTGATTTAAATACAAAACCAGGGAATTAAATGTCAATACTAAACTTCCAAACAAATATTCAAAAGGAAACAAGCGGACACTAACTCAAACACAAAATTGTAAAGAAATGCAAAACACTTCAAGAAGCAACAATGCATGTGGAAAGATGTATTTACAATGAAACCACTGTATGTCAGAATTCACCATAACCATGTGCTGGGAATTAATCTGCAGGTATAACCTGATGGCATCCATGCCCATTCCTGATGTTCAGTAAGTTCCATGTGCACTTACACTAAGTTGGAAACATAAAACAGTTTAGCCTATGGCCTTTTGCGCCCCAATAAAATTATGAAGGATCTAAATAAGAATAATTATAATATCAATATTCATTAACACACAACAGCGTACTGTAAATGCGATCAGTAAAGTGGGCATTTGTAAAACCTTGCAGCCACTTACACAAACCCACCCCAGCCCTATCAGATCATAACACACAAAAAGCACAAAACGTTTAACTCTCCAAACATAACATTTGTGTGAATTAAATAAAGGAGCACAGGTTTAAATACTCAGATATCCAACCACCTCTGATGGGTGACTAACAAATGAGCAATTCATTCAGAAATGAAGGGAAACATTACCAAATCAAAATGTGCCTGCGCCAAAAGGGGTGTTGTGATTGGTGGATTAACCTGTAGATGAGCACTGAGCAGACACTGAACATTGGAAGGGTTTGCAACAATACAGTGAGAGTAAGCTGCTAGTGCTGGATGGGACGTGAGGCATAACAGGGAGAGCGATTCAAATTCTCAGCAAAGTTACAATATCACACAAGATCACTCTCACTCATGCTTCCCCCTTCTTTATGTAACTTGATACACCATCTTAAAACACACACGTTTTGCTTGTCCGCTGTTTTGGACACTCTTTACCTCTGCCTTCACCCCTCCCCCCCCACCCAACCCCCAACCCTTTATCGTCGTGTTCCTCCTTCACTGCACGGCTTGTTCGTTGGCAGTGCTGCCCGAGTCTTGAGGCTTCATAACATCAGGAAGCTCAGGAGGGCTGGAGAAGGCCTCTATTCTCAGAGGCTCAAAAGCATCATCTGTGAAAAAAAAAAAAAAAAAAGAAGAAGAAGAAAAAAAGAAAAAAAAGACACGTTAAGGAAATCCAGATCACCAAAAATACCACAGGCAAGTGTTGGAAATAGGAACTTACCACTGATGCGAAAAGCCAGTCCTACTGTGGCCGGAGCCTGAGGCCTGGCTGTCTGGTTTGTGAAGCCACAGTCTCCGAGAGTCTTACTATCTTCTAGCAGCATGTCCTCCTGGGGGACATGAAGTGCACTTTAGTAGACAATCTCTCCAACTCAAACTCTAGTCTATACCAGATTTGTGAGGTCATTATGAATGGGTCATTCCTGATATGCAGCACACTCTTAATATACTGGATGAAGTATTAAACGCACAATTTTTAAACGATAGAAATACTATTCATTTGTTGTATTTATGTACAGATGCTGATTCCCCCCCCCCCCCCCCCCCTTAATTTGTGTTCTGAAGATGAACGAAGAACTTGCGGGTGTGGAACAACATGAGGGTGAGTGATTAATGACTGAATTTTCATTTTTGGTGAACTAACCCTTTAACCCCCCAGAGCCGTGTGGAGTACACGTTTATGATGGATGTGGATGGAGACACTTTCTTCAGCTCATACACATGACCCCTGTTCAGTGTCATTAAAAAGCTTGGATGCGTCAGGATATTTATTAAAATATCTTCGATTGTGTTCATCAGAAAAATAAAGTCTTACACCTAGGATGGCTTAAGGGTGAGTAAAGCTTGGGCTAATTTTCATTTGAAAGTGAAATCCTTTAAAACATTTTACCATGCTCATTACTCAATTAATTATACTTAGTGTTAATTGTCAACAATAATTTCATTTTCTCCCTGTGATGGTGTGCTTGATGAATTCATTACACAAAAGTTATTAGAACATCGCAAAGAGAAACATGGACTGCAAATACATTACCAACCAAACAAAAACACATTCTTTCTATAAGAGTTGTCACGAGTCGCGCTCTCGCTGATATACCTGATGATTTTGGAGTTAATTATGTAAAATACAATTTATCACTGTACACTGCAAAAAACAGAAAGCACAAGATTTTGTGTCAGGATGTTATGCTGTAGTACTAAATATAGCGGCTGAGTTGTGTGTATTATGCCCCACCGGGACGCGATATGAGATCCACCAATCAGAGAAACTCAATCTCAGTCGATTTTTGGATTGAATAAAATGAATGGAGAATATCTCGTGTTCTTCAGTGGGTGCTCAGCCATTTCCATGGGGATCGATGCCTATGTCCTTAATCACTATGGTATGCCTATAATAGGTGTTTATATTTGGACTATTTTAGACCTGGTGAGACGACAACCACTGTGGATTAACCCAGTACCCATGTGACCCGTCAAATACATAAACAAAACTGCACGCATCTTGCAAAAGAACAATGTAGCTGGAGTTACTTCTCTCTGTTCATTAACCACTACAGTGCCATAAGTTACATAATGTACCTTTAAGTTTTTAACTTTTCCATTCTGTTAAGCTTAAGGGGTTTTAGTTATCATTAGCGATGGATTTTATTAATTCTGTGATAGTTTGTGTTATTAGTTGGTTACACTACCATTGAAGTAAGTTTATTAATGTTTTTGGAACAAATGTTACTTGATCAAAAATACAGTAAAAACAGCAATGTGAAATATTACAACTTCAAATAACTGTTTTCTACGTTTTATTAAAATGTAATTTATTCCTGTGACTAGTCAGTCTTCAGTGTCACATGATCCTTCAGAAAACATTCTAATTTGTTGATTTGGTGCTTGAGAAACATTTATTAATATTATCCTCAATATTGAAAACAATTGTGCTGCTTAATATTTTTGTAGAAACCGTGATACATTTTTCAGGATTCTCTGATGAATAGAAAGATCAAAAGAACAGAATTTATTTTAAATGTAAATATTTTATAACATTAAATGTCTATTGTCCCTTTTGATCAATTAATGCTGAATAAAAGTACTATTTAAAAAAAAAAAAAACTAACCTTACTAAATATTAAAAACAACTTTAAACAGTAGTGTAAAGTTACATAACTTGCCAAGCTTTTTTTTCTTCATATTAGGAATGAGCCAACTAAATACAACCTTCAGGCTATACTAAGTGAGCTGTGACATTATTGACTTATACATCAATGAAAATAATAATAAAAACTTTTGTTGCTGACCTTATAAAGCCTCTGATCCTCTGGTGCTCGCTTTAGGATGCCCTCCACAATCCGCTTCAGCTCGTAGACTGTGGTAGACTCCTTAGCATCTGTGAAGATGGTTGTCTTGTGACGTCTGATCATCAAAAAGACATCCTGAAGAGAAAACAATGAGTCAGGCACGCAACATTCCTTCCCATCTCATTATCAACTGAAGATGTGATCTATACTGAGTTCAACCGTCCACAGTAGCATGGCTAAAACCTTGCAGAGCATTTCTCGTCCTTCACAAAACAGGGAAATATCAGTTATCTTAGGAAAATAACCCTGAACACGGGTAAATAATAAACAACTAACTTCAATATCCCTCAACCCTAAAGATGCGTTTGTTTGCAATGTACAGGTGAAACAACCACTGGCTTTCAAATTAAATAATGAAAAGAAAAGCAGATGGTGAACAGCTGAAACGTCAACTACACAACTGCAAAGCTCTCGACAAATAAAACGCCGACAGCTGCAGTTGTGTTAAGTTGTTGTTGTTCTCCAAGTTACTGGAAACGCATAGGAAATGTAGCGCGTTGCTGTGCGGGTTGTTTACTGCAAACAGCTAAGCAGCATTATGGAGAGCTGAATTCTCGGTTACACTAACGGTAAAGCGGCAAAACAAAGTATATTCAGCTGACGCCAGGTTAGCGCAAGTTATCTTTTAAAAATGGACGTGCCAACTGGAGCTAGTAACGACGGCAGGCTAGAAACATGTAGCAACCGATCTGCGCTCCAAAGTCCTTTTATTTCTCTTTTACTTTAGCATGCGGCTAGATTAAATCACTAGATGACTATCTGAAAGGCACAGCCCGGAATGATCAATGACAGGACCAGCCCGTTCCTACATTACGGAGCTGTCAAGAAATCAACACCGCGATTAACGGTCCCGTTTCGGCTACAGGGACTGCGCAGCTCTTATACAAATAAACAATACAAAACCAATTGTCCATCGATTCTTCATATTGGCTGACCATGTCCGTCGTCGAGCGCAATTCGGTGTCAAACTAACAAGTTACACGATAAATTGGGCGGATTTAGCAGGGAATGTTAGCCGGGCTGCTAAAAATATTGCGAAACAAAGAGGTCTGTGAAAAGGCTACGTTTACACACGCTAGCCACTTCATCTATCAGCTAGTTTAGTTAAAAACATTCACAGTTACGTTTTCAAACTACAAAACGAATAAATACATTTGATCTAGGTTTCATTTGCTTGCTCACTCACCATTTCTCTACGACTGTTTCGCTGACTTCTTCCAGTATCCCACGCTGCACTGCGGAAATCAAAGCGCTCGAGCCAGTCCTCCACAATCCCAGATGTCTTTGCGTGAGCAGCGTGAACTCTTTTCTGTGCGGGAGACGGTCGCGCCCTAGTGGCCTCTCATTTTCAATTCATTACATTTTTTTTTAACTAACACTTGTTGCTTAGGCACAAAACATTTAAATTATATTCGCCAACTATTTTAGTGTACAGATTTTGGCTATTTCAGCGAGAAGAACAAATCCTAATGCATATAGTATTTGTGCTTGAGAATGAAATGTATAATGTAGCACTGACATTTGTTTTTACTGGAATTGCCACATTTGTTAATTAGTATAGGATATCAACATACTTTCGGTTATTTAGTATACATTCTAGAAAGTATTTGGGACTGTGTGGCTTGGAAATACAAATGGATATAAAAATACACAAAAACTGACATCAAAAGAAGTATAAACAGTTTATTCTGAATAAGACTTTGTTGGAATAAGACTTTGTTGGAATAAACTTTGAGTCAGCATGATAAAAATGTTTATTTAAAAAAAAAAAAAAAAAGATGTCATACTAATCATGCACACTTCATTTCAGCCCCCACAATATCCTTTAGGATTGCCTGCAACTCACAGGAATATTTGTGGTGTCATCAGTTTATAATGACATTAACATTAGATTATCTTTTGCTGGCTCAGACTGGTTGATTACAAGTTATTTACAAACACTACAAATGACCAAATAAAACGATCTTTTTCCACTTCTTTCCCAGCAGTTTATTTTACGGTTAATACTATTCTCTTAAGTACCTTTAATGGTATTTATTTACAATGCTGCATAACATTTCAATATGAAAAATAATCACAAATAAATAACGCCTCAGTCTGGGTCTAAATGGACTTTAACAGGTCATTATTTTCCATCCCTTCATCCATGTGTTCTGTACTTCTTCCTCACTGGACCTTCAGTTTGAAGTCACATACCTGTTACAATATTCAGGCACACTAGCAACAGAGGAAACAAAGTAAAACTGCTAAATATACCATAGTAGTGCATTTTCTGATTTATAAAATGTAACGACAAGATATAAAATCAGACAACAAAGTTCTACTGTTAATTCACACTTACTAATTTTTTGCCTTATGAAACTACAATGCAGTCCGCTGATTCACCTGTGTTAACAAAAGTTAAATGATAATGAGCACAGATGCAAAGGAAAGGTAAACTGATGAAGAAACTGATGAAAGGTGATCATACTCACGGAATATTTGTTTTAGTGCCTCGATTTCTTTTAAAGGGTTTGGTTTCTGTATTCTGAAAGTGTACTTTGCAAGGTCATCCTCACTGAGCTTGATTGAAAAACAATACAAAATACAAATTTAATAATATACTTTTTGCATACAGTACCATTTGAAAGTCTGGGGTCAGTAGGATTTTAGAAAGAAATTAATACTTTTATACAGCAAGGATGCATTAAATTGATCAAACGTGCCAGTAGAGACATTTATAATGTTAGAAAAGATTCTACTTCAAATAACTGGTGTTCTTTTGAACTTAATGAAAAAAATATATTATCGTGCTGCTTAATAAGAAATGTTTCTTGAGCAGCAAATCATCATATCAGAATGATTTCTGAAGGATCATGTGACACTGAAGACTGGAGTAATGATGCTGAAAATTCAGCTTTGACATCACAAAAATAAAGTACATTTTAAAATACATTAAAACAGAAAACACTTTAAAATTGACTGTATTTGAGCATAAGAGACTTCTTTCAAAAACATTTTACAAAATCTTTCTGACCCCAAAGTTTTGAACGGTGTATATAAATTATGTTGTGCATGCATGTGTAGAATTACAAAACTAAACTTTTCTAACCACCGCATTTGTCCATATCTAAACAAAATGACAACAATTCTGCTCTTGATTCTGGACATAATCATAACCAATAAACAATTGGATTTGGGCTGCCAGTGTGAACAAAGCTGTTGCAATGTCACAGTAACATTTTAGTAAACAAAATACATACTGGCTGATCTCTGGGTGATGTATAAGGTCTAGTTCCCGCACTACGATGAAGGGACAGAGGTCTGTGTTTGGTTTCTGGGTGCACACTACAGTTGAAGCGCAGCACGCTGACAGGCAAATGAACATGCCAACTGTTTGGATGCTTCTTCACCAGATTTTCCACCATACTGTAGACAAACAGTATCACAAATATTTCAAAATACTGGCTACTACAGGCTCTGGAACACAGTGATTTAAGCCCAAACAATTTCAAACTCACTTGACAATATGGTATTGTGTGTGAGGCTCAAGCTGTGAAGCCTGGTGATGCCGAGAGACAAGGGAAATATCCTTTATCATCAGAATATTATTGAGTGCTCTGTTAACCTTGACAAAAATAAACAAAATGGGAGAAGATTACAAACTAAACTGCACCGAGACATTTTAGAAACTAGCACATTTCAATAAATAAAAACACTTCACAATTATAAATGAATAGCCAATCATCATAATGTAGGACTTACCGTTCTGACCTGAATCCCTCTGGCCCCCCATGGTGTGAGAAATCCCAGAGGAAAACCATATCGGGAAATGGCATCACACATAAGCAGGGCAATGGAATCAGAATTAGGCTTTTCTGATGGAAAGATTTCAATCCACTTTGTGTAATAGTCACAGATGACCACAATGTGGCTATAGGGGCCTTTGCTTTCTTGAAATGGCCCTGTTACATCTATACTCAGCCACTGCCATCTCTCTGTCACCTGAAAAGTGAAGACATTAAGGTAATAGATGACCAGAGGCTAAAGGTAAAAACTATTTTAAGCCACATTTCAAATGACACCGTGACACACCAAGCCGACGTCAAAGAACCAGCGGTGACAAAAGCCGTCTGTGTTGTCACCTTGCATCAGCTTTGTCTGGGACAAAAAGCTGTGCTTAAATACACACCAAAAGGACTACAGGCGACGGTCAAATAGCATGTGCTTTCTGCATCTGCATGTAAGGAATGTCAGCAGGTATCAATAGTCTATATTTGTCATTCAAAAAGTTAAATCGAAACTAGGACTACAGCTATACAAACCGTAAACAAAGCAGCGCTTGCTTACCATTTTGAATATCAATCATGCTGATTTCTTGCGGATTACTTTACGATCACACTGTGTTTGTTTGTTGGCCAGAGAAGAACTGGAGGAGAATTTTTTTTTTTTTCAACTGATGGAGTTTGGGTTCCTTGCCCACTGTTGCCTCTGTCTTGCTTGGTTGGGGACACTTAATATTCAACTATTTTATTGATTCGACTGCAGTGACACTACTGGATGAGAACTGAACTGAGCTGGATGATGACATCACTGTTTTCTGCAGAGCTGATTTATAGATTAGATGAATTAATTTAAAAATTGATGATCTTTACAACAGAACTGAATCAACACTGAACTGACTTCAGCTGAACAATACGCACTGCGCACTTCCACCGACGGAACATACTGCAAAAACTAGCCCTACAGATGCTCACCGTCGGCTTGGTGTGTCATGGCCTTCATGGAAAGAAAGCATGAAATTTCACTTTTATAACTATTATGGCTACAATTTCAAGTCTTCACACACACACAAAAAAATACCACTGTATCAGAGGACTTGTATACAAATCTGTAAGAGGCATACCCTGATAAACTGTGTGTTTGGATTTTCAGGCGTATCAAGAGGTGCATCATCATAGGCGACATCATTTCCAGGATCCTGTATATTTAAAAAAAATAATAATAATAACAATGCTAAAACGCTATTCAGGAGATTTCCAGATCTGTCAGGCTCAAGTTTTTACTTTTACAACGTGAAAGACTGTAAAAGTCTACATACACTAGTGTCATCATCCTCATCCTCCTCCTCATCATCATCACCCTCCAACAGCTTCATCCAGTGAAAGCTCTGTGAAAACACATTATGTGGTATATATTATACAGGTGTATAAGTTGCTCAACAATCAGCAGCCTGAGGAAAAAAAAAAAAACAACAACTAACGAACCTGTGGTTTGCAGTAGTCATCGTGGAAGCTGCCAGCATGAAAGGGGCCACGGCTGGAACCATCAGAATCCACAGACACACGAACAAACTTTCCCTGAGGCCTACCAAACCATGACCGAGAGATGTTAAGTAGTAAAATAATTTGAGAGAATGATTTATTTGACAATAAATAAATAACAAATACACTACCGTGGTGTTACTGGCGCTGACACTGGGGTTGGTTTTGGTTTGATAGGCACTTCAACTGGCTTACGATTCTGGTTTTAAAAAGGATAAAATACATTTAATATAAAATTAATAAAATGGTTTTAATAAAAGACAAAAATAATTCCTAAAAGAGCTTTAAAACAGTAATTCTCAAATGGTTTTGATTTGAGGAGCCAAATTTTACACTACAAGTGTAAACATCAAGTGGTGTCCCAATAGAGCAGAGAATCCCAAACCTTTTTGTCAGCCAAACCCCCCTGACCAAAAAATTGTCTTCAAATGCTCCTGAAGATTAGGTTCATTCTTCAATAAGTTAACAACATACTGAATTTTGATTAATGGTCTCCTTACATGTGTGAGTGTTTAATTTTATTTGTAAGTGTTTTATTTGGATTGTTTGTATTTTAAAATTATTTATTGTTATTTTACATTTTTATGTTTTCATTTATTATTAGCTTTTCATCAACTAGGGACCACCCTGCAGTTTACTCACAAACCCCAGTTTGGGAAACCCCTCAATAGAGCATGAATATGATTGTGTCATAAGAAATGTATATAATCAAACACTGAAGTTTACTATTATTTTGTCATGAACTGCATAAGCCCAAATATGTGCAAAATTATTAACATGACAGAGGCTGAAAAAGAAAACCAATAACTTTGATTTATTTAGAAATGCCTTGATGTAAAGAACTACTGTTTCTAAAAAGGTATCAACTAAAATTTTTACTTGATATGCAGAGTGATTCCTCTAACCTCCAATACATACCAGAGATCGTCTCTTGACAGCTGGTACCTGGGTGTAGACATAAAAAAAGTAAACAAGACACCAAAATTAAAGAGTTTATGAAAGGAAAGTCTGCAGTATGAGGCAGCAAACACAAGAAATACATGCATATGCATAACCACATCATTTTAAAGACATGCAGAGAAAAAAAGTTTGACTTGCCTTCCACTGAAGATGTTTAGGGAAATTAAAGATAGTCGGGACAGCATTTTTTCGCAATCGTTTGTGGCTGCCCACTTGTTCAAAGCAGTCCTTCTCAAAATGATCCGAGCACAGTACTGAGTTTCCAGTTGGCCACCAGTTCTGCCATCTCATCCGACGGAGCCACTCTCTCACTCTCAAGCCATCAGCTAATGGGAATCTGCATGTATTACACATGAATGAACAAACACACGCATATACATAAGACACACAGAAATACATAGGTGTGCAAATGCATGCGTGACAAAACTGTACAAATGTTGGACAAATATGCGTGCATATTTAAATATGAGACACGGGGTTTTTTTCGTAAGGTTGTTTGAAACTTTACTCATGAGATATATACAACTTACTTGTGAAAAGAAAACTCGCCCCTGTTGTATGCCTCTTTATACTCTCTATCTGAACGCTTTTTACACTTGTACGCTGAACACACTGGCATTTTTTTTTCTTCTTACAGACAAAATTTATTAAACTTCTATGCTAGTCTTACATTACAGACATCAGCGAGCGTATTTACTGTTTCCAAAAACTCTTCTTCGAGTGGGATTTTAGGACAGATTGAACACCGAGTACTGCCACCTACCGGCCACTTAATAATCTCCGTTTCGACGGAGCCCCCTTTTTGCAGAACGTTGTCTGTTCTACTCTTTTGTACATCTCGACTCGCTTATTTTTCATCTTATTAGTATAAACCAGTGGTGCTTCAACAAAGCATCGGTGTTTGTTTCAAACGAAAATAATCTTTTATGTTACCGGATCGTTCTCGTTTACTTAAGTCTGAATATGAATGTCTACAAATGTAATGTAAGGACGTTACATTTTATTTAAACTACTTTTTTTTTTTTACTGTTGCCTTTTTGCGTAGTTCGACAGCTTGAGCCAAGATCTGCAGTTAACAAAAATGATAACTCTCCTATTAAATTTGCATCTATGCAATTTAAAAAAACAAAAAAACTTATTTTTAAGTCGTCAACGACCCAGACATTTGTCGCCATGTAACCAAACCTACAAAAAGAAACAGTAAATTTATCTATTTGATTAATGGATTCTAAAGATTGGAGTCACTGAAATCAATTAACATCAGCTCCTCAAAAATGCAACACACACGCCAACGTTGTGATAACAGTCCCGCAGATGGTTACAATTACATTACTTTATGTTTGTCAAAACTGTGGCATATGTCTGATTAGCAGCTACACAATATTAAAACAGTTGTTATATGTGTATGTGTGTATATTTTGTAGGGGACTTTGCATTTGAGGTTGACTTGGAACTTGCAACACTTCAAACTTACGTGTGGAAAGAAAACTCGCCCCTTTTGTATGCCTCTTTATATAATCCATCGGAGCGTTTCTTGCACTTATAAGCTGAACAAACGGGCATTTTTCTATCAGAATATGTTACTCTTCCATTCAATTCCACCAGTTTAACGCCGCATACTAGGGGAACAGCAGAAATCGGCTGTCTGTCTGTATTTCCGGATGCTGTTGTTCACCGAGAGACGCATTACCGCCATCTACCGTACATTGGATGTTATTGCAGTCAGTTTGACAGGCTATGATAAAAAGTGAGTTGTTGTGAACAAAACAAACTTTCCTGCAACTTCATTTTCATCTATTTATTTATTTATTTACTCGTAATAAAGTCTGTTCTACTGACTTGTTATTTAAACAATACAATATTTAAACAATACTTTAACTATAATGTAAACAATATTTAAACAATGTAGCCTTTTCATAGGTTCAGTTCATAAATAACAAGTCTATGAAATCAGAATCAGAATGAGCTTTATTGCCAGGTATTGTTACACATACGAGGAATTTGTTTTAGTGACAGATTCAAATTCATATGTACTCAACAGTTTCACGTGTAATTCGGTATTACCACACACACACACACACACACATACTAAATATATAGCCTAATCAAAGGCAACCATGAAGTACAATAATCATAACAAATCAAATACTGAGATGAACATAAGAATATTAACAAAAGAGAAATCGCATAGAAGTTAGAAATTAATAATAAGATTTATAAGTAATTATACAGGCTTTACAGTAATTTACAGTCTCTTTTTGCTTTGTTCTTATTGCTGTTAAAGTATAAAGGTAGTGACCTACTTCTATTTTTTTGTGTGTGATTTTCCATATATAATCAGTGCATTTATGATATGCCATATAAAAATAAAACTTTTGCTCTGAGTTGCATTTCAAAGTTTGTATTCTTTTTTTTTAACAGCAAAAAAAAAAATCATAAACTAAATGGACAATGCTCTCTCTCTCTTTACAAAAAAAAAAAACATAATTCATAACCTTACAATCACCTGTTCTCCTTTTTATGTCCACACTCCAGTCCAGTCAGTGGCAGTAATGCGCCAAAAGGTGGCTTGCCAACCAAGAAGACGATGACAACAACGCAACCCAGTAAATGACAGGTTATATCCCTGGATACAGACTTGAAAAGGATATTTTTTTTTTTTTTTTACAATCAAACGTCTTTTAAGTTAATAGTAGAAAAGGCACCAATTAATATTAAATACAGTAAAACGCTTGTAATGTTACCGCCATCTTAGACGTAACGACGTTTTTAAAACAGGACGAAATATCTCGAGGTGATATGCAACTTTAAAGAGGATGTTTATTAAAGAGGAGAGTGATCCTGAAACCTGCATAATAAAAAATGAGCAACAAGGAGGTTGGTGTCTATTCCTGATTGTTTTGTAATAATTGTTGCGGTGCATTAAGGTGACAAAACTTCAGTGTCTAGCTATAAAAATCAAAAGAACCGCTTAAAAATAAATAAATAAATAAAGAGATGAAGCAAATAAATGACTGAAAAATAATCATAATGTCAGTTTTGTATTCTCTTATTTTCATTTGTCCCATATTATCATTTCAGGCCTGATGGAAGTGAAAGAGGAAAGTCAAGATCTGAATGAAGTGGATGAGAAACATAAGCATCAGAAAGCTCTTGATGTCCTCGCTGGAGAAAAACCATTGAGTTGCTCCCAAATGGAAAAAGAATTCTCACAAAGTAGCACTCAAAAAACAGTCAATAAGCCTTTCACCTGCTCTCTGTGTGGAAAGTGTTGTGCCCATAGAGGCCACCTCAATGATCACATGTTAACTCACACTGGAGAGAAACCATTCTCATGCCCTCAGTGTGGAAGGAGATTCTCACGCAGAAGAAACCTGAATGATCACATACTAATTCACAGTGAGGAGAAGCCTTTCGTCTGTCCTCAGTGTGGAAAGAGTTACAAACGTAACGAACACTTTAAGAGTCACTTATTGAATCACAATGGAGGCAAACCCTTCACCTGCTCTCAGTGTGGAAAGAGTTTCAGTTATAAAAGAAGCCTTAATGACCACATAAAAATCCACACTGGACAGAGTCTTCCCACATGCCCTCAGTGCGGAAAGAGTTTCGTAAATAATGGACACCTTAAGGAACACACAAAAATCCACACTGGAGAGAGACCTTTCACCTGCCCTCAGTGTGGAAAGAGCTTCATGAGTAAACGAGACGTCACATATCACATGAGAATTCACACCGAAGAGAAGCCTTTTAAATGCCATCAGTGTGGAAAGGGTTTTGCATGGGCAAGCTGTCTGAAAATTCATATGCGCCACTCTCACTCAGAAGAAAGGGAGTTTACCTGCGAGTACTGCAATAAAAGATTTGTTTTGGAGTCATACCTAAAGATGCACATGAAAATACATCGAAACGAGAAACCTTACGTGTGTTCGGTTTGTGGAAAAGGTTTTTTATGGAAACTGTGTTTCAAAGCGCACCAGAAAATACATGAGGGTGCAAAAACCCATGTGTGCTCAGAGTGCGGGAGAGCCTTTATTAGAGTCGACTATTTGATAAAACACCAAAAAGTCCATACGGGAGAACGACCGTACACATGCTCATATTGTGAAAAGAATTTCAGTAAGAAAGCAAACCTGAGAGAACATGTGCGGCTGCATACTGGAGAGAAGCCGTACACTTGCGCTCAATGTGGAAGCAGTTTCACTTCAGCTAAAGGTCTAAGCTATCACAGAGAAAAGCAGTGCTCTCAAAGCACACCAAATTCATGTTCTGTTGAAATCAAAACAGTGTCAGAATACTCAAAGATTGAGTTTTCTGCCAAAAGAGCACCTACAATCTTTAGTGGGGAATAATCTGTCATTCAAATGTAAATGGCAGCAGAAGGTTTGTGCTTTTAGAAGTTGTTTTTCAAAGTTGTTACTTTCACATGGACTTTCTGTTTGTGTTTTCATCTGTCACGTGTTCCTTTGTTCTAGTTTCCCGCCACAATCTGTCACCATGGACACTAATTACATTCATGTCAGCTGTTCCTCGTTTGAGTTCAATCATCTGTGTATTTAAGTTCCAGTTTCTGTTGATCATGTTGTTGGGTATCGCTTACGTTTGGATGTTAGTGTGTGTTTCTCCTGTGTTCCTGTATGCTCCTTTGGATTCTCTAGTAAAGCTTGACTCTTGATATTACATTCTTCTTTGTGCGTGTGTCTACACACCTAATACTGTAACAAAAGTCATAATGAAATAAATTATTGTTTGTAAACAATTATTATTTTATAGAATATTGCAGTATTTATTATACATTACTTATATATGCACATCATTTTTTAAATTTTTTTAAAATTAATTTTCCTTTGTAATCTTTGATCAAAATAACTTCTCATGCAGTGACATCTCCCTACATTTTTTTTTTTTCCTGTTTCACTCGGATATATGTCACAATAGGGAAGTAGAGTCTATCACAACTTCCGGTCCATGCCGACTTTAAGGGAAAGAAATAAAACCAAGGTAGTCAGAGTGGGGTCTGAAACACCATACAATTTTTATTTAGAAAGGGCCAAGCATATATAGCTGCCTGGAGGAATACATTAAAAAGTCATTTATTTTTTATATATATATCTCATCCATGGTGGTGATTCAACCAATCAAATTAAAAGACCTGCAAACTAACTGCATTGAAAACAATTTAGGCCACTATTGAATGCATTATAGTGATATTTCAAAAAAAAAAGAAAGAAAGAAAACAAAAACATAAACAATTTTAATGTGACTATTTTCTATACTTTCATTTTATTCCCCTGTAATAAAATAAATTGATTTTTGTTTTTTTGGTACATCTCTTTCATGGAGCTAAATATAAATTAATGTATGTACAAAGTATGATTACTTACACTCTTTGGCATGTTACATATATGCATATTGTTATTGTTTCAATGTGTTTGAATAAAACAATAGAATGAAATGTATAGCGTGTCTGTCCAGCATGGACTGTTAGCATAACAGTAGGTGGCGGTAATGCGCTATTTAAGTTTGCGACCCGCTGCTATACAAAAGAAAAGAAGAGTCTCTTGCTACTGGATGGCGGGGAGCTGGGCGCCAAAATAGTATGTTTATTATGGGATAGTATACCCTAATATAAAATCTAAAAGACGTATTTTACCACCATTTGTATTTTTAGCTAATTGTAGAAAGACTAATTGAGATTAAGCCCAGAAAAAGCCTGTACATATCTCGAATATCACACGTATGTGATCTCCTGCTGTAAAG
This sequence comes from Elopichthys bambusa, assembly GCA_037101425.1. Lineage (NCBI taxonomy): Eukaryota > Metazoa > Chordata > Actinopteri > Cypriniformes > Xenocyprididae > Elopichthys > Elopichthys bambusa. Next base: position 20,695,880 of record CM074435.1, read on the forward strand.
ATGATTTTTGTCAAAAAGGAGAACGAGGTAATGTGGGATCCAGAACCTAGCAGAATAAAAAATGAGGAACAAACAGGTTGGTGTCCATTCCTAGTTTTTCTTTTTTTTCTTTCTTTTTTAAAAAAAAAAAAATCTTTTTCTGAGGCAGCTCACCAGATTTAGTGTCTGTTGGTATTAGAAATAACAAAGAAATAAACAGATAAATGACTTCAAAATGCATCCAAATAATCATAATCTCTTCTGGGGCTCACTTTTATTTGCTTTTATTTTTTAGTTACCTCAAATGATTTTCATCATTTTAATGTTATCATTTCAGGCCTGATGGAAGTGAAAGAGGAAAGTCGAGATCTGGATGAAGTGGAGGAGAAACATCAGCATCAGAAAGCTTATGATTCCATAAATGGAGAACAATCATTGAGTTGCTCTCAAAAGGAAAACTGTTTCTTACAAAGCAGCACTCGAAAAGCAGAAGTCAAAGGGCCCTACACAAGTCCTCATTGTGGAAAAGCTTTCACATGTAAAAGAAACCTCTCCGAACATATGTTAGTTCACACTGGAGAGAGTCCTCACACATGTCCTCAATGTGGAAAGACTTTCAAACGAAAAGCAAACCTCAAGAATCACATGAGAACTCACAATGGAGAGAGGCCTTTCACCTGTCCTCAGTGCGGAAAGACATTCCAACACAAAGGACATTTTAAGAGTCACATATTAAGTCACAAAGAAGAAGAGAAACTTTTTATTTGCTCTCAGTGTGGAAAAAGATTCACATGTAAAGATAAGCTTACTAAACATACATTAATTCACATTGGAGAGAAGACGCACATGTGGCCTCATTGTGAAAAGGAATTTGCACGTAAAGAAAACCTTGAAAGTCATGTAAAAATTCACACTGGAAAGGGCCTTTTCACATGCCATCATTGTGGGAAGGGTTTCACTCTCAAAGTAAAGTTGAATCAACACATGCAAATTCACAGAAGAGAGAACCTTTTCATTGGCCCTCAGTGTGGAAAGAGTTTCATAAATAAAACTCAAGCTGAAACTCACATGAGAGGTCACACACAAAAAAAGACCTATACATGTCATGAATGCGGAAAGAGTTTCACATGGGGAAACAGTCTCAAATATCATCTGCGCTGCCATCACGGTGGAATAAAGGAATTTAACTGTGATCTCTGCTGTAAAAAATTTGCAACAGCATCATGCCTAAAGAGACACCTGAATGCGCATACAAAAAAGAAGTCTTATGACTGTTCTGCTTGTGGAAAGAGTTTTGTATGGATTGACTCTTTTAAAAGGCACCAAAAGGCACATGGGAATGTGAAAACCCATGTGTGCTGTGAGTGTGGAAAAGCCTTTAGTAGAGTTGACTATTTGATAAAACACAAAAGAGTCCATACTGGAGAACGACCGTACAGTTGCTCATATTGTGGAAAGAGTTTCATGCAGTCAGGAAACCTGATAACACATGAAAAACTGCACTCCAGAGAGTCGCTCAATGTCACACTAGAGAAAGAGCGTTTTACCTGCCCTCAGTGTGGAAAGAGTTATACACGTAAAGGACGACTTCAGGAACATATGATGATTCACACTGAAGAAAACCCTCACATGTGTCCTAATTGTGGAAAGACATTCGCGCGAAAAGCAAACCTCAAGAATCACATGAGAACTCACACTGGAGAGAGGCCTTTCACCTGTCCTCAGTGCGGAAAGACATTCCAACACAAAGGAAATTTTAAGAGGCACATGTTAAGTCACAAAGAAGGGAAACTTTTCAATTGCTCTCAATGTGGAAAAAGATTCACATGTAAAGGTAACCTTGATAAACACATATTTGTGGGGAGTTGTGGCCTAATGGTTAGAGAGTCTGACTTTTTGCAGGTTCTAGTCTCTGTACCGGCAGGGAATGTAGGTGAGGGGAGTGAATGAAGCTCTCTCTCCCACTTCAGCAAGGCACCTAACCCCCAATCGCTCCCCAAGAAATCATTTTCTTCCAATCGCTCCTCAGGCGCCACAGCAAAAATGGCTGCCCACTGCTCTGTTCACGGTGTGTGCACTAGGATGGGTGAAACGCAGAGCACATTCTGAGTATGGGACACAGAACTTGGCCACACGTCACGTCATGTCACTTTTAATTCATACTGGAGAGAAGACGTACACTTGAATCAAACATTTATTAAATCCAACTGTCTCTTTAAGCAATGCCACTAATGTTTGAGTGCTGATTGTGCTTTATAAAAATAAAAAAAGTTTTTGTCAAAATGATGTGTGATCAGTTAATGCAAACAGAAAACCCCAATACTTGGGGTAGAGTGGGGGGAAATGCCCCCCTACTGTTTTTCCCAAAATAACCACTATAAAGTCAAGATACATTTTTGTTACAACTGTGGACTACATTGACAAGAGTGATGTAGAAGTATTTACAGTGAAGCTTACACTGGTGATGTACCTGAAAGAAAACGAATTTCACTGTAAATGATCTCATTTTCAGCAGATAAAAAGTGTTTTAAAGCTTGTTGTTTTGTAAAATATCACAGTTATATATGTTATGAGAATAGTAAGGCCTGTAGATAGGGAGTATGTGTTACTTAAAATATATTTATATTTTCAGAATGACAAAAAAAAACATAGCCTGTGGGGTAAAATGCCCCATTCCCACTATCATAATTTCTGTAGTTACTCTGTTCTGCATATCAAATTCTTTGTTTTTCAATCAAATGTAATCTAACTAGGTGGTTGAATAAAAATATTTGGACTTTACATTTAAAAGTGACCTCAAGTTAGCATTAGGTAACTAGTTAGCTAGCCAGTTTTTCAAATAAGATATTATAATTTAGTAAATCATAATTATTGATTATATTCTTTTTAATTTTAAGCTAAAACTGCTTGTACTCTGATTTTACTGTAAATTTATAAAGCAATTTGCTTTGTCAGACTGGGGGCATTTTACCCCACCAAAACACCCCCTTGGTACAAATTTAATTTTGTTTAAAAATCTAATAACATGAAAACTCTGGATATTGTTCATACTTGGTTTCTAATTTATGTCATTGTCACTAAAACTATGATAGCTATTCTGGAAAATTTTAACTTTTGTTTCACAGAAAAAAAATCCTTATGGGGGGCATTTTCCCCCACCCTACCCTATGCTCACATAAAATGGGGGATGGAACACAGTAAAATGTGCTCAAAGTAGTAAAACTTGATTGGATATTATTCTTGTGGGTTGGAATTAATTGTGATAGCAAAGCATTTTATCTGCTGTTTTTCTTTAGAGAAATTGATGTAGAATGTGATAAGGTTGATGTCTGAACTTCTCTCTTCTGGTGTAAACAGCTGCAGAGATAAAGCAAGGTCAGTCCTACAACACAACATTAGGGTTATCGAAAGTTCACAAAGACACCCATGCCTGTCCCAGGTCTCTATTTTAGATTCTAGAATTTCAAGAATGTAATTTATTATTATTGTTTTGTCAGTGTTTTATTACATTTTTTGATCTAGTTGCTTTTATTATTTTATTTTAATTGACATTTAAATACGTTTTCAGGCTTGCAGTTTCAGATAAAAGTCTTATGTTTGGACGTTGCTATTAGCGCCCGTTGTGACCAATAATCAACAACAAATGATCTGTATGAGAATCCAATATGATTCAATATGAGAATCAAAGTGGAAAGGCGAGAGAAGCATATATCACACCGTGGTTTTCAGATTTTTTCCAAGTCGTGTCATCACTGAAGGGGAGAACTGCAGTGGTGTCTTTGAAAAATCATCAGATGAGGTCGATCAAAGAGCGTCCCACCTGCACACCGTGCGTGAGGTCAATGCATCAAAGCACACTGACTCTTGGCGATCAGACTAAATCAATTTATTCTACAACACACGCAGAGGTAAGAGCATTAAGACAACATTACAAGATAAGATCATGCTATGGACCTTATTCAGAGCAGCACCATGACAGGTACAGGTATGAAAGCGAGGCTGTGAGAGATGCTGGCATCTGCTGTAAAAACCTGTATAAAGCGCCTAGATCTCTTATAATTTTGTCTACTGAAATTTCTTGGAAAAAATATTTCTGCAGTGTTTCGTAAGCAGAACAATCCAAAAACACATTAGCCTAAATAACAAAACAACCCACTGAAGAGATGTCTATCCCTCACAGCCTCGCTTTCATTCCCGTTAAAAATCAAAGATGGCGCTGCTGTGAATAAGGTCTGAGAAAAGTGTGAAGGGAACAAATATCAATGTAAATATAAAAAAATATTGTAAATGCATAATTTCCAATCAATGTATTAAAGTGTGAAAATATTATTTATTTGTGTTTTGATAATGCTGTGAAATTAGCCTTAGCAAGATATAAGAGTAGGCAATTTCTTTTTTTTTAAATTAGCTTTAGTTAATTCACAGGGGAAAATAATTATTCTGGGAGGCATGTATAATCCCTGTTGGACATTGATAGTGGACAAATTAAATAAACTGGTCAGTCTGAAATGTGTGATTTAAATTGTTTTATTAACAAAGTCCGGGAGGAGCATGTTCAGATAATCTACGCAATCTCACCTCTGTCCCACAACAGTTTTCCAGCATCCCTCCACCACCCCAGCTCCTTACTCTCAACTCCCCCTATCCCAGCCAAGGATATAGGGGAGAGTACTCTGGGTTCGAGCCAAATTCCAAGCTCGGAGCCCTCCCCTTGGACAACATGCCAAATATGTATACTCTACTCTATCCGAATTATATGTAGGCCCAAGTGTGAACTTGTGAAGTGAGTTTTATTCATACAGAGCCAAACATAGCCATAGTTGGAGACGAATGACAGAAAATTGCACTCGTAATGACACTATTTCAAAATTTCATATTAGAAAACTGTATCACTAATAAAGCCATGTGAAAGTTTATTCTAAATGAATAATGTTGGTGACAGTAACAACAGTTTAAGCACTGTTTCTTAAAGAGCTTTTCTGGGAGAGGACGTGATGGTCAAGCACTGGTCTTTTTGCCCCAAGATCCATGTTATCCTTCTCAGCATAATAGAAAGCTGGACCTCAGTAACATACATGTGACACAAGCACAGACACACTCCAGAGATGTACATGGCCTAAAGGACATCATACCAGTAAGCCTGAAGTGTTTATTCAGAGAGTGTATTTGTCTATTTTTAATGCAGTAGGCCTAGTGAATTTTTGCAGTAGCGATACTGAATCTACAGCGTACGTAAAAAAGGTTTAAGAATCTGCCAATAAACACATTGTTCAACTGTGCAATTTACCTAATTATTATTAAGCTGTCGTGTATGTGTACAGCATCACGTCCTACACAGAGTGGGTGTACAGAACAGGGCACAGAACCGTGATGGTTTTGTAATGAAAGAGGTCACCAACCCCACTGAGGCCACACTGTACCAGACCACATATCAAACAGTGCACTGCTCCATTTCCAGCAGACATCAAACAAATGAGTCAAGCGGAAAACCCATCTCCTGGCACAGGCATAACATCATCACAGGTACTTTAGTTCATTGCATATGCACACTAAGGGGCTTTCAGTGTAACTAATTTCTGTAGAAGTAGATGTTTGTGTGCGGCAGTATGCAAGTGACTCTCGTAAATGACTGTGCAAAGGGCCATATTTCTATTTTTTGGGCAACAGGAGAGGAGAAGACCTCAGCGGTGCCTATGCGGCCCAGAAGACAGTCTGGGGAGAGCGTTCTGTGGGCAGCGCGGTGCTGGGAGACACATTGCGACTCTTTCCGTTTGTACTGAACCTCTCAGCTAGAAAGTCACACCACCAATAAAATTTTCTCAAAATTGGACGTCATTGTCAAGTCAACTTCTCTATCTCTATAACACTTTATACAACAGAAATTGTTTCAAAGCAGCTTCACAGTAATAAATTGTAAAGTACATGAATGATGCAAACTTCAAATATGAGTGGAGAAAAGTAACAGGTTTAAAACAATATGAGGGTGAGTAAATATTTTTTAATGCTATATTTTAATATAATAAATAAATATTTGGGTTAATTTATTATTTATATACTATAGAATTTATTAAGATATTGAATTAGCTTTTATTTTCATTTAAGTTTTAGTAACTATGTGCTCTTGCCACTTTTATTCGTTTTTCCCCCACATTTTTATTTAGCTTTATAATTTTAGTGCTAGCTAATAACTTATCAGTTGTTTCTCTTTCATCTAATATTTATATTTTATTTCAGCTTTTTTTCAATTACCAAAAATTAATTTTAATAGTTTTGGTTTACAATAACAACACTGATCTGGGGAAACAGTAAGTTTTGAGTAAGTTTATTGTCATGATGAACACACTCAAACACAAAATGACAAATAAAAGAACATGGAGAGAAGACAAACTTAAGACAAGCCAGTAGAAACAAAGAAATAGAAGGAGCGAAAATGAACATATATACACACAGCCCTGAAACAGGTGTTGAATTGAGAAGTGGCTAGAGCTAGAGGACAGTAATGAGGTCCACACAGCACTAGTACAGCAGTATGGATCCAAGATCCCCTACACAAACACTCCAGTTCTGGTTTCCAGTGCAATTTTCAGAACAGTGCAGAAATGCATGTTTTCAAGCCGTCCAAAGAAAAAAAAAAAAAAAAGGCTACATTTCAAAACTTCTGATGATGCGTTCTGTGCATCTAATTGGTTAAAGTAAATGTTCAGTGGTTGCCTCACTGATAGAAGAAATTAAGCGCTCTTTATATTTTGCACAGACTTACCATTTGACTTGACATGCAAATAATCATGGATGTGAGAATGGACACATTTCAGTGTTGGGAAAAAATTACTTCTGATGGCAAACAAATATATACTTTGAAATGAAACCTAAAAACAAAAACAAAAGTTACACATGAACCTCAAGAGATTTCAGCATACATTTAAGCTGTTTACTAGATGTTACTTTTCACTATCAGCTCAGTTTCTGCAAAAGCTTTATGTTGGTCTTCAGAGATTTGACTGTAAGCATGGGTGAGATGACCATGTTTAACTTAAATTTTTCAGAAATTAACTTTTCACTTGAGCCTTTTCTTTTACTCATTCTTCTTCTCTTTCTGCTTGACAAGTTTGTTGATCTCCCTCTTCACCATGCCAGCATACTTGGTGATGATGCCATGCTGGTTGAGGCCAGGCAGGAGCAGAAGGAAACTCACTGTGGATACAAAATAGAAAATGAGTGGACAATCACTAACAATATGGCCCTATGAACTAAAGCTTGTTCTACCCAGACATTTCAAAATATGTAATCTTCTAAATTATGGAATTGTGGTGTAGTATGTCATAGGGCATGACAAAAGGCAGGCAAAAAACAAGAACCCTCTATATTACTGTTCCCCATGAGGTGACACGCTCCATGTAACAAAATACCTCTTATCAGGCTACTGGTATGACTGGAGTCTTCATTTTTTTCAAAATACTATTCATTTCATAAGAAGGTAACACTTTTATAACAAATAAAAAGTGTCCAAGAACACTTCACCTAATTGGTACACACATTCAACAAATCTTGTGTGCAGGGAGGGTAAGAGGCAGCATATTTCTAGAATAGAACTTTGGCTTTCCGTGACCTAAATACAATGGCCTCTTTGTCATGCAGCCTAGTCAATGTTTGCATGAGCTAAGCTTTGATAAAAGACAGTGACTTCTCTGCAGTTGGCGCACTGGCGTGTCACAGATTGTACAGCTTTTTCCTGCTAGTTTAGGATTTTAAAACTACAAATGCATTTGTGATGTTGTAACAGGCAGGACATGATCAGCGCATTGCTCTGATGCAATACGACAGCTTTTCAACACAGGGGATTTCTCTTGTGCAGTTTGCTTAATTTTTAGCCCAGATAAACAGCGTACGTACCGATCAAGTAAGTAAGGAAGAGGTTATGCACTTGTTGTCCGATCCAGGCCACAGCCACAAGACTGCTGATCACAGAGAGGAAATACTGTAGAAAAGTAGAAGAAATTAGTTGCATGGAGTACACAGAGGAGGAGCCTATTTTCTGAAGTTAAAATTATATTACAGAAATGCTGCAAAGTCTTAACTTGCACAAACAATTTGTGTGAGCAACATCTGACATACAATCAAATTTGTATATCAAAGTTCTTATCCAGTCAAGTGATGTAATAAATATTTATGAGTCAAGCCTTAGCAGAACTACAGAAGCATAGACATATGACAAAAAAAAAAAAAGGTAGTTTGTGCAAATCTCATTTGATAAAACGTTCAAATTGATATGAATCAAAGTTACATTAACAGATATATACACAAACTATCATTCATCACTTTATAATAAACAGAGATAAACAGCAATATTGTAAAAATATTAATAAAATAACTTCTAAATTTTAAGTGCAATGTATTCAGCAGCCATTACCCCATTCTGAAAACAGTGATGGATGGAAAGATCAAAAGAACAGCATTTAATTCAAATCTAATCTAATTTCTAGAAATTTAATGCATCCTTACCAAATAAAAGCAAAAAAAAAAAAAAAAAAAAAAAAAAAAAAAAAAAAAAGAGAAACCACTGCCCCCAAATATGCATATTTGAATGATTAAGAACCGTTGATCTGTTAAGAATTATATCCTGATTATTAATGATTAACAAAGTAATCAGGGCTGCTGTTTGTATTTATGTTTCTGACTTCTGTAGTCATTGTTAATGATGCGTGTTGAATTTGTACGACACAGTAATACTGAATATTGACTGTGCACTGCTCTTTAATTATGTATGGGTGGAATCATGCACTAAGGCAAGGCTTGTTTGTTCTTACTGCTGGGTAACAGGGTGAAAAACTTTGTGGTGTGAAATGAAAGCTTACAAAGAGTGTGAAAAGCTTATGAGTCACTAATGAGTTCTTAGACAGGAAACAAGGAAGATGTTGTTCAACAAGTCAAAGAAGCATACCATTTTTGGCTTTTCTTCCTTCAGGGCAAACAGACGTTTCCACCAGCCAAGCACACGGCGCTGAGTCTTCACAAGGTTCCCACAGATCTCATGGAAACGCTGCTGCTGTTCTGTGGTCCTGTGCAGGAACAAAACACCACACCTCAGAAAACATGCATGACAATATCTTTATGCTTCAGTGAACGTGTCTTTATGTGTAACACTCTCCACCAATAAGGTGGTCTGTGGTGGGCATTCTGGTGCAATATGGCTGCCGTCGCATCATCCAGGTGGATGCTGCACATTGGTGGTGGTTGAGAAGATTCCCCCTTCCATATGTAAAGCGCTTTGAGTACCCAGAAAAGCGCTATATAAATGTAAGGAATTATTATCAATTACTATTATCATAAATGATGAGGAAATCTGTAGGGCTACAACAACTAATTGATAATGAAAATATGCGGCAACAAATTTGATTAATCGATTACGCGCTGTGCCCGGGAAACCATTAGCCAGTCACGTCACTTTACAGTAGTGAATAACCCATTTCTATGGACAAAATACATATGGAAAATAGCAGAGGACACAAATGTAACAATCATATTTATGAGAGCAATAACAGTAAAGGCACTGTTGTTAGAATAGCCCATTAATGTAATATAATTACTATGTTCAGACAAGTAAATGTGTGTTCCTCATACTTCATATAAAGTTAACATTGGTGCTTTTGTTTTTATTTTTTTAAATTTAGTCATTTTCATTTCTGCTTTAAAAATAGCAGGCAGTCAAATCAGTTGCTTTTTGGTTTAGAATGTAATGTTTGTATTGTATATACTTTTTTGCTCATAATGTACAACAGATACATTCACTATATTTGTTTCCATAGGCTTTTAATTACACATTGTTTGGAGAACAGCATTGGGCAGGATGTGGAATAACACTGTTTAAAACAATGAATTTAATTTTTTTTAATGTATAATAATTTTAGATTTTTATCAGAATAAAAAATATATAATAATAATAATAACAACAACAACAACAACAACAACCGACAGATTAATCGTTTATCAAAATAATTGTTAGTTGCAGCCCTAGAAATCTGCTTCCATTTCTGCTTGGCCAATGCATTTTATTTCTGGGCATAAAACATGACCATATTGAAGGCTTACAGCTCAGAGCCACGGGAAGCTGCCAGACACTAAAATAAATGCCAGGGCTCTGATCTCGCATAGCAAGACCTCTCACTGCAGAGAGAAGAGATGGGATCAGCACAGTGAAGATCTGCTGAGTCAAATCAACACTGCCTGACACTGGATACTCAGCAGCAACTGCAACTTGTCACTCAAAGACACCAGAGACCCCGGGTCCTGAACTAGAGCAAGGGAAGTTGCCTGGGGTGACATACTAAAATGAAACCAGAAGAGGCAAGAACATACATGTTGTGCAAACACTTGCATGTGTTCTCAGGTGATCTGAAGTTTTTGTCGTTTATTACATTAAGAAATAAACACTCAAGTTCTGAAGACAAACATGCTATTTGACATTAACCTTGCTAGTAGATGAAGAGATTGCAATGAGAGCCTGTGGTCAAGTCTGTGGCTTGTTGTTATCCCTTCACTCACCATTTGTTGGAACCAAAGACACGGGGGGCAAGAGTGGGCACCAGGTAATCAGCCAGGCACAGGATCATGACACTGCAGGACAGACCAGTAAGCACAGAAGGGTCCAAGTAGTAGATCAGCCTGCCAATGAAGAGAGAGGAAATTAAACTCCTGCATTCGTTTCATTATTTGTGACTGTACACAAATAGTCACAACAGAAAACACAGAATGACGCATCATTACTTCATAGCACTGGATGTTCTTGAAAGTAAAAGGGGGAAGGGGAAAGACATCACTATTAAGAACTTGCTTATTCTCCTAATTGTTGTGGCATATTACACTTTTTTTTTTTAAGCACACATGCAGAATATCAGCTTAAAGATTAAGCTCATGAAACAGGTTAAATTTTAAAGCTGAAGAGTGTAATTGTTTGTTTACTTTCTGAGACTGTTGGCCTGTGTTATAGTGGTGGCTACTTTTTAAGTGACTCTTTCAGAAGGTTAAATGGTCAAGCCAGTAGGTAGAGACCAGTGAAAAGACTGAGCCATTGAATCACTGACTAAACAGATTTAGTCAAATACAAATTCAGCAACAAAACAACTGACTGGCTGCATCTGAAATCACATACTTCCCTGCTCTATAGTAGGCAAAAAAACAGTATGTGACAAAAAAAAAAAAAGCATGTCTGGATGACCAAAAAGTACCCAGATGACCTCTGGTGAGATTCTGAAGTATGCATATGATGGACACTTTATTTTCCCTTGAGGACACTGGAGAGGATTTATGAACGGCAGTGAAGCAGCACAACGGATGCTGGTATTCTCGTCGCTTCACAACTTTAAGTTTGAACCACTGTAGTCACATGGACTATTTTAACATAGCCTTTACTACCTTTCTGGGCCTTAAAGTGCAGTGACGTTGCTGTTTATAGGGAGATCAGAAAGCTCTCAGATTTCATCAAAAATATCTTAATTTGTGTTCTGAAGATGAACGAAGGTCTTATGGGCTTGGAACGACATGAGGGGGGAGTAATTAATGACTGAAATGTCATTTTTGGGTGAACTAACCCTTTAACTTGCAGAGCCTCTTCTGTATATTCAACATAGAAGTGCAATAAAATACATTACCAAAAAGATAAACAAAAGTAAATCAACAACTACTAAATGAATACCGTGAATAATAAAAGAATAAAGTACATAAGATGCATAAACTACAAGAGATTAAGTTAGGTGTGGCTATGACAGAGTTACGTTATCTTATGGAAAGATAAAATTAATAAGGTGAAGACCACTGATCTATATAAATGAAAGGATTGCTCATGACATCATAAAAAGTGAAGCCACGGGGTTGCCATATTAGTATTCCCTAGTACTTCCTTGCATTCTAATCATCGGATTTTAATGAGAAAACATTACCTAACGAGTCAGAGTCTCCATGTACATTCTTACAATGCAAACATCTTAATTAAACATTTAAATGATTATTTAAGTTGGGAATTTCCAAAGCTTATTAAAAGTTACATTCATCTTCATTATAGTAGCGAATATAAGAACAGCTGACGGACAAGACACCTCAGCATTTAGATTACAAATGTCAAAATGAATCTTCTTAAAAATGAACAAAGATTTACGATTGCAAGTCATGCACATACAACTTCATTTGCCATGTACAGACATTTACTCTAATAATGTGTTGTAGCCTATAATATTGTTTTTATTCTTTAAATTACTGTTTTCATTAACAGCATGTATTTCGAGGCAGTAAAAAAAACTTAAATGTTGGTTAAATGAATTATTAGCTCAACAATATATACAAACACCACTTAATTCATATGCAAACTGTCATGCTAGTAAAAAGCCAGAAAATTTGAGCTGACCTGTGGCTTTTTAATGGATTACAAGATATCCAAGAGTCTGAAGTGGATGTTTGTCAAACAAAAAGCAATCAGGAAAAAATATACATGCTACACAACTTATTCAGAGAAATAATGCTGACTGTGTATGGATTTAAAGACATGAAGGGTTATTTCCAAGCATACTGTAACTCCAAGAAAGATGATGCATGGTAATCCTTGGATTTGAATACAATATAGTGCAATGTTTGTATTATAATAGTTACTGTATATTCAAATAAATTGGGTGACAATGCAGTGGGTAAAGGAGCCGTAATTGGGTTCAACAGCCTTGAACGCATAGCTCTGTGGGATGCTGATCTCCTAAAGCACCAAAAAGGGTCCTAAAATCTGGAACACGCAAATGAGGCCCTAAAGTAGGTGCAGAAAGTCCTTAATTTGGAACACACAGACGAAGGTACCTTGAAGTGAAGGTTTGCTCTTCTGTGCTTAACCTTGTTGCAAATGTGTCTGTATATCTTCTGCCTCTGGGCCAGACACTTCGGATCTGGGTCAGTCCGCTTCACTCTCTCTGGCATAGAGACTCGGGACATGCTGTAATTGTTACCGTCTTGCTGGACGAAGACTTTGAACGTAGTGTTTGTTAATGTCGCTTTCCTCACAGACTGGAGTCTGGTTGTATCTGTTCCTGCCTCACAAGCTGTCAACTCAGAACATGGAACTGTTTTCTGTCTCACTTTTGCAGGCTAAAGACTCAGGACGGCATATCTGTTAGTGTCTAACAACTGGGAGACTCAGAAGAACCTGAATGCATCCGTTGCTGCCTTCCGTTATGTGCCCGACGTTATGTGCCCGACGGCATCAGAGGGGGGCACCCTTCTTTTCCCTGTGCAACTCATTAGCATGGTCTAACACACAGTTAGAATAGCGTCTTTAAAGTTTTACATTAACATTTACATTAAAGTTTTGCATTTGTACATGAACAGCTGAATTTATGTAGCATGTTGCACTACAAATAGCAGTCACTGAGAACACTTATTTCTCTGAATAAGTATGAAATGGATGAATGTTGTTTACATCAGTTTTAAGGTTTCCAAACATATTTGATATCATATATATGAATGGATTTGGATGGATCATATGTGATTTGGGACACCACTGTCTTTATAAGACAGTCGTTGAATCATTAACTCAACCAAATCATTCAAAAACACTGATTCAATCAGCAACAACTGACTGGCTGTATCCAAATATGCATACTTCCCTAATATTTTGGGCAAAAAAAAAAAAAGTCCATAAAAAGTGTAGTATGTCCAAATTCACTGTATTCATAAAACAGCAGGCAAACAGTACCCAGATGACTTATTAGTTCTAGCAAGATTGTGAAGTGCACATACAATGGACACTTTACTATCCCACAAGGCCCTGGGAGAGGATTTGTAAATGGCAATGAAATGATGCAACTGACCCTGGTAGATCACATGACAATTTTTTTTTTTTTTTTTTTTTTTTTTTACTAATCAGAGAAGTAAACAATTTCAAATGCTGCCACTGTCTTTATGAGTGAGTCATTGAATCATTTACTCAACTGACTTCTTTCGCCAAAGCAAAAATAGACGTGTAACCGAAAATATTATTTAAAATTTTATATTCTAAAATGTAAATTGCTCAATACTTGTATAGGTACTGGCAATCATGATGTTTTTCCGAATATCAGATAGATTGCAATATATGTTGTTATATACAAGTAAGTTTAGAATATGTAAAACCTATATATATATCTCTATGAAAGAAAACAATGATTGTTAAGTCCTTAAATACTTTAAGAACTTAAGCTTTTAGTGTGTGACCTTATTTGATTAACTGAAGTGAAAAATTAGGCCTCAAGTCAAGAAGTAGCACTAATGCACACTATGAACCGCAGACTCACGTGAAGAGGATTGTGGTGGCGGCCACTAATGCTGCAGGGTACCAGGGCTTCTCCCAGCGCAGGAACTGATCTCCAGCCAGGATGACCTCTCCCCATCCTTGCAACTGCTCTTCCAGCTGACTCGTCTCTTGAGCCTAGAGAAATGCTTCTAGTCAATATTACGGTTAAAACAATGAGTTCTCTTGTGTCGTGTGACATGGCATTATCGGGGATTGTTGTAAAATGGGAGTGTCATGAAGTCTTGGGATGGGCACCATCCAGCTGTAATGTCAGGAATGTTATAATTGATATAAACACAAAATAGTCACTTATGAAAGACAAATAAAATGTTAAATATCATATTTAAAACCAAAAAGGAGCACATGTCTTTATTTAAAGACGGAAACTGTGAAGTGTTCTGTTTAAACTAGCAGGTAAAGTTTAAATGGCCAGCCCAGTTACTTCCTTTCTATGATATATAACTTAACAATAAAAGTAGTTTCAATTTTAAAATGTATTTTAAAAGGCTAAAGCATAAACTTCAACCAGAATTCTTGGAGGCTTTACAACTAACGTTAATCTCAAAACCATTTAGAGCCGCATATGGAGATTTCGTCACGCTTATCTCCAGCAACGCTCCATGCTTTCTAAAGGTACAACTGAAAATATTCATCAAAAAGTTAATATATTAAACATATAACAAATAAATCCAAGATTTGTGTGAGAAACCCCATTTAATAAGACGCTAGATATAGAGTGTAATCCTTATCGTTAGCACTGCATTAGCTTGCTAACATCTTAGCACGCACTTCATTTCCGTGGCGTATTTACCTTCCATTCGCTGCGTTAACATAACTAAAAATTACAAATAAGAGACATATTAAGCTTTATGGTTTTATGGTGACCTGTCGCTTATTTTTATAATCTGGTTAAGATGGTGACAACAGTAACGTTAGATGTCCACGTACCATATTGCTAAAATAGACTACCATGATAGGAAATATATTTCGACAACAGTCGGAGTGCTTGTAAAAAGTACCATCAACAGACCACTTACCAACAGATTTGCACTTTTATTATCGCCCTCAGCCATGGTTTATTTAGGGGAATTTCAGAATTGTGTTCCTCGGAGAGAACGATATGAACCCGCTTCCCCTCTACTGCCGCAGTCTGTCAACCGACCGTTATTTTCAGGATGTTTTTATCTGAAACTCGGAATACAAGGAGTCATGGGAAATGTAGTTCACGTCAAAAACAAAATGGCAAAAAGATCAAAATGAAAGGCGCTTAAAATGTGCTGTCAATTAATTACTGAAAAACAATCGGTAACTGTAAAATGAAATCTAAATTAAGCTATCACTAATTAGAGATTAAATAGTTTGAAACCAAATGTTGATTTTTAATTACCGATAAAATTACATTTCCCCCAAATTGTAGTACATTTTGTTTAACATGGTTGGACAGCTGAGCTTAACAAGCTACAATCTGTGTGAAAAATGGCATACAATTTTTTAAATTTTTACGTTGATACTTCAGGGTTGCATTGTGGTCATGTCAAGGCGCAGGTCCTCGATCTCACCTGGATACGGTTGACTACGGTAAATTTTGGGATAAACAGAGAGACTAATATTAGCGTAGATGCCATTCTTCTTCTGATGTAACGAGTACATCTGGTGTTATTGGAAGAGTTCCCGGTTCCGGCTGACCTAATTTATGCAGCCTAACAATCCTTTAACGGATTTGAAAATATAAATTGATAATGTGTTATGTGTATTCCAGGTTAAAGAGATGTGTTTTTAGTCTAGATTTAAACTGACAGAGTGTGTCTGCTTCCCGAACAATGCTAGGAAGATTGTTCCAGATTGTTCCAAATAGGAGAAGGATCTACCACCTGCGGTTGATTTTCTAGGTATTATCAGCTGGCCTGAATTCTTATTTCGCAATAGACGTGAAAGACTATAATGCATTAAGAGCTTGCTCAGGTACTGGGGAGCTAAACCATTTAATGCTTTGTAAGTAATTAGCACGATTTTAAAATCTATACGATGTTTAACAGGAAGCCAATGCAGTGTTGACAGAACTGGGCTAATATGGTCATACTTCCTAGTTCTAGTAAGAACTCTAGCTGCTGCATTTTGTACGAGCTGTAGTTTGTTTAACAGGCGAGCAGAACAACCACCCAGTAGAGAGTTACAGTAATCTAGCCTTGAGGTCATGAACGCATGAACTAACTGTTCTGCATTTGTCATCGAGAGCATATGTCGTAGTTTAGATATATTTTTAAGATGGAAGAATGCGGTTTTACAGATGCTAGAAACATGGCCTTCAAATGAAAGATTGGTATCAAAGAGCACACCCAGGTTCCTAACTGACGACGAAGACTTAACAGAGCAGCCATCAAGTGTTAGACAGTATTCTAGGTTATTACGTGAAGAAGTTTTTGGTCCAAAAATTAGAATCTCTGTTTTTTCTGAATTTAGTAGCAGGAAATTACTGGTCATCCATTTTTTATATCAGCTATGCATTCCGTTAATTTTGTGAACTGGTAAGTTTCGCCAGGGCGCAAAGAAATATAGAGCCGAGTATAATCAGCGTAACAGTGAAAACTAACGCCATGTTTCCTAATTATATCTCCCAAGGGTAGCAGGTACAGAGTGAAAAGCAATGGTCCTAGTACTGAGCCTTGCGGTACTCCATATTGAACTTGAGATCGATATGACATCTCTTCATTTACTTCTACAAACTGATAACGGTCAGATAAGTATGATTTGAACCATGACAATGCAATTCCACTAATGCCAACATAATTTTCAAGTCTATTCAAAAGAATATTGTGGTCGATAATGTCAAAAGCAGCACTGGGATCCAGTAACATTAACAGAGAGATACAACCACAATTGGATGATAGTAACTCTAATGAGAGCAGTCTCAGTACCATGGTACGGTCTAAATCCTGACTGGAAATCCTCACAGATACTATTTCTTTCTAAAAAGGAACATAGTTGTGATAATGCTGCCTTTTCTACTATTTTTGACAGAAAATGCTCACCAAGGCTGCATTTACTTATTAAAAATACAGTAAAACAGTAATGTTAAATATTACAAGTTTAATGGCTCTTTTCTGTATAAAAGTATTCATTTCTTTATAATAAAAACATACCAGCACTTGTAATTGTGAAAGGGTAATGAAGCATTGTTCTTCAACAGAATTAAAATTCAGTATAAATGGTAGATGCCTAAACACTGTGGAGCAAATTCACTCAAGTTAAAAATGAACCTGGTAAACAATTTCAAGTATGCCAAAAGCTTAAAAATCAGCCAATCATGAAAAAATACAGCAAACAATCCAACGAAGACCAAAGAGGTTTAATTATAGTTTTATTTGACCAACAAAATGGAGTAAAACCATTGAGACAACAATTGTAACCATCACCACATTACTTATTTCTCCCACTAAAAATGTAAAACTAGGTCAAGTTCAGTAAAACACAAGCTTTAATGGGGACATGTATCAGCGATGATACACTTCCACAGGCAAGTCAAAAAAAGGAGCAATCTAGATAACTAAATCCATAGTAAAGAAGGACAGGGAGAAAATCTACAATACACAAACAAGATCAGAGATGCATACTAAGAAAAAAAGCATTTAGAAACTGATTTGCACATCTCACCACATTGAGCCTGGGTCATACTCAAAGATCAAATCAAATAGAGACCACAGACTGAGTACTTACCAACTCCAAGCATATCATTCATTGTGCCAAACACTGAGAAACTCATGACAGTGAATGTTCCCAAAGCCACTTTGCAATTCGCCTTTTAATTGTGAAATCTGTGCAATACATTTGTGAAGGTGTAAAATAAGTTTTTGCAACGCTTCCTATATATACTTGAGGGGGAAAAGGTCTTTTTTGTGGTTAAGAACAAACTCTAAGGTCTGTCAAAGGCCTTCTGGCTTTGAATGGAGTCCCTTGAGCCTTCTAGTTACACAGCCCTCCACACCCGCTCCAGCAGGAGACAGCTCAGCCGCAAGTCGTGCATGACCCTGAGCCATCCAAAAACAGAGGCCAGAGGATCCCTCGAAGACCGGATCACCCTTTCCTTCCACTCTCGCAAAAATGTAGTCTAGAAACTTGCTAATTACCGCAGACCTCTGCTCTAAGAGTGGATAAACGGTCTCCTGCAAATTTTCCCTGTGGCAAATCCTATTTGTTTTGATAGTTGACAGACATTTATTTGTTGTTGATACAGGGGTTGGTTGGGGGGGTAGTTCAAGCCATGTGCCTTGTCCCCCCCCCACCCCGCCTCCCCATCTTGATGAGCTCCCACACATCCCGGGGAGACAGATGCAGACCCATTTCGTTGTGTTAACTGGATCGCCGGATGTAGCTGTGCTACGGGGATCCGGTTTGGGCCTGAGGGAGGGTCTCTACACCCCCCCCCCCCCTTTCCTGCATGGTGCTCTGTGGCTCCATTGCCCCAGACCCAGTGGATTTTGGTGGATTTCTACCCTCGCTGGACCAAAGTGATCTACAAGGATCCCGTTCACACCCATGCCGTCCATCCCTCGTACAACTGTGCCAGGTTGTCCACGTTTGTCGCCTCTTTGATGACATAATCCACCTTAAAGAGAGAGACACAACATATGCATTAAAAAACATGCACAACAGTAGCAGTAAGGTCATAGATGTAAAGGACGAATGCTCACCTGTTCAGTGACACTCATTCTCCTGTTAGGGTCTACATCTCTCCCTTCCAGTTTGGCCTTCACCCTCTTCCACACACTAACAGCGTAGGAATTCCTCTCTTGCACAGCTGTAGGAAAAATTGCTGATCAGTGATCTTAGCAAAGCTTCAAGTTAATACATAGTAGGGTTGGGCGATGTCTACCAAATAGGCATCAGATGATGTCTACAGTAAAACAGTAAAACATTGCGATAGAGGGGGGTTGAGCATTTGAGCGTCAAGCTCAACTTCCATTGGAATGAATTAAAAACGCTTGCTCTGCTCCGCACCGTTAATGTGGCACACGTCTGGAAAAAGAGAGAACAGGCACTGAGCTGAAAGGACTTGAATGAAGCAAGTTTGGATTTAGATAAAACTACTAGAGGATATAGTGCTGAAATATCACCACAAATGATGATGAGTGCTTGTGGTGTGATCTGCACCGGTGTTTTGACACGCTGCTTACTTAAACTAGAAACAGAAAAATGGTGCTACTGTTTTGTCTCGCGGGCCGGATGGAAACATGCCGGGGTACGGATGCGGACCACATGAATATCAGTGGTTTGTGTAAAACATCTAGTAGCCTATAATTCGTTTGGCATTTTTTGCACAATAAAATCTTTCCTGTTTAAATTGTGTTCATCGAACTGTTTTGAATGTAATTAGGGCCCGAGCACTGATGGTGTGAGGAATCACATTTTTGAGGGCCTAAACCTGCTCGAAAACTCATGAAACTTGGCACGCATGTCAGTAGTGGTGAAAATTTACATCCGATATGGGTTTCAGAATTAGGTGTGGCAAAATGGCTTGATAGCGCCACCTACAAAATTTTAATTAAGCGCCCTTTGTGCTACATTTAACGTAGGGTTATGAAATTTGGTAGACATATGTAACAGCCCAATACCTACAAAAAAGCCCATTGGTGCAAAATCTGTAAACCCAACAGGAAGTGAGATATTTTTAATTTTCTCTGCAAGATTTTGGCAGTTTTTGCCACTTCCAGACGTTGTACTTTAACAAACTCCTCCTAGAGTTTTTATCAGATCAACATCATATTTGGTCAGTCTAATCTAAAGGCTTTTGAGACACTAAATTGTGAAGATCTAGAGTTTTCGCTGAAGGGCGTGCCCGTGGTGGCCTGACAAAGTTCGATGTTTCGCCATGAAACAGGAAGTTGTTGTAATTCGGGCATACAATGTTCGATCTGCCCCAAACTGCACGTTTTATTAGAGTCCTGGCCTGAAGACATCTACATGGCAATATTCAGTTACAATCATAGCGCCACCTGTGGGTAACAGGAAATTACATGTTTTACACTGTGATTAACTACTCAGTGATTTAACCAAAAGCACATCATATATGGTCAGTCTAATCATAAGGCCTTCGTGATGTTAAATTGCAAAGATCTTGAGTGTTTGTTGCAGGGCGTGTCCGTGGCGGCCTGACAAAGTCTGATGTTTCCCCATGAAAGAGGAAGCTGTTGTAACTCAGGCATACAATATCCAATCTGCCCCAAACTTCACGTATGATAAGAGTCCTAACATAAAGACATCTATATGCCAATATTCAGTTAGTCATAGCGCCACCTGCTGGCAACAGGAAATGGTATGCTTTACACTTTAATTCACTCCCAGAAACACATTTCAATATGCCACGAAGTACCAAACATACTATAAAACATGTTAAATCATGAAATACTTGGCTAAGTGCTAATGTTTGTGATTAATGCCACGAAACAGGAAGTTGTTGTAACTCAGGCATACAATGTAAATCTGCTCCAAACTTCACATTTCATAATAGTCCTGGCCTGAAGACATCTACATGGCAATATCCAGTTATGTTCAAAGCGCCACCTGTTGGCTGCAGGAAGTGTGGCACTTTGAAATGACTTGGCCATAATTCTCCTGTACTCACTCACTTGCATGCATGTCGCCCACTGTTCACTGTTTTCCTGATGCCAACGGGTGGCGGTGAGCCCATGTACGAGGGCCCTTTCATCGCTTTAATTTGTATTGTGATTGGGAACAACATTATGTTATGTTACCTAATCAGAAAAAAAATATACTTGAAGTAACTGCACGGAAATTGCACTGGCGGTATAGTGCGATTAAGAAAGAGCAGATGAAACTTCTTTTAAAAACATTAAAAATCTTACCAATTCCAAACTTTTGACCGGTAGAGAGTGTGAGTGAGTGAGTGAGTGGGTGAGTGTGTGTGTGTGTGTATGTATATATATATATATATATATATAAATAATTAATAGACGTTAAAACATAAAAACTGGCTTAACACATGAGCAGAGTTAACTTGGTTATGAAAAAGCACTTGACTGATCTAGCTGTTGAAATAACTGGTTAAACATGCAGATGTAAAGTTCCTACATTTGCAATATATTTTAAAATGAAGTGATGTATGAGATCAAGGCATTTGCATTATGACTAACCTCTCCCAGTTTTGGGATCCCGCACAGCTCTTTTGGGGCTCGGGGCCAGTCCTTTACTGTTGATCATCAGAGTGCTGGGGGGAGTGTCCGCTGGGGTCCCAAAGTTTCGAGGAATTGCTTTGCGGGCATTCTGAGACATGCTGTCCGGCTGAGTCTTCACTCCACTACAGCGCACTGCTATAGTGACAGGAAGATCAAGGTCAGCAATACTGAACAGAAATCACCTACAAAAATGTTTTTTAAAAAAAAAAGCAACACCTTAAAACTTACCTGCAGCAAAGCTGGTCTGGACTGTGGAAGTGGGACTCACACAGTCACTTCCTCTCTCAGTGACAAGGGGAGAGGCAAATCCCACCAAGCCATTGTAGATGCTAGGGGGGAAGAAACATTTAGAACTACAAAAGCCACTTGGAGGACATACGTTCTGTTCTGAATTCAGTGTAAATGCTCACCCCTGGCTCTGAACCTTTAGCTCCTTCAGGGTGGCAGGAATCTCCTGCAGCAGCTCAACCTGCTCTTGGCTGCGCGGTTGACCTGTGGCTTGCACTACTGTGAATAGCACTATCTGCACATTATCTTGCCATGCCTTGTATTCTGATAGGAACTGACGCACACTGCCCTCATAAGTCACTTCCTCTCCCTCTGCAAGGGCATTTTCCTCATCCTGCCAAATTGAAGAGCAGCTAACATTAGAGCAACTAACAAAAGCTATTCTAAAACACTTAAAAACACTTTTTGGCAGCAGATAGGCATCCAATAAAGGAAACAAATCAGCCATTTGAATATTACATACCTTTGCCATTGCACGCAGTAGGTGCTTGACATCGGCAAGTTGGCGGTTGTGACTGGACAGGATGCCTTTAATGGAGTCCACCAGAAGCTGTAGTGTCTCTGTCACGCTCTCCAGCTGCTGCTCTCTGTCCTCCTGCATGGCTCTCTGACTGGACATCTCCTGGGTGAGGTGATTCTGTGCATACACCAGCCACTCAGGCCCACCAATGGACAGATCCATGGCAGGACTCTGCGAAGACACAACCCAGTGGTTTTCAATTAGAAACGGATGATGACAGATTACGGAGAAACAGATTACCAAATACTTCATAGATCATACTGGTAATCACATGTTGTGCTGTATTATAAACACACAGGAATGCTGATGGTTCAGCTTTCAGAGTCACTGTCAAATACATTTCAAAGTGAAACTTGGCAAGGTAGTGTGATTTGTTGGGATGCACCGAAATTAACATTATACACAATATTTTAACAAATAAAAAAAAAAATAAATAAAATCAATTAATTCTGAGATTGGCAAGAATGAAGTGTTATTACATTACTAGTGTTTTTAAAGATTAATTCGAAGTGAGAGTCAGAGGGCAAATGTAAAAATAGGGAAATGAGCATGGATAATTAAATGTCGTCAATATGCCAATATATAGTAACGTTCAAAAGTAAGATTTTACTTTGAAAGAAATTGATACTTTTATTCAGCAAGGATGCATTAAATTGATCAAATGTGTCAAGAATCAAAAGATACAATTTTCTATTCATTAAAGAATCCTGGGGAAAAAAAAAAAAAAAAAATGTATCATGGTTTCCATTTCTGAAGGATCATGTGACACTGATGGCTAAGCTGTATTTTCAGCAACTATTGCGCCAGTCTTCAAAGGAATAAATTACATTTTAAAATAGAAAACGGTTATTTTGAACTGTAGTATACTGAATGTGTATATTGGTGGTATTGCATTTTCAATATAAAATGTAAAAATCAAGTGACACAAGCAACACCCACCAGTCTATGCAGCAGCTGAAGTTCCAGAGGGGAAACAGAGGTGCTGAACTGAGCAGCGTAGGAGCAGGTGGCCTGGCATCGTTTCACAAGTTCAAAAAGTGCGGCATCCATGTTCAAGGCTTCAGGGGTGCGGGTACGCAAACCTTCGAAGTTGAGGATGGTACTGCAAAGAAAAGTAACCTGGTTGGCACGCTGACTCTCCTTCATCACCAAGGCACGGCGTTCTGCTATAGTGGCCTCAAAGTCCTGTAGCACTGGGGCAAGTGCGGGGTTTGCGCCACCTGCCCACTTCAGCCTCTGCTCTATGCTGCCCTCTAGACCTGCCAACTTCTCCTGCAACAAAACCCAAAATGGTTTAGATTAAAAGGTTTCTATTTCACATTGACATGTCCTCCAAAACAAGCAAAGGCTTTAACCTGGACGCTGCCAATAGAAGCTTCATCCTGACTGAGTTTGTAGAGCTTCTTCTTCATGTTGCTGAGGATGATGGAACGAGGTGGGGGACTGACCGTCATGGGCTGCGTCCTTGCACCGAGAATGTCCTCATGCTGCCACTGATGAGATGGATTGGAGGGTTACGACTAAAACCGCTGTCAATTTTTTCATAAATAAAACAGAACCAGTTCTTACCTGAAACATCGTGATGTGAAGCTGAGTCCTCTGCAGGCTGACCTTACAGGCTTCAATGCTGACCTCCAGACGTCGCACCAGGTCCAGTTTTTTCCAGGCCGTGTCGTAGGAGCTGGCCAGCACTGTGGCCCTGTTGAGCAGCAGCTGGGATATCCGCCCTGCCTGCACCCCTTGCTCTACTGCCTTCTTGCACAGGTCATCCAGAGAAACTTTCCCTTCAGCGCCAAAGTCCTTGGCCTCCACCTGGGCGATAAGGTCCATGCCAAGCGCACTAAGAGTGCTGCAGATAGCTAGGCCCAGAGCCTGGGTGGGGAGCCCCATTAGCATCTGCCTCACAAAGTCTGCAGTGAAAGCTTTGATGGGCCGCATCATCTGGTCCTCGCTCACCACAGTGGAGCCTCGATACAAGGGTTTCACTATGGGTACTGGGCCATTAGTGGGTGGAGGCTCATCTGTAGGTGTAGGGCATGTTCCTGTTGGAAAAAGTGAGAAGAGTGCCTAATCAAGAGCCTCATTCTGCACTATAACATACAGCAGTATATACTGCAATATATTAAAGAAATGTTTGAAAAATTAATTACCAGAGAGCGTCTGTGCAAATGATCCACACAGACGGAAGAAGTCTCGGATGGTCTGGAGTCTCTTCAGAAAGAAAATCTCTTCCAAGACCTGCCTGGTCTGAACATTATCAAAGAAATGGACCTGTGTAGCTCTGGACTCCCGGATCACATCCACTTTTCTCCAGGCAGCAGGCACATCCATAGAGTTCAGCTGGAGAGGAGAACAGGATTTATTCAGATACCACTAATCTAATAAACACATCTCAGGCATGTGGTCAGCTAAGGACAAAAAAAAGGAAAACCTGATCACCCCCCAACCCCACCCTTTTTGAGCTTGAGGTAAAGAGCTTTGATTTAACCCAAAAATCATATTACGATTATTTTGTCATGTTGATTAAAAAAAATAAATAAATAAAATTCTACAGTTGTCTCAGTTCTAGTGTTGTCAAAAGTAACGACTTCGATACCAAATCAGCACTGAAATTTTTAAATTGTTACGCTTTGAGTGGATTTCGTAAACACCTGATTGGCCATCGTGTTCATACGCTCCACATGCAGTATTCTGCATGAAGTGAGTACACCACTTACATTTTTGTAAATATTTTATTATAATCTTTTCATGTGACAACACTGAAGAAATTACACTTTGCTACAATGTAAAGTAGTGAGTGTACAGCTTGTATAACCGTGTAAATTTGCTGTCCCCTCAAAATAACTCAACACAGCCATTCATGTCTAAACCGCTGACCGCAAAAGTGAGTACACCCCTAAGTGAAAATGTCCAAATTGGGCCCGATTAGCCATTTTCTCTCCCCAGTGTCATGTCACTGGTTAGTGTTACAAGGTCTCAGGTGTGAATGGGGAGCAGGTGTGTTAAATCTGGTGTTATCGCTCTCACTCTCTCATACTGGTCACTGGAAGCTTAACATTGCACCTCATGGCAAAGAACTCTGAGGATCTGAAAAAAAGAATTGTTGCTCTACATAAAGATGGCATAGGCTATTGCCAAGACCCTGAAACTGAGCTGCAGCACGGTGGCCAAGACCATACAGCGGTTTAACAGGACAGATTCCACTCAGAACAGGCCTCGCCATGGTCGACCAAAGAAGTTGAGTGCATGTGCTCAGTGTCATATCCAGAGGTTGTGTTTGGGAAATAGATGTATGAGTGCTGCCAGCATTGCTGCAGAGGTTGAAGGGGTGGGGTGTCACCCTGTCGGTGCTCAGACCATACGCCGCACACTGCATCAAATTGGTCTGCATGGCTGTCGTCCCAGAAGGAAGCCTCTTCTAAAGATGATGCACAAGAAAGCCCGCAAACAGTTTGCTGAAGACAAGCAGATTAAGGACATGGATTACTGGAACCATGTCCTATGGTCTGATGAGACCAGGATAAACTTATTTGGTTCAGATGGTGTCAAGTGTGTGTGGCAGCAGCCAGGTGAGGAGTACAAAGACAAGTGTGTCTTGCCTACAGTCGAGCATGGTGGTGGGAATGTCATGGTCTGGGGCTGCATGAGTGCTGCTGGCCCTGGGGAGCTACAGTTCATTGAGGGAACCATGAATGCCAACATGTACTGTGACATACTGAAGCAGAGCATGATCCCCTCCCTTCGGAGACTGGGCCGCAGGGCAGTATTCATACATGATAACGACCCAAACACACCTCCAAGACGACCACTGCCTTGCTAAAGAAGCTGAGGGTACCTAAACCCTATTGAGCATCTGTGGGGCATCCTCAAACAGAAGGTGGAGGAGCGCAAGGTCTCTAACATCCACCAGCTCCGTGATGTCGTCATGGAGGAGTGGAAGAGGACTCCAGTGGAAACCTGTGAAGCTCTGGTGAACTCCACGCCCAAGAGGGTTAAGGCAGTGCTGGAAAATAATGGTGGCCACACAAAATATTGACACTTTGGGCCCAATTTGGACATTTTCACTTAGGGGTGTACTCACTTTTGTGGCCAGCGGTTTAGACATTAATGGCTGTGTGTTGAGTTATTTTGAGGGGACAGCAAATTTACACTGTTATACAAGCTGTACACTCACTACTTTACATTGTAGCAAAGTGTCATTTCTTCAGTGTTGCCACATGAAAAGATATAATAAAATATTTACAAAAATGTGAGGGGTGTACTCACTTATGTGAGGTACTGTATATGTCTGTGATTGGCTACAATGATCAACGCACGGGAGCGTTTGAAAGCACAAGTGTTTGAAAGTGGAAGCGGGAGCACTTGAAAGACCGGTCTGCTAATAGACACCTGCTTTCAAACACTCCCGTGTGTATCTGTGTAAGCGCTCAGTGAAGAGTGTCATTGATGTCTATTTATAACATGTTTTAAAGCATTAATCATTGTAGCATTGATCATTGTAGATCAGTGTTTACGAATCCATTTAACAGCGCTCAAAGCGTCACATTTTTAAAGTTTCTGTATCGACTTGGTATCAAAGTCGGTAGTTTTGACAACACTAAGTTCACATTCTGTTGTTCTTGTAGAACCCATTCAGTATGACTATACAACAATAATGTTATTAATATAAAATTTTATATATATATATATATATATATATATATATATATATATATATATATATATATATATATATATATATATATATATTATATACACCTACACACACACACACAATTATATAAATTAAACAAATCAATAAAGAAATATATTACTATTGTAATAATACCATTGAACTGTAAACAAAATAGTAGGTATATAATTACATTGCAGCCTTTGTGATTAAGTTGTACTAATCTATTTCATGTTCAATTCACATTTCTCAAGTCGGAAAATATAGAAATCCACAAATAAGAGGAAAAAAAAAGAAAGAAAAAAAAAAAAACCATCCCTGACATTTGTATTCTTGAAATTCAGTGCAGGTTCAAAGAATACCTAAATTGCACATCAGACTCAAAATATTAGGCAATATTACGTTTCTATCCAAAAAGGACTTTCCTTAAATTAACTATCAGTTTTTACCTTGTCAATTAGAAGTCCAAAAGCAGCCTCTAGCTGTGCAAACATGCCATCAAAAGCTACCAACAACATCTGACCAGCACTCATCTTGGGTGTTTCCTGCACAGAGCTCTCCATGCTACGTGGCTGGATCAGTTCTGAGTACTGGGCCCGCAGAACCCTGACAAGACAACACACAAAACAAAGACACAAAGTTAAGTCTGTCCTAAAAATAATGCAGTTATTACATACACTGTAGAGTAAACATTTCCATGTTACCTGGTGACATCCAGATAGTGGTCATCTGGATCCTCCTCCAGGCCCATGGTGGTGTTACGAAGGTGAGCCTGCAGAATCTCCCCCAACCCCTGCAGTGAAACTCCATCCGCGCACTGATCAATAAGTGCATCAAGCTCTGCTAGCATGGTCTCTAATGTGCTTTCCCCCTTCAGCATGCATCGCAGAGCCTCTGGGAAGATGATCTGACGGAAGTTTGTGTTGAGCTCCTTCAAATATTAATAAAAAATGTTTGAGAGGGAAAAACATCACTAAAATCACCAAATACCATTAAACAAATGAGAACGTCCTTACCTGAAGACAGGTGTACACGCCATTGGCCAGGTAGACAACTTGCGAGGTCTCAGCAGGACTGAGGATATCCAGGTCATGTGACAGAAGCTGGCACTGCTGCAACAGTTGCACAAGGCATGTAATATTCCCACTCATACTGCAGAGCTCCTCCAGGAACCAAGCGCCATCACGGGAAGTCAGTTCTACCAGTTGCTCTCCAGCACTGGCTGCTGCTCCCTCCATCACCAGGTTACGCCTGCAAAGCACAGAAACATACTGTATCCTTTAATCACAAATTTAAGGACAAATTTGGGCATGGAGGACTAGAAAAAAATATTTTGGTTCTCACAAATCTTGTAAGCTTTTTTTTTAAAAAAAAAAACCCACAGAAGCAGACCTGGTAAGTGCACAGAGTGCAGAGACTATGATGCCGGCCAGGCTGAAGGAGCTGAGCTCGGCGTCCTCATGCAGGAAGACTTTGATACATCGCTCAATCTCCTGCAGCTGCTCCTCACACACAGGCACACCGGCGCCCTCTGCCTTCAGACGCTCTACCTGCCGCATCAGTCGAGTGTTGGTTTCTGCTGCGTGGTGCTGCAGCGCCATCTCGATACTAGACAGAATCTGACACGTGGCAGGAGGGGGCTGGGGTGCAAACTGCATTTCATACCTGAAAAGAAAAAAAACAACTTACATTTATATTTTATTAATCATCAAATATCATGAAAATGAAATGGAAAAGTCACAGAAACTTTGTGATTATAAAATTTAAAAATGACTGCAATTACTAAAAGTATTTAATATAAATTAAATCTGTTCATCATATGAAGTGATCATGTCTCTTCAGAAAACTTGCACTAAACCGCTCAATTCATATGGATTAGTTTTACAATCTATTTATGAACTTTTTGAAGCGTGGTAGCTGCATAGCTGTCCATAGAGTTTGTGTTCCGAAGATGTACGAAAGTCTTACAGGTTTGGAACGACATGAGGATGAGTTATTAATGACAATTTTCATTTGTGGGTGAACTAACCTTTAAAAAAAAAATAAATAAATAAATCTTACTGACCACAAAGGGAAGGAAAAGCAGCCAACAAGTGTTCAGCATGTCTTTTGACTAATAGTGGACAATCAGTAGATGCACTTACTGGTGATAGATGGTCTGGCAGTGATCAACGCTCATATCACACACCAGCTCCTCCATCCACTGTTTCCATGTGTGAACTCTGTGCCTGTGTAGCACTGCACGGGGGTACAGCAGGGCCACGGTGGCGTAGCTGTGCAGGTGCTCAAGACAGCCACGCAGCTGAGAGCGCCGCTGCTGTAACAGAGCACTGACCTCCGCCTCCAGCGCCTCACACTGGCTGATCAGATGTGCTTGACCTGCATTCTGCAAGAAAGCTGTTGCTGGCACATAGCTGGGCGGACCTGCAGTTTAAAAAGGACCAAAAAGAACAAATTGGAAGTTTGCTTTTCATCATATTTCAATTCATATTCAGTAAAAGAACCCAAAACAAATTCTGTACCTAAATCAATAGGGCTACTGATCTCCTGAAGGAGGCTGGCAAGCTGGGTGGCCTCTAAACTGGCAAAGGCAGCTTGATACTGAGAAATCCACTGATCCAGATCTGACAACTTTCCCTGAATGGCATCCTGTACAGTCCTCTGCCTGGACTGCAACTGAGTGTGCTCAGAGTATCTGCGAAGGGACGGAGACAGAAAAAGAGCAAGGACATTTAATATGTCCAATCAAATCTATACTAATGATTAATGATCAAGCAATAATCATGAACAGCTGAACAGGATTCCTTTAATGCTGACCTGTGCTCCAGGGAGTGGATGGGATGATCTGCTCTGGTGTCGGCATCCTCCAGAAACTCCATCTCCTCCAGGAGCTTGCCCTGCACTTTCTCAACCTGTGTGAGCTGCTCCTGAAGGCTCAGGTACTCCTCCACTGCCTCCTCCACCTGCGGCAGTACACCAGTCATCTCATCACGGTTCTTAAACCAATTCACCTGAGAAACAAGAAGAAAATGTTTTTATTTGTATAGCGCTTTTCACAATACACAGTTTCAAAGCAGCTTTACGGAAATTCATGAGGTTAAAGGGTTACCCCAAAATGAAGAAAAAAAATAAATAAATAAATAAAAAAAAAAAACTACTTTATTCAACAATATCTAATGATGGGCGATTTCAAAACTGCTTCATGAAGCTTTACGAATCACTAATTTGGAAACAAAAGATTTGTAAAGCTTTGAAGCTTCATGAAGCAGTGTTTTGAAATCACCCATCACTAGATATTGTTGAATAAAGTCATTATTTTGTTTTTTTTTGGCACACAAAAAATATATTTCTCGTCACTTCATACCATTAAGGTTGAACCACTGTAGTCACATTTTAAATACTTTAGTAGCTTTCTGGACAATGTAAGTGTTAATTGTCTTGTTGGCAATGGAGGCCTCACTGAGCCATCAGATTTTATGAAAAATATCGCAATGTGTGTTCTGAAGATGAATGAAAGTCTTGCGGGTGTGGAACGACATGAGTGAGTAATTAATGACAATTTTAATTTCTGGGTGAACTAACCCTTTAATGTTTATAATATCAGAATATCTTCATGCCTTATAGTTGCATTTTACAGATTAGAGCTGAGCGATAATACAGTTTGCATTATGTGATGATACAAGCAATCAAGCAGTTGCGATATGCTATACAAATCACACAACACAAGTATACTGTATGTTTTCATATAAAGTTGGACAATTTTATTGGCCAGCTTTTTATATAAAGCTATATTAGTTACATTTTGTGATTAAATAAATCAGGCAGTTGAGATTTCCTAAATATTATAAGTATTTAATTTATATTCAACTTTATATGTAAAACTGTGTAATACATTATAATAGTTAATATTTTGTGACAACACAAACCAGTTTGTTATTTTTTTGTCCCATTCAAGCTTAATAAAAAGAAACAACTATAATTAAACAATTAGTAGGTTGATTCCCCTAAAAAAAACCAGTATAAAGTGCGACCAATTTAATAAAGAAAAAGAAATTCATAACTTTAGCAATTCCATGTGCTGCAAGCAGCATAAAATAAAACTGCATACCTCACATTTAAGTGGTCAATGTGCATTTCTGTACAATTTGCACTTTTGAGAATTTGCAATTCTCACCTTAATCTCAGCCACACGGGAAGAGAAGAGGCTACGTGTGATGTCTCTCTCCATCTCTCTCTTGCTCTGCTTGTTCTCCGCCTGCTGGCCACCTCCTCCGTACACAGCTCCTGCAAAGCCCACCTCACCACCTGCTGTCCAGTCCACCAGGGGGTCATACACAAATGCCTCTAGAAGAGTCAAGAGGGTCTCCCTACCACGCCTCATTATCTGGATCACCTGAAAGGGAAGGACACCATTCCAATTTGTAAGCACTTTCTAAATTAGAAATTAAATTAATCGATCATTAAATTAATTCTCACCTGTTCACAGGACAGCCTAAAGATGCCCTCCACTCCTGTGACCCCCAAAGCAGTCTCAATATTGTGTGTCATACGGAAAGGAACCTTTTCTGGTACTCTCAAGCTTTTTCCTGTGAGGATAATGAAGTATTTAAATGTCAAAGCAAATGAAGTGTTTAGACACATTTTCAAATGAACAAGCACTCACCTTTCTCAAAACAGACATTGTAGTCAATGTGCACCACCTCTCCAGTTGTCATATCAATCAGCACGTTGTCCAGGTGACGATCCCCCAATCCAATGATGTATCCCACCATTGACATCACAGCAGTGGATCGGGCATAAGACTAAATGAGACACCCAAGATTATGTTACTTATAATATGATGAATTTAGTCTAACACTGTGCCGAATAGGGGTACAAAGGTTCTTGGTAAAATTTAAAAAAAAAAAAAAAAATTTACCATTCGACACGCACTTGCACCATGGTTCATTTCGAATGATGACACATCTATAAGGTTTGTTGACAATAGCAACATGTAAAACAGACAGGGTTTGGAAAATGTATGTTTCAGTCAATGAATACGCATTCTGGCTTCCCAAAACGTTACAACAGCGATGATGAAAAAGCGTGGACAAAACTGACACTCTCTGTAAACTTGGTTCACTGCAAATGCCGTATGCTCGAACATGAGCAATCATTTATAGCGTCATCAACCGGGTGTTGATGGCACACGAGCGCAGGTGAGACCTGAACAGTGCATTTTGTTGCTATCTGTGTTTAAACTAAACTCATTTAAGCCTTGCTAATTTAAACATTCAAGAGCAAGACGTGAAAGAGAACTTGTGCGCGCTGTGAGAAGATGTGCACGCTCACCTGAAGCGCGCCCTTTATCTCAGACAGCGTGCAAACATGGAGTTCTCTTTCAAGTCATGAGTTTAAACGGACAAATTCACACAAAAATTATGTCAACATGCCCGTCTTGGCAAGTATCCTAACAAACATAGTCGGTTATGTCCTGAGTGAATGTATAACAGCGGAAAAAATAAATAAATTGCGCATTGTCTTTAAGGGAAAGAAGCTTATTCCTGCTGCCTGTGTTTTTAATGTTAATTAAACAACAAATGACAGAAATCACTCACTGCTCTTGACTGAAAAGCTTTTGTAACTAAATAATGATTAATCTTTTAATTTATACAGTGAAGATAACATGCAGTGTTATTTTATATTGGATTATTTTATTCATTTTCTGTACATTCTGTACAAACTACTGTTTGATACCTGAAAAGCACCGTTTCCTTTTATTTGAATCTTTGCTCTATTGTATTGATTTGTGCTGTTGCTTGCAGTTTGATTATTTGTTCTTATTTTCTTTAATTTAATTTGACAGTAGTCCTTTTTCCCTGAACATAGCACATACCGAACCGTACCGAAACCATGAGCCTAAAACCGTGATACAAACCGAACCGTGAGCAATTTGAACCGTTGCACCCCTAGTGCCGAACATGGTTAGGACATGTAAATAGTGGTTCCTCTAACCTGAGTCACGCTCCACCACTCACTGGGGGTGGTACAGGAGCACCAGAGCTCCTTTGCCAAGAGATTAGGGGGCGTGGCCTCCATCAGTTCTCGTAGAACGTCTCTCATGACACTCAAAGGCCAATCACGGCGAGACACATCCAAACTAAGCCCGACAGCCTTTAAGGCAGGACTGATCTTACTGTAATAGAGCTCACTAGGCCGTGGGACCATGGGAAGGTTCTGAGGCTGCTGGAAGGAGTCCTGTGCCTAAATTTAAGAAAAGATACTACATTATCAAAACCTATCAAAATTTAGGTTTAAACATAAATGTCCATTACATATAGTCAGTTGCAGTAACATAAAAATGAGAAGTTATTGGAATAGCATAACCACTTAATTAGAAGAGGATTACTACAACTGCACTTCACATTACAATTACACATTTACATTTTTTTTTTTTTTAAAGATAACATAGTAATGGAAAGCTAACTATAATAACCCTGGCAACCACGTTATGTAAAACACTAACAATTTTGAGAAGTGTTCACTCTCACCTTCTGGGCTTGGACCACAGCCTCACGTTGCTGCCAACGTTTGTACAGGCCAAATAGTGGAGTGGCTCCATCCACCCACTGAATGAGGCCTGATCTGGTGCCCAGCGGTGTGACAGAATAATGACGGGCATGAAACCTCGGACTCTCCTGCTGATTCACCTTAGTGAACATGGTGTTGACGATAGACAAGAACTGCATGATCCTCTCATCCAAATGCAAGTCCTCTAATCCTTAAAACACACAGAAATTGGCATGCATTAAAGAGACTGTTCATACAAAAATAAAAATTCTGCCATCATTTACTCATGCTCATGTCGTTCCAAACCATCATCATATAAAGTGACTTGGATTAAACCACTGGATTCATATAAATTGCTTTTACAGTGACTTTTTCCATCAAAGTTTTGGTGGAATGGATTTTAAATGGAGGGACAGAGGGTTTCATTAAAGGTATCTTTATTTGTGTTTGAAAGATGAACATAAGTCTTGTGTGTTTAGAACAACATGAGGGTAAGTAAATGATGAATTTTCCTTTTTTGAGTGATGTTCTTAACAACATGAGGGTAAGTAAATGATGAATTTTCATTTCTGAGTGATTTTCTTACCCATGTTCTTACTTATTCATACCTTTGAACAGGTAAGGATAGTTTCTGCCATCAGAGCCTAAGAAGTAGAGCTTCTTGGGTTTAGTTTTAGTTGGCAGGATGGTGATGGTGTTGCCTACACTCTGAATGGTCACTGCATCTGTAGCAGACACCTCCCCCGGTAGCGCCATCTCTGTGTTGGCCATGGCAGTCAGGCGCGGACTGATTTCATCCAGCCTCAGGAGGTAACTGGCTCGTTTCTGCGCCCTCTGCTGCAAACTCAGCATGATCTGCGACAGGACGAGTAGAAGTACAAAACATGAAGTGCAGAGCATGCATATCAGTCTTTCCTCATACCATCAGAACTCTTATACACACAGCTGTCCTAACCTGTTTGAAGGGCACCCAGCTGCTGGCAGGATTGGCTGGATTAAGAGGGTTCCTAAGTCTCTCTAGAGCATTGTGGATGGCCTCGCCGTACGTCTCCTGAAACCACGCCTCGTGAGGAGTCTCTGCTGGAGCAGCCGTGATGCTGCGTACGTGATCCAGTGCAAAAACCACAGGTTTCATCAGAGCAGAATGCTTCTCTCTCATAATAGCCACCTTCTCATCCCTAACCCACAACCACCACAAGAAAGAAAAAGGGAATAGGAATTTAAATGATTTTCGAAGAGGCAAGAGTCACGCTTAGTAATGAAGTTTACTCTTCTATATCGATTTTCAGGGTCATGACTCACTTGCGCAGCGTGTTGTTGTTCTGAACTCTTTTCACCTCGTCCTCCAGCTGTTGAATCCTGCGCAAAACGTGCATGTGTTGCTGCTGCAAGACCCCCAGCCAGAGCTCATCCCAGAGCAGAGTGACCCTCCTCAGCTCACCCACCAACATCTGCACCTGCACACACAAGAACCAACAAAACAGCTCTTAAACACAAGGGCCTTTAACACCATCACACACACACTTATAGAACAGTAAAGTCCTTTCTGTAATACCTGCAGCACCATCGTGGGGTTGGCGGAGGAAAGCTTGTCTACAATCTTGCTGTAGCAGTCCTGCATCATGGCTTGGTCCTCGCTAGAATACATCACCATCTCTTCCCCGCGGGTGCTCTCCTGAGAAGTTGGCCCACTGCCCGTCTCACTCTCACCTCCACAGAGAGCCTCTCCCTGCATGTTCCCCAGCAGGGTTGGCAGGGACGATGGCAGCTTATTACCTGGCAGAGGTGAAAACATTTTTTTCCTCAAAGAGGCTAAACTTGAATATACACTCCCTAAACGGAGAACTTATTGGATGTTTAAAGCAGTGTGTCCACCAAAGCATTTGATCTATTTTTTGAATTGTCTACAATTGGAGTGCTGTGTATTTTAAAATAGCCAACAGAGGAAAGAGGCAATGAGTGCTGCCAATTTTTTTCTGGTTGCCAGGAGCTGAAAAATCTTCAACTTTGGGCAAAGGCCATTGCACACCAAGTCATCGGTCATCAGTCTAATTTGGGCAGTCGTTGAACATCTGTCAGTCCAGTTTTTGACGAACCAGTGCACAAGAAAAACGAAAGTGATGAAAGCAAGAAAATGACGATGTGTCAAGAGGGTGCATACAGATTTTTACTAACTAATTTTACACCATCTTACCGTAGCATTGTAAAAATATGTAAATATGTAAAAACAATTTAATGACATGGCTGATACTGCTGGTCTCCGAGTATCCTTGTCTGTACCAGAAGACATTCCTGGACTACCACAATATTAATATGAAAAAAAATGCTTACTAATTAATGCTTAATACATTTTGCTCACCATGGACACTAGGGCTGGGACAACATATTGATGCATTGCAACTCGTGGATCAATTCTAAGCTTAGTTTTTAACAGCAGATGGGACTCTAGGCTAATTTTTGCCTAGATTTTGAACCGCATGCTCAAATGCTCACAAAGATGACCGCTCGTGCGTTCAGAGAATGTATTTGCACCTCAGAATGCTTCTATGACGTGAGATTAATGTAAACAGCCCACTGCAAACATCCTTGGAATTCGCTTCAACCTTTTCAAACTTTATGAATGATAACTTTATAGAAGGTTCAAGCGATGCGTTTAAGGAATTGGAAGGAAGCACACAGTGCCATCTGCTGTTAAAAACTAAGCTCAGAACTGATTCAAGAGATAATCGCGATACATAAGGTAAACATCAGAATCGATCCAGAATAATTTCTTGACTTGCGATGCATCGATATATTGTCCCAGCCCTAATGGACACATTTGGTGGACACATGGACTAAGGGAATCAGGATGCCACTGCCTGCAAGTTACAGTACATACCTGCCGCCTGAGCCTCTCCGCCGAGAGAGATAGATCCCACAATGGCAGGGTAGAGAATGAGGTGGGGCGAATCTTGGGCCACTCTGCAAAGCAGGCTGCAGATGCTCTGTCGGATGTAGGCCTCAGGGTGATTTAGTCTGGAGAATAACTGAGGAATGATACCTAGCGAGAAAACAGACCGCTTAATCCATCTAATGCTAATATAAATATCTACATGATGTATAAAGCAAGATATTTATTACTGTATTGAATATCCATGTTCTTACCTCTCCAGGGTGCAGTGGGGGTAGATGCCAGACCGTGTTCAAGACCCTCTCTCAACTCTCCCGCGTGCTTTACCAGCAAGCGCAGCAGACGGAGGGTTGCCATGACAATGACATCATCGCTGCTCTGTTTGCTGCTCTGGTTGTTCAGGAGCAGCTTGGGATCGTCTTCATCTATGGGCACCTGATGATCAAGACAACAAGAAATTTATTTATATAAGAAATTTGTCCAATCGCTGCATAAATACTGAAGGAATCCACTGACCTGTCCAGCGTTGAGTTTGAGGAAGGTGAAGTATGCCCTGCATGAGACCCGGTACAGGCTAAAGATCCGATCAACCACTCTCCTCCACACTCCGATCAGCCCGTCAGTCACAGTGTCCTCCACCTCAGACAGCCATGGACATGCACTCAACAGCTGTCGGCCGATCACATCCACCATATCGTCCTCCTCATCCTCTTCATTCTGCAGGGCCATATCTTCATCCTGCAGGAACACAACAACACATGAATACAACAAAGCCAAACCTATTCACATCCTACAGTGCAAATAAATAAACATCAGCATTAGTCTTAAAGGCATAAATCTACATAAAAGCAATGGATAGCCAAAATACCTACATTACAGTTTGGTGTCAGTAAGATTTATTTAAAGAAATACTTTATTCAGCAAGGGTGGATTCATTCTTAAAAAAAAAAAAAAGACAGTAAAGACAACTAAAATATTACAAAAGTTTTCTATTTCACATCAATGCATTTTTTTTATTCATCAAAGGATCCTGAAAAATCTATCACAGTTTCCACTACAATATTAAGCAGCACAACTGTTTTAAACATTGATAATTATAAGAAATGTTTCCACAAATATAAGAAATCCTTCTTCAAATCAACATATTAGAATGATTTCTGAAGGATCATGTGCCATTGTAGACTGGACTAATGATGCCTGGAAATTGAAATTACTTTTTTTTTTAAATTTATTAAATTAGAAAACAGGATTTTTAAATTGTAAATGACATTTCACAATATTACAGTTTTTACTGTATTTCTGATCAAATAAATGCAGCTTTAGTGAGCAACTGACATTAAAAGCAGTCTTTCAAAAAACATTTTTAAAAATTCCAATATTTTGAACAGTAGTTTACTTAAATAAAATGTACATGTTTTGTTTTTTTATAGTGTGTAGTGTTATCAGTTAGAGACCCACTGATTTAGAATCATTTGTACAAACTGTAAACTCCATAACCTGAATTCCTGCTGGGCGACACATGGCTTGACCCAAAATGCCGAAAATGGTTTCCTTGTCTTCATCACTGGTGCCTGCTGGGAGCAACTCCTCTATTTCTTTCTTCTCTCCAAGGAGCAGAGGAACCCCCTCTCCTTGACTATAAACAAGCAGAATAATAATAATAATAATAATAATAATAATAAAAAAAAAAAAAAACAGTATGAGCACATCCATTTTTCTTTTTCTTTTTACTAATATTAAAATTTTTCATAGTTAAAAATACCTGGCATTGTCCACAACCTTCCTGCCCCATCTGTATGCCCAACTGGCAAGAGCAGCCCATGATTTGGCCACTTCAGGAGCCTGAGTAGTTGAGAGCTGGTACAGCTGCCCAAGGACAAAGTCTGGCTCCCCAACACCAACACTGACTGTGAACAAAAACAAACCTTTGTGTTAATGAAGGAGAAACAATGCCAATCAAATAAATACACAACATCAGTAACACTGTAAAATGCAATACCATCGTCATATTGATCCTTAACCATGACAAATAAAATGGCATTAAAATTATGCTTACATTTTGGTGGGCCAAAAGACAAAGTAAGGTCTATTTTACCTGTAGTCTCAGTAGTAATGTGCGGCATTCCCTGATCTTCCAGTGGCAGCTCCAACAGGCCGGAAATGTTTTTGGAGAGAGCTGAGAGGCTAGTAGAGCCAGAGTTTCTCTTCACCACCATTTTAAGTTGTGGAGTCAGATCTTTCCAGTCGGCCAAAAGCCATTTGCACAAACTGAGCACAGAGCGACATGCCGCACGCTCGCACTTCCCAGAGTGACAGTACGAAAGTGCACAGGAGCTCAGCATTTCCATAGCAGATACGGACTGACCTAAAAGGGGAAGAGGAAGTGCTTAAACATTCAGACTGAAACACACCACGACCAAGTAAACTGGCCTAAATATGACAACTCAAAAACACTTACCAGCAGCAAACAATACTTTAGCCTTCTCGATCTCCAGTTCTGGTCCCCATTTCTCCCCAACAGTGCCCTCTAGTGACAGCTGCCTGAAGCTTTGCACAAGCTCCTGACCTTCAGAGTCATCCGCGGATGGCTTGCTGCACAGGCTCAGCAGACGAGTAGCCAAGGCGATATTTCCTTGCTTACGAGCAAATTTCACCGCAGTCAAACAAAGTTCCATCAGATGAGAGTCCACTGGAGCAGAGGAACCTGGAGGAACCATTGAAGAGTTAAAGGGGTACTTCACCGCTGGCAAAATAGGTTTCTACTTTATAGACAGCCAAGTTTAAGCCTTTTTTTTTTTTTTTTAAATGGGTGCTACATGACTAAAGTAAACAGAAAAAACTTCCCTTTTGCCAAATAATTAGAACAAACAAACACCGGGCATGTTGCCCTCCAAGGCCACTCCCACCAGCCTGCTATGGATACACTTACCAGAGTCAAATAGTGCTTGCTTAAGTAAGAAAATACTTCTTGGCAAACTTTTAGTCATAACGGTTCCCAGTATTGGTCAACCAGTTTGAAATGTTGACTATAAACAGTGTTTTAGGCAAAACAGAGAAGAAAAAATTAAATAAACACACACTGAAAGAAACTGCCATTCTGCCACTTCTACTTAACCCCCGAACCAAAGCGTGGTCGTGTACAGATAAAAAAGCTATTGCCATAGCGTCGTTAAAAGAGTAGATAAAGTACAATACAATTTTCATTGATAAACCTACCTTTACAATAACAGTCCTGTTAATAACCCCTAAATCCGACACTTTGTATTCATAAGTCACACTTGGACACAAGTGATGAAGATCTTACCTTTGAGTTTTTGGAAGAGCTGCCGCTGGAAAGTGGTGTATCGGAGAGCATGCAACCATGGCTGAACATCCTGCTGCTTGCAGGTGGTCAAAGCTTCACTGAAGAGCGGAATAAGACAGTCCTACAGAAAGAAAAACAAAGAACAAGGATCTTTTTTAAAGGGAAATGACCAAGTTATAATGTATTTGCACATTTATGAGGATGACATGGTGGCTCAAACCTCTGGGTGCTGGTTACAGAGGGAGTTTTCTAGAGAGTTGGCGCAGTGCAGCTGCAGGGTGCTGAGGGTAGGCAAGAAGTCAGACAGGGTGAGAGTGGAGAGACGCAGCGGACCCAGAGAGATGCGACCCGTCTGCTTCAGGTACT
The DNA here is from genome assembly GCA_037101425.1 of Elopichthys bambusa. Taxonomy (NCBI): domain Eukaryota; kingdom Metazoa; phylum Chordata; class Actinopteri; order Cypriniformes; family Xenocyprididae; genus Elopichthys; species Elopichthys bambusa. Next base: position 20,735,937 of record CM074435.1, read on the forward strand.
TCACCAGGGTGCTAAAGTTGAATACAAAAAAGAATAACTGCCATCAATAAACGCTCAATACTCAATTTGTAGGAAAATTTACTGTAGAAACATAATATTTACTTACTCAGATGATGCAAGAACCTTCTGGTCCTGTTCGTGATTGGTTGCGGTGATTGCTCCCACAGCACTTCTGAGCAGCTGTACCTCAATGGCTTTCTGGAGTTCTGATGGGTCTGGACTCAACACAGCAGGAAGAAGCCTCTTCAGGTCTGTCAAAACAAAAGACCATTAATTCATGTTGAGTGACGCTGACCATAAAAACTGATTGCACATGTTCTGACCAATGTAAAACAAATGGATCATGATTAAATTGTTCATGATTAACAAATAAGGATTTTTTTCATTTTCATAAAAAATAAAAATCATTTTTATGGAGATAATCCTTACAAACAGCAGTTTTTGAGCTTAACTAAGGGAAAAATTATAAAAATTCCAGGCAGATCTTTTTATTGCCATGTCTTTTCCCAAAAATTCTCAACTATTCCCTGTTTTACTATGACAATGGTTAGTACAAGCTGTTATCATACCAATCTTGTCTTTAGGTGTAGAATTGAGAAGGCCATAATCCTCCCCGGGGAGAAGCTCCAGTTGGGCACGGCACTCTGCAAAATCCCCCTCTTCAAACCTGCTCAGAGCTCTAGAGGACAGACAAACCAAAACAATTATTTAAACAACTCGCATACCTACAGGAGAAATTCATTCAGAGTCAACAGTTCTGATGCTTCATACCTGATATAATTAAAGTCTGTCTTGAGATTGACACTGGAACTGCTGCTGTTCTTTTTGAGGTTCATCATGCTGGCTTGCCACTCCTGCACGGACTCCCAGTCACTCAGGGCTACATAACACTCACAGGCCTTATTAGCCAGAAAGTTCAGCACCTCTGGAGAGCACTCACTGGACTTCAACAACACAGTTTTTCGTCCCTCTCCTATTAAAACAGTCAGGACAGATACAATCAGAAACATCATAAAATAGATCAGGGGTCAACAACTTCTGATATTATTAAAAGACTAGGGATGGGAATCTTTTGGAATATCACGATTCAATATAGTAAAACTACGCAGCACAAAAATAAATTTCTAGAAGTTTGTTTCGCATCTTTCATTTCTGGATGATTCATTTTTATAACCATGGGCCTCATTTACACTTTAAAATGCACAAATTTTGCTATGGCTACGCCTGTCGTTTACACTACTCCGGCGTTTTCAACCCTCAAAAACGGAGACTTTCAAAAACGCTGCAGAACCCGTTTTAGTTTGAAAATGCCAGGGTTGTGTTTCAGCCTAAACAGACCAAAACAGACACTTCTGAAAATGATGGCGTGGCTGCCCACATTCGCTCTGTGTATCTCTGACGACTGTGTAAACAATAACATGGGGACTGAACTGCAATCTTTGCTGGCTTTGTCATTTTTAGCAGCCATTGTGCAGTTAAACTCTGCATTTTTTTTAATAATGCAGCTGCCTACATGGCCAAGAGGCAACATACATTACACATATATGCGCATGATCAGCGTGCATTGTGACGAGAATCGTTTTTTATTTTACAATGCCGTTTTAAAACGAAAATGCACTAGTGTAAACGGGGCCTTATTATATGTATTCATTCAAACGGCTGATTAATTTAGAAAAAATGCAAGTCATCACCATCTTTATGAACGGGTCCTTGAATCATTCAACTCAAACATTTCATTCAAAAAGTAATGAAACTTCGCTGTTGCTTGGAGATGTGTAACTGTTCAATTCAAATCAGTAGAAGATAGAACTGTTATTCATATGTGAATCAATTCCTCTCCTACCCCTATTAAGTTAATTTACCATGTGAGGGATTTAGTGTGATTTGTGTGAACAACTCACCACTGGTGGTGTGTTTAGGGCTGGAGGTGTTGGTGCCAGTGAGTTTCAACAGGGAGCGATCAAAACCTTTAATGGAGCAGTCCATCCCTGTGACAGCACACAGCTGCTCTTGGTACTCTAATGCCGCCTTTTCAAACCTTGGGCACAACGCAACATCAACATTTGATGAGAACAGAGCGACAAGACAATTTGTATGGTATAAACTGGGTTAATTATTTTCAGAACACAAAGCACTTACTTTCCCTCTGCCTGCAGTGCCACTGAGCCCAGCCAGCCCAGACTCTTGCCAGTGTTGGCCAGACTCCAGGCTGCCAGACCTTGTATGGCCTCAGGGCATCTCAGCTCACACAACGCCTCCACCAGCATGGTGACTGGCACCTCCATTTCTGGACCCTAAATGACAAAGCACAGAGCAAAAACTATGAAGTAAGGCTTTTGGTTATTAAAGTCCAAATGGTGTAGAGCCAGTGCCTTACAATCATCTATTTGCAAAATGTAAAATGTATTACATAAAATTAAATGTATGAAGGACAACGAAACATCTAAAACTTAACTTTTAAGATTAATTTTTCTTTTAATCCACACTTTCCATTTGTTCACAAAGGTTATTTTTCTATCTTCTGTTGAACAACACTGGTTTAAATCTTACTTGTGCACTGCTGTTCTTGATCTCAGTGAGCAGGTCAAAGCCATGACGGACCGTGACTGCTGGCTGACCTGAGAGAAGGCCCACTCTCATCAGTGCCAAACGAATTCTGGTTAGCCAGTCCTGGCACGTCTGTCTGTTTGTGTAGAAAAACGTTCGGATGCCCTAAATGAAGAGAGATGAAAAAATTAAACAAAAATGAAGATGAAAACATGAAATGCCAAGGTAACCCCCAAAAAAAATGGAAAAAATAAAGCTAGCACTCCACAGTGTTAACATCAAAACTAGCTGTCTATATACAGAGGACAGACCTTTGGTGGTGCAGTGAGAGCGCTGGCGCAGCCTTCATACGCATTGTACATGAGTTTCTCCAGGTTTTCTAGGAACTGCAGGAGTAGAGCCAGGCGGAGCTGATTGGTGTGGTGACCCTCATCACTCTCTCCACCACTCCAGTGACTCAACTCCTGCTCTGTGTTCAGACTATGAGCCGCCAGGCTGCGGATCATACCTACAGCAGCACAGGGATAAAATGTTAATTTATACATAAGAAAGCAGTTCAAAAGTTTAGGGTCAGTAAGATTTTTTTTTTTTTTTTAAAGAAAAAAACTTTAGATTCAGCAAGGACCATGAATTAATCAAAAGTGACCGTAAAGACATTTACAAATGTAACAAAAGATTTCTATTTTAAAACAATTGCTGTTTTTTTGTTCTGTTCTTTCTATTATTAAATTTCTGTTCTTTCTATTATTAAATTTCAATTTTAAAAAATGTATCACGGTACACAAATACAAATATATTAGGCAGCTGTTTTCAGCATTGATAAATGTTTCTTGAGCAGCAAATCATTATATTAGAATGATTTCTGAAGGATGATGTGACACTGAAGACTGGAGTAATGCTGAAAATTCATCTTTGCCATTACAGGAATTACATTAAGATATATATATATATATTTTTTTTTTTTGGTAATATTTCATAGTATTACTGAACTTTGTTTTCCAAGGCTGAAAGACTTCCTTCAAACACTAATAACCCAAAAGAAATAAAATCAATTCCGAGGTCACAAATGAATTAGTAATCCATAATGTATTCCAGCTTTAATACTTTAATCATTTTAAAAAAATTTTTTTTTTTTTTTTGAAGATTGGTCATTAAATTCATTGCAATCACAAATACATGGAATTGAGCTACCGGCACAGTCTTCAAAATGTATAGTCATACAGATTTTGAATGACATAAGGTGAGTCAATAGTGTCAGAACTTCAATGAGATGAACTATTCATTTAAGAAATCTGGGAATGTTTTTGGGATCAGTTAATACAAATTACAAAAGCAACAGTTCACTAACCCTCTATGGTCTGAAAAGTATCCTGGGCTCGTCCCAGAGGGGTACGGAGTTTAGAGAGAACAGTGAACTGAGCAGCCTCCCACACTGCCCACTGCCACAGCACTGCTTCAGTCTTCAGCAGGGAACGAGGAACCATGGCAGTGTCTTTCTTCTCCAGCCGCTGACAGCTGTGGTACAGTCTCTCCAACCAGGGCTCCTTACTGCAAATTAAAAAAATTAATATCTGTTAAACAATTCAGAATATGACAACTCCCACCACATGCACAGCTTGCTTTTATTTTAGCTGAGGATCATCTGCATTACAGGGTTTAATAAGTTCGACTAACAAACAAAAATATATTCAAATGATCAAACATGAATAAATTAAATCATGGCCACCAGAGTGACTGTATGCTGACATCCTGGCTGCCTACTCACCCTCCACGGTGGACCGTTCCATACAGAATAAACCCAATGAGGTCAGAGAAGTCCTGTGGGTGGAACGTGTTGCTAGGCACTTTGCTCATGTGTCGGCGGATGGCCAGAGAAATCTCCTTAATCTCAGAGTGACTCCGGGCACTGCTGGGAGACAAGCCGACAATTACCATCATATCAACTACAGCTGGAGATAAAACAAGGTAGGTTTTATTTCTCCTCCCCCGGATTGCTATTGTATGGATTGGAGGCAGATGAAAAGGAGTCTGGCGAACCTCAACGCAATGTGCATGGGTACAGATCTCAGCAATTTCCCAAAGGCCTGCCGAACTCGGACTGCTGAGTGGACAAGCTGAACTTGGCACACATCCACACACCTGCAGAGAAAGAGGAGACAGAACCAGTGCTGATCAGACAGTGCTGTTTTTTTTTTACCCCCACCTCCAAAGAGCAGGAGGAAAAGTTGCAGCACTAATGAATGTTCCTGCAGGAAGACAGTGTCTAACAAGCAGAGAATGTGTGATTACCTCTGGAGAAGCTCTGTGGTCAAGGAGGACGACAGAACCTGTAGACTGTTACATGCCTGCAGACATATGGCGGGGTCTTCATTCAAGGCTGCACAGAGGAATACCAACATGTAAATGTACATTCACTTGGTAACTAGATTATTATTTTTTTTAAGCCATTATTTGTTTACCTCCTACTGATATGGAGAATTATTTTGTGTTCATAACATTGTTTTGCCTGAACTCAAAATGCAGAATTAATAATAGGGATTTTACTCACAATTTGCCAGCAACCCTTTGCAGAATTTGAGGAAGGATGGGAGTGAGAACAGAGGGGAGTAAGTTTCAGATTTCTTCATCATCAAAGACACCTCCAAAGACCAAGTGAGTAACAGCCGCCTAAAAGACAAATAATCATTATTGTCTTGTGGCAATACAGGGAAATTGCATACAGTGGGGTCTGAGACCATACTGAAAATTAAAAAAATTAAAGTTTAGGAATTTAGAGAGAGAAAAAAAAAAATCATCATTATATTGAGTAAAATAAAGAATCAGTCTAGTTAAATAAGATTTTTAATTAACCTGTTAACTGTCACTGGCCCACAGCCATTACATATTTAAAACAGTAATATCCTATACTAAATCTAAACTAATCTTGACAAACTATATATCATTTGAAAGCTTACAATCTCTAGTTTTCATATTTCACTAATTTGGTGAAAATAATTTACAGAGGAGTAATTTATCAATTTGCAATAATATTTTTATACTCATAAGGCATGCTCAGACCTTTATTTTGAAATAGCGATGAACATGAAAAATCATCCAAGATTGGTTGAAACATGTTTGTTTTCATTCCAAGAGTTCAAAAGATAACAATCCATTTCAATTTTTTGAGAAAACTTTCTGAAAATGTTTTTAATAGAAAAGCAATAAATTTATGATTGTGGCGGCGAGCTATAACCTACATACATGTTTATTAGAGGTTGAATTCATATCAAATTCTGCCAAACTTCCCATACTACTTCTATATAGAATGTCTACTTCATAAATTGTATGAAAATTATGAAAATACGTGGTTCAGATCACTCAAACCATATATGGAAATGGAGGCACCCTTACATGGTCAGTAATAGAGCTTGGTTGTCATCTAGTGAAAAAGTTTGGTACTGCGCCCAAACAAAATCTTACTGAAAGCTCTTTTTTTTTTTTTTTTTCGAGATATCAACCTAAAATTTGGACCACAACTTGTTCAGATTTTCTTGCAGATTTAGATTCATACATTACAAAACTGGTTTTGTAAAATATATATTTTATATAAAATATATTTTTACATTTTACATCTTCATAAACTTCTATAACTTTTTTTTCCTATTTTTACTTACATAATTTATTTCACTTCTACAATAGAATGCCAAATTTCAACTTTAAGACAAGACTAGTCTTGTGTCTATGTTCCAAAGAATTCTGGAATTACAACCATTTAAGTTTGGATAGTGCATTTTAGGTCTATTTAAAAAAAAAGAAAAAAAAAGACCTGTGACAGTTTACAGGTTAAGGAAGATACATCCTAAATACAAAGAAATTTTAAACTCATGTAAAGGTTTTCACTGAAATTGACTTAAAACAATTAAGGGAAAAAAAAATTACTTAATTTGAATACTGAAAACACTTCTGGTTTAACATTTTTGGACCCCACTGTATAGTCACTAATTTTCTAAAACACTAAACTGTTGCCATATGCAGACAAGTAAGGACTTAAAGAAAAGGTATAATTACACATCACTGTACAAGTGATTATAGCAGCTAAAAGAGCAAGTGGTTCAGATATATTATCACAACAGGGCTCATTATAGACAGGCAGCGTGAGCTGTGTACCTCGCCTCAGGGTTGAGATGATCCTTGCTGAGCAGCATACCCAGCAAATTAAGGAGCGTGCTGAAATGCCTTTTGGTTGCCGTGGTAACTGTGCTGATGACAGCACCGTCGAAAAGGGATGGAGACGAGGAGCTCAGGCTGCTTGAGATAAAGTGATCATGCCTTGAGAGAAAGAGAAAAGCAGCAGTCTATCATTAATCACACCCGGAGTGAGTGAGGCTCAATTCAAGCTTATGTCTGAGTCGAATGACAGTGTTCTTTGACAGTTTTATGTACACTGGGAGAAAAACAAAACAAAAAAACCACTTACAACCTATGATTCAACCATATAGCACTGCATAATTCATGAAACCACACTGCCACTTGCTAAACACTGAATTCGCCGGCTCAGCATTATACATGTCTTCACTGATCAATTTAATGCATCATTGCTGAATAAAATTATTAATTAAAATCTTAAAAAAAAACACAAAAAAAACTGGCTGACCTACTGACCCCAACATTTTGAACAAGTGTATAATTAAATAACATTATATAATAACAATAATCTGTGTGTATATATTATTTATATATATATATTCATTCATGAATTTTCCAGTCCATTACTGTGGGAACCCTGTACATTTTTCAGGAAGCATCATCTAGATGTAAATGTTGCATTGTTACCTGGTGCAGTGAGAGTAGAGAGTGTAGAGCACTGCATACTGGACAGCAGGGTGATGAACTGCCAAATCAGAGTGAACTACAACCAGATTCTGACTGAGCAGGGCAAACACAGTAGGAGACAAAGCCCACATCTGTAACACATAAATTCTAAGTGTTATTACTCTTGCTTTTACACATTTCCTTGTATGGCTGGGAAAAAGAAAAAAAATGCTTTCCCAGAAATGATAATAACTGCGTCAAAGTTACAGACTATGATAGCATCTCAAAACAATTATTTAAAAAAAAACAAATGAAGAAAAACTGAGTTTGAATTCATGCTAACCCCAATGAGAGAGTTCTTGGTGTTGCCAATGGTGGTGAGAGCACTGAGGTTGAAGATGAGGATAAACTCAGCCCTCTCTGGGCTGAACTGCAGCTGGCTGAAAGCAGGATGTTGTATGTGAGGACAGGCGGCAGACAAACCCAGAGGGCTCAGCAAGCTGTTCAGTGCACAGCCCATCTCGCCCAAGACCAGTTTATAAGCTGCCTCCAGGATAGGGATGTTCTTCAAGCTCAGCACAGCATGATACACTCCATGTGCCGCTGCCATCACCTGTGACACAAACCCATTTAATGTGTGTTAACAATGCAGTTTGACACGTTATGTTTGATGAATTTATACAGCCGTGTTTACTGATCGTACCTCTCTCTCTCTGTGGAAGCGCAGCTCCAAGAGTTGGGAATTTGGGGCCAACAACTTTTCCACAAAAGCAGCTGGGAGTTTGGTGTTTATCTGGTCAACAATCTATAACCACCCAAACAAACAAAAAATTGATTAAACGTGTGAAAAATAATTTTAAAATCACTGAAAAACAACTGCAGAAAGGCCAAAGTGTGGCCAGTGAACAATATTTACAAAAGCCCATAAATTCTAGTCTGGTCTGTCAATTATTGGATTAACTGAGTCAAGACCTACCAGCGTAAGCAGCATGAGGACGGACATGCTGTATTCTGGTCCACAGCACTGGCAGCTGTCCAGCTGGTCTAGGCCATAAGATATTACAGCATCAATCAGCAAGCTGCCCAAGTCCACGCTCACCAGCAGAACACACACACACTCATTTCCTGCTGTCAGCACTGCCTCCGAAAAGAACACCTGCTTGGCTGTGGTGACACAAGCCAAAACACGGTTCAAAACCTGTAAGCGAGAAAAAACAAATAATTGATGTCTGATAAAGGATTGTGTGCGTGTAGTCAACATGTTAAAAATTGCTGTCAACAGTTTATCTTAGATGATATATTATATTGCAGTTAGACAGATAATTAAAACAGAGATCACGCGTGTTGGATACTAACATCAGTGACGTATGCTTCTGTGATCGGAGGCCCTCTGATGGGGTTGAATCGTTCTCCGATGCTGTGCACAACAGTGCTAAAAACTCTCAACAGGGCTGCCAGTTTTGGCAGGGATACTGTGGGAGGGGGAATGTCCTCGTCTCCTGATTCTCCAGATACAACATGACTCAAATCCTATGAATGAGAGAGAGTATTAGAATCTCAAGACTTCTCATAATTAAGGGACAATGGGAAATTAATTGAAAACTGTTTACTTTACCTCAGCATATGCCTCCATATCTTCCAAAAACTGACCCAACAGTGTGGTTGAGAAGGCCAAATCCGCCACCCAAAACTGCTCCAGACTCTGTAACCAGCCTAAAAAGATAGAATGAGAGAGGTTAGACAGGTTATTTCCCAAAAAGGGGAAATTAAACTAAATATAAATGAAATCTTACCAGACACTTGTTGAGTAAGAGACTGCTTCTGCGTGTGATCTATATGCCAACCAACTAAGATATCCACTGTGTCCTGGAAAACAAAAACAGCCGTTCATTAACAAATTTGTTCCTTTCAGATTTTAGGACTAAAGTTAAGACTGCTTGTCCTTCTTACTCTGAAGTTGGTGCTGAATATGTGTGGATAACAACGGGCCACGAGCAAAATACACTTTACACTTTGGCACAACAGTTCCGGCGTGTCCAAGTTCTCCAATATAGACTGAAGGTTGCTCATCACCAGCTGAATGAGAAAACAGTAAAACTTTTCAGCCACAGAAATAGATTAAATGTGTATTAGAAGAGAAAACGGAGCTCAATAAATACCTGCATTACAGCTGAAAAAGCCTTCTTCTCCCCTGCTGTTTCAAGTGCTTTGTGCACTGCTACCAGGTACAGCAGCTTCACCTCATCCTTTGTGGACACACTAAACTTGAGGAACATCCACTTGAAGATCCTCTCGGCTTCATAACTGAGGGAGGCACAAAGCAATCCCAGACAGCATGCAGCCTCCTGCCTGAGCTCCTGCAGGAGCTTACTACTGTAAATCCAAACAGAAATGCATAGAATCTTGTGATAAGGTACTGTAGGGGTTTATTTTTCAAAAATGAGTAGCTGACTGTACATTATATTGCAATAACCCAAGTTTAAGTCATTTTATGAAGTGAGAAACCATTGTTAGAGATTGGCTGCTAGGGACAATAGCCAAATAAACATTTCATCGGTCAGTTTACAAAAATATCACACAGCAGAATGAAGTGACTGAGAAATGGGAATCGAGTATGTTATGTAGTAATGGCCAGTTAAATGCTTTATGACTAGGTTTCAGCATGGTGCTCATAACATGAACAATGAAGTGCTAAATATATCCCTCAAGAGTGAATTCTGATAACCCCCCATTGTGTTAAAAATAGGTTGTGCAGTCGCACCTCTCATTCAAAATGTCATTCAGGGTGCTCAAAATGGAATCCAACTGTTTCACTAGGACCTGTAATGCATGAATACAAACAATACAGATTAAAAACACTAATTCCAGGGACACATTTAAATCCATTTGTGCATGTCAGATCATACCACTTTATTTTCAGAGTGCACAATGAACTCCCTCATTTGTTTCACAGTGGCCAGTCTGCGTTCTCGGTCATCTTCCCGTGATGCTCTCCGCAGAAGATTGGCCAGACGAGACTCCTCAGAGTGAGCCAACGGTCGGTCTGGAACATAACAGAGAATGGGATGTTGGTAAATAAGCGAATTAATGAGCCTTAGTTAATCTGCAAGCAATGTATGAGTACTGAGAGGTGAACAAACCCTGTGATTTCCTCATGTCCTTTGTAGCTAAAGCACGGTTTCCATGCTGAAAAGTGGTTATATCAGAAGTCACATCATTGATTCTCAACTCTTGCCCCACCGACTTCCAACCATAAGTATTTTCAGAGAGGCCTCCATCAGCATCATATTCACCTAGTAAGCAAGAATACTGTCAGTTCCCTTCTCTAAAAGCATAACATTTGTTTGTGAAAACACAAGATGGGCCAAAACATTGTGCCAACAGCAAAGTAGGTGCTATGATTCATAATCAGGGCAATAAGAATATAGGCTGCAGACTGCAACCTTTTTTCTTGCCTTTTTCGTTGCCCTGCTAATAAGAGCTTCCATTTCTGTTGCATATGAAAAACATCAAATGGCAAACGAAGTAAAAGCAGAATGAAACCGCCCTTCTCATTTGAGCTGTGCAATGGGCGGACTGTTTATCAGTTTGGACCAATATTAGAAAGCACAGCATGAGCTCAGAAGGTTTACTCGTAAGCCGATCTCGATCACGCGACACCTTACTAAACAGCACTGGGAGGTCTAGTGAGAAAGCGTTTGAATTTGCTGTGAGATCTAGTGAGTAGCATTCAAATTCGGTGCAAAATTCTCTGTTATAAATCATGATAGATCTCAGATCAAACAGCGCTGACGTGGAAACCAGGAAAAACATTGTGCCATGAACAAACAAATTTCAGAAGGCTTTTCAATCCACAAATCACCAACATTCAACATGGATTTAAAGTAGTAATGCTAATCATAACCATGATATTGTGGTAGAAACAAATGTTTTTACATTAATTTAATTAAGGGTTCATCGTACAACCTTTTGAGAGTGAAGTTAAAGTACTTAAAGCAATTAAAGCAAGGACTTTTAAGTGCTTCACACTTTTTCCAGCACCTCAAAGCTCTACATATTATACAATTTAAATGTTATTTTTAGAGTGATGACCTATATATAAACGTGTGTGTGTATATTATATATCTCCCTATAAAAGCTCAAGCTTAGTGCTTCACTGTCAAATATGCATGTGTATTACAGTATAATCTAGGGGTGGGCAATGAGACAATTTCTCAATATAAGTAATATTATTTCACAATAATAATACAATTATTTTAGATTTTTTTGGTTATTAAAAACAACTACAAAAACAATTGGACAAATATAGTGATATTATACATATTTTAAATCTCTATCAATAGACAATTTATATAATCAACAATATCATCATACTTCCCAGCTCTAGATAAAAAAAAGATGCTAACAATCTAGATTTTAAGTAAAAAAGGGACTTATTTGCACAAGGAAACTCTGGGACCTTACAAAAAGAAAGTAAACACTTGCTAAGGTTACTTTCTCTTTTTATTTCTATAAACAGAAACCTTAACCAGGGAGACACACAAAAGACAGATCAAACAATCATCAAACCCTCAGATAACAGACCAGCAGAACAGCACATGGTATAAAACCACAATAATGCAGGTGAAAAACAATGGGGCATGTAATCCAGCTGATTAAAGTCAGGCTAAACAAAGGGTCAGATAAAGCACGCACCTCCTTCTTCGAGTATGTCTGTGTCAGTGAAGGCATCATTGTGCAGTGGTGGGGTGCCAGGCCGGTCAGAGGGCAGAATGTCGAAAAGAACTTCTGAACCGCGGTCTCTAGAGACACTGCACTTCACGCCGTCCTGGCTGGCTGACAGACTGTTGCCTCTGAAAAGCATTCAGTATACCATCAATGACTTCACAGACTAAAGTTTTCCGTGTTTCTAACATGTTTTTGCAGCGTTGAGCTTTGTAACCAATCACAGACATATCTGTTGAGTGCGTGAATGCAACGACCAATCAGAGGCGTTTAAGTTAGTCAGAATCCTGGTTCTAACAAGTTCTAGACGCTCACAAATCCTTTCATTATAATGCTATATAAAGTATAAACACAATGTCAATAAGAGCTTTGTTGCATTGCATTCACAGCATAGACCGTTTCACTGATTGTAAGGAAAGTCTTTGCAGGAGTGCAGCTTTGTGTATCTCGTGCTGAACTGAAATAACTGTCAGCTGTGATTATAATGGCAGCGATCTTTTTATTTTTTTAAATATTTTTCATGCTACTAACTACACATAGCAGTGTTAATTTTGGCAGCCATTTTTGATTTAGTCTTAGTCTTTATCTTCAGACGAAAACGCTCCTTAGTCTTAGTCATTTTAGTCTTTCATATTTTAGTCTAGTTTTAGTCGACGAAAAGTCATCACATTTTTGTCAAGTCTTAGTCAATACTTTTAGTCAAACTACAGTTACCAACATTAATTTTGATAGCTATTTTATATGTAGTCTTTAGACAAAATAGTCATAATTTTTCTCTTTAGACCAATTCATTTAAGCTTATGAAAAATTTGAATCAAGGTAATAGACTGTATTGACATTGCACTCTTAGCAGTACCACTTGTGCAGTTCTACATATCTTCTTTCAGTGGTTCTCAAACTTTGTAGCATGTCGTACCCCCTGAGGGATTTAACATCCTTCTGTGTACCCTCTCTTTTCCACTTACTACTTTTCCAGTGCATTTTTTACCTTTATAAATACCTTTGTAAAATAAATAATGCCTTAAATAATTTTTTTTAAAAATGCAATAAATACAACGATGATAAAAACGAAGTGATTCTTTTAAATATTAGATTAAAACTGCCAGTAGGTGCCGGTAAGTCACTGTTGGTATGAGTAAATCAGAGTCATTCATTCTTTCAATATCAAAGCGGCTGTATTTATGAATGAATCATTGAATCATTGATGATTTGTTCAAAGCTGCAGATTCGTTTACGAAACAGCTTGTGTGCTGCAGTTCTGTTGTGACCTTCGTTGTAAAATAGAGCAAAAATACTGACAATGCCATTTAAAGTTTACATCACTTAATATGACCCTTTTGTTCGTTGAACTGTTGTATAAAATCAATATTCGGGATATTATATATTATATTCGGGCAATATTCTTGCTGGCATAATATGATCATTATTAAAAACAGTAACTCGCAGATGGGTAGCCCATGTTTTTGTATCGAAGAGAGTTTTAATCTTAAATCTCTATGCAGTCTGTGTCTATATTTGTTCTTCATGCTAGTAGTGCTAAATCCCCACTTTTACAAATGTAACGTTATATTGTCGAGAACAGCACTAATTGTGTGGCTTGTGTGGGTGCAGTCAGTTTTGACCGCAAAAGATGAGGTCATTTGATTGAATGTCGTGTATATACAACATTTTACCTGCTAGAAATACATGTTCAGTTTTCATGTTATTTTAAGGTGGAGTAGAATAAAATGAACGGCACTTTTCACGTCAGTTTGAGAACCACTGCTGGATATCAGCTTGCACTGTGGTCACAGATTTAGTCAGTAAACAAGCAGCGCAATATAGACACTTTATTTAGAGTAGAAAATCTCAAATGAAGATCGCTGAACTCCAGCTTACTTGTCTGTGTTTTCAGATCATCCGTGCTTCTTCCTCAGCGTAGAGAGCTGCCAGATTGCACAGACTGAGTAAAACATGTTCTTTTAACAGAAAAGCTCTGATAGGGGGTTTAAATTCTGGAAATCTGGCAACCGTATGCGTGACCACTCAAAAGCGATTTCAAGAGAGTGATTTTGGAGTTAAGTGTTTAGTCTCTTAGCCACATTTCAGTCTCGTCTTTTTTCGTCAACGATATTGCACGTGTAGTTTTAGTCACGTTATCGTTAAATGAAATTGGTGTCGTCTCTCAGTCTCGTCATGGAAAAAAAGGTCGTCAACAAACATTTTTCGTTAACGAAATTAACACTGACACATAGCAAAGTTTGACAACTGTATTTAAATGTGCGACAATCTGAATTACAGTGATAATTATAGTAATTGAACAGAACAAAATCTGATATGGTATGTCAAATGATTTGTGCATTAAGTTTTGGAGTGTACATGCAAAATAATAAACCTGCCACTTTTTCTATGTAATGTGTTACTTTGTTGTTCATTTTACTACTAACTTTTCAAATCAGTCACTCAATGACTTTTTACACATAAATTTACAGATTTTTAAATATAAAATAGTTCTAAGCACTGATGTGCCCTGATAGTGATTATTTTTTATTTCATGATTAAATAGGACAAGTTAATATTACAAACTGTTTCTTTGCATTTATTTTGGATTTATTATCAGTACTGGGCTCGCAGTTCACATGGGTAGGGTAGGGTGGATGACATGGATTGTCCGCCACCACTGAAGACCATTTTTGACCCAGGAAAAAACCCTTCACACCAAACTTTTTGTACAACTTTCTTCTGTGGAACACAAAATGATAAATTGCATCAGTCCACTTCACAAAATGAATGGATCATTCAGGTTTAGTGAATTGGATCAGTTGATTCACTGAAGAGCTCAATGAACTCAAAGAATGAGGATTCGATCACATTCACATTCTCTGAACCTTCCTTTTTGGGTGAACTATTACTTTAATAATCAATCCGAATTTACCAACATTTTGAACTCTAACATTTTATATATATATTTAATGTTGATTATTTACAGTATCTGCCAAAACTTCCTAATATGGCAGAAAGTAGCCTATTACCAACAATACTCACAATTTGAACCATTCATTCGATAAAGATACAAAGTCAATGAGAACAATTAATACGTTTTCATAAAATTCATAAAATTACATCTGCATCCGGGACTTATGTACAAGACGTCATTTGACAGTCCAACTGAGATTTAGTTTTTCCACATGGTTTCAAATAATGAAACTCAACTGAACCAAATTGTGAATGAACACTCAAAATAAATACGTTAAGTCGTCGTTCCAATGTTCATATACTGACTGGACAATGACCATTTGATGTTAAGGCAAGCTGAAGACTGAATTCAAACAACCATTTTTTAAGCTCAAAGTCCAATACACTCGCTGCTAATTCATAAACTTTCCAGACAAACAGAGGCACAAAGAACTGACTGACATTCAGTCCAGGCTTCACTCGGTTTGTCCGAAATTTAACTATGAAAATGTCTAAATAAAAACTGTTTAACGCAGGCCTAAAATTGTAAGGTTATACAATTAGAAATCAGATGCACAGTAAGGGTACAACAAATAATGCTTAGTAAACTAACATGAAGAATTGAAAAAAAAAAAGGCGTTAAAATCAGTAAGAGACTAATTGATGAAAATATGAACCCGTATGTATGCAATATACCTACTACAACAAGAATCGACTTGGTAAATGCTGAAATACTATAAAGTTACATAGCGTGTGGCTAAACGTGTCAGACCAGACGCGTGTTTCCTCACACAAACCACAAATGAAAGCCACGACACACTAGACACACAAGCATGTTCGTCAAAAATAGAAATACCTGTCGTTATAGTCACATTTATGTTCAGTCTACAAACTAATGCTAGTAATACACTAACATGATAAACATCGCCAGCGTTCACCGATTGTTTGTGAGTTAGCTTATGCTAACATCTGCTAACCAATCTGAAGAATTGAGCAGGAGCGTTTGACATTTGTCGGTTTCGCTGTGCGGTGTTGTTATTCCCACAGACTAAAGTCCAGTGACATTATCGTGAGGTGTGAAATGAGATGAATGCTTAAAAAAAGCCTCCTCACGTGGAGAGAGAGGCTGCTGTGTTTGATAAAGTGGCGAACGAAAGCAAGGCCTTGCTGAAGCTTCGGCTTGTAGTGCGAGCGCTCGGCCGTGTGGTGCGCTACTGACCTGGGCTGCCAGTCATTCCAGTTTCGCTGCAGTTTGTGGGCGCTGCTCAGCCGAGACCCGAGGGCTTTGCGGCTCATTACCTTCCCGAAGACAGCATGACCCGTCTAACACGGGAAGAGTCTGCAAACAAACCCTAATTTCACCGTTCACTTTATGTCCATGCACAGGTTTGAAAAGCACTGAGCGTGTTTGAAACTGAGAGCCAGCGGCCTGACCCTCCCATCTATTTCTCTACTCTTTCCTTTACCGCGGTTCACACGGCAGCAGCTCCATCTATCGGCGGATAGAAATAACTGCAGCGCTATTGTTATTAGTACAGATACCTAGGCAAATGCATTACGCACAATGGCAGAAACACGGACGTACTTAAAATAACTGCAATGTTGTTTGTTTACTTGAAACTTTAAATAAACGAGTGGCAGGTGTAGGCTAAGCAGGAAAAAGTAATTAACTGAATGTGATATTTCACCTTTTCACTCGAAGCCGAAAATAGAAACATCTGTTGGTGTAGCCCGATTCAATGTGTGGTTGCCTAGTGACAACAGGATGTCTATGAAATGGAGAAAAAAGGAAGAGATCGTCAACTAGACAAGGCAAACCAAAATTTTAATACCGAAATGCATCTTGTATAAGTTTCCCACTGATCATAAAGGTTCAGGTTCATTCCATTGTCCTCCTCAATCCTCACACACCTTCAGGTGATTAGCGATTCTCTGTTACATGCACGTAATGAATCTTAAGAATTACTTTTTACCAGGATAGTCTCCCTCTCAAATCAAAATTTTCTTCAGCTTATGGTTTTGTTTTTGGTGCATTGTTCTTGGTAGTTATGCTCACAACACTTTCTCCAATTCTACATAGTAAAAAGATGAATACATTTTTTTTTTTTTTTTTTTTGTAGTGTGCAACATGAAGTGCCTTCTGTACACATCTGTACTGTAGATTTTGTGAACTATTATTGTTTACAGCTTATATGGCAACAGATGGGACCATCTGACTTTAATCCTATACAAAAAGCATTTAATTTTAAATCAGATCATTATTAGGCCTACATAATATTAACATATTAATAAAAAGAAAATGTGTTTGGTGCATAGTTTATAGTTCATTATTCAAGGTCAAACTGTTATTTGCACATCCATTCACCACACTTAGGGTTGCATAATTATACCACAAGATGGTAGCAAGGAGCTAAAGCAGAACTCATCCGCCCAATTTTTTTTCTCCTACTTTTCTCTCACATCTTGCAGACATCCAATAACACTCAAGCCATTACACTTGTTCCAACAATTTAGAAAGAGATGGTCCACTGAAAGCTGTCCATTCTCTCATACAGAGCAATTGCTGCTGTGATATGTTTGGTGGCACCATTGCCCAGCTCAATGCATGGATTAAAGTTGCTAAGCAACAATGTGCACAATAAACACTGTAGTAGAACACGGGGATAACAACTGGTAATTTACGGAGATTATCTGGCTCACAGTGTGTTATTGCACCCTTTGAGATTAATTGAGACTATTTAACTACCGCAAACCATTATTGGCCATGTTTTTGTGTTTTTTCTCGAAGCACTACAGAAAGCATCTGAGGTCAGCAGAAAGCTCTCATAATTAACAATATGTGCAGCTGTTTGGTTGTCCTGCAACAGGAAGTGCTGAATGTCACAGCTGTTGCTTATCTAATGTGCACTTCCTTCTGCACTACACCTGAAGGATTACAAGTAATATAGGGAAATGTTGCAAAAGGTAATTCCTGAAATGAATCATTCCCCTATTGAAAAAAAAGCATATGCTGGTTAGGTATGTTTTGAAGCATGGAAGCTGGTCCACCAGTTTAGGACCAGCACTTGACCATCTTAAACCAGCTAAGGACCAGCATAAACCAGCTTCCATGCTTCAAAACATACCTAACCAGCATATGCTTTTTTTTAACAGGGGAATGATTCATTTCAGGAAATTACCTTTTGCAACATTTCCTTACATTGCTTGTAATCCTTCAGGTGTAGTGCAGAAGGAAGTGCACATTAGATAGGCAACAGCTGTGACATTATGCACAAAACATACCTAACCAGCATATGCTGGTTTTATCAACAGGGTTTTTTTCAGTGTAAAATGTATAACTTACAAGTTACAAGAACGTATTTTGTGAATTCTACTACTAAAACAGGGGTTGATATGTTTTTATCACATGTCTGCACATCAGCTGGCTTTGAACTGACTCAAAATCAATACCAGACTCAAAAAGGATATTTTTAGCTTGCTCACATGTCTTAGTTCATCTTCCTCAAACAGATCATGGGTACGCCCAATGATGGATATGTCTGAAATACTTTCTCATTGTTGGCTTGGTTAAAAGCTTGGTGATCCAGGGAATGAATTGAGTGTGGCTCCGAGTCCATAATTATGACTTTGAATAGCGCTGATCAATAATGTATATCCAGTTTATACAGTAAAATACAGTATGTTACAGAAGTGAGTACACCCCTCACATTTTGTAAATATTTTATTATATCTTTTCATGTGGCAACACTGAAGAAATGACACTTTGCTACAATGTAAAGTAGTGAGTGTACAGCTTGAATAACAGTGTAAATTTGCTGTCCCCTCAAAATAACTCAACACACAGCCATTAATGTCTAAACCGCTGGCCACAAAAGTGAGTACACCCCTAAGTGAAAATGTCCAAATTGGGCCCAAAGTGTCAATATTTTGTGTGGCCACCATTATTTTCCAGCACTGCCTTAACCCTCTTGGGCGTGGAGTTCACCAGAGCTTCACAGGTTTCCACTGGAGTCCTCTTCCACTCCTCCATGACGACATCACGGAGCTGGTGGATGTTAGAGACCTTGCGCTCCTCCACTTTCCGTTTGAGGATGCCCCACAGATGCACAATAGGGTTTAGGTACCCTCAGCTTCTTTAGCAAGGCAGTGGTCGTCTTGGAGGTGTGTTTGGGTCGTTATCATGTATGAATACTGCCCTGCGGCCCAGTCTCCAAAAGGAGGGGATTATGCTCTGCTTCAGTATGTCACAGTACATGTTGGCATTCATGGTTCCCTCAATGAACTGTAGCTCCCCAGTGCCAGCAGCACTCATGCAGCCCCAGACCATGACACTCCCACCACCATGCTCGACTGTAGGCAAGACACACTTGTCTTTGTACTCCTCACCTGGCTGCTGCCACACACACTTGACACCATCTGAACCAAATAAGTTTATCCTGGTCTCATCAGACCACAGGACATGGTTCCAGTAATCCATGTCCTTAATCTGCTTGTCTTCATCAAACTGTTTGCAGGCTTTCTTGTGCATCATCTTTAGAAGAGGCTTCCTTCTGGGACGACAGCCGTGCAGACCAATTTGATGCAGTGTGCGGCGTATGGTCTGAGCACCGACAGGGTGACACCCCACCCCTTCAACCTCTGCAGCAATGCTGGCAGCACTCATACGTCTATTTCCCAAACACAACCTCTGGATATGACACTGAGCACATGCACTCAACTTCTTTGGTCGACCATGGCGAGGCCTGTTCTGAGTGGAACCTGTCCTGTTAAACCGCTGTATGGTCTTGGTCACCGTGCTGCAGCTCAGTTTCAGGGTCTTGGCAATCTTCTTATAGCCTACGGCATCTTTATGTAGAGCAACAATTCTTTTTTTCAGATCCTCAGAGAGTTCTTTGCAATGAGGTGCCATGTTGAACTTCCAGTGACCAGTATGAGAGAGTGAGAGCGATAACACCAGATTTAACACACCTGCTCCCCATTCACACCTGAGACCTTGTAACACTAACGAATCACATGACACCGGGGAGAGAAAATGGCTAACTGGGCCCAATTTGGACATTTTCACTTAGGGGTGTACTCACTTTTGTGGCCAGCGGTTTAGACATTAATGGCTGTGTGTTGAGTTATTTGAGGGGACAGCAAATTTACACTGTTATACAAGTTGTACGCTCACTACTTTACATTGTAGCAAATTAAATTTTTTTAATGAAAAATATAATAAAATATTTTAAAAAATGTGAGGGTGTACTCACTTCTGTGAGATACTGTAGGTGGTCGTACATGTTAAATGATGCTGAAAGCTATACAGAAGGACTCATTTAAAGACCATATTTATCAGCAATCCCATCTGAAAGTCTTAAATGGAGGTCTTCTTCAGTATAAGAATGAGTCATATCTCCACTCTCCTGCCCTTAGCTGTTATAGGCGGCAGCCCTCACAAAGATAAAAGGAATTCTGGGCCTTTTATAGCATGGGCTCCGTAGGTTGTGAGATAAAGCAGACGTGCTATCAACTGCAAGACGGTGTCAGGGGAGACTAATGGAACTAAACAAGTAGTGTGAAGTGGGTGTTCAATAACTCTGCAGACAAGCTGGACATCATACTTTCAACAAATTATTACAGTGTGAAATGTTTCCATGGATTTGAAGGTAAACCATACAACCATTGGTTATTTTTTTGCTTTATTCTAGGGCCAAACATTTTCTGAAGCATAATTAATCTTTACCCACTCCAGGTTGCTGCGTGGACACTCTTATATCATCTTTTCCCATTGATGCCGTGAATGGGGTTTGGCAATTGAATTTCACAAGTTAAAGAATCAAGAAGGAATTGCAGGTCCTGCAAATTAGATGCAGGCCATCTGGTTATGTAAAATGATGTTAAACTTAAAAACTGAATAAGTTCATACACTGTAAAAAGTAATACACTCTATCTACTCAATAAAAGTGTGTCAACAGATTATAAGCAATATTATTCATTAAATTCAACATATAAGAATTGAGTTAGAATTAATCAAATTAATTTTCTCTAAAAGCCAACCATTTAAAATGTGTATAATTAGCAAACACCATTACCAAAACCACAAACTGACATAAAAAGCAAAGAGTCAAAGTGCCCAACTAAAAGTAACACTGATCACCATAATAAAATTATGATTTTCAATAAAATCAACATCAACATCTAAACCTCTGTTAATTCATGTCTTTCCTTCAGTAATTCTGCTTATCATCAGGTGTCTTCAATGTTGGCAATAAAAAATAACGAGTTCTTAATTCGTCTTTGACGTCTGTCTGTTATTCAGATATTTTTGTTTAAATTTTACTTAAATTTTACTCGTTTTAAATGGTTGACATTTAAGGAATTAATTTGATTAATTCTAACTCAATTCTATTTGTTGAATTTAATTAATAATATTGCTTGTAATCTGTTGCTAAAATGTATATTTATAGATATAGCAAATTACTTTTTACAGTGAATTCATAATCCTCTAACAGACTTAATATTGACAGATATTTCACCAATAAAAATAATATTGATTGATATTGATTAATAATATTGATTAATCTGAAATTTGAAATGAAATTAAAATAAATCTAAACCAAATCTGAATCCAGACTATTTTAAACAATAAAATAGTGTGAATTAATTTATTTACATACAAAATACAAATAAAAATATGACCTATATGGCAATAATTCAGAGTGCCATCTGAAATCACTCTAATATGTTAATTTGCTGCTCAAGAAACATTAGTTTTTTTTTTGTTTTTTTTTTAGCTTATTATGTCCCCCCAAATGTATGTAGTAAATTGTCTTAAATGACCCAAAATAACAGTTTTAGGTTCTTGGGTTCTCTCTTTCTCCCTTTACACGGTCTGATGTCAGTGTTCTGGACTTGACCAAGTAGGAAGAGTCCAACAAAAAGGCAGAGGCTGAGAGAGGCTAACACACCCTCTAATCGCCCCAACACTCCACACAGTCCTGCTGCACACATGCTCACAAACACATACACACACACTTCTATCTCATCTCTCTTGCACTAAACATGCTCTGTTGGGAATTGAGTTTAGCCCTACTGTTCACCGGCATCTCAGCGTGGGCTCTGCCTTCAACTAACATCAAGATCACACAAGGTGAGTGCCACCAGAACCAAAGACAAGGATACAATGCAGAAAGAGATAATATTCTTTAATTAGCTTCTTTAAATAGGAATAGATAGTCTCAAGCTAAAGCAGAGCTGCTTTGCCAAGTTATAGATGCTTCTTTTTGTAATGTATAGTTTTAACCTCTATTTTGCAGTCAGTTGTCCCATTGAATGAGAATTGGACAGTACATACAGTAAATGCTATGCTTGAAATGTTTTATTGATTTACAAGAGCGCCTTTAAAGGTTAAATATGACTCATATTTAGTGGCAAGAAAAGTTTTCTTGTAAAATATATCAAGTTGAAAAAATATTGCTACAATTCTAAGTAATGCAGGGAACACTTTACAATAAGTTTCCAGTTGTTAACATTAGTTAACATGAAATAACCATGAAAAATACTTAAGTTATTATTAGTATTTATTAATCTTAGTTAATGTTCATTTCAACATTACTAGATGATTAAAATTAAACTTTATAAAGTGCTTTCCTTATCCACAAATCCCATAACATTGAAATTAACTGATCAATTATTTATTTAGAAAGCTTTTTTTCTGACATTAAGCTGCCTTAAATTATTGTAATGTATTTAAACAGTGTAATATTTATCATTTTCCGTGGAAAGTGTACCATATTTGTTTTTGTTGCTTAACAGACTTTCTTTAACTCGTGCACAGCTCAAAGTAAATTGAATCCAGGCTGCTGTAAAAAGGAAACAATGACAATATAGTTTGTAATCATCTAGATACTTTCCAGATGATGTTTCAAATAACGTAACATTGTATTTTTGTAGTGTTTTCAAGTTTGTTTTAATGCTGTTCACATTATTTAAACAACTTATTTTGATTCAACACCATTGTATTAGGTTTCTGGTTCAAATTTAATTGCTTCATGTTAAATTGACTTGAAACGATTACTTTTTGACTTAACTTGATGTTTTCATATTAAAATAACATGTTTCAATCAAGTAAACTCATCCAGGACTCAATCAAACAGGACTTTCACTTCCCATCATGCTTTGCAAAGGGGCTAATCTGGGAGAGTAAATGTTGAAATGAAGTGTTATTTTAAGCAGTTTTTAGCAAGATGGGAAAATGGAGAGAGTTTTTAATATTTACTTTCTATTATATTGGTATTTAAAAGTTCCTGTTATGTTAATAGTTTTGGGGTTACCATTGTGGTGAAGTGTTGAGCTTGTGCTTGGGTTGAGGACCTGCTAACAAAGATCCAAATTACTTTAATAACAAAGTATTTACTATGGTAGTGCTCTGGATTGTGTTTCCCCAAAAGCATTGTTAGCCTAAATTGATCATTGCGCCATTGGTGGCAATGGAGCTACGGTCAATTTAGACTTATGATGCTTTTGGGAAATACTGTCCTGGATGAAATCAGTATCACTTCTACTGCCAGCACAGAATATCACATCACAAAAGTTATGTAAATCACAAGACTAAACAAGAAGTATTAATAGTAGGATTATTTGTATAATTCAATTAATATGAAAACTAAAACCATTCATTTAAGTTAAATGAACACAATTGATTCTAGTTTGTTGGTTTTACTTGTTTCAATAATGTGGAACCACTGTCCATGATTGAATTGAGTTGGTCGGACATAACTATTTTACATAGATTCTTCCTTAGTCAGTTGTGTTGTCACAACACAAGGATATTGCATAGATTAAAAATAAACCTTTAATGTTGATAAAAACTAAGTTGGTTGTGTGGAACCACTGTCCATGATTGACTTGAGTTAGTTTAAAGTAACATTTTGTGTTGTACTACTGATTTAAATCCAAATAAACATTGCCAAAGGACTTAATGTCATTACCATTTCCTCTAGCACTGCCCCTGCAACTGTCAGACTCAAACCAGCCTGTGACATGTCCGCTCTTCTGGACTGAATTTGAGGGTTACTGTTACCGCTTCTTCCCCTTGAACCGCACCTGGGCCGAGGCAGATCTGTACTGCGCTGAATTCTCAAACGGACACAAATCAGCCAAACTCACCTCCATCCACAGGTATGATTCCTCACCGACCGCGCTGAGATCCCATGATTTGTCTTATAGTACAGGATTTTGCTGGACATTTTATAAAACATGCACTTTCTAAAAACTTTTTTCATTATAGCTGGGAAGAAAATGTGTTTGTCTATGATCTTGTGAACAGCCGTGTACCAGGAATTCCAACAGATATTTGGATCGGCCTTCATGATAGAAGACAGGTAAACATGATATCATTCTCTATTAAGCGCAACACAAAACATTCCCACACAGTGCATTTTATGAATGATTCATTGATATATTAATTAGGTTGCAATATTAAGCAGATTCTTAGTTACACCTAAAATACATGAACAGCATCACTTACATGTGTTGGAAAAGGCAAGCCCAGTCTGTCACCAATAATCTCATGAATGGAAAATATAGTTTCTTTGAGTGACGTTTAATCATTTCCAGACACTGGTGAACCAACATTTTGGTCTAACACCAAGTTGACGTTGATAGTTTATGAATGACGTAACAAATCCTCTGATTGGTAAAGCAATAGTTCAGATGATCCAAAGCTCCTGATCTGTGAACTCATGCCTGGCAGGATGACTTTAATTATCACTTCAGGGTCAAAGGGCAAGGAACTAGCAAACGTGATAGCGTTGTTAATCATAGTTTGTTGGTAGGAGGGCACTATGGAGTGGACAGATGGGTCACCCTATGAATACAGTTACTGGGATGGAAATCAGCCAGATGATGGCATCCATCGCATCCCTGAGGAGGAGGACTGTGTGGAGATCTGGTACAGACAAAACAGTGGTGAGTGTTGCAATGAACTGAATCACTAAGTATTATGGCTATTTAAACAAATGTGAATAATTTAGTTAATTTAGTACAAATAATATAACATGATAAAACAACAACAAAAATGTATAGCACTGCTACCATTCAAAAGTTTGGGGTCAGTAAGTTTTTTTTTTTTTTTTTTATGTCTCTTATGCTCATCAAGGCCATTATTTGACAATAAATACATTAAAAATAGTAATATAGTGAAATATTATTACAACTTAAAATAACTGTTTTCTATTTTAATGTATTTCAAAATGTAATTTTGGCATAGCTAAATTTCAATCATCATTACTCCAGTCTTCAGTGTCACATGATCCTTCAGAAATCATTGTAATATGCTGATTTGCTGCTCAATAAACATTTATTATTATTATTATCAATGTTTTGTGTGTGGAAACCTTGATAAATTATTTTAGGATTCTTTGATGAATAAAAAAATCTTACTGACCATAAACATTTGAACAGTAGTGTATCTACAGAAATACTGTATTAGTATAGTATTAAGGCCCGTTCACACCCAGAACGATAACTATAACGATAACTATATTTGCGTCCACACCAACGAACGATAATGGTCTGTTTATTCTAAGCTAATGCGCTGTGGTTTTAAAGTGTGTTTTTGCTGTTCTTGTTGCATTTACATGTCCTCAGCATGCTATGTTTCGAGTGAATAGCTAATGTATTCGATCTAATCTAAGAGTGAATTTACCTGACAAAGTCAATATAGTGGAATAAAAACAACGGCTAGTCTTTTTTTACTGCAACCTCAAAGGAAGCAAGACAAGAATCATAATATGTTATAATTAATTCTATTTTTAATTGATTGACAGCCCCACTAATTATGTAACATTACTAAGAAAAGGCGTTACAAATTGGAGAAACTGTTTGCATTTTTCATTTTTTGCAGCACTGAGGTCTTGGAATGACAACAACTGTGATAAGGCCTTTCCATTCGTCTGTAAGATTCCTACACTGGAAAACTAACCTCAGATCTAAGATTGTTTTTCCAGTTTTTTATCATCAACATTGACACACCAACATCCCTCGATCCGAAGATGTCCACTCGTCTACATCCCTGCAGTGATGATGGCCTCTCTCTAACCTGTTATAGGCATTTCTCTCCCCTTTCACTCCAATTCCCTGTCCCTAATCACTGTTGCTGTTTTCTTGTTCCTCTGGGGCCATGACTCACAACACACACATTCCTCTGTTTAACACTTAAAATGGGATATTAAAAGGTTGGAAATTAACCTTTTTTCCTCACTAGTGGTGCTGTTGATTATATGTTGATATTGTTGGGAATTACAGTTACAGTTGTAGCTAGAGACCTGCACTGGTCTCCACAAAGATAGGGAGTTGCAGTATTGGTGTTATAGACTAAACACTTAGTTCACAAGGAAAAATGAGGTCCCCACCCTTAATCATCTGGCTTTTCATATTCTGTGGACATTTTTTCTTCTTCCCCAAATAGGGTATATTTGCAGAACCCCCAAACTTCTCTCCAAACGTTTATTTTTGTAAAAAGATTTTTGGATGTGGATGTGTCCATATAATGACTCCTGAGTCTGGATCTGGCATCCGGAACACTGTCCATGTCTGTCTGTGCACATTTTATATATCAGTGACCTAGAAGGTGAGATTCTGAAAGAGAAGGGATTTAAGTCTTTGTTGACTGCAAAGCTTCAAAAGACAGAAAGAGCTTAACCTCAGCCAGGCTTTTAACCTTTCCTGCTTTTCTCTCCAGCTTATGGGCCATGCCAATTAGTGACCAAAAAATCTCTGTTCTTACCCACACACAGCTGTTGGTAAAACAACCTTGCGCACCTAAATTTTCGCCACTGACAGGGTTGAGCAAAATTCAGAATTTTAAAGATTCAAATTTTTCAATTCATGAAATTCTTTGAATTTTCAATTTTGAAATCATGAGCTGATTTGGATTTTAAATTTGATGGTTTTACAATTCAAAAAAAAATTTAACCCAGTCACCTGATAGAGGAGTTTGGTGATGAAATAAATAATTACAATTTTCACAAATTTTCCATAGTATTTATTTATTTTTTTATGTTAACTTTTGCAAGATGGACATCATTGACCATCGCATTCACGTCTTTTGCAGTGTCTCGCACTGTTGTACGTTAAATGCAACTTCACTGCTATGCGTCTTGTGTTTTTAAACGCAAAAACATATTTGTACGGAGTCCCTAAAGGGACATGGTGAAGGGGAAAAAAAATGAGATGGTAAAAAAAATTGTTTGTCAATGCTTTTGCGTTCTCTCGCAATGTTTTGTGTTACCCCTAGAAACTTTGTATTTGCTTGCAAAACTTTTGCGTTCGTTTTGTAAGCGAACACAAAGTTTCTCGGGAGAACGCAAAACATTTTTCCAAGAAATGCAAAAGCACTGACATCATTTTTCTTCACATCTCATTTTTTGTGAAGTACAGCAGAGAGATAATTTAAAGCTGGGGGCATTTAATTGCTATTCTGAATTGACATTTTGTAATAAATGCCCATGACACAAGGCAGAAATGTCCTATTTTGAAATATGTCAAGAGCAATATTCGAGTTTGTTGATATGATCTCATCTGTAAACATGGTAGTTTTGATCATTTTGTGCCTGACACAGACCCAGGACTAATGTTCACAGTGGGGTTAAGCTGTTCCCTTGTTGCTGAAGACAAGTAATTAGTGACCCTCTTCTAGCCCTCCAAAGTAATTATCTCCCTCTTAAAGCCTGCAGAGGGAACATTTTTACACAAACAAGCCTGAATCATTTTTGTGATTTAATTAGTGTATTGTCAGGATCATCACTGCAATTGCAAAATATTATGGTTTAAACAAATATTTCAAATGAATAACAGCGGGATAGTTCTCCCATCTTTTTTTTTTTTTTTTTTTTTTGATGTTTCTGATGTCCAATTTGCACCAAAGTGCAGGTATATGAAATAGGTCCACAAGTATAAGATAATTTAATAATAAAAAACCTTTCTATAAAAAATAAATAAATAAATAAATTACAAAACATACTGAAACAAAGGGAGAAGCTCAGTAACAAACATCACTTTAATGCATTGTGGAACAACCAAGAGACAATTTCCTTCCTTAACACATCCCTCTGAAGGATTTACACATTACAATCTCTGTGAAAGAGACCTTTAAAGGGATTCTGCTGATTTCTTCTCACACTTAATACACCATTACATGGACAGCATCAGCGTAACAAGCTCTCAGGGGGTTTAGATCAGACAAGGAGACAGTGGACTAAACATTATTATTATTAGTATTATTTTGGACACAGTTAAAAACAGTTACCTTTGAAACCAAAATTTCAACAACCTTTTCATTTATCATGATTTACCTATATTCTATTTCTATCCATTTCTTTTTTCACCTATTGCAACATGCATTTGTTCAGTTCTCTTTAAGTTATAAATCTAAACAGATATGTTTTAGAGATAAATATATATCTATTATTATATGCATTTTTAAAAATCTAAATAAATATAAACGTCTTCACTGGCACAGCTTCATTATTATTATTATTATTATTATTATTAACACTCTAATCATTTGTACTGTCATCTACACTAACATTGACATTGGTGGAAACATACAATTGACTCTTAACCTGAAACTCTCACACAGGTCACACACAAGAAAGATTACGAAGAAAGATACAGTAATGTTTCTGATTGCACTTCGATTCTATGCTAACTACATTGTTTTCCCAATCATATCTTGTTTATGCTTATATACTTTATAGACCGACTGAGAAAAAGAAAAAATACAGCTCTAACATGTTGATAATATACAGTATATGAACTGAACTTGGCAAAAGCATTGGACTAGGTGTGAAGGTAATAGAGCAAAGAGAAATGCATACATCTGCACCTTCTTGGCATGGCATTATTGCCTAAGCTGTGAAAGCATGTTCACTGTTGTGCAGAAACTAATGCATTTATACAGCGATACAGACCTCTACGAAAGCCTTGAGAGGCCATAAATTATTACTTCTGTCTTTTGTTGGGAGTCTTTTGGCTTCATTTCTTAACTTGATTTCGAAACAACAAAAGAGTGTTTTCTCATGTTGTTGTTCAAAAGTCGGTAAGAATTTTTAATATATTTTATAGTATCTTAGTTAACTTATGCTCACTAAGGCTGCATTTATTTGATCAAAAATACAGTAAACAGTAATATTATTACAATTACATATTTTAAAATGTAATTTATTCCTGTGATGTAAAAGCTGAATTTTAAAAAGCATCATTACTCCAGTCTTCAGTGTCACATGATCCTTCAGAAATCATTCTAATATGATCATTTGCTGCTCAAGAAACATTTATTATTATTATCAATGTTGAAACTCACTGCTTGATATTTTTGTGGAAACCAAGAGGCATTATTTTAGGATTCTTTGAAGAATAGAATGTTCAAAAGAACAGCATTTATATGAAATAGAAATCTTTTGTAACATTATAAATGTCTTTTGATGAATTTAATGCATCCTTGCTGAATAAACATATTCATTTCTTAAAAAAAAAAAAAAAAAAATCTTCCTAACCCCAAACTTTTGAAAGGAAGTGTATGGATATAGAATTATGTTTAAGAGAAGACACGAGAAATATGAGAAGTGAGCAACATACAAAAAAATGAAAGTAAATAAACCTTTGGTATATTCAGATCATGAAAAAATTCAGTCAAGATTAAGAAAAACAAGAAAAAAATAAATAAATAAAATAAAATAATGCATGGCCTCTTAAGGTTTCTGTAGACCTCAGCTGTCATAAGTGCAAACATTTACTAAACACACACTCGCAAACACTTAAACACAATCAAAGGTCAAAATGTACACGGAGAGCAGTGATACGGATCACAAAACACAAGCTTTGGTGTAAAATCGGATTTGAAACATTCAAACTGTGAAATTAAAGCTACTTCAGAAACTGCAATCATATTGAAGTCTGAAAAAAAGAAACAATATGATTATTAAGACACTGCAAACCATACCAATGGTTAGGTGTGGTCCAAATAACCGCTCTTCCTCTGGACACCTGAGCAGCCTGAATGCAGCTGAGGATCAGATGATGATGAGATTATTGTGTAAGATAGTATCAATGTGATAAAAAGAAAACATGGACAGCAGGCTTCTGCTCATCATCATGAACGGAAAAACTCTCCGAGGTCTTTTCTACGATCTACGTCTCCCCATTATATTAATAGTAAGGGAGAGTGAATACAAATAACACAGAGATAAAGCCCCCCATTCTATAGAGAATCGATCTAGTGTATGATTTAAACCCTTAAAAATGACACACTGAAACCTCAAGACACTCGAAGATGTTTGTGTTTTAAGTTTTAGGTCAAAGTTCTTTTCCATACAGAAGATCACTGACTCTCCAGTGTTAGTATTATGTGACCTCGAGAGAAGCGGGAGAGACGCGGTCACACTCGGCACGGGAGCGCAGACTGTGCCACTGTTCCACCGGGGTGCGCTGGGAGCTCATGAGCCGGCGCCAGTGCGTGGTTTCCTGCAGGCCAGTGGAGAACTGGCCAATCACGATGCGACCAACAAAATCGTTGCTGCTCTTCACGTTATGCCCGTAAACTAAGAAGGAAAAGGCAGAAAAACAATGTTACATCCAGAGGTAATCAGTCTAACACCTTATTTGCAGTAATGGCTGCTTGGAGTTTCTGTACCGTGAATGAATTATAACGTAGATTTTCCCCCTCCACCCACTGTTTTATACACACAAATCAGGGTTATTAAACTTGTTTTATTTCAGCTACAGTTGCCGAGGCAACATTTCTCATTTTTGTTTAGTTTAGTTAAGTTACGTTTAGTAAAAAAAACAAAAAAAAAACAAAAAAAACCCCAATTACGATACAATTACGGAAACTTTAACTAAAATTTAAATGAACAAAAACTATAATAATATATAATCAGTGATACTAAAATAACACTGACACAAACGTGTCCTCTCATTTATTTGGCTTATTATTCATCTTTTCTGTCAATCTATTTTTCTCCGCCTCAATCCAATTTTGTTAATGGAGTCAGGTCAAAGTATGAGGCACTGTTAATTTCATCACGTTGCTCATAAACAAGATTGAAGACTTTTCTTCCCGTTGATTTTCCCCTCTTTCCTGTAACTGGCAGTGGAGTGCTGGGAAAATAGCAGGAAGCGCAAACAATATTGTCACAAAGCCCAGAGGTGGCAGTCAGTGATGCAGCCGCACTCCAGACAAGGATCTCACAGCATCACGACTCCAGCTGCAGACCAGAAACGCCGTCTCCAAGCAACATCAGCTCTTGAGAAGAGCTTTATCCAACTGAACGCCAAGGACTCCTTCACCTTGGTGTGGCTCAAGTATACAGCAAAAAGCTCTTATTACAGCCTACAGGAGCAAACACAATATGTATCTCGGCTACTCCTTATCCTCAACACTATTTGAATTCAATGTGTGAGTTAAACCACATAAAAAGAATGGGAGACACTCCTTCTTCTTTTTTTAAGAACCTTCAATTAGCTTAGCTGATGTTCTTTTGTGGATCAAAACGTGAAATATGATGAATTTTGAAAAATATCAAAATTAAAATAATAACAATAACAATTATTTTATATATATATATATATATATATATATATATATATATATAGTTCACCCAAAAATGAAAATTCTGTCATCATTTACGCACACTCAAGTTGTTCCAAACCTGTATGAGTTTCTTTCTTCTGTTGAACACAAAAAAAAAAGATATTTTGAAGAATATGGGTAATCAAACAATTGATGGGCCCCACTAACTTCCATAGTATTTTTTTCCCATCAACTGTTTGATTACCCATATTCTTCAAAATATCTTTTTTTTGTGTTCAACAGAAGAAAGAAACTCATACAGGTTTGGAACAACTTGAGTGTGCGTAAATGATGACAGAATTTTCATTTAATTATCCCTTTAAGTAGTCCGCATGACTGTTGTGCAACATTGCACAAGACTCTTAAGATATTAGACTTTGAGAGAATGAATCAATGAATCAGTTGATTCAGTTCATTAAACTATTGTGAATCACTGAATGAATGAATGATTGATGAATCCAGTTCTTGAGTTCTTAACTCCCAGACTCAATTATCTAGTCACGATGGTTAATAGCCCAATAAAGGAGAAGATTATCAGCGAAAATAAATAAATAAATTTCAGTCAGTTTTTCAGAAGATTTGGAATATAGTGCAAAAGTCGAATAAAACACTTTTACGATAATTTTATGATGTCCTTTTGCATCCTTTTTGAAATTTAAAAGTAAAATGTGTTTGGAACAACATAAGGGTGAATAAATGATGACTGAATTTTCATTTGTGATTTTTTTGATAATTTCGAACCAGGAATAATTGAAGAAAACACATCAATATTAATGTTTCTTATAATCCTATTATTTAATAAATGTTTGTTGAACCACATTTACATGTCTTCATGCTCTGCAAAAATTTATGTCAGTTAGGAGACAAACAGGATGGCTGACATCATCAGTTTAAAAGCAAAGGAACGGGCGTGGTGAGTGTTTGGCTCAGATGCATGCACTGGACTCGCTATGTTGAGCTGATGACATCATCAGCATGTGTCACATTCAACAGTCCTGAGGGAGCGCTCCTGCTCTAAATCCACAGTTGGGATGAGGTACAGATCGTTCCTCAGAATGGGAAATACTAAGGCTGAGGAGACGAAAGCATCAAGTGTTATCTTATAATGAATGATTATCACTTACTCCACACAATTGTGCACAATAATGCACAACTGTGTATAAAAAATGATGCATATTTAAAAAAAAGTAAAGAGGGAAATCTTCAGCTCAAAACATCACATTTACTGCAGTAAACCAATATACAACAATTATGCTGAGATGCTGACATGAACACTATCATTTACCCAGTTTGGAGACTGGAATTTAAGTATCATTATTATAATTAAGCATTATCATTGATTGAGCATGTGCATAAACAAAATAAATGGTGTTATATTTCTATTATTATTAATAATAATTATATTTTTATTATTAAAATGCAAACTAAAGTATCTGATCTCATTATTTTAAAACACTGGGTGGTGTATTATATCATAATAATAATAATATTATACAATCATTAATTTAGTGTTTCACATTATTATTAATATTATTAAACAAATAATAAATACTTTTTTATTATCAGAATGGTAACTAAACTAATATCTAATTATTTTAAAACACTGGATGTTTGCATTATATCCTAATAATAATAATAATATACAATCAATAATTTAGTGTTTTATATTATTATTAACAAACAAAAAATACATGTTTTTATTATTAGAATAATAACTAAACTAATATCTGATTAAGTTATTTTAAAGGGGTCCTCGATTATGATTTCACTTTTTTAACTTTAGTTAGTGTGTAATGTTGCTGTCTGAGTATAAACAACATCTGCAAAGTTACAATGCTCAAAGTTCAGTGCAAAGGAAGGACTTTTTAAGGACTACAACAAGCTTCTTCCTGGATTGGTGACTTATATGACATCTTGTGAAAAGGGGCATAATAGGTCCTCTTTAAAAAAACTGGACGTTTGTATTGCATTTTGCTTATGTTACCTCTGTATACTCATGCAAGTACATTTATGTCACTTCGGTGCCTTAAAAAGTCTGTGTAAACACACATTTTGTGATAAAACAATACAATCCAAATATCTCAGACCACTATTGAAAGCACGCCACCTATGATGATGGGCACAATTCTGACCCCTTCCAATGCACATAGCTGCCTAATGGGAGTCATGTTGAACAGAGCCAGAAGATCTGTTTCCACTCACTGCTTATGGATAGCATATGGACATAACACCACCATTAAACTCCCATTACCTGCTCAGCCAGAGGGATCCTTCAGTTAAAGACAAAGAGAATGATAATGGGATACGCAAAGATTTAAAAGTAAACGAACTGACAAAAAGAGTGAGCTAAAGAGAGAGAGACTCATCAAACAGACCAGGAGTGAGAGACAGAGGCCCAGCAGGAGTGGGATTGCAGGCAGTGTTTGATTGCAAGTCTTTGTAGTCAGAAACATCAGAGAGAAGCGGTGGGCAGGCGGCCCTGGCTGGTACCACTGGGAGAGACACATGCTGACCAGCCTAGATGGGGCACAGGCTACACTCACCCTTTAGTCGTGAGATATTCCTGTATTTAAATACCATTGTTGAGGAAGCTGAGGAAGCCAGTGAAAACTACACGTTGGGCTGGGCTCAAATGGCCACTCTCAGCCCTATGCAATCACAGTGCATGGTTGCACCTGGGTGACGAGTGCAAATATTAAATGTCAGTGTGTACCAGTGCATAAAATCTCAGCATGAATAACTGTCCAGGTCAGGTTCTGACTGGCAGCATCGGTAATTGAATAAATCCTATTGGAATTTAAGCGATTTATAATGAGGTGCTCCATGGCAGCCCGTAGTCACAAGCTAGATTACACTAATTGTGAGGAATTGCAACATATCACCTGGTTAAAAATTGGCATGTCTTATGTGTGGCTTTTCACTTTTACTGTATTAGGTATCCAGCTAGATAGCTTCAACTGTTATGCATAAGGCTGTGAATTTAATATATTAATTTAGTGTGATTAAAAAAAATATATCTAAAAATACACTTCCGTTCAAAAGTTTGGGATCAGTACGATTTTTTTAAATGTTTTTTTTTTTTTTTTAAACAAGTCTCTTGTACGGAGCCCCCAAAGGGACCTTTGCAAAAATTGTTTCGCGTGCGCACGCGTTACAATTTTCGGTTTGTGTATACTAAAACCTATTTCATTTGTGCATCCGTGTACATACTGGAGTATGGATGCACATGAACTAATAAAAGCTGTATTTCCTCAAAGTCTGGCTTTCTTAGACCAGTTCGTCTAGGATGAATCCAGCTAATTATTCGTTTTAATTTTTTAAACATGTGCCTTCCTTTATATCTGAAGTCCTTTGCATCTATTGCTCTGCTAGCAATAAGCGCTGTTAGAACTGAGTGAAGAAAATAAGCATTTCTCTGCCACCTGTAAGGATGCGTTAAATCCGACAAAGTGGTTTAATAAAGGGGCGAATACAAAATTTTAGTAGGCCTACGTTTTACAGTTCCAGTATTTTTATATGGGACAATATAAATATGGCCTACGAAATACAAAGTTTTATCATTTTTACTGTACCAATGTTTTTTCATGAACCATTTAACGTGGCATTATGACAATGCACACTGAGCCCATTTCCCAGCGCGACTTCTTGGATGCCACAGAGTTAAATTCGTTAAAATTGACATAAGTCCTTGAAATATGACGCACTGCCCTAACAAAAACCACATTTTGAGCACTTTTTACTGTATCAGCCTTTTTTTTTTACTTGGCAAAAAGAACAATGCACACAGCTATTCATGTCAAGGTTTCCCGGTCGTCACAGAGAATGCTTTAAAGTGGATATAAGGCCGTGATATAAACTGCCCTACGAAAGCCACATTTCAGCAAACAGATCGTTATTAATTCATACACATCCATACTCTCATTTTCTTTATAATTTTGAGAAAATAGATCTTTATTAATTCATGCACATCCATACTCGCATTTTCTGCATAATTTTGAACAAACAGATCTTTATTAATTCATCCATAGGCTACTCGCATTTTCTTCATAATTTTAAGCAAATAGATCATTATTAATTCATCCATAGGCTACTCGCATTTTCTTCATAATTTTAAGCAAATAGATCTTTATTAATGCATGCACATCCATACTCTCAGTTTCCTCATAATTTTTAAGCAAATAGATCTTTATTAATGCATGCACATCCATACACTAATTTTCTTCATAATTTTGAGCAAATGGATCTTTATTAGTTCATGTGCATGCATACTCTTGCTTTCTTTATAGGCAGTGACGCACAAATGAAATAGGTTTTAGTATACACAAACCAGAAATTGTAATGCGTGCGCACAAAAGTTTCTTGTGCGCGCGCGATACATTTCTCGTGCGCACACAAAACTCTGTAAATTTTTTATTTTTGCAAAGGTCCCTTTAGGGGCTCTGTACTCTTATGCTTAAAAAGGCTGCATTTATTTGAGTAAAATCAGTAAGATTGTGAAATATTATTACAATTTAAAATAACTGTTTTGTATTTTAGTATTTTTTTCAGCATCATTACTCCAGTCTTCAATGTCACATGATCCTTCAGAAATCATTCTAATATGATGATT
Source organism: Elopichthys bambusa (assembly GCA_037101425.1). Classification (NCBI taxonomy): domain Eukaryota; kingdom Metazoa; phylum Chordata; class Actinopteri; order Cypriniformes; family Xenocyprididae; genus Elopichthys; species Elopichthys bambusa. Next base: position 20,772,158 of record CM074435.1, read on the forward strand.
TGATGACCAAGAAACATTTCCTAATATTATCAATGTTGAAAACAGTTGTTCTGCTTATTATTTTTGTGGAAACCATGATACATTTTTTCTTTTTCTTTGATGAATATAAAGTTCAAAAGAATAACAAAAATCTTTTGTAACATTATATGAATTATATTGTAACATCTTTACAGTCACTTTTTAATGAACCGAACATGTCATTTCTGAATAAAAGTATACATTTCTTTTAAAGAATTCTCACTGTTCCCAAACTTTTGAACTGTAGTGTATATATTATATTTTAAAAAAATAATGCATATAATGTCAATTAATTTTATTTAATCAATTTTCCTAGCACATGAACCTAATATACATGAAAAGGTAAATTGTATTTGTATTGAAAAATTGTACTTCCTCAAAAGGTCATCATAAAGACTGCACACATATTTCATTGTGTAGAGTTCTGTATGTATGTTTTTGTGTGTGTATTTTCATGTGTACACGTTCATATTCAAAACAATACCTGTGAACACAAGACTGACTTCACACAGGTCCTCTTGAGGTACACGGAAGCTAAAGGACTCATTGTAGCAGGGGTCAATGGTGCCCCTCATACAGGACGTTTTCTTAGTCTTCATCAACTTAAGACCTGTCACAAGCTGCACCTTCACAAAAGGATCTGACAACAGAGAAGTAATAGCTTTGTTAAAGTTTAGCATAAATTGCCATCTGAAACAAATTTCTCATCTGTAATGTAACATTTCTGAGTGAAACAGGATACAGTGATAAAATATTCTGGGCAAGACTTGATATTATTCATCAGGAACTCATTAGATTATGAAAGTGTGCATTAGGCCTACATACCAAAATGGCCAGACCACTTTTTTTTAGTTAACTGATGCCTTAACTTAATTAGAAAAATCTAGTAATTTGTTACTCAGAAAACCCAAGTTAACAATGATTGATTGGTTTGAGTACCATTTTGTCAAGCAAAAAAGTTTTTGAGGTGGGGCAATTCTTATTATAACTTTTACTCATTTCTTCCACTTCTGCAGTTATCGTTCTCCTTAGTTTCATTCACTCATTTTCCAAATTCATCTTGAATGATGAATTGTCAAAACAACTGAAAATTTTAAGAGAACATCACATAAGTTGACTCGATAATTTGATGTTGATGGGTTTGTTTGAAGTCATTCAAACAAGATTTTGCATATGAAAAAAAAAAAAAAAAAAAACCTTTAATTGTGAATTCTGGCATCTGCTGGTTAGAAGAAAACCTCTAGGAATTACAGTTTTAGAAATAAAGTGTTTTGACCATATATACAGGTGCTGGTCATATAATTAGAATATCATCAAAAAGTTTATTTATTTCACTAATTCCATTCAAAAAGTGAAACTTGTATATTATATTCATCCATTACACACAGACTGATATATTTCAAATGTTTATTTCTTTTAATTTTGATGATTATAACTGACAACTAAGGAAAATCCCAAATTCAGTATCTTAGAAAATTTGAATATTGTGAAAAGGTTCAATATTGAAGACACCTGGTGCCACACTCTTATCAGCTAATTAACTCAAAACACCTGCAAAGGCCTTTAAATGGTCTCTTAGTCTAGTTCTGTAGGCTACACAATCATGGGGAAGACTGCTGACTTGACAGTTGTCCAAAAGACGACCATTGACACCTTGCACAAGAAGGGCAAGACACAAAAGGTCATTGAAAAAGAGGCTGGCTGTTCACAGAGCTCTGTGTCCAAGCACATTAATAGAGAGGTGAAGGGAAGAAAAAGATGTGGGAGAAAAAAGTGTACAAGCAATAGGGATAACCGCACCCTGGAGAGGATTGTGAAACAAAACCCATTCAAAAATGTGGGGGAGATTCACAAAGAGTGGACTGCAGCTGGAGTCAGTGCTTCAAGAACCACTATGCACAGACGTATGCAAGACATGGGTTTCAGCTGTCGCATTCCTTGTGTCAAGCCACTCTTGAACAACAGACAGCGTCTTGCCTGGGCTAAAGACAAAAAGGACTGGACTGCTGCTGAGTGGTCCAAAGTTCTGTTCTCTGATGAAAGTAAATTTTGCATTTCCTTTGGAAATCAGGGTCCCAGAGTCTGGAGGAAGAGAGGAGAGGCACACAATCCACGTTGCTTGAGGTCCAGTGTAAAGTTTCCACAGTCAGTGATGGTTTGGGGTGCCATGTCATCTGCTGGTGTTGGTCCACTGTGTTTTCTGAGGTCCAAGGTCAACGCAGCCGTATACCAGGAAGTTTTTAGAGCACTTCATGCTTCCTGCTGCTGACCAACTTTATGGAGATGCAGACTTCATTTTCCAACAGGACTTGGCACCTGCACACAGTGCCAAAGCTACCAGTACCTGGTTTAAGGACCATGGTATCCATGTAGAAAATCTATGGGGTATTGTGAAGAGGAAGATGCGATATGCCAGACCCAACAATGCAGAAGAGCTGAAGGCCACTATCAGAGCAACCTGGGCTCTTATAACACCTGAGCAGTGCCACAGACTGATCGACTCCATGCCACGCCACATTGCTGCAGTAATTCAGGCAAAAGGAGCCCCAACTAAGTATTGAGTGCTGTACATGCTCATACTTTTCATGTTCATACTTTTCAGTTGGCCAAGATTTCTAAAAATCCTTTCTTTGTATTGGTCTTAAGTAATATTCTAATTTTCTGAGATACTGAATTTGGGATTTTCCTTAGTTGTCAGTTATAATCATCAAAATTAAAAGAAATAAACATTTGAAATATATCAGTCTGTGTGTAATGAATGAATATAATATAAAAGTTTCACTTTTTAAACGGAATTAGTGAAATAAATCAACTTTTTGATGATATTCTAATTATATGACCAGCACCTGTATATAGCCAGCAGAGTGCCACACATTCATCTTTCTGGACGTGGCCAACTGTTCTTATCTTTTTTTTTTTCCTAACTTTTTTTGATAAATTAGATTTTAGCAATAGCAAATTTGCCAAAACAAAGGCTAAACAGCCATTTAACTATTTGTTAACTCTGTGGCTAAAGTGATGTCAGCATAAAAGACAAGTCATTTCAAAGGCGAAGTAGCTATTTCATTATAAAGACAAACAATTACCTCACATTAAGAAAATAAATTCTTTGTTGCTTAGTTTTCTGCAGTCATTAAAATGCTGCTATAGGTTCTTTGAGATTTTAAAGAGCAGAATGAGGAAAACAGATATAGATTTACCTGAACCTTGGCACATGTCTGTCTGAAGCAGCTGCTTTGCTCGGATGATGTCCACATTTAACCTGCCAGCACTGGGCAGGTAGTTTAAGGACAGAAGAAGCTCACCAAGCTCAACCTCATTCTGAGAAACATTACATTAGAAAATCAATGTCATGATAATATTGTCAGTAAATTAACACTTTTATACTACTTTTTAAGTGTCAAATACTGAAATTAAAGCTTTAATGTCAGAATAATTTTACAATAAAAGCATCTGCAACATGAAAAATTGCTGGTTTGTTCAGATAGTTTCTTGACAAATGCTTCAGGTTAAAAACCAATTGGAAATCTGATTTGTTAGGAGTCGCAAGTCCGGCCAATTAGCACAAAAAACTAAAGGCACGGAAAGTTTTGCACTCTCACACTGAAAGGCGAGCACTAGCTAACTGGATGTTGCTGAAGTTGCAATAAATCACAATCCACTACACTGAAGTTGCAAAACACCTCAATATAATCAGGGCCTGAATTCTGGCGTGGGATCGCGGGTATTGCACATAATTCTACACATTCCCGCAGGTTTTGCGATTATTAAGAGGGAAATTCCTTTAAACATTTATGCACTATAGCATGTAGAGTGAACCCAAACAGATTATCAGAGCAGCTCAGTTATTTAAAAACTTTCTGTGAGACGTAGTTTCAAAAGCAGTTTGAGTTATTCAGCGGTACCGAGTCTCCCTCTCTCTCAAAATGCGCAAATGGCTTCACATCCATAGTATCCACACTGAGTTTGCTCTGCAAGCGAGTTGTACGGTGCAATATTAGCACACGTTTCGGACAGCCATTTTAAAGCATAAAGTACTCGCGAGCTCTCAAGAGACGGTCCTCAGTCAGCGCGCTCCGATGCACATGCGTAGCCGCCTCTCAAACTGCTCACAACAAATGTCAGATTGAGTTATTTTTCGCGACTTATTACACATAAATGTTCAGTTACACACACAGTTATGTTAAAATGCCCGTCCTGGCGAGTATACACGTAAGTCTTCAATGAATATGAACAGCATGTGTAACAGTATATTCCTTTATGTCTTAAAGAGACAGCAGCCTTTAAACCTGCTACTGTCAACTACTGCCTGTGACAACCAAACAAAAGAAAATCTTTAATAAGGATTAATCTATACAGTTATACATTAATTTATACAGTTAAGGCTATGTAGAGTTATTTTATATTGGATTATTATTATTATTAATATTAATGTTATTATTAACAGTTCTCAGAATTAAAGATATGTTTAAAAGCATTTAAAAGTTTTTGTCAGAGCCCTTGTTGTTCTTAATTTTGACATTAATTTTCATTTTTACACCAGACATATATCGGTTCAAAATACTGGTTATCGGTCTACTTGATCTGTAATAATCGATATCGTCATCGGCCCTGAAAAACACACACACGTGTATTATATATATATATATATATATATATATATATATATATATATATATATATATATATATACACATACACACACACACACACACACACATATAAAATAGAAAAGATTTTAAATTGTAATAATATTTCACAATATTAATGCTTTATCTGTATTTCTGATCAAATAAATGCAGCCTTGGTGCGCTTAAAGGATATCTTTCAAAAGCATTATAAACTCTTACTGACCACAAACATTTGAACAGTTGTGTATCTTTTTTTAAGTCACATATTAACCTCTCAAAATACAAGGTTAATGTGCATTTAACACATCATAAACACATATCTTCTAGGACAAAAAATTTTTAGGAGTACTGTGTGCATTCTTTTGAGGCAGGTCATTGAGGCATAGCTGCAATGATTTCACATTTTACTAAATAACTTAATTTAGTTCTATGTGACCTAACTTCATTATGTTCGTCATTGTGCCTAAATAACACCTAAAATAATTTTTTTTAAAAAGAGAGAAAGGAAAAAAAAAAAAGCTATAATGTGACTCAGGTAAATGGTATTACCTGAGAACTGGGCACCAGGGCCTTCCACCAATGTCCTCCCTTCACTAGATCAACCTCACTAAGAGGAAGAGAGACTTTCCCGATGACACAGTGCCGTGAAAACTTGTCAAAGTCGACTACAGAGAGCAGAAGGGTGCGCCTCTGGGCCTCCAGGAAGGGGAGCTCAAAAGTGAAGCGCTCTTCAAACACGGGGTTCTGGGTCTTGCGTTTAACTCCAGTCTGCCTGGAGTTCTTGTGGTCGGGCAGAAGGCTCATCTTCACGTAGGGGTTTGAGTGGGCCATGTCTTGGCGAGCACCGTCGCACGTTACCGGAGGGGGCAGATCCCGAGCCTCGATGACTCGCACACTAAGGTGGCCATTGATAAGATCATACTGTGTGCTGAAATGTAGCATGCCTAGTTTGTACCGCACAAGGATTTCTTCATCTGTCAGAGAGTCAACATCATCACTGCATGAGTCCAGAGAGTACAGATGAGGCTCCAATTTGCGGAAGTAGTCATCTGGTGGTGTCGGGGGCTTACGCAGGGGCTGCACCACTTCTTGCCTGGGTCCCATTGCCCAAAACTCAATCGGCTTTACATCCACCATAGGGGAGCTTGGCCGTCGGGCGTTCAGACCTGTGACATGGGAGAGCAATTAAATAAAATTCAAGTCATCATACTCATGCTAGTCTAGTTACATTGAGAGTAAAGTCTGGGCTCACTGGAAAGCTGGCCTGCCAGGCTGAAGGTGGATCGGGAAGTTTCTGCGGTGGGTGGCCTGCAGCTTGTAGTGGTGTCAGATTGAGCAGGTGAAGCATGTTCCTGAGCCATGATGTGAGAATTTGTACCTTTTTGCTCATTGCTTTCATTGACACTGGAAGAGATTACTTTGTTAAGCCTTAATAACACTACTGACACATTCCCTGTTGAAAAAAAACAACGCATATTAACATTTACAGTACTGTTCAAAAGTTTGGGGTCAGTTTGAATGTTTTTAAAAAAGTTTCTTATGCTCACCAAGGCTGCATTTATTTAACCAAAATAAGTAAAAACAATACAAAAAATATTATTACAGTTTAAAATAACTAGCTGCAGCAGAAAGACTAGGGTTATTTAAGCTGTACGATGTTTATGAAACATTATGTGTTGGGTAATATTTATTACTGTTATAACTAGTGCCAACTGCTGCAAAGAAACCACATTTAGAAGAGGGAAAAATTTTTGTTAGTTATACTATTTGGATGTCAGTTCATACACAGCTTAAAATATGACAAAAAGCAGGGTTTGTTGACCAACATGCCCTGACAATGAAAAAAAGCAGACAAATCAATCATAATGTGCTAAAGAAAACAAAAAACAAAACATACATTCGGCATGAACTAGCCAGTAAAAAGACAGTGAAAAATATCTTACAATTCAGCTCTTCAATGTGCATATCTGACACTGTGACTGAATCCACTTCTTCAGTCATATTATTGCCCAGTATTGTGTAATATCTGTTACAACATTATCTTCTAATCCAGTTGTTTTCCAACTACAGAGGTAAATATTCTGTGCGGGATATCTTTGTGCAGGCCTGAGTCATCCCTTGGGGATAATCAAGGACCCTTTGTGTCCATGACTACAGCTCAGAGTTAGATAGTTGTCATAGCAACGGATGATTCTAAAACAAATGGCCTTAGGAGCAATGCGAGGCAATGAGAGAGGCTGGACTTATAGGGTGAGCTATATGTCATGACTGTACAGTCACAGTCTGGAAGTTCAGGCTCTATTCAATTAAAGATGCATCCCTTATATCGCCAATGTGTTACGAATTGAACACCATTCTATGATCACATTTTTTTGGAGCTCAACTCATCCAGCCATTTTGTCCCTGTTTTTGGTTTTACATAAACATCCAATTCCCACAAAGTATGAGCTCAGTCAGACCAGCATAAACCAGTAGTCTCTGGTGACCACATCAGCTCCATCCCTTAAACAAGTTTCACAACAGGAAACTGCTGATTGGTGATAATGTGTATTGCAAAATGGAAAAATAGACATGTATGACCACCTTTGTTTAGTCCTGGTAAAAGTCATTGAATGATATAATTAAAAAGGATACTTGTAAAAAGCTTGACAGCTTGTGGTGAATGTGTGCATTCAAAGAACAAATTATCCCAGCGAATACATGAATCACTTCTCCATTTAAATCATATTACACTTGTTGTTCCTGCATGGGAACACAAATAGCTCCACACCCCAGTCATTATGAGCTTGAGTAACAGGGCATAGACAAACAGGATCCTAGAATGTCTCAGGGAAGCCATCTGTTGCATCAATATCACTTCCATTAGCCCAGAAAACCAATGACTACAAACTAGAGCTACATGATTTACTGCTCTGTTAACAGTAGTTACAATTAAGATGGTAATTTGCAATGTAAGTAGAGAAGTAAATAAATTGTAACTTTATAAGAAGCTTACACTCAGCAGAAGTATATCACACCTATGATGCCATCACCTTGTACTGAGCAGTGTGAATTTCAGAATTACATACCATTTCTGCAGCATGTATACGGTCAAAGTATGCATTAAATGTACATGCCATAAAGTGTTGCATACAGTATAATATATATCTAACAATGCAACATGCTCAACCTTCCATTTTTAGTATGACAAATAAACTGGAAGCTATATCAACAATGCATTATAAACAGTCAAACCAAAAATTATTCAGACATTTTGGATATATTTTTACTGGTGGTTACTATAGTTCATTTATGTAAGTGAGGATAGTAAAATAAAGTAAACTGTGACATATTATACCCAAAAATTCTTCATACAGTGAACTACCAGTAAAATTGATAAACTATATATATATATATATATATATAGCAACATATAGTATGTATACTATGCATATCAGTATACAGTAGGCTATGAAAACACTGATGGAGAAATTATATGTAACAATGCAAAGTAATTCTTCTTTCTTTGGAGACAATGCTAAAGGTAAGATATTTTTACATGTGAATTTAAAATTCATGAAATAACCGTGGTAAATTGTAGTGTATAATACTGTTGGCATACAGTACTGCATTCCAGCATACTACTACATTCATAGTCATACTGAGCATAGCCTGTTTATTGAATTTTTTTATCAAACTGCCAAATTCCCAAATTTGGTTTAACATGCAAACTGTATTTATTATCAAATTCATAACTGCTAGCACCATTTGCTGAATTAAATATGAAATATATTGAGGTCATGTGACAATGTAGCATACTACTGTTTATAGACTACCATTCAAGTTTCCGGTCATGCTTTGTTTGAAAGAAATTAATACTTGTATTCAGGATGCATTAAATTGATCATAAGTGACAGTAAAGACATGTATAATGTTCTATAATGTTAATGTTCCATCTATAAAAAGATTTCAAATAAATGCTTTGTAACTTTCATCAAAGAATCCTGAAAAAAAGCTGTATAAGTTTTTTTTTTACAAAAATGTTAAGCATTGATAACATAATAAATGTTTCTTAAGCAGCAAATGATCATATTAGAATGATTTCTGAAGGATCATGTGACACTGAAAACTGGAGTAATGATGCTGAAAATTAGATTTTAAAATATATTAAAATAAATAAATTGTAATAATATTTCATAATATTACTGATTTTACTGATTTTTTGATCAAATAAACACAGCCTTGGTGAGCATAAGAAATGTCTTACAAAAAAAAAAAAAAAAAATTGTACCACCCACAAACTTTTGATAGTGTATACTGTGTATCGTTAGAATAGTAAAATCATATAGCTCAGATATTAGGTAGATATACAGTCCATACTGTGCAGCGATTTGTTGAGTAACTATGTGTATTCAGTCTCAATCTCACTCTGACTGTTATGATGAGAGAGCAGACAGATGAGATGAATGATGAGTTGTTCTGGGTTATTTGCAATGTGTATGGGTGTGTACTCACAGCCATGATGGAGTCTGAGCTGGAAAAGGCCCCAGAATCTCCACCTCCTCTTCAGTGGACTGACAGCAGCTGCACTCCCAGCACCACTGCCAACAGGAGCGGCACGACCAGCGACACAACAGGAAGTCAGACAGTCTGGACAGAAGACCCTGAGACCAAGACCGCAAAGGGACACAAAGAGACTCTCCAGTAAACAGTAACTAACTGACCTGCACAGGCAGCAGAATATACAGTTGCAAGAAAAAGTATGTGAACCACTTGCAGAATCTGTGAATGTGAATAATTTTAACAAAAAGGAGATAATACAAAATGCATGTTATTTTTTATTTAGTACTCTCCTGAGCAAGATATTTTACATAAAAGATGTTTACATATAATCCACAAGACAAAAAAATAGCTGAATTTCCTAAAATAACCCCAATCATAAGTAACCACTGATTCTTAATACTGTGTGTGGTTACCTGAATGATCTATGACTGTTTGTTTGTTTTGTGATGGTTGTTCATGAGTCTCTTGTTTGTTCTGAGCAGTTAAACTGAGCTCTGTTCCTCAGAAAAATTCTCCAGGTCCTGCAGATTCTTCAGTTTTCCACTATCTTTTGCATATTTGAACCCTTTCCAGCAGTGACTGAATGATTTTTCCACACTGAGGATGACTGAGGGACTCAAACACACTTATTAAAAAAGGTTTAAACATTCACTGATGCTCCAGAAGGTAAAACACGATGCATTGAGAGTTGGGGGGTGAAAACTTTTGAACAGGATGAAGATGTCCAAATTTTACTTATTTTGTTTAAATATACATTTTTTTTTCATTTAGTACTGCCCTTCAGAAGCAACAGAAGATACCTTCATGTTTCCCGGAAGACAAATTATATACAATTTACCTTGATCTTCAAATTCCAAATCTTTTCACCCCCTGTCTATTAATGCATCATGTTTCCTTCTGGAGCATCAGTGAATGTCTGAACCTTTTTTAATAGTTGTGATTGAGTCCCTCAATTGTCCTCAGTGTGAAAAGACATGGATTATATGTAAACATCTTTTATGTAAAATATCTTACTCAGGAGAATACTAAATAAAAAATAACATGCATTTTGTATTATCTCCTTTATTTTGTTAAAATTATTCACATTTTCACAGATTCTGCAAGTGGTTCACATACTTTTTCTTGCAACTGTACATACATGGCAAATTATGATGATAAAAATGGTAATGACTGATCAGTGCGCCAAGGATTTTTTTTGTTTGTTATTTTCTAGTCGACTGCAGCTTTATAAGTATAAATGTAACAAGAGCCTCAGAGAAATAAATTCTTACATCTCTAGTGGGACTTTGTAGTAAACCGTAGAAGTTAGAGCCAGTCCACCAAAAATCGAGTGATTTAATTAAAGATATCTAAGGATGCATTAAATCGATCAAAAGTGACATGCAATAAGCACAGTTTTGTTTCCCATTGTGACATATGCTTCTAAATGGGGCAGGACAAACATTACTCAGTCACATCTCAGTGTGACCGTTGTTAGGTTGACCAGAAATGAGGCCAGATGTTTGGACAGAAGTCCTTCATGAAAGAGATGTTAGTCTTTTCACCACACAACTTGCTTCTCTTTGATTTAGACTAACTGACACCAAAAAGATAAACACAACACAACAAGATCTAAAAAGCCAAGTCACTCTTACCTCCGCTGAGGCTGAATATGTGCCTATGGTTGGTTAAATAATGAATGACTTGAGACAGGATGTTGACGGTAAAAAAAAAAATCTAGATCAAAAGATACAACTCTAATTGCGTAAACACAATCTTTTTCTTTTTTTATGGATGCAGGCAAGTTCGTTGCAAAGGGTTTAATGGTCTGAAAGGTCTGAGGGTGTCAAGCTTCTCACTAAATTTCTAACTTATTTGGGCTCATGCATGTATGGATAAATTGTTAAATCAGATCTAAGAGCTGCTATTTTTAGTAGCCATTTTTTTCTACATCATTGCTAATGAACAGATATGAGAAGTTAGAAGGTTGAATTAATTAGTTTTCTGTACATACCTCATTGATGGGTTCCAACTGTTCTTTTTCAAAGGTTGAGTGCAGCAGAGGGTCGAGTTCATGCACAGGAAAGAGAGAAAAAACAGTGAGGAAAGGTCTCTTTACTGAATGTTCACATTTTAATAATTAATATTAATGAAATCTGTTAGCAACATTTTGACAAATTTTATTTATAAAATGTATACTATTATTACAAATGTTTCATTATGTTCATGTTTTCTACAATATACACTACGGTTCAAAAGTTTGGAGTCAGTAAGATTAAAATAAATAAATAAATACATTTATTTTTATTAAGCAAGGGTACATTACATTGCTCAAAAGTATCAGTAAAAATATCATTACATGGCACAAAAGAATTATTAATTAAGTTTCCACAAAATATTAAGCAGCACAACTGTTTTCAACATAATATAAGAAATGATAATTATAATAAATGTTTCTTGAGCAGCAAATCAGTATATTAGACTGATTTCTGAAGGATCGTGTGACAGTAATGATGCTGAAAATTCAGCTTTGCCATCACAGGAATAAATGACATTTTAAAATATATTAAAATAGAACACTTTTTTAAAATTGTAATAACATTTCACAATCTCATTTATTTACAATATTACTATTTTACTGTATTTTGATCAAATAAATGCAGCCTTGGTGAGTGTAAGAGACTTCAGAAACATTTTACTGACCCTGGTAAAATGGTAGTGTAGTGTATATATTGAGTAAATGTGCTCCCTGAGGTGCTGGTCTGATTGAAAAGTAAAAAGGCAGATAACTTTGAAGCTACATCCAGTGAGGAAAAAGTTTCTATAACCTCAAATATTGTCCTACTTGTTTTGTATTTTGAGTATTAAATTAAGAGCACTGTAATAATCCACCTTTGAACTAAAGTGTTATTGCACTGATTTATTTTGACAAGCATCCCAATAAACCACATTCTAACTAATCTGTTTAAAAAAAAAAAAAAAAAAGGGGACAAGGTCTTAAACGCACAAAATTGTTCAAGATTAACACATCTGACTTCTGCACCCTGGGGACTGTTATATTCCTTCCTTTCAACACCTGTGAATATCTACAGGTTGGTTTCTCTCCCATTCCCCACCCCCTGTTCCTGCTTCCAACCTCAGTCCAGCTCTCTTGCTCCTCATCAGTGGCCCAATGTTGTCTAAGCAATTAGCTGTGGCTGTAACCATGGCAACAGTGGTACGAACTCCTGTCCCTACCAGCCCGCACCTTGCTGCCGCTGGCTCAGGCAGAGATGACGCATTAGGGTCACTGAGATAGGAAGGATGGGACACTGTCCCCACTGGTCCACATGGCCAGTTCCAGCAGGTGCTATTCCCATACCAGGGGTCTTTAGCACAGTTTCATGAATCATAATACAGCATACAGACACACAAATTCACCGCCACAGAGTTTAAACATCAAAAAGAAGCTGCATTCATACTTAAATCACAAAAACCATCAGTGAGTCTGTCTGTAGCCTACACTGTTTTGAATGAAAATATTACTCACATCTCAAATCCCACATAAATCAATTGCCATTTAGTTTTTAATGTACATATCATAGAAAAAAAATCCATTAACATATTTGGAGAATTAACTAATCAAATACTAATATTTTATAAATAATAAGACATTAAAGTGAATAAATACACACAAATCAAACATATACAAGCTGAAATGGTTTCAGGTCTTGACCAGAAATAATCATCAAATGAAAAAAAAAAAAAAAAAAAAAAAAATTCAGATTATGAGCGAATGAGCAAAGGAAGACACATATGAAGATGAAAAGTGTAATCCAGAAGGATCCAGATGGAAAGTGTGTGTGCGGGACTCACCTGTGTGTACGCCATCCTCCTCTTACTCTCGCCCCACTGTCTCACTTCCCATCCAGAGCAACATGACACTCTCTGGATCCAGATTTACTCAGTAAAAAAAGAAAGAGAGCGAGAGAGAGAAAAGAGAGGGAAAAAAAACTGTAGATGACTTGAGTAATGAATTCAGGTCTCTATGGACTTAGTTCCTCTATCCAGCCTAACAAAATCTACTTCAAGAGTGATGAGCCAAATACAAAACAACAAACAAACCCCCTCTTCCCTCTCTATATCTATCTCTCTATCTCCTCTTCCTCCCCATCATCTTCAATCCCACCCACCCAGACACTCCTAATCTCCCTCTTTCCTGCCTCCCTCTCCAGTCGTGCCTAGTCCTCAGAAATGACACGCAAGACAGCCAGCTTTCCTCTCCCTAGAGAGAGCAGCGCCCTCCTTCCCTCCTTCCCCCTCCTGCCCTGTGTTTCTTTCAGAGACCAGTGACTCATCCAGGTTTGCAGAAGCACTGATGTATATCAAATCTGTTATGTGCATCCCTCCCCGCCTCCTCCAGTCCATTTTTACAACACCTCGCTGGCTGCAACCACTTGTTGTTCACTTCACCACGAACAGAGGCGGAGAGGCTGAGGAGAGACGGGTAGACGGCAGGTGAACGGGCTAATTGCTGCCACGGCAACACGTTACATGGGGAGTTTATGAGAGCTGGGGTCTGTGCGGCCATCTGCTGCTGCTCTATGACTGAGGTACGCCGACGTGCCACCATCTTTAAAACATGACGCACAAGTCATGGGAAGGTTTTGGAGAGTCTATAAGCTGTATATGATGGTCATTCTTGGTGTAGCATTGTAACCTGAGTGGGTGGATCACAAGGAACTTTAAAGTAAGTTTCCTTGGAAACGGTAAGGGCACATGACCTGTTAGCTGTTCTGACACCAAACGGCCTCGCTCACCAGATGAAACTACGCATCTGGAGCATGTCAGATTATGGGGTGTAGAGTTTCACAAAGAGTGTTCGACTGATGTATAGCACCTGAAAAACATACACTAGAGTTAAAAAGGTTTTTTTGGAAAGAAATTAATACTTTTATTTAGCAAGGATGCATTCAAATGATCGTAAATGATAGTAAAAAACTTTTAAAATATTTCTATTTCAAATAAATGTTATTTGAACTTTCTATTCATCAAAGAATCCTGAAAAAAAAATGTATAGGTCTCTCCAAAAAATGTTAAACAGAACAACTGTTTTCAACACTGATAATAATAGGAAATGTTTCTTGAGTAATGATGCTAAAAATTCAGCTTTGCCATCAAAGTTATATTATATTGTAATTATATTTCACAATGTTACTATATTTTTGATCAAATAAATGCAGTCTGGGTGAGCATAAGACACTTTTAAAAACAACAACAACAAAATCTCACCAACCCTAACTTTTGTAACTTCATTTACTTTAATATATTTCTAGTGAGCATTTCACAATACATTTGTGCACTTTACAAAATAAGTGTATACAAACTACAGCTCTTTACAAACTATCTAGTAAGGCAAAGAGTGCCAGGGGCATGGAGGAAAAAAAAAAAAAACAAAAAAAAAAAAAAAGGAAAAACCTCAATATATGTAAGTTAATGAGGAAGGAACCCTGGGAGGAACTAAGACTTAGAAAGCCTCAGACTGGAATAGAATAGAACCATGAAAAACCTTAAGATATTTAAGTTAATGTAGAAGCAAGGGCGGAGCCAGGGGTGGCCGTGCTTGGCCACCCCGCTCACAACTGCTGTTTCTGTCTCCTTTTTAATTGACAAGAATTGTGTTTATTTAAACGCAGAACCGTTTCTTTAAGACCACAAAAAACGGGAGACTTTTCAGACGCGCACACCCACTTTGCCTCAGCACCAGGCGCAAGTCAAACGCGCGCGGAAAGGATACAGGCGCCAAATGAGCTTCAGTAGAACAACAGTGGACGGCGAACATTATAGCTTACGTCAGTGTTTCTAAACTGGTGGGTTGCAAGACCGTTTTGAGTGGGTCGCAATGTGTGTAGTCAAAGAAACAACACCAAACGTAAAATTCTTTTTTTATGATGCCACTTTTATTTTGAAAGACGTGTGTGAAAGCCGGTGACACTCTTGTCAGATGCTGAGAGACACGCGTTGTCCTTATTAGGTATCTGCGGTCAGATCTATGCCATTAAAACTGAAAAAACGCATCTTACATTCCTGTCGTGTCAGCCGGTATAATGTGCTCGAGGCGCGCACTTTTTAATCACGCGCAAATACGGCGCACTGTGTATTAGGCTTACTTCACTATAAATAAAGCGCAAAAGAAGTTCTATCGTCAATTAAGTCATGGAATAACCAAAAAGGCGATTAAAGCTGCGTTAAAACTATGCATGCATGCATGTATTTGTTATATATAGCTATGCTTCACATGTCTCTGGACTAAAATGGACTCTCTGGACTTATGTGAGATCACAATATAAGGCACAATGCTGATATGTAATTTTTTAATGCATAAACAAATGTGAGAACTGTGCATTTGTACTAGAAGATGCTAATTTTGCATTAATTTATAAAGTACAAACAAAAATGCATCACATTTAAATGCATAAAATAATTAATTTTAAATTCCTGCATTTACAGTATGTGCTGTTGACTTCCGCCCTTACTCACATTCTTGCAAATGGGAATTCAAAAGAGAACACTTTTTTTTTGCTTTTGTACTGAGTTTAATTTAGGTATGATAGAACTGTTGCAATTACTTATTTATAATATAGAAAGTTAAACATTTAGTGTTTACTTTTTCAGTTAGTTTTTGAAACAGACAAACTCAGAAGTGTTGAAGAGTTCATTGATTATACATAAAATTCATTGAAGGTTGAATAATCTTTGAACTACACTACAGTTATCTGGATGTCTCATCCATGAAGATGCAACAATGGAGAACAAGCTATTGGGGGTTTTGAGAACCAGAACAAGCTGAATGAACAAGCTGAAATTTAGCTAGGCCTATGTGTGAGCCCTTTTATTAATATGCCTGCAGGTTTTTTTTTTTTTTTTTTTAAATGGTCATATTCACTCAGCATTCCATGACCTAATTCACTATCTCAATTACAATTAAGTACAAATTAACTGTATTCAGTTGTGTTGTAGGTACAGTCCAATAAATTATAGTCAGACTCATTTTTATGTTGAAATAACGAAGATTTATGTGCCACACCAGACTGGTTGCTGGCCCCTGCCTGGCCACCCCTATGAAAAAATCCTGGCTCCGCCACTGTGTAGAAGGAACAGGCCTCTACAGTGCGACCATTTCAGTCGCATTTGCGACTAAAAATAACTCTGTGCGACTGTGAAAAAATATTTAGGCGGTGCGAGTGACCCGATCGATTCTCATGAACAGATCTATAATACAATCGGAATAAAAAGCACAACTCCCGAAATGCATCTAAACTGAACAACAGTTATGTTTCATACAGCAATCGGCTGCTTTTCATGCCTTCATTTAAAGACTTTGCTTCAGTCAGCAGAGCAAGAGCAAAAGACATGCATGGACTACACTCCAAAGATTGTTTACAAGATGAAAAGTTATGACAAACTTTCTCATGCTGCAGATGTTTCAGCCAAATTAACTGAAAATGCTACATTTGGATTATCATAATCAAGGTCAGAAATTAAAGGGAGCTTGGGGTAAAAATGCCTCCAAAAATTGATTTAAAAAAACAACAACACACCTTTATGAATGCCAGTGCGCATATTACTTTCATTTTTGAAGTAGAGGAAATTCGGAGGCGGCAATTGCTTGAATGGTGGATGGGTTCATCATTATTCTTAATGAAAACACAACAACAAAACAGTACAATGACAAACTCGCTTAAATATGCGCTTTTACATTTCGCTTTGCAATCAAATCTTCATCCCTGGTCTTGTCATTCAGAAAAGTGAGGCGAAATGAGTGAAGTGAGGTGAAATTTGACTCCTGCTGCTGATCTGTCCTGCGACTGTTGTTCAGCTCACTGAATTGAGCAGAGGCGTTCCGTTTTAACTGTAGTGTCTATTCTCTAACTGAACCAAATGATTATTATTACTATATATATATATATATATATATATATATATATATATATATATATATATATATATATATATAAAAATCAAAACGACGTGATATAACTGGTGTTGCTGCTGAACACCAGTAACACCGTCTATCGCAGATGTTTCTCTGAGTATTGGCATGATTGCAAATGTGGTACTTACTGATCTTATTTAAGTCCAATTAACAAGTTGATATTAAGTGACAACATTTTATCCACAACACTGTCTGTTTTTGATCCATTTAGTGAAAATATTTTTAAACAAAGCCACACCAGAACTGTTGCAACGGTGATTTTGAATGAATCTGCGCTTTGAACGACTGAATGAATGACTCGCACAGTAAGATTACCGCCACCTACTGGCGGTTTTATTTTCATATTTACACTTTACATGGACTGTTTTTACTTAAATATCCAAATATCTAATATCTTTTTACATATTTCTAAATTCAAAAAATTATATTTACCAATGAGCTGCATGAAGCAGTCTATGTAAATGTGTCTAATAATATCACTTCAGATGGAGCTGGAGTGTCACTTCTGCAGAGCAAAGATGGATTTTTTTAAAGATTTCTTTTGATTGGCAACAGTCTCAGTGGGTGTTATTGTTGTAACTGAATTTACTGTTTAACATTTAAAAACAAATTTCCTATTTTAATATAAGAAATTGACAAAATATGATGCATACATTGAATAAGTTAAGTAAAAAAAAAAAAAATGCTCTTATAATGGTAAAAATGCCCCTGGAAATTAATTTAAAGGGGAAAATATCGCCCTCTAATGGGAAAGTTAATGTCTGTTTTTTGACTTTGCTCCCAATTTTTTTTCATTATTTCAAGAGAAATATTAGCGTAGAGCCCTGAGGAACCTTAGGAGGAACTAAGACTTAGGAAGCCTCAGAATAGAATAGAACAGAATAGAACAGAACAGAATAAAACAGAACAGAATAGAGGTGTTTCATTAAACCACAGCATTCGAAATGAATAAGACTTAAGAAACCGTTTCAGGTAAAAAGACTTTAGGTGAAAACCACATTGTTTCTGTAAATACAGGACAAGGGAAACATTTATAGGTTGGAAGGATGACAAACAATTTGATGTAGATTAGATTATATAGATTAGAATTAGATGTGAATTTAATAGTTTTTTTGTGAATTCTCATTTTTTTTCTGCTCTTGAGAACCTGTTGAAAGGCATGTCTCAAAAAAATCCAGACTTACAGTGACCTCTGCTGTCATATTAAAAAAGGGTCTTCTAAATGCATCAGTGTAACTGAAATCCAGTTTCAGTGAGCGGTTTGAGCATGACATAAAGTAAATGATTACAGAAATTTGGGGTGAACTATTCCTTTAATTGTAGCTGCCATATATCTACTTGGAATTCCAAATGACTGGGTTCAAAGAGAACGTTTAAATAAACATATACAGCCCACCTACACCCATGACATCTGTCACATTTGAAATCATTATTAGAGAGAACCAGAAAATGTAAAGATACAAAGCATTTTAACTTGCATACTGTGAGATTGTTAAAAGCAGAACTGACTGTGCTTTTATTTAAAATCTGTTTATCCTAAATTATTTGTCCCCTAAACAGATACTGACCTCAAGGTAGCACTCACATTCCTTCCCAATCACGTGTCCAAGACTTCAGAATACAGCCGTGGTTTACTTTGCCACCAAATCAAATCCTGCAAGCAAGTGCATAAATTAAATGATAATTACAAAGGATGAGATGTCCTTATGTTAGAGAGCACCAGCTTTTAGCCACAGTATAATTTACACTGAGCCACATCACTTACATAACACTATATTGAGAATAAAAACTGCCAGACAAGACTATACAGATGATAATTACCGTGACTGTGACTGAGTGAAAGTAAATCAGTTTGCGTTTTATAATTATGAAAATAAAAAATGTGCCATGTGACACATATGTACATGGCACTGAGAAAAAGAATAATTTTAGAGGTATTCCAAACATAGAACTACACAAAAAGATTATAAGATATATTGTGTATAATATATCTTACCACCTGCTTATAGAAAAAGATAAGGCAAATAAAAATAATAACAATAAATTGCTGACATGACATGGGCAGTCTTTCGGTTCTGTCCTATTTTCTCCATCACTGTAAAAAACTAAATTATTTCAGGTGTTACAATAAACAAATATTCAACAAAACTCTGTGCAGTCCAAAATATAGATATTTATTTCAATTCATGTATTAAAATACATGTATAAATTATATCTACTATATAAATACACACAGATTGTTTTACTCTATGTACATCAGGTACAATTTCTTTTACAATCAACTTACATTCACATACAGTACCAAATATACATTAAATTACATATACATTAATATACATATACATTCAACATTAGTTAATCTGTATTTTATATTGCTTGTTTTGGACTACATGTAAGCATTGTTGTTAGAGCATGTTCTTTGTCATTTCCTTATTTCATTTTCTGTTCCGCTTTTAGAGAACAAACAAAAATTGCTTAGGTACCACAAACATTTCCCTGCAAAGTAAACTAAGATATGTCTGACATAAATGACTATGAACACTTTTTAACAACAGGTAGATGGATGAGGTTTAAGCAGGTAAGAGACCAACAAACTAACCCTGTGACACTCAGTACCGGCAAGAGATCAATAAGGATCTCTGCTGCCTTTGTGAAAGTAAATGCAATCAGCCATTAAAACTAAAGCTATTGCATAAATAAGTGACCCTGGGCTGAGGTAGTCTCCATGGTGACAACCTACAGAGCCATGTCTCTGAGGGAAAAGATCACGTGCACACAAAATGGGGTCCCTGTCGACAGGCAAGATGAAGTGAAGCTATGCCATCATTGCCTTATCCTCGAGTGAGTAAATTAAGGTAATAAACTGAGGTGAACTAAAGCGCTAATTATGACCTGACATATCAAAGGAACACTTTAACAATCAGTTAAGCAATACTGACATTGCTACAGTTATGAAACATTATTCATTCAAAATAAAGAAAATATCTGGTTCTGTAAGACACAGCAGACGATTTTTACAGTGGTCACACTGCAGTTCTTCCCTTCAAAACAGGATGTTCATCTGTTTAGGCTGGCATTACTAATACTGTGTGGGTGTGGAAAATCTTTGGTGTATATGCTGTTTTAACTGCTCACTACCCCATAACCATGACATCATGGTCACCCTGAGTCAACACAAGTCTAGCAGCTCTCAAACGCATGAGTTTCATGTCCAAACACCTAAATCCTAATCTCCAACCCTGCTCCTGGAGGTATACAGTACCTTTCTGCAGACCTTGCTTTTCAAAGTCTGTCCTGCAATTACAGTACAATACTGATTTGTACAGTACCAAGACTGATTTGTTAAAAGTATTGCTATACCTACTGAATGCTACTATTGTGCTCTAATCTAGTGCTTTGACTGCTTCCTTTTGAGAAAAACAATCCCCAAACTTAATTTAACTTAATTTTGAAAAGTCAGATGCAAAAAAAGAGATAAAGATATGTGACATTAATTTCTGAAAACATAAACCATCGCTGTGTTCGGCAACACCAGTCATAGTTGACCTTTACTCTGCATCAATATATTTGCAGCGAACACCTCTGCCAAGGCTGGTCCTCTGTGGTCGCCCGAGGCGAATTAGGCGAGGGAGGTGGTTCCATGAGTAAGCCAGTCGGGCGGAGACCATATCAAGGGTGATGTCACTGAATTCTGCCCACAGGTTGGAGGGTACAGTCTCCTTCACAAGTTTGGGTAGAGCGACAGAGTCTGGCAGAAGTCCATTAATGCCTCCAAGGAGTAAATGGCAGAGAGCCCGAGACTGTAGGCTCTCCCTTAGACTGCGAAGAAGATCATCCAGCCGGTCCACAAGGTTGCACTCTTCCCAGGCCTCAGGGGGTGTACTGAGCAGTAAACTAAGCCAAGCGGTCTTCAGAGCATAGGACGAAAGCACTCCTCCCCATTCAGCTCCAGACTTCTGGTCCAGCGTCTCCCCACTGAGGTTACGCACCTCTTTTAGGAGTTGAAGGCACTTTAGATGACAGGAGTTGGAGGGCAGTCTACCTTTTAGCCATGCCAGCAGTCTCTGCTCCTGCCTGGGAAAGTACACTGTCCAAAGGTCTTCTCCTCGCTGACCCCGCTGGGATGCCACCAAGAAGGCACCATCACCTAGAGGGAAGGCTGGGATCAGCCGAATGCCCATGGAGATGTGGCAGCAGACATAATCGGAGCGGGGTGTCAGACGGAGGAGCACTTGCTGCTCCTCACTGAGAGACAGGCTGAGGGAACAGCGCTGCTCAAACAGGTAACGGAAAGTAGCGAGGCAGCGCTGGGTGGCAGTGTAAAACCAGCGTTGTACGGAATCTGGGCTCATCTTATAGACACTTTGAGCATTGTGCAAGTGCATAAACGTGTCCGTGAAGGCCTTGTGACGACGTGCCCACTCCGCCTTGCGTGGTGTGTTCAGCGTGCACAGAGGTGGCCCTCCGTGTTTGTCAGTGCAAACGCTGGCCTCCAGTTTCAGCCCACGAGGTGCCCGCAGAGGCACAAGGATGTCGAAGCAGTCAGGTGAGCCCACCTTGTGCTCCTCGTAGGAACTGCCAATCTGGATGAAGTCACCCCGGAAGGCCAGCGAAGACTCCGGCGGGACATCGGTGCGACCGACCTTTACAAGTTCACTCACCAGCTTGGCAACATGGGCTTTGCTGTGGCCCAGCACATGTGGAGAGAGACGCACATGCCTTTCATAGTGATCGTCCAGTAGCTCTCTCTTAGAGACACCAGATTTTCCATGCCCCTCTGGGACTTTGTGGAAAGCCCTCCTAGCAGAGCCAGGTTGAGTTGAACAGTACTTTATGAAGAAATAACATAAGATAAATGCTAGGATGTACTTGAAAAGTGTGACAGCTCCAAGTCCCTGATCAGAGCAGTCGTTCCCTTGGTCCTCGGATCCGCTGATGATGTACTGGTGCAGTAGCAGCAGAGCGGTGAGGATACAAGTGACCAGCGGCCAGAACAACCTAAGGTTGAGAGTGTAAACGCTCATCCTCCTCCAGTCTACTCCAGCTCTGTGGGAAAAGTTAGGGCTAGCCCATGCCAAACCAATCATCCAGATGCTGAAAACAAGGCCAAGCTGATGTTCTTTTAGCCCCCTCAAAGAGAAACCGTTGTGTAAGGGGAAGTTCGCCAAGTGAAGTTTCTTTGCGGATGCAGCATGTGCCGAGGGCAAGAGGAGTCTTCTCATTCAGGATGTTTGAAAATCCCCCCTTTTGTCACAAGTGAGCACTGTGTGAAACGAGAGAGCAGGCTCTCAGTGTGTGAGCTCAGAGGAAATGCCAAACTCTTGAGAGAGGAATTTCTGTTTTAAAAAAAAAGAGGCGTTCAAAACCCAGAGCCTGTCCATACTCCTCCTCCCTGTTCTCTTAAAGAAACAGATCTCAAAATGGGAAGTGTTTACTGACAGAATGGGTCCTGGCTTAGAGATTTACCCAACATGAATATTCCACATGCTTGGATAGGAAATCCAATTTGATCAAAAAAATCAAATGTGTATTATTAACATTGTAAATGTTAATAATAAAGGGTGCTATACTTAAAGGACATACAAGTTCATACAAAACTCACCCTCATGTCAGTCCAAACTTGTATGACTTTCTTTTTTACTGTAAAACACAATGTGAAACTGAAACGCCGTCACACAACTCTTTTAAAATAACTAGATATTTATAAAAAATGATGTCAGTAGAGGTGTGGCCATTGTAAACTACACAGAAGATAATTGAGAAAAGTTTACAGAAACACTACACACACACCAAGTATTTCTCTTTGAAAGGAGTGTCACAGTAAGACGTCTGTATCTTTGTTGATCTGTTACCAACCCCTAACCTCAGTGCAAGCCTTCCCCCGGTCACCCCTGACCTTGTGATACTGAACAAGAAACCACTGTCATCTCTCTTAATCAGTCCACAGAGTGCTTTTGTACTGCTGTATGGACAGCCTTTTAATATTATCTTGTTTTATTATAGACAGAAGTTTTTAGAATGGCTTATTCAAAGCTTAGTCAAATACTCCTAATCACATCTATCCCAAATGCATAAAGCCCTGTGTACAGAATTTGAATTTAAACTTAAGCAAATAGACAGTCAGTCCGCTGTTCACTTCATATCAGACACACCGAGGTAGCCACAAACAAAAAAACCACACCGTTCCCACCCAGGGCATGTTTCTACCTCTGAATTTCAAAACAAACGGTGCCCATGGCCATAAAAGTTGCACTTCAAGCAAGGACACACACATAGCAGCACCTGGCTAAGTCATACAAACCTGTATGACCCGTCACAGGATAAACAAAGAGACAGCTCGCTAAATATGGCTGATTGAACTGTTTACTTAAAAATATAACTGTCTGTTGGAACTAAGCAGATGCCTGAGGAAGGAAGTGATCTTCATGATAGGGAACTAGAAAAGGCAACGGACTGGAGGCAATTACTGCAGCGTTTCTGTCATGTACCTTCTTATCAGTCTTCTTGAGCTATTTTGATAGTGATGTAGCCCACTCTAAAAATACCAAGCTGTCTGAAGGGGATCAACAACTACAAAACAACAGATAAATGCATTGATGATTTGCAGTAACAACTGAGTTGAATGCAGCTCTCCTGCAAAAAGAATGTCATGTGGTTGGCATCCGTGTCCTGAGGGAAACAAGCTTTAAGAAACAGTCTCTCAATTACATGATTCATAACACTGATGCATAATAAGCTTCTGAGCACAACACATACACTGTCAAAACTTGTTTGTGCTAGTAAGAGAAACAGCTGAATTCTTAAGACATTTACTACTCTTAATGTCTTTAGTGGTGAAGAGTTGACAGTCAAATATCCAGAGATGTTTTGTGTATATATTCTGCATTTAAAAGAGCTTCAGATCTTGGAAAACAGCGTGCTATTAAGACTTAAAGACATGTGATCTGTTCACAATGAGCAACTCATGCAGTGTTTCCAGATGGGTCAGCTTCCTCTGACACAGACTTATGTGAATAAAAGATTGTGTGGCAGCTTCTGCATTACATTAAGCAATGCAAATGCTTATATGGAGAGTATGTTTAGGAATAAAAACATAAAAACATTCTGAAGTAAGAAAGAAGGGGAGTATGGGTGGGAGGCAGCCTGTGGGAAGTGGGCAGTTGAAAACCTTAACCACTTTGAGTCTGTTAAAGGTTACATGTGGTCACAGTTGATGGTAGACTGAAAGCTGAGGAGTACTTGTAGTTACACAGGGATTGCATCAGCCTTCTTCTCTCTGAATGTGAGTATACAGTAGCTCTGCCCCCTAACAGAATCTGCCAAAATAAACAGGCCTCTCAACTCTTATCCAGTACAGTCAGCATAAAAGACTCTAGGCGAAGAGGAGGAAGGGGCCCGGAGTACAATTTGTGCAATTCTCATAGCCTGGTCTCTTCTTATCAAAGTTTTGAACTAAATTCACCAACTGGCAACATATTAAAAAAAAAACCCCTCAGATACAGAAACTGAAATCCAGGCTCTCATACTCTCTGTGGTGTGTCCAGGCTGACTTCATGCCCTCATAGATTAAGTCATGGGAACCACAGGGAGATGGAGACAGCTGTTTCCCGCTTCTCTGCTACATGGATTATGTTACATGTTTTCATAGCAACCCATGTGATAACTTCCCCTAATGCTGTATGCAAACATCTCTGACAGTTCCTACATATTCTAAGATAACAAATGAGCATGTTTATAGCATAACATATACATTTATATATCTGTGGTCTTTCTTCTCGCATAAAACAATAATTTCAACTGACTTCCCTGTCATGACTCGTGGCTGCAAATTACCTTTAACTTAAGAGGCAAAGACTGCCCTCTTGTGGTCTGTGCAAACACACACATCCTGTAAAGACATTTGATTTTAATGTTAACACAATAGTGATTGATAAAAAGTTACAGTATGTTATTTCTGAATATATCCTGCTGGGTGAGATCAAATAATGCAGGTCATTTATAAAATCTCAATAAGCAGATTTTAAACATTTATACTACTGTGAGGAAAAGCACTAGAAAATACTGCAAAAAATATGCACAATGTGTCAGCAATACACATGATGGCAGAGCATGAACATCTCTGTGGCTCTATAAAAATAACTATTAAAAGGATTGTAATTTAGGTTTTATATTTTATTATGCTAGTTCATGCAGTCACAAATCATGATGTTACACGGCACTGATTCAGCATCATGCTCCAGTCCGGTGTCATCGTGCTTCATTTCATCATCCCGAAATTCTTTAATGATCCGACACACACACACACACACACACACACACACACACACACACACACACACAAAACACTGTTACATATCAGTAGTCAGTCAGTAACATGTTATTCATCTGCATCATACATATATTATTCAGTGGGGTTTTGCATCTGATATCACTTTTGAAAATTATTCTATTTAGATATTAAAGGATTAGTCCACTTTCAAATAAAAATGTCCTGATAATTTACTTACCCCCATGTCATCCAAGATGTCCATGTCCTTCTTTCTTTAGTCGAAAAGAAATTAAGGTTTTTGATGAAAACATTCCAGGATTATTCTCCATATAGTGGACTTCAAATGGTTGAAGGTCAAAACTAGTTTCAGTGCAGCTTCAAAGGGCTTTAAACGATACCAGAAGAGGTTTAAGGGTCTTACCTAGTGAAATGATCTGTCATTTTCTTTAAAAAAAAATTCAAATGTATATGCTTTATAAACACAAATGATCGCCTTGCAAGTGCTTCGCCATTCCGCCTTCCGTATTCTTCAAAAAGCTTACGCTGTATGTCCAACACCTTCCCTATTCAACTTACGGAACGAACGCGGCACCTTTAAGCTACTATTTCACACAAGCCCACCATGTCTTAAGGCTTTTACCCAACTGTAGCAGCTCTGTGTACTTCTCAGAATCTTTCTCCATAAGAGTTCTGATCTGGCTGATGTAGTGCTCTGAGATACTCAGAACGAACACGACGCCATTTTCGTTTTTTCGGTTCTCACATCTTCTGACCAATGATTTTCCATGACAACTTTTCCAGTTGTCCCTGATATTTACCGTTATTGCACTTAAAAAA
The DNA here is from genome assembly GCA_037101425.1 of Elopichthys bambusa. Taxonomy (NCBI): domain Eukaryota; kingdom Metazoa; phylum Chordata; class Actinopteri; order Cypriniformes; family Xenocyprididae; genus Elopichthys; species Elopichthys bambusa. Next base: position 20,798,409 of record CM074435.1, read on the forward strand.
ATAGCAATTTCAGTTGAGCAAATTATTGAAATGTATTAATTTCTATAATTTTTCCATGCCTGAAAATTACTATTTTACACTCCCCTAATATTTCCAGGTTTCATGGGAACCCTGTACATAAAAACATTTTTTTTTTAGTCTGCACCAGCATATTGTATAAAATTTGTTTCTTGGACTGAATTCTTGAGGAAGCAGGAGGGTTGGACACACTCTGTTCTCACCCAGTATCTCAGGTGCTGCTTCTCTTGATCCCTCATTTCCTATAACAGTAAATTAAAAGTCATCAGAAGTTGACATTCATCATCAATAATAATTCCATATTAAAGCTGCAAGCAGCGATGAAAGGCACCCGGGGCCACCTCCACCCGGTGGCCTTAGGAAAACATTAAATAGTGGGTGACATGCATGTAAGCGAGTAAATACAGGAGAAATATGGCAAGTCATTTCGACATGCCACACTTCCTGCTGCCAGGTGGCACTATGACTAACTAAATATAGGCATATAGATGTCTTCAGGCCAGGACTCTTATCACACATGTGAAGTTTGGGGCAGATCGGACACTGCATGCTAGAGTTACAACAACTTCCTCTTTCATGGCGAAACTTTGTCAGGCCGCCACGGACACGCCCTTCAACGAAAATTCAATAAATACATCAGACCTCACTGAACTTGGTCTTTCTAAAAAAAAAAAAAAAAAAAAAAAAAAATGATATAACAATCCTTCCAACAAAAAACAAAAAACAAAACAAAAACAAAAACAAAAACAAAACGTTACCATTGTGTAATAACTGTCAGGTTTGGTTTCGGTTGGCACCATATTCTCCAGCATGTAGACTCTTATCATCCTGTGTGATGTTTTTTCCTCTTCCTTCTTCCAATACACTATATCCCCTTACACATGGCACTGCACCTGAAGCATTCAAAGACAAGCAAGTGCTTTAAACTCTTTATCAAAAAGAAAAACTCGAAATCAGAAAGAACATTATTGTGTTCTCTTCTCAAGTGGATTGTTTTAAAGAATTAATTCACTTTCATATGAAAATTACCCCAAGCTTTACTCACCCTCAAGCCACCCTAGGTTTATATGACTTTCCTCTTTCTGATGAACACAATTGGAGAAATATTAATAAATATCCGATAAATATCAGATGCATCCGAGCTTTATAATGGCAGTGAGCAGGATCAACAAGTATGAGCTGAAGACATGTATCCATTATAAACATATTCCACACGGCTCCGGGGGTTAATAAAGTCCTTCTGAAGCGAAGTGATGCGTTTGTGTAAGAAAAATATCCATATTTAACAAGTTATGAAGTAAAATATCTAGCTTCCGCCAGACCACTCACTGCCATTATAAAGCTTGGATGCGTCAGGATATTTATTAATATTTCTCCAACTGTGTTCATCACAAAGACGGAAGTCATATACACCTATGGCTTAAGGGTTTGTAAAGCTTGGGCTAATTTTCATTTGAAAGTGAACTAATCCTTATGCAGGAGCTCTGAGCGCTACAACAAATAACATTACAAAAATAAACATCTACCATGATAAACATCAAACATTTGAAAAATACTGCATAATTTGGCATAAGCATATATTGTAAACATATACTGCTTGTTTCTAAAGCCTCTTTATTAATGTGTTTTGCTTTTCATTTTCACTTCAAGTTTTAACTCTCAAAACTATGACATTTGTAAATATCAAGGCCAGAATCTGTGAATATAATTCCTCGAAAGAGAAATACTACAAATGTGTAGTCATAAGGGCAGTTATGAATGTGTATTGGTGATACTTACATTTGCTGTTTTTACCAAGTTGACCCGCTGTCCGTAAGAGTCTGTTGAGAATCACGAAGCGCTGAGGTCACAAAATGCGCCAAATATCATTAAAGGGGCTCCATGTAAGTTTTTGACTGTACTAAAGCATAAAAATACCATAATATGTTTGCAGATATTTATTAAACATACTCAGTTCACGTTCGTTTCTCTGAAAACCAGTGCTACAGCCAGTTATTTCACTTTAAAATTAGCGTTCCGTGTCGGAATTTCTGTTTTTGTTTTGGTTTCTGCAAGACTGCACGTTGCTAATTTACCCAATAGTATTTCTTCACCCTGGGTTGCCAGTTGGCGGAAAACACATGCAGCTAATTGCAGCCATGGAAGCCAGTGAACAAACTGGGTCAGAGACCGCAGATTCTACCCGACCTAAAAAGCCTCAGCATCCATCTAAAACTCTCTACAAACCGGAGAATATTATTAAAACGCGATATCAACTAATCATAAATCAATATCAACTAATTACTTCATGTGCCTTTGGGATTATCGTAAATACGAGTTTCCTAGGTAATTAAAAAAAAAAAACTCGCGAGAGCGTCAATCCTGAGGAGGAGGGGGCGGGGCGAACAATATTTTGAATTTGAACTGCAGTACCCATTTCAACCACTAGCTGTCATTCTTACATAGAGCACCTTTAAAGAAGCCGGGTGGTGATCGGTGTCGCACGGATGGCGTTTACTGATGCTGCCTTCACGTGCTATAGGAAACTTGATCATTTGAAATGTGATAATCCCACTTCTGAAGTCGTGATTATAGTTTATCGCATTTAAGTTTTGACATGAGAGGGCGTTCATGTGCTATTTATTATGATTATTATTATTTTTTTTACCTAGGAAACTCGTATTTACGATAATCCCAAAGGCACATGAAGTAAACATAAATACTGTTGTGAATGACACCGGAAGCCAGACACATTAAAGTTAGAAATGGCCGCGCCCGCTCTTACCTGAAAATAAGGTGGATTGGTGTCTAATTAACGTCTTCTTCTTTTTCTTCTTCTTGTCTTTCGTAAATTGACTAAGCTGAAGTCGTTTTGAACTTGCTCAGTACCGCGTGTTTGTGTGTGTTTATTAATATTAAATAATATCTTGCATATTCAATTGATGCCATGTTTGGATGTTTTTTTTTGGAAATTTGAATTATTTTGAAGTAATATAGTTATTCTTTAATAATTGGATTATTTAATATGTTCAGTGAATAAATTGAGTAATTTAATGATTCAGCAGGCAAATTTTTTAGTTTCATGTGAGGATGTAGCTGACTCAAGTGATGCCAAAAACTTGTTGGTAAATGTTTAAACAAGTAATGCTGTAAATTATATTTATTTGTTTCCCATTCATTTTCTTTACTTTGTTGTTATACTAATATTTTAATATTACTACTAATATTTGAATGTTATTTAGTAGCCTGTGTTTTTAGTTCCAAAAGTATCTGGTAAACAAAACCTGATGTCATGTTAGTTCACATGTGGTTCAAGCCCTGATAAATGGTGATAAAAATAAAGAGATAAAAGTATATTTAGTAATAGAATAGATTATTTATTTTACTGTATTGTGTAGCACACATATCTGGATGGTACTCTGCTGGATTTGTTGATATTCTTGTTGTTTGTGTAGGAGATGCTGTCATTCTGGACACAACTGAGTGGGCGTCTGCTGGTGGGGGTTGACATTGCTCCTACGGCGCATCTGAATGCTGCCATCGCTGAGATCAGAGAACAGGCCTGCTGCTCAAGAACCACTGAAAGACTGAAGCACAGTTCAAATATGGGGTAAATAATTTTAGAAGCAAACACAAGCACACACACACATGGACTTGATGCTCTTATTTCTCCTCTGACTTTTTCTCTTTTACTCTTCCCTTTACACTCTTGGAAATAAAGGTTCCAAAAGGAGGTTTTCACTGCAGTGCCATAGAAGAAGCATTTGGGGTTCCCCAAAGAACATTTCAGTGAACAATTCTTAAAAGAACCATTTTAGTAATCTAAGGAACCTTTTGTAGAATGGAAAGGTTCCATGGAAGTTATTAAGAGTGTAGGCAGAGATGGATGGTTGGATATTAGACTGAAAGATTTGTTTTCCTTTTTATTTATATGAAATATAGTCCTATATAATCTATTTGACCTCTTAATATCTTGTAGTGTCCTAATACTCACCATAACTATAATCCAATAGATATTGTATGTAAATTGCATGTAGAATGTAGTCACTTTACCTCATCCCTCCACACAGTGGCACTCTCACACAGCAAAACAGTAACAGTAAACCCCTTTGAATTGTGATTTACCAACATAAATCTATTTTCAGACATGTATGAAATTGATGTTTCTTGTGAAACTGGGCTTGTTGAAGTCAATTAGGGATATCTCTTGCAAAATGTTGTAGAAAATAATTCATATTATATGCAAAGATAATTTCTTGATCACAGCTATCGTTATGACAAAGATTAGTATTCTTTTCAAATAATGTGTATAATGAGATTTTTTTCTCGGAAGTTTAAATTGCCAGGGAATGCATCGACTGATAAAAAGTGTATCTTGAATGCGGTGTAAAGCAGTGTTAATTTCGTTAACGAAAACTATGACGAAAAATGTTTGTTGACGACCTTTTTTTCCATGACTAAGACGAGACGATGAGAGACGACACCAATTTCATTTAACGATAACGTGACTAAAACTACACGTGCAATATCGTTGACGAAAAAAGACGAGACTGAAATGTGGCTAAGAGACTAAACACTTAACTCCAAAATCACTTGAAATCACTTTTTGTTTTTTCGAATAAAGGAAACAAAACATTACAGACTGTCTTTACGAGCGGTCACGCTGTTCTCGACAATATAACGTTACATTTGTAAAAGTGGGGATTTAGCACTACTAGCATGAAGAACAAATATAGACACAGACTGCATGCAGATTTAAGATTAAAACACTCTTCGATACAAAAACATGGGCTACCCATCTGCGAGTTACTGTTTTTAATAATGATCATATTATGCCAGCAAGAATATTGCCCGAATATAATATATAATATCCCGAATATTGATTTTATACAACAGTTCAACGAACAAAAGGGTCATATTAAGTGATGTAAACTTTAAACAGTATTGTCAGTATTTTTGCTCTATTTTACAACGAAAGTCACAACAGAACTGCAGCACACAAGCTGTTTCGTAAACGAATCTGCAGCTTTGAACGAATCATCAATGATTCAATGATTCATTCATAAATACAGCCGCTTTGATATTGAAAGAATGAATGACTCTGATTTACTCATACCAACAGTGACTTACCGCCACCTACTGGCAGTTTTAATCTAATATTTAAAAGTATCACTTCATTTTTATCATCGTTGTATTTATTGCATTTTTAAAAATTTTTATTTAAGGCATTATTTATTTTACAAAGGTATTTATAAAGGTAAAAAATGCACTGGAAAAGTAGTAAGTGGAAAAGAGAGGGTACACAGAAGTATGTTAAATCCCTCAGGGGGGATTGGGGATTGTCTAAAGACTACATATAAAATAGCTATCAAAATTAATGTTGGTAAGTTTGACTAAAAGTATTGACTAAGACTTGACAAAAATGTGATGACTTTTCGTCGACTAAAATTAGACTAAAATATGAAAGACTAAAAGGACTAAAATGTGACTAAGACTAAGGAGCATTTTCATCTGAAGATAAAGACTAAGACTAAATCAAAAATGGCTGCCAAAATTAACACTGGTGTAAAGGCATGTTCAGGCCAAACATGATAAAAATTGATAATGATAAAATTCCACCCCACATGATAAAAATCCACCCCACGGCTATAACGATAACTGCACCTTTTTTTTTTTTTTTCTCCAGCTGATGAACAATGAGCTTTTGTAAAAGTGCTAATATGGTATTAGTATAGTTACAGTATATATACAGTTATAGTTATAGTTAAAATCACCCTGGATAAAAGTGTCAGCCAAATGTAAATGCAGATTCATTTTGTTCTTAACAGTTCCTGTAGTGTCCAGTCTTGTATCTGGTTGAAGTTTGAACAATTAACATGTCTCTGACATCGGGTAAGGTGACCTCCTGGACTTCTCACTGTAATCTTGAATTCACATCACTGCACCTTCTGCAGTTCAACTTTGACACTGTCAGTTCAATACTGATCTTCTGCACTAATATGAAAACCCTGTAAATTAGCTTGAACTCTCGCAGATCCCACATATTAAGGCAACCTTTGCACAATGCCCTGCTCAGATGTCTTTGAGATTTCCTTTGGGTGTGTCCTTTCACAGATTACCACTTCTCCTTCTGAGAGCTCCAGTGAATAAAAAGTTTATCTTCCAAATGGAAATCAAAAACAGAAATGAGAAAAAAACAATCAGTTCACAGACCGAGCAGACAGAAAAATAGTCACACACAAAATTTCACACTTTTAAGAACCTTCCAAAAAGGTCTACTGCAATATAATGGAATATTTCCAGTTTATGTGTTACTTCTTTTTGTTGCTTGTTTTCTTAAATGTATTTTGAATGGCCATCACTGAAAAAAGATGCATCTATTTATTTACATATTCGGCATATCTAGTGATGGGCGATTTCAAAACACTGCTTCATGAAGCTTTACGAATCTTTTGTTTTGACTCAGTGGTTCGGAGCGTGTATCAAACTGCCAAAGTCATGCCCCCCAGTGTTGAACCATTACAATTTTGAAACACTTATCACGTAACGAAGCCTCGTTTACTGAAATCATGTGACTTTGACAGTTCCGAACCACTGATTCAAAACAAAAGATTCATAAAGCTTAGAAGCTTCATCAAGCAGTGTTTTGAAATCACCCATCACTAGATATTGTGGAATAAAGTCGTTATTTCTAGTCGCTTCATAACATTAAGGTTGAACCAATGTAGTCACATGAACTGTTTTAAATATGTATTTAGAATATATATATTTAGAAGCTTTCTGGGCATCTGAAAGTGTTAATTATCTTGCTGTCAATGCAGGCCTCATTGAGCCATCGGATTTTATCAAAAATATCTTAATTTGTGTTCTGAAGATGAACCTTATGGGTGTAGAATGACATGAGGGGGAGTAATTAATGATTTTTAATTAGTTTTTGGGTGAACTAACCTTTTAAGTATTTTAAGAATGTACAGCATTAAGTACAGGTGCAAATCTTATTTATTTGAAGTGTATGTCAGTATTAATTGGCATTTCCCAATGGCGTGCATGGACATGCATACACACACTCAAATGCACAAATACACAACAGCATAAGCAAAATTGGAAATATTTTCCTTGCAGTGCAAAATAAATACACTAGGGAAAGAAAAGAATAATGCTTCAAGCTGCAGTTTGGGGGAAATCCACACACCTGACTCAATATACCCACAGTAGCATCAGAAAAGCACTTGCCATCTGTTTACAGCAGTTCTCCACCACCCCATTACAATGTGCAACAATGCTCCAGAGATATCTGTTAAAGAGCTGGCATTTAGCCTGTTGTATTATGTACAGTATGGTTTTCAATGCAAATGCCACAGCACACTGAGAAAGAAACATTTGATCAGTGCTCTTATTTGAGGATAATGATGCTGTAGTATAAAGAATGGAACAAGAAGCAATTCACTCCTCATCTCAACCATTATTTTTGATGTTGGTTGGTAATAGTGCTGCAGTCTCTTGAGGCTTGCTCTCTACAAATGTTGCTCTTTGACCTTGATGACTGGATTGCTGGTGCGTTAAAAGAGATATTGGTCCCCTTCAGTTTTGGGCAAGTAGTGATAGTTGCTTGTCAATCTTTGAGTTTGCCAATTATAGCTTTTTTACTGATACTTTTGCATTGATGTTACTGAATTGTGAGTATTGAGTAGGCTGGAAGGACATCATTTAGTGCCTTTTGGTTCCCATGGTTCAGCTGCCCTCTTTTAGGCATTAGGAATTTCCAAATACATTTTACAAAATATTTACACAGGACCGTTTCCAGCTTAGGGCAAACAGCCTCAGCTCTCATTTGAGATTTTGAATACACCAATACATACAGAACCAAGCCTTCAGGCTCAGTAAAAAGGCGAAGGTATTACTATGAAATTGCAGAATAAATATTTATTTGAAAATACCTCAGCAGTGGCAGGAGTACAGACAGTGTGTATTGTTCAGAGGGATCTTTGCCCTGATGAGGGAGTAAAAAAAAAAAATCACCCAGAAGATGGTTTGACTGAATAACAACACAATGGCTGCCTGATATGAGAGCGGATTTAGCCTGCAGGAAGCATAAGCAAACTGTAAATACACATCTGAGGCATTCTACTGACAAAAAAAAAAGCAAACCGTTTAAAGCGTGGGATATTAGAGAGGTATTATTTCTGTTTAAACGCTCTCAGATCAGATCATTTTACAGAATTCAAATGAGCCTAAAAGTCTGGCTAGAAAGCTAAAGAAGAAATTGTGCTAGATTTATTACATTGGTAAATGTATATGCAAACATTTATGATATCAATAACACATTAGGCATACAAGTATGTCTAAAAAAAGTTACTGTATGATTTTGATTAAGTAAAATGGCTGACTTATACAGTATCTTCAGCAAACCTGCTGACTCAAAGGAGACAGCACTTTGTCCCACACCTCTAGTTTTATGATGGCCCTGCCCAAAGGACACATGGTGGCCCTGATGTCCAGGTATTTACCCTCAAAGTTAATGCCTGACCCATTAGCCTCCTCCCTCACAAAGCCCTGTTGATTTTTTTGATAGTACATTTCTTTATAAAGGGCCTGGTCACACTCCTTTCCTTTTGGGTAGATACCTATTGCAAACCAATTCTTATACAGATTATAGTCCCATGGGACAGAAAACATTAGGGCCAGGGTCTCAATGTAGTCATTTCTGCTTCGCTCAAACAGGTCATAGGTCAGAACCCCCACACTGCCGGTGGCGTGAGCGCTGGTCTTGCTGAAAGTGCATACTTCAGTCTTAAGGGGGCGCACTGTGGGCTGAGGTGGATTGGAGGCTTCACCACTCTCCAGATAAACCCTGTGGGATTTATACACATGAAAAATATGCAAACACACACACACATTCTTATTGCTACACGGCATGCATATTTAAAGGAGTAGTTGACCCAGAAATTTAAAATTAAGAATTTTTAAAAAATTTTGTCCATAAAATTTAAATGTCAGTTGGGTCCAAAACAACGTTGTATGGACAAACTTTTTTTTTTTTTTTAAATGTCTTTTGTGTTTCACAGAAGAAAGAAAGTCATACATGTTTGGAACGACGTGGAAATTTCCATTTTTGGTTGAACTATCCCATTAAATGCATGTCACACTCCTTTCCTTGAATACATGTTAAGAGACAAAGTTTTAGTTTTGAATGCTTGTTTGAACATTAGTTTTGTTTCTGGTTGTAGACTCACTTTGGGTTGATGAGGCAGTAGTTGTTTGTCAGGTTGGTGATCTCTATGGTGGCGTGTCTTCTGCTGCTCACGTTGGCAGCGGCAACCTCAGCAGACTCAGCCATGATGGTGGACGATAGATCTGATTGACGGCTGAAGTGGGGAGAAAAGGGATGGTGTGAGAAAAGAAGTCTGCACCTCAGTAAAAAGAAGTGGAAATGCAGTTTTGTTTACACTACAAGGCTGCAGTGAAAATAAAATAACCTTTCTCTTGTTTTTCTATGATATAAAGTTTGCAGCCTTAAGTTAATTGTCCTCTATTTGAACTACTGTGCTGAATTAATGTGTTGAATTCAATGTTTTATTCTTGAAGAACACCCTGTACTTGTGCGTATGTGCAAACACTACAATATAAAAAGTAAAAAGTTCACATAGCTCTTCTCAAGTTCACTTCTGCCCCTCTTCCATTACTATTCTCAGTGTTAACAAGCACATAAACAGGGTCACAGTAATTACACGCAGAGACCTTTATCTTAACAACCACTGTGCCTGTAGCAATCTTCAATTTTATAATGCTCTGCTTTAAAAGAGGAAGCAAAGAGTGTGAAAAAGTGTCCATAACTGAATAACTGTCTTGCCATCTTATAATATATAAAAGGATATATTAGCATTTAGTTTTGATTATTAAGTTATGATTATAAAGCATATTTCGTCTCCATGAGAATGAAGGCTTACCTCTTTGGTACTCCGGAGTGCGTGTATGTGTGTTGCTCAGTATCGGTGCGTTCTGAAATAGTCACTGTGTTTTTACTCTGTCCCTTTCCCGGTAATCCTGATCAGCAACAAGAACAGTTCATACCTACCAGCGAAAAAAAAAAAAAAAGCATGCTTATTCAAATTTAGTGTACACCCTCTTTACGCACGGACATGCACACACACACACACACACACACACACGCACACACGCATATCAGCTCAAGAGGCATCACTGTCGTGGGTGGGAAAATGCTGGAACAGTTCCACACCCATAACTGTTAGATTTGTTAGGCCAGAACACTAAAGTTGCATGCACAGATTTGTCTCAGAAATGACTCAGATTTACAGGAGTACATTTTGGGTGGGGTTTTTTGATAATCAATCTTAATAATTTGTTTATATAGCTTTTAGTACTGCAATGGTCATGCCATAGTTTGTTTTTTTATTACGAAACTTTAAGCAAGGGTTTTGATGGGAATTTTTGTTCTGTGATGTGTTTTGAATAACAAGCCGAGAAATATTCTCATTCCATTTCCTGCTTTAACCAGAGTGGGAAAAATGTTGTTCATAGAAAAAAAAAAAAAAGGTTTTCACATCATTTTCACAGATTTTTTTTTTTGTTTTCTTTTTTAGTTTAATTAAATCCATAATTTTGTAACAATTGTCTATTCAGATTAATTAAGTCTAAGAGGTATTAAAATGTTTTTTAATTGTTCAGTATTGCGCTTCATTTGATGTTTCCCATTGGTCTCCCTTGGAAAGCATGGTGAGGTCATGGATTTGGTTCCAAGTGTGTGCATTAATTTAGGTATAATATACTTATAATGTTGCACCTACATGTTACATGTATACTAACTCTCATTAGAGTGTGTGTGTGTGTGTGTGTGTGTGTATTTAAATATATATCACATGTAAAGAGTACCTGAAAACCATACTTAAGTAAAAGTACATATACATTAGAGCAAAAATGACTCCACTACAAGTTACAAGTCACCAGTTTCAATACCACTTAGTGTCTGATTTGATCAGTACTTAAAGAGTTAATAACTTCATTTATGTTCCAAAGATGAACGAAGGTCTTACGGGTGTGGAACGACATGAGGGGGAGTAATTAATGACAGAAATTAAATTTTTGGGTGAACTAACCCTTTAAGTATTTTAATATACTGAATATAAGCTCAAAGATGCACTAGTCCACAACACCTAAGTGACATGCCAGTGAAAAACAAACAGTTGATTTGTGAGGAGAGAAATCCCCTGTTTATTTTGATATATGATTTTAAAGTTGAAATAAAACTGAACACCTTAGTATTGTGCTAAATCAAAGTTGACACAACAGCCTTCTCAGGTCTCAGTTAAGCTTAAGTATTCAAAAAGGGCATAAGTAAACCCATTCCATTCAAAAAGGTCTTCAATATAATATTAATAAAATAATGTTAAGTATAATTAAAGCCTAAAATAGTCAAAGCTTACTTGCACTAGTTGGACATCATGTCCTCATCTCAAATATATGCAAAATGTAATGTGTAATTGCATTAATTGCTCATCACAAATGCATTGGAGTAAAGAGTACATTAAAAATGTAGTCAAGTAGAGAGTAAAAGTTGCTAATATCTTTGATACTCAAAGTACAATGTATCCATAAAGATACTTAAGAACAGTAACTAATTACATTTTCTCAAATACTTTACACCACTGATATGCGTGTGTATGTATGTGTATAATGCAAACATAGAATAAGTATTCAAAACAGTCATTTTTTATTTTATTTTTGGACAGCATAAATGCAGGTATTAATACAGAAATCAAAAAGTGGCAGCAACATTTGGAAGCACAATGCCATGTTCATTATTATTTAGCATATGATGAATAAGAACATGTAAAGTATATGAAACAATTTTGAATTACTGCGTTAAAGCTGAATTTATTTAATATTTAGCCCATCTTCTCATACACCTCTAGCTTAATAATAGCCTTGCCCACAGTAGACATGGTCGCCCTTAAGTCAACTTTCTTTCCTCTGTGGATGACTCCAGATCCCCCTGCGTCTACACGGGTGAACTGGCTGAAGTCCTTTCCGTCATACATGTGTTTATACAGGGCCTTGTCACATCCACGGCTGCTCTCAAACAACCCAATGCCCATGACATTCTTGTAGAGGTGGTAGTCGAAGGGAACGGAGAACAGAATAGCCATGCGCTCAGTGCACATATGATTCTGCACGTGGAAGAGATCATAGGTCAAGACGCCCACAGCCCCAGTGGCAGTGTTGTCATCCTTTGTAAATGAGCAAACCTCAGTCTTGGCGGTGCGGATGGTGGGTTGGGGAGGATGGAAACTGAACCCACTGGACATGTACACTCTGAGAGAAGTTGACATTTGTCAATAATGTATTATAGAGATGTAAATAACAGAGTAAATAAAAGGAATTTGCCATACAATTAAAAAAAAAAAAGTCAGTCCTCTTCACTAACTGCATTTTTTTAAAGAGTTTTTATTAGTTTATCTGGTAACTTACTTTAAGTTAACTTAATGTAAATGTGAAATCTGCATATGCTCAGGCATCATTTTCTCCTTACTTTGGATTGATAAGGCAATAAGCACTGCTAATATTGCTGATCTCCACCGTACAGTTTCTGTTAGTGTTTATAGTTGCTGACACGGCCTCTGCATTCTGCATGTTGGCGCTGCTTCTGTGAGGGTCTTAAAACAAAAGAAAGATTCAAAAACTGGAAAAATTATTTTGAAAAGATAATTGCATTCAGCAAAGTCTTAAAGAGTCAGTTCACATAAAAAAAAAAATTGTTTCATTTACTTTTACTTATGTCATTCTAAACCTGTATGACCTTTTGTCTTACATTGAACACAAAAGGAGATATTTAGCAGAATGTCCAAGCTGTTTTTCCCCATACAATGAAGGTGGATGTGGGCTAAATGTAATCACCTTTCACTTACATTGTATTTAAAAGTGCAACTTGGTCATTCTGCTACATTAAGTAAATTAAAGAATTTTCATTTTTGAGTGAATCTTACCTTTTAAGCAGATACATTATATAGCTGACCCTACAACATTCTAATCAAATTAATTTGATTGCCATGTGCTTAACATTTACACATCAATCAAGGCAAAGCCTAATCTGTCTTCATGTCAGTAAATGTGTGACAGCAGGTACAGGTAGACAGATGATTGTTTTCTACAGTTTTAGCTAAGGTGCTAAAAGATCTCTAATAACAGGCCTGACGGCACGGCAGAATAGGCAAGACACTTGCGGGCTCCATATGGCTCAGAGAACTAAATTGTTAGCAGACACAAACAGTGATTCAGTGAGCTGAGAATCTAAGACATGCACCAGCAGACATAAGCAATGAGACTTCTCACCACATTTTCAGCACAGATGAATTAAGGGTTGATGCTCATTTCTGTATTTAAGATAAAAGCTTTTTACTTATTCCTTTTAGAGCGCACACATGACGCTTAACACAAACTGGTTAATAAGTACCTGACAGTTACCTGCTAGTAAAAGATGCTGCTGCTGTTGAGAGAATTGAGGGTTTGCTGCTCTTCTGTTTCAGTGTAGATGAACAAAGTGGTGGATGAATGACAGAGACACTTGTAGACACACGCAAACCTGCTTGACAAACCCAGGCGTGTCCTTTTTTTTCCCTCTCCAATGCTGACGGGGAAAAAAATTGCAGAAAGATTTGTGGGAGAGTTTGATGGGAGTTGACACAGTTAGATTGACTAACTGCTTTGCATCTTCATCCACAAAGCTCTATTCAGAGGATTTATGGGCACACAGCCAGTAAAAATGCTGAAAAACTCCATCATGACAAGAGGCATTTTGTAGGAAAACAAAAAAGATCACTGGCTAATTCTGCAACAATTCATATTTTAATAGGTAGATTAAGGACTCAATGCTAACCAAAACAGCGTGACATAATGTGGTTATAATATACTATGTTGGTTACAGTGCAAATATTGAAATTAATGATGAAAAGTACCAAATCCATCAACACCCCAAAACTTTTATAGAGGGCTTAATAATTATAGAGGGCTTAATAACAGGGTTTAAGAACAATGGGAGATTTTAGGACACTTGTGCAATGTTTGCTCTGTGCACTATACTATTAAAGCGTGTTAGTACATCTCTCTCCTAAGAGTGACAGTGTGTGATTGAACATGTCATGGTCCAATGAAGCAGAGAGTGAAAACACACTGCTGCACCCTTAGCGCTGACAAAACTGAGACTGAGAGTGTGGAGTGTCCCACTGCAAGTACAGGCTTTCCCCCTTTGTTCCAGCACATTTTTAAACTTACTTACACAGCTGGAGACTGTTTTGCAGAAATACATTTAGGATACACTCACATCTCTAACGGAAAGTTCAGGGCCCTCATTCATTTTCCAACAGGGGGCAGCAAATATACACCTATTCACCCTATTAGTCCTCTTCTAATTAATTATGAAATCTTTAATCCCAGAAACAAAAAATCAAAATCTTACCTTATGATTAGATGTATTTCAGTGTAAAGTCCACCAAAAACAAATTTTTCAAAATATTTTTTTTGTGTGTCCCATAGCAGAAAGACATTAGAGAAGGAAAGTAATACAGGTTTAAAACAACATAAGGTCTTTTTTCTTATTTAAATATCTTATTTTGTGTTGAGCAGAAGAAAAGAATTCGTACAGATTTAGAACTTAATATCCTCATATTTGAACTTAAAGGGTTAGTTCGCCCAAACATTTTTTTTTTCCGAATCAGTGGCTCGGATCGCCAAAGTCACTTGATTTCAGTAAACGAGGCTTCGTTACATTATAAGTGTTTTGAAATTTCAATAGTTCACGTGACTTTGGCAGTTTAAAACGCGATCCGAACCACTGATTTGAAACAAACGATTTGTAAAGCTTCAAAGCAGTGTTTTGAAATCGCCCCTCACTAGATATAGTTGAAAAGTCGTTATTTTGTTTTTTTTTGGTGCACAAAAAGTATTCTCGTCGCTTTATAATATTAAGTTTGAACCACTGAACTCACATGAACTTTTTTAAAATACATCTTTAGTAGCTTTCTGGGCATTTAAAGTATAAGCGAACTTGCTCTCAATGGAGGCCTCAATGGAGGCCTCACTGAGCCATCGGATTTTATCAAAAAAATCTTAATTTGTGTTCCGAAGATGAACGAAGGTCTTACGGGTGTAGAACGACATGAGGGGGAGTAATTAATGACATAATTTTCATTTTTGGGTGAACTAGCCCTTTAAGTCTATTTTGTGTTCACTGAAAGTACATTTAAAGATTCAACATAGCAGTTGAGCATAATTATATGCATTAATACAAATTATTTTGAATCGTTCGGATTATTAATGCTCCTTTAGAGTAGTTCCCATAAGCCATTGATTTATTTTTCTTCTCTTTACAGTGACAAAGAAAAGCTTAAAGTGGCTTTTGGAACTAGTGCAACTATAGCTATCCAGTAAGACACTTGATTCACATTCTCTCCACAAGCCAAGGTAATTCAGCATCGGCTGAATCCTTTCAAAGGAAATCAGAAGCTAACCTTATGATTAGATGTATTTTAGTGTAAAGTCCACATCCCATTACCTGAGCCAATGGAGGCTCTCTAAATGCATAGAGCTGCCGTGCGTCTGAAGGGCTAAAGATTAATCCCTGGAGCCTATGGAGCTATTCACAGGTAGGGCCTTTCAGATGATGGACTAATAGGTATCGTTCTGGGGTTTGTGTGTGTAAGTGTGTGTGGTGGGGGGTTATGCAAACAGAAGTGATTACACACAGTCAGGCTGTATGCAGCAATCGCTGTGTGCGTGTGTGTGTAAGGGGGTTGGAGTTGTCGGTTGATTGATTGTTAAGGGGGGCGAGAGGTTCCACACGCTCACTTTGTGATGAATAGGCTGTCAGATGCCCTCCAACTACCCAAACAAGGCCGTGGTAAAACAGGCATTTAAGTGATTACACCAAACGTGTAAATATTACACGTCCATTACGGTGGAATTATATATGCTGCCACTCCACAGATGAGAGGCGAAGGTGGGGAAAAAAAAGACAGTGATGCGGGGATGAGAGAAAAATTTAATAGAAAAAAGGACAGGTGCTCAAGCTACATATTTGTTGTTTCACGCCCGACTAATGTTTTTCTGTTTATTCTCCACAAGGACCAAATCTCAGGCATTAATCACATTTTGAGAGCCCTTGAGGTGCATTTTGTCGGTGTGAGGGCATTTTGTGTGTGTGTATGTTTGTGTATCTGACGCTTTAATTTGTCCAGGCATGTTACCGCATCCCCAAATTCAAATTAGCTGAGATAAAGAGCATTTGCAGAGATGCAGTGGGGTCTGGGGCTAGGGAATGTGTGATTATTTATCTTTTATTTAATGATGATTTGTGCAGTGTGCCCTTTAATTCCTCTGCAGCCTGGTAATCGATAGGGCGGCGTGCGACATGAATACATTTGCGTCCTCTCTAGGTAGCAAGAGCGAGGCTGTAACCTGCAGGAATTATTTAAACTCACCTGTCAAACAGACAGAAGACTGAGAAGATAGGCTTGTCCTTGAAGGTATACAGAATTATATTGGATATTCAAGAACTTGCACAATTTTGACTCAAACTAGTTAATGCCAAAGTTTCTGCTGAGAGTCATGACCGTTTTAATTTGTAAAGTGTGTCATCACATGAATTTCAAATAGTAAATAAATAAATGAAGCGGGTCAAGTTGAGCAGTTTATCTGAATAAACCAAATTGGAAAATTAATAAAAAAGGTTAAAGTAAAATATGTAGTAAATAGTGTAATATTTGCAGCGAGAATTATGATGTGAGGTTGCTGTGTGCATCTGATTTCAATAAATCTTAATTTTTTATCAGTTCTATAATTAAAAATTTATATCCCTTGTGGTATCTGTTGCTTCAGAAATGTATCCATTTAATTCAGTAGTATGCAAATTTTTCCAACAAACATTTGTCAGACGTTTTGTATTCTGCCTCCTGAAGTGAGCGCCAATCCACAAGTCATGTTCATTCTTTCTTTCTTTCTTTCTTTCTTTCTTTCTTTCTTTCTTTCTTTCTTTCTTTCTTTCTTTCTTTCGTTCCTTCCTTCCTTCCTTCATTGTTCACATAGTTTAGTTGTCATATTTGGGACAACTGTCGTTTTTCCTTTCCTCTCTCTCTTTTTTGTCTATGGTTTCAAATGTCCCTATCTCTCTCATTCCATTCATCTTTAAAATGTCTTTTACAGTTCCTGTTTGTCTTCTCGTTCTCTCTTTCTGTAAGATTCTGTCATGTTTTGGCTCTGCTACCTCTGATTGCTCCCCAAAAATTGGCTCTAGTCTCTCTGTTCTTTAAAGCCAGGGCAGTTATCATACTATTGTTTCCATCCTATTCGTCTCTTCCTTTTGTTCTTCTGTCAGTGTTGCTCTCTTTCGTTTGTCAGGAGGACAGTTTCTTTGTGTTACCGTGGCTATTATGCTGTCCTCTACAGCATTTATAAAGTAAACACTAAAGCTTTAAAGGGATAGTTCACCCAAAATGAAAATTCTGTCATCATTTACTCACCTTCATGTCAAATAAAAACCTTTCTTTTTTCATAGAACACAAAGGACTCATCTAAAAGAATGTCCAAGCTGCTCTTTTCCATAAAATGAAAGTGAACAGTGTCTGTGGACTACAAACATTCACTGTATATAAGTTTGGACATTCTGCTAAATATCTCTTTTTATATATATATATAGAAAAAAGTAGAATGACTTTGTTTAGATGACAAATTATAGAATCACGCAATAACAATTTATTTATAAAAATTAGTATTTTAAATTATATTTAAAAATAAATTAAATTAAAATTAAAATTACTATGTATTTTTTTAGTAAGAATTCTGGTTACAATTTATTTCGATTTCACTTGATTTCACAGACATTCTACCAACTATAACTAACTTTGGAACTACAAGCTAATTAACTCTCATTACTGTTAGCTTAAAGTTAGGCTTAGCAGAAATAAAGGCTGGAATACATGACTTTTAAAATCTGAACATATTTGACTAGGCATCATACACTTGCCAACTTTGTAAATGGTTACAGAGGAAAACTGGGCATCATACACTAAACGACTGAGGATCATACATTACAAGATGTCCAAATCGTTCCGAACACAACAAACTCACACAAAAACATGTGCCTCATTGCTACGGGATGCATGACAGATGTAACAAACATGGATGTGCATAACCGTACAACAGTAGTTGTTGTAGCGCAGGGGTCCAATCCTACGGAGCCCCGCACATGACACGCAAGAAAAAAAATTAAATCGTGCGCACAATTTACTAAAACTAATTTAATTAATAATTTATAAATCGAGGGAATGAAATAGTAAATCGTGCGCACGGTTTAGCCTACTATTTTTTTTCCTGCATGTCATGTCCAGGGCTCCGTACAATCCTGCAAAGTTTAGCTCCAGTCAGCTCCAACACACCTGCCTGGAAGTTTCTAGTGAGTCTGAAGACCTTGATTAACTGGTTCAGGTTTGTTTAATTAGGGATGGACAGAGGCCCTCCAGGAGCAGGTTTGGACACCCCTGTTGTAGCGACTTTGTGTGCTGAGTCGCAAAAGAAAAAAATGAGCCAAAGCATTTGGATGCGGTCTTGGGTGGGTAAACGCGGTCAGTTTGGAGTCTACAGACTACAGTGGGACTCAGAGGTGAGTGGTGTAGTCAGTTGCTTTATCTATGCCGAGGACATTACAATTGGACGTTATATGCTAATCAACCAATAATATATTTTTTAGATATTACAATTTTTTTTTTTAATACCATTATTAATCTATTACCAAAGCCAACATTTAATTATACAGTACCATATCAACAACCAGTAAGTATACAGTCTGATCTCTCTCAACCTAAAGTCTATACATTCACAGTAACGTTTCCCTGTTCATTTAGAATCAGACATAACCGAAAAATGACTGGTGGTTCAGTAAGAGAGTCATTTGCAAACTCACTGATTGAGTAAGTTTGAGTCAAATTGCGTTTCATTAATCTTCTTTGACTGTTTTTTTTTTTTTTTTTTTTAAACAAAGAACCTGTTCATAAGAGTGTCAAATTTGTTTGCAAATTGGACATTGTACTGTGTTCGCTGTTACAAGGCAAAGCAGATGTTTTCCAGATTGTAGTCAGTGCAGACTAGATTTTAAATTAATTTTATATTGATTTTTAAAGATTTTAAATTAGTCAAATTATTCCTTCTTGTTGTTGTTACATTTGCAAGCATTTTTGTCACCTTCTAGAGGCTGAATCCCTGTGAGGGTGAGTAAACAATGACAGAATTGTCAGAAATGATGAAAAATGGAGCCATAATGAGAAAAGAAAAAAAGTGTTGAGTGAAAGGACACAGAAAGGAAAGTGAAGAGAGGAAGATAAATCAATACTTTCTTGTCTTGCACTCCAGTCAACGTGCATACATGGGATATTTCCTCACCTTGTATGTTCTCTCATGCCTCTCTGCTCCTTCATCCCTCATTCACTTGTTCGCTTTTCCTCCACAGACATATCCTCTCATCCCTCTTTTATAAGAAATATAATCCCATTGATCTGAAAACCAATGGGAAGCCTTTCTCTGTACAGACACAGCCGTTCAATAGGAGGCCAGGGACTCTATTGGGAATTCACGACAGGTGTGTGTGTGATGATTACTGTAAGTTGTGTGTGCATGTGTTCTATATCTGACTTTTGAGATCCTGAGTGGCTTAGAATCAATTATATATCTTATTGCCTTCCTGTCTTGTCACCCCTCATCTCCAACACGCGCACGCATCATCCCGGTGTCGACCGAGGGCATGAACGCCCACGTGTGTGTGTGTACGTGTACATTTTGTTCGATTTCTCTCACTCCCACCAGTGCAATTAAGCGTTGTGCTCAGTGGCCGAGGGGATCAAAGGTGTGACGGTTCTCTTTTGACTGCAGATGAATGCGGAGCGATGGCACAAACGGACCAGTATGAGTGTGGTTATGGATTTCTGCCCCCGTTCCCACTCTCCCTAGCCTGTCGCTCCCATCGCAGTGTGTGCAAGTGTTTAAGAGTACGCACATCTCTGCGTAGTGTGTGTCTCAGCAGAGTGAGAATGTGTGTTGTGACAGGCCATGGCCTTAAAGAGAGCGGAGTCCTTTCCTTTCCTCAGACTGATCCTAAATCATCAGCAGACAGTTTAAAAGGCCACCACACAGCTTTTTACTCAGTCTCTGTCACTGTACATGAGTCCTGTTTGTGAGAATAGGGACACATGAGACTGTCCATGTTTGTGTTCCATTATGCACATTTGTTTGCATAATTATGAAATTTTAGACTTTTTTAATTTATATAACAATGTATTATTCTGTTTGCTGTCAAAGTCTTTGAGTGGCATTTAGATGCTTCATTTTATAACATGCAAGCTTTAAGAGTGGCCTGCTTTTGGAAATGCATTCAGCTCTCCTATTTAAGCAAGACACTTATAATGTAAATAGTCTGACAGAAGTTCACTTGAAATTATATTTAAATTTTTTCTAAATGTTGTTATTATTATTGTCTATTATATATGTGTGTTTTATATGCTGCTCTTGCAGGGTCTTTCCACAGATCTCCAAAGGGACCACTGAGGGTCTTATAGCAGCATGATTTATCTTCACTACAGGAATATTACAGGATATTAATCAAAATATGGCATTATATGGCTCATACAGTCCTCAAGGTTGCACTCAAAGAGATGCCAGTTTGCTCAATGCTGAAAAACAGAAGGAACCTTGTTGTGATGAGATGGTATATCAGTAATCTGATTTAATAATTTTTTGAAAACGCTAAATTCACTTTACTGTATACGTAAACCCTCATACAAGCTCACTGCGATGATACAGACGGAACAGACATAATTAAGTTCTCACGCTATTCTTCTTTCAGGATCATAATATGAAGAGTGATATGAATGTGATATAAAGAGTGTACAAAGTAACATATCTTTACCAACAGTGTGAAAGTGAATAGTACATAACAGGCACAATACTGAGTATAAACATAGATATGTGTCACATGACTAAACATACATCAGTTTTCGAAAGCCTCCGCTTTTGGTGTTTTCAAATGTATCAACTTGGGAGAGCGTTTTCAAAACGCTTCATTTTCACAGGACAAAAATGTAATCTCTGTGTTTACAGAAGGCCAAAATGGAGAGAAAAAGTGTGGACAAGGCCACAGGATTGATGCCGGCCTGCATCTAGTGCTGGTGTTGTAAACCCCATGATTTCTTTTTCTTTATCTCTACTGTCATTTCAATAAAAAGTGCCAAAAGCCCAAAACAAAGTCTCCTTGAAAATTCCCTATTCACATCTTGTCTCAAATTTCTCCCTCAGATTAGTGACATCAGTTCAGCAAGTCCTGAAACTCTGACAACGTGCAGAAAAGCTTTTACACTCTATAGCACAATGAGCTGACACAGACTTCCCAGGAGAAGTTCATCCATTCCCACAGTTTAACCATTGTCACTCCTTCATCACATATACACAGGCAAACATCTGCTCAAGCAGAAATTTGTATATGACTTTATACTCTTTTAATCTAAATTAATGGAATATTTGCCTGTTGTATCATCTGTCAGGTGAAATAATAAAGTAAAGGCACATATCGTGTCAGTAAGGTGTTAATCAATGACACTTTATATAAATATGCAGTATCTGTTTACGCTTTTTAAAAATAGAGATTTTTTAATGTTAAGTCTGTTATGCTCACCAAGAGTGCATGCTGATTTGATGCTCAAGAAACATTTGTCATTATCAGTGTTGAAAACAGCATTTTTGTTTTTTTTCCCCATAACAATGTAAATGTCTTTACATTATATATCTCCATATTTTATGTATACTTTCTCCATATTTTCGCCATGTGTTCTTGCTTAAGGTATAAATTTAGCCATTTACAATTACATTTTGTCTTATTTCAGGCAGAAGTGCTTCTACAAAAAGTTCAACAACCCTCACTATTTATATCCATTTGGAAGTACAGTAACTTCTGCTGTTTCAGAGAACTGTCAGGCCCCAGAACCTACAGGATAACAGTTACAAAATACACTGCAAATTTGAATCCACCTCAGCACCCTCCTGAGAGAACCCTAGGGAGCAGATGCTGGATTTGTGTAATGGCTGTTTGTGAGTGTTGTTTGGATCATTGTCAGGTCTCACAGAGAGAAAACAGCAAGGCAATGACTCATTGTGAGAGACTCAAATGTACAGTTACATCTCCACGTATATAAGTTCTCTTTAAGCCACTTACTTGTAACAACTTAAGTGGAAGTGACCATCAGTTTGCCTTTATGGGTCAATAAAACTGAAAGTGTACATGCTCCCTCGGTGCATATCTCAGTGTAATAAGAAGCCTGCAGACAAGAGGAGATATAGCTCTCCAAATCAAGTCCATTTTGTTTGTTTAGTCCTTTTCAAAGTGATTACTGTTTTAAAGCAGAATTTAAAACAGTAATTCGTAGGCTTACTGCGGTAATCGGTGTTACACAAGTAATGTAATCACCGAACATTGTGTAACACCGGTTACACCGACCACCGCAGCAAGTGTACTAAACAGTATTTAGTGCTCTAAAACAGGACTGTATTCTGCTGCTGCGAATTGAATGAGGAGCTTTCAAATTTTGACACACGTTTGAAATATGAAATCCTGATTCGTATTAAGTGGTGTGGATATTGTTGAACACAGAGACAAATCGTGCTCATCTCCAATGACCCCGGCGAGGAAAATGAAAGCCCACACCCTATCAGTAAATAAATCAATCAAAATTTAATTCAGACTTGCTCACGGTGACCTTCACTTCGGCGGTCTTATAAAAACGGCCATCATACCACGTGAATTTCATTTACGGCCTCCTACTCTCTGTCCTCTAAAAGCAATAAGGAGTAATTGGGGATGGCACTCACTCATACCAAATGATCTTTTTCAGTCCTCCACACCGAGCTGTCACGGAAACACAATCCTTCTCTCACTCTCTCTCATCCTTTGTCTTTTCTCTGTCGCTCGCTCTCTTTCTCCTCGATGCACATTTATCCCATTACTCTCACTGTGGAGACTAATTAACTCTGCATAAGTGAAAATGAGAATTGGTTTCTAGTGGGTGTTGGACGCATGACAGAGCCTCTCAATCCTCACGTATGCAGTTTACACACCTTTGGTTTCTACTGTGATTGTTAATCTGTATGTCTCCAATCAAAGCCCACTGGGGGTGTCATCGCCATGTCATTAGGTGTGTGCTCATTAACACTCAAGGGTTCACTCGTTCCACTCAAGACCTGGCACAGCCTCATTTGTTTCCCTGTGTAATGAAGGAGAGTGGAAATGAGCATAATACGTTTGCTTCAATTAAGAAATAGCACACAAGCAAGGGTGCTGTTGCGCTGAATATCTGTACGACTGTGATTCACAACCGTGTTGATATCCTAAACCAGGGGTGTAGGGGGACATCAACCACCACTTTTATTGCCAAGTTTATTGTGCAGTATTAGTGGATCAGTCAATTACTTGTCACCTCAATCATCACTTCAGGTTCAACAAATATCTGATAAATTGTACTTGTAGTATGTTGCATTCCAAAATGTGAACGCAATTTAAAACGCAACAGAAGTACAGTATGAATTGCAGTATGGATTCTCATCTATAGTTTGCTGTGAACTAACATAAATTTCATATTCTATTTATGGTCTATGGTGAGTTTTCCATTTCAGTTCAACTGATCTGGAGCAACAGTTTGAAAAGAATATTGCTGAGCAAATCAGTTAAAGTCAATACGTTTATAGCAATTTACCTGAATATTTTCGCATCCAGTTTAATGTCAGTGACATCTAAATGTAACACTGTCACCCCCTTGAGGATCGATTGTAACAACCATATCAATGCATGCATTTAACCAGTAAGAGAAAGAAAAAGAAGAGAAACATTAAGAAGTTTTTTTTGGATTACAAAACATTTCTTTAAAGCAACACATGCTCACGGTTTCCCCATGTGGTCGATGAGCGCAATTGTCTGTTAACAGTGTCGTAAATACTGTCGCTGTGTAAGATTCCCCGTGGGCAGTGCAATACATGTGAATTTGTTGACTAAGCTCAAACGTACAGGACAGTAAGAAAAAATGTACATATAAGACTTACAAATCCAATAGCAGGAAGGCTAGGTCTCCATCCATTTTGCAACCCGTTGCCTCTTTCAGCTCGCGCCACCGAGTGTAAGCCCGCCCGATATCGATTCGTGTTCGGGCTTGTGTCCTCTCTTTCTTTTCTTTCCGACAAAACCCTCTTTGGTTTCTTTGCTGGCTCTGCCATGGTGTTGGTTTTGAGACTTGCATATTAGATTGTTTCGTCTTATAGTTAGCTGTTGGTTAACTCCACCCAGGCTACAAGTAAAATGTGTGACATATGCCATAAAACAGGTCGCACTCTTCCGCTGGCAGGGGATGGGCGGAGCTGTGTGTACCGACCCGAACAGGAAACTTGCAGAGTGTGGTTGTAGCCGCTAGGAGGCTGCTCAGGTAGCAGTGACAGTAGAATTCGTCTGGTTAACTGAGACATTATTTTAAGGTCAAAAACTACATAGTGTTGCTTTAATAATAAAAAGGAGTTTTATTCTTATTCTGTTTCATGAATCTGGCCCCTAATTCTGAAAGAGTGCTGGCTGGGTGCTTTGACCAATAGCATGTAAACAAAATTCACAAGAATAATCAAGAACCACAGTGTTCATGAATTACCAGCTTTTATTGGAACAGCATGACAGAACTTCCTTCTGTGCGAAGGCTGTTGGTCACAGGCATGTTCAAAAGGCTTGTATGAATAGTATGGACTGAAGTAAATGCTAGCGGAACTCTCTTGCCTTGTTTGTTATTAGAGGATTATGTTAGTATCATGGCAGGAGTCAGTGCTCTCTGAAAACAATAATGCAAAGGGAACAGATGTGGCCCACTGTGCCTGGCAACACATGAAATGTCAAGTGCACTTGAAAGAATCACTGTGTGCAGAATCAGGCTAACACAAACTCTTTCTCTTTCTCTTTCTCTTTCTCTCTCACTCACACACACACACACACACACACATAGATGAAACTGAGCCCTTCTTAAAGGCTTTTAGATTGTATTCAGCTTCCTCAGCCTGTACTCAGTCTGCATGTATGCTATTATCTCATATTTTTGTTATTTTATGCTGTTATTTGCTATTTAATCTTAATTGATTTGAGTTAACCTCGCAGACATGACTAAAACTTTTGTGTGTCCATAAACAGTTTTATAGACCATTACTATAAGATCTTAGTCATACTGTTGATCTAAACTGATTTCTTTCAGAGAAACTGCATCACATATGAAAATGTGGGGCTGCTCTGTGAATTGCATTAGCATGAACTTTTTTAAAGGTTAAAGGTGAAGTGCTATTTTTTTCCTGTTCAAATACTTTATCTTATCTCAGCTTAGTGTTCAGAGATTATGAACAAGTTTAAGTAGGTTTATTTCCCTGGAAAGTGGGGGTTTTCAGAATCCTGACCACCCTGACATAGCAACACCGGCTTGACCAATGCCGTGCATTTGGGGGAGGGGTTATCTGTTTTCCTGACCAATGGCAGGCAGAGGGATTGTTTGGGAAACGTGTTTGAAAACTGTCATTATTCATTCAATTCCATTTGATGCGGAAAGTGGAAGTTACACCCTTCACATTTAAAGGGATAGTTCACCTAAAATACATTGGACCTTGCTGACCTTGATGTTAGTAAATGATTTAGTAAATGATGACAGATTTTTCATTTTTGGGTGAACTATCCCTTTAAGAGTCATGTGCCATCAGTATGAAGTTAAATAAACATGTCTCATAGCCCTATTCTCTGTGGACAGATTATATGCAAAAGAGGATCCATCAGAGGATAAGTCTCGGAGTGAGAGTCATTGATCTCCTGTGGGTCCCGATCAGCAATAATCACCCCTTCCCTGCTCTGTTGATGCTAACCTATCGATCTGTTCCACGCCCCCTCTCTATGCACACATTTATTTTCATTAACATTGCTACACACTGGGCACTTTAGACATCACGGAGAAACAAACTTGCACACAGTCCAATGGGGCACAGTGGCCAGGGGTCTCTGACCACTTGGGGGCCCCAAAATGTTGCAGATATTATGCATGTAAACAAAAACAGTTTTGTTTTCCCTGAGCAATTGCCTGATCAGTGTAAAATTCTGCCATACTAAAGAAAGTATTGTGATCGATATATCAAGAAGCTATTAATAATCTGTTTTGCACAGAGAACAGAGGGGAATGTTCAGAGAAATCGTCAGAGAAGGTTTGCTGTACTAGAATGAAAGACTTAATTCATTTGTTTGAAGTCTAATCAGGAGTTGAATTTGAATTTGAATTGGAATGCAGGGAGTGGAATTTACTGAATAAAATAAAGTTAATGGAAATCTGGGGGGGAAATGTAGTGTTTTTCCATTAAAACTTTTAAAGGATTAATTCACATTGAAATGAAAATTACCCCAAGCTTTACTCACCCTCAAGCTGTCCTAGGTGTATATGACTTTCTTCTTTATGACGAACACAATCGCAGAAATATTAATAAATATCCTGACGCATCCGAGCTTTATAATGGCAGTGAGTGGAATCAACGAGTATGAGCTGAAGAAAGTGTCTCCATCCACATCCATCCATCATAAACATACTCCACACTGCTCCGGGGGAGTTAATAAAGGCCTTCTGGAGCGAAGCAATCTGTTTGTGTAAAAAGATATCCATATTTAACAAGTTATGAAGTAAAATATCTAGCTTCTGCACAAGCCGCCTTCCGTACTCAAGTTACGAAGAAAGTGTAAACTGTCGCGTCAGTTACACTTTTTCCATAAGTTGAATATAGGAAAGGTATAGGATGAAGCTTTTTGAACTGCTAGATATTTTATTTCATAACTTGTTAAATATGGATTTTTTTTTACTCAAACGCTTCGCCTTTATAAACCCCTCGGAGCCGTGTGGAGTACGTTTATGATGGATGGATGTGGATGGAGACACTTTCTTCAGCTCATACTCGTGACCCCTGTTCACTGCCATTATAAAGCTCGGATGCATCAGGATATTTATTCATATTTCTGTGATTGTGTTCATCAGAAAGAAGAAAGTCATATAAACCTAGGATGGCTTGAGGGTGAGTAAAGCTTGGCCTAATTTTCATTTCAAAGTGAATTAATTTAATAAGCATTCTCAATTCAGTTTTGAATGGCACACAACCCTGCTGTTTAAATAAGCGGGTCATTCTCTGTAGTCCAGGATGGATCTTTTAATAGGATACACAAGCACGCTGAAGAAGAAAACATTTAGGAAAGGTATACCGAATATTATGCCAGCATCTTCGGAGTTATTTTAAACAGTCCTTATACAGCATGTATGTTAAAAACCTATTAGGTTTTCCTCCTGGTAAAGTTCTCCTAACTGGGTTTTTAATGGAATGTAAGTAATAGGCATTAAGGAAAAGGACTGCAAAAGAGTTTGTAAGAGATGGGTTATTAGAAAGAGAGGAAGAGCTGTGAGGTAGAGAAAACAAGAGACTGTTTTAATTAGTGTGGTCATCTGAGGTATAAGAGGTGGCTTGTTGAAATCACCTCATATTAATGAGACATGACCTATAACCAAAGTCACACTGACTTCAGCTAATAGTTACCGTTCTCCTTCAGAGCAAAGCAGAACGGTGCACGGCACCACACACTCCCTCGACTCACAAAGCGCCTGCTGTACATAATCAGCACTTTGTCTGAGCACGGAGACAAATCAATACGTCATAAATATATGCTGTAATATTTATTCATGGATGATCTGTGAGCTGCAGAGGCCACAAATCTAATTCATTCAACACTATTGTGTACAAGCAGGAAACAACAGCAGCCATTAAATACAGCCCCATCGACCAGGCCAAGAGATTCCAACAGTGCCGCATCCGATTGTGCCTCGTGGCCACACTGGAACCAGGGATCTATCCAATCACATTGCTCAGACAAAAATCTACTGATGCTGCAATGCCTTCTGGGACTCTGCCTGCTGTCAGGCCCCAAGTTTGGGGAGGCGTTTTGTTTATCAATTCATTTATTTAGCAAAAAAGAGAAGGATGAGCACTTATTAACTTCTCTCTTGCCCCACTCTTCCTCCCAAAGGTATTCCTCCATAAATAAAGGGAGTGAAGATCTTTGCATAATTGTTTGTTTCTCTTTAAAAAAAAGTAATTAAGAGTGTGGGATTGAAGGGCATTGAGCCAGAAGAGGAGTCGAGGGAATAATTAAGGATTGATCAACAAGAGAGACATCTACAGGAACTTCAGTCTGTTGGCACGATCGCAGATGGCACTCTCAAAATATCTTTCTTGTGTGCATGTGTTTGTATTGGTGTACGCTTGAGTGTGTGTATATGTGTGTGTGTGTGGGTGGGTGGTTTAAAGGGGCCTTAAATTGTGAACTAAAATGTTGGACATAAGGCACTGGGTGAAAGGTTCAAGAAAGAATAAGGGAAGTAGAAATGCCAAATGCATCTTAATTTGACAAAGTTAAACCTGGGCAAAAATGCACTGTAAAAACGATGAATAAAATCATTCAAAATTTCACATTTAATTCAATGTGTTAATTTCTGTTTCTTTGTAATTGTAAAATTTGCGATTTCTAAGTGAAAATTGTTTCAAAGGAAATCTTACACTTACACTTTTTGTTCATTGTGTAGGGAACTGGGTTATTATTGTTAACAAAATATAAAAAATTCTACTAACAGACTACTGATACTAACTGTTAGTTGACATGTAGTTGCAAAGTTACTTAGAATGTCTAAAGTGGACCATTGAAATAAACTTTAACCATATTATAAGGCCGTGTGTCCACCAAAGTATTTTTTCCAGTGGCTAGCATAATTTTCCAGTTGTTTTAAATGGGAGCACCGCATTTGCAGCGCTAATCATTGTAACTTTTTAGTCAGCCGTCCAATCAGAGTGGAGGAGGGGCGGGACAAATACAACACTGACCAACTTTCACAACATTCTTGCTGTACAATGACATCGACAAGCAGAGAACGGAAACAAAATGGATGAGAAATTAATATTGCTGGTCTCCGAACATAGCAAGTATTTTACATTGTGTTGACATTTTTAGTCTGAAACAAATTATCTGCGAAATCAGTTACAAGTAACAGTGCTGCAGATATTTCTTAGCAACTGGGAAAAAAAACGTTTCGATGCCGAAGCGTTCACAGATAGCCATTTTCAGCAGAGTGTCTAGCGTTTTCAGCTGGCTAAAAATGCTTTGGTGGACACATGGCCTAGTCTCAGCCTCAGATGTCACGCCCACAAACCGTTGACTGAACGTCTGATGCATATGGCACATTTAACTGGAAACACTTCAGGATTTTCCAAGTCGTTATCTAGTTGGTTGAATTCTACAGGATGTCCGGGAGACATGCGTGTCGCGTTCTTTAATGGTCCGTCTGGAAACAAATGCCGTGATATCAAACCTTTTCATAGAAGAAAAACGCTGTCATGTTTACAACTGTGAGAATGAATGCTTACCAGGATCAACTAAACCAGGGGTGGGGAACGTTGATCCTGGAGGGCCATTATCTTGCAGAGTTTAGCTCCAACCCTAATTAAACACACCTGAAGCTAATCAAGGTCTTCATGATTACTAAAGTTACAGGCAGGTGAGTTTTTTTTTCAGGGTTGGAGCTAAAGTCTGCAGGACAATGGCCCTCCAGGATCAACGTTCCCCACCCCTGAACTAAACACTGGATTTTCAAAATAATGTGAAGTTCGTGGCTCCATTGATGCAGTAAACTTGCACAATGTTCTTGAATTAATAATTTATCAGATGCATGCCGGTCTGTTATTGTAAGGACATCAACTTTACATTTTCACGTCCCTAAACATGACGCGGAACAAAACGAACTGTGATTGGTTACGTTACATGTCAGTCAAATGTCCTCTTGGGTGGTCCTTGGCCAATGAAAGCTGCTACAGAGTCCAGATCTACTGCCGTCAGTCGGAAGGTCAGGCTATGTGAGAAAACACACGGACTAATATTATATAATCCAGTAGCGGCTCCTAGCCATACATTTAGGTAGGGCAGATTTTTCTATGGTCTTGGTCTGGAAAGAGGTTTACGTAAGCTAATGTCACATGAAAATAAGCGGGGCAGCCTGAAATCTGCCCCAATGGCTCTCTATGAGTGTGCTGCAGTTACATTTTTCACCACAGATTTACATTGGAAATTTGTGAGGCGCTGTAGAGCCGGCTGCCCCGCTTATCATAATACATGCCTGTAGAATCCTTGCGCTACATTTTAATATCCTGCTTACTTTACGACTTAAAATATTCTAGAAAATCCGAAAAATATTTGTTGCAGAATGCTGAACACATTTATAATTTATTATTAATTCAGTGTATTTAGAGGTCTATGTTTGGATGAATATTTTGGCCCATACAGAAGAGCCGTGGCTGATATAATGTTAAACTAACACTGGTATGGACATGCAATTACTAGAGGTGATGTTTCTCTCCATAGCCTGATAAAATGACACACATCCAGAGCATCCCATCCAGTAACAAGCTGGACAGTGACTGACAGACAGCAGCAGAGGTGGACTTGCAAAATGTAACCTGTCCACAATGTCATGTGGTGTAACATTGTAACTGGAAAGCATAAGTATGTGATGCACTGAGAGATGTGTGTCCTTGATTGACAAAGTGTCAATTTTATCAACCTGTGTTGATGAAACAAACTATTAGGCCACTAAAATCAGTTTGCAAGCTTTGAAATGTCAGGCCCTGCATTCAAATGGCCTGTCAAGATTCAGTTGCAGTTAAATTGAGTTTATTATTTGAGTTTATTATGGGTAATATACTAGTAAGTCTCTAGCAGCACAACCATATATGGCTAGCTCTTGCAAAGTCACAGTAGTAGCTGTGTGTCAGGAAGCAAAGTTTAAATAAAGCTTAGGTGTTGTTTGTGAATGTGCGATATATGGTAGAGAATAATTAGCGGTTCAGAGTGCTGATAGCAATAACCAATGCTTCAGACAGAGCTCACTGTGGGATACCTCAGAAGAGGGAGGGAGAGAGAAATAGCGCATAGAAGGAATGATTAGGGACCGTTGTGGCAAAGGAACTCAGCCTGGGTCTTCATTAAAAGAGGTCACACAGGTAAGCTATGATTATGCTAATTCATTTGCGAAGGTAGATGTTTATTATGCTATGCCAAAATCTTTATATGTGCTGTCGTTAAAATAAATACCTCTTGATGTGACATATGTTGTATGTACGACTTTTTGGGCTAACTTTGGGCTTCAGTAGGGATGCATCATATTGATCAAAAGTGACAGTAAAGACATTTATAATGTCACAAAGGATTTATATTTCAAATAAATGCTGTTCTTTTGACCTTTCTATTCATCAAAGAATCCTGAAAAATGTATTACCGTTTCCACAAAAATATTCAGCATGTTATAATAAATATAATATAATAAATAAATAGTAAACTGTTGATAATAGTAAGAGATCTTTCTCAAGCAGCAAAACAGTATATTAGAATGATTTCCGAAGGATCATATGACACTGAAATATACACTGAAAAAAAATAAAATAAATAATAATCACAATATTACTGTTTTCCTGAATATTTGGTCAAATAAATGCAGCATTGCTGATATAAGAAGTATATTTTTCAAATCACTTTTGGACATATATAACACTGTTCATTCTATAAATGATGGTTCGTGAAAATAGGGCTACTGATCTGTGTGTGTCTGTCTGTCTGTCATAGACTTTAGACTGACTTGGCAAACATGCTCTCTCCCTGCCATGTCTCCAGCCATCAGGCCCCAGACAGCTTACCTTGCTGGCCTCTTTTTCCTCCATTCAGCTCTAATGGCCAATCCATCCATTCTTAAAACCCACAGCCGCCATGATGGGCAGCTAATTAATCACGATTGTGCGTGAGCTGGCCTCTTTCCTTTTTTTATAGTCAGGGAAGGTCTGATTCCTCAACCTTGCCCTAACGTGAGAAATGTATCAGAAAAGAAATAAATAGCACTTGCACATAGCACGCGCCCACACACACACACACACACACACACGCACACACACACCAACCATGTGTCTGTAAAGAATGATGTTTTGGTCATGGATACACTGTCAGTCAGGTGCTATTTTCTGAAAAATGCCCCAACCACAAATCAATAACCTGCCATTTGTGATTAAGGAAGCACGACAGGAGACAGGAAAGGATGGCGAGGAGGAGAACGAGACAGATAGCAAGCTATGAAAAATGACAAGAAATTTGGAGAAAGTCTTGAATTGTTGGAGAGTGAGTTACTGTAACAACTGAAGTTAAATATGTAGCTTTTTTTGGTCTTGTTACGAACAGTCTTACTATCAAAATGCAGGCAAAAGGTTCAAAATTCTGCAAGCTGTCCAGTGCTGGTCACAATGTGTTGGCCCCACAGTGACATCGAGAATGCAACGGATTGTGGGAAAAAATCACTCCCCCATTTATCACCCAAAGCTGCTCTTATTGCAGAAACCCTCCTATGACTCTATGTCAGAATCCATGATTCATTTCCTGTGTGAAGGAATTCCGGCAGAGGAAATGAATAGAGTCCATAAATTCAGACAGACAGCACAGAGGGAAAAGCATCCAGCCTCAGAGTTTTAGCTCTGACATTCACTAAACCTGCTGTTCTGAGGGGTTAATATTCTCACTGAGGGAGTAAATGCATTTCTGCTTCTACCATGAGCACCTGTGCCAAATATAGAGGGATTGGCAGGATTAAAACTACAGTAACCTTAAAGAGGGACAGCATTTTTGAGAATGTGAACTAAAACTAGCTTAAATCAGCCATTTATTAGAATTTGATGAAAACCAAAACATGGCTGTGAGTGTTGGACACATCTGTTCAATATGTCTTACTGTTGTGTTAATTTCAATTTTTTTTTACAACCTGTGTTTATTGCCCCCGGCGGTTTCACAGACAAGGCTTAAGCTAAAATGTTTGAGCTGTTTTAACTGAAAGTAACTGACATACTGTATCTTAAAATATGTCAGTGCCATTGTTTTGTCTCAAGATGCACACCAGTAATGTTTTTTTCTAGGGCACTTTCAGAAATACTACTTAGATGGCCTAATTGAACTAAGGCCTAATCCTGGCATAATGGTCTTAGCCCTGTCTGTGAAACCGGGCCATTATGTATCAGTGTTTCTACTTCCATCCTTTACAGCTTATTTTGCATTTAGAATAAGTTAAAGGTGCACCCAGTAATTATTTTTGTTTATGGTGTGCTGGTCAATATGACAGTGGATGCATCATAATGTACATTTTCTGTTACCAGTACATTTGTTGCAGACAGCCATGATTAATTCTGTGAGAGAAACTTTCCAATGGAAGACCATTTCTGCTTCAGTAATTGTAAAGTTTAAATAAATGAAGTTGCAATTGACAATGACAATTTCTTTATGTGTAAAACTTTTTTAATGAAGAAATTGAGACTAATGTCAGAAAGGAAATGCTTAAATAAGTTATATCTATAAAATAATAGGTGATACAAAAATCCTCACCTGATAGCATTTTGGGACACAAATGTAAACCTATACAGGCTATCTGTATCAAAGGAGCGATAGGTTGCCTCACATGTTTACCTAGAGAGAGATACTGACTCATGGCCATCGTTGCTAAACTGTCCCACTCTGTCTCTCTCTCTCCCTGGGGCTGGAGCTCAGCAGGAGACATCAAGTCTCCTCAGCGAGCAGCTGTAGGGGTGCAAATCCCTATCGTATAAGTAAATTATGACATTAAATACTCCCTCTGAACTCTAACTAGAGTCTCTTACAAGATTTTCCGTGTCTGCCTCTGGGATAACCAGGACCAGCGGGTAAACACTGTCTTAATATGCTTTAAATTTGGGAATTATGCTGGTTATTTTTTTGAGGAGCCTAGGGAAATTATTTGTGTAAATGGATGTTGTTGTTGATGGAACAAAAGGCTTGAGCAGAATTTTTTATGTGGCTGCACATACAGTATATTGAGTGATTTTATTGCTTGAACAGTCATTTGTAACCTTTTGTTTCCATCATATCCCTTGAGCTGTGCTTGAGGTTGACTAGTTTTACTAGTTATGCAGTCTGGACAGTATAAAGTGTAATGCATTAATGAAACGTGTAAAGCTTTTTATGGCTGCTGTACTGATGCACATGAATGATTCAAAGGCTCTCATAGATTTTAGTAGTATTAATTTTTGATTTTAAGGTCACTCCAAACCGAAGCTGTGACCTGTATCGAGGTGTATTCTCTGGAGTTTTATTTTGTCAGTACGTATTTTAAGGCTTTTTAGACAGTTCCAAAGATTTCTATCTGTGGCAGTTCTAAAATAAAGCTCCACAGTCTTCCTTTTTCTCTGAAACGTCTTTAACTGAAAAAAACGGGGGGAAGACTGTGGTATGACATGGTGCACTGCTGACTGCACTCTCACCCTCTTTCCCATGTGATAAGTCCTCCAGCCTGACCTAGTCCAAAACTCAGCAGGTCTGGGCACCTGCTGAGAAACACAGCCGGGAACCTTGCTGGGTTTTACCGAAGAAACCAAACCCTTATTTATCAGACACTGGCTACAATGCATGTTGATCTAAGGCCAGTAGACTCAAGCTAAACACAAGATTTCATGGACTAAAAAAAAATAGGTCATTTCTGAGACAATTTAGCCAAGAATCTTGCTATAACTACATGATTTACTTGACTGACTTTGTGTATGGAACCAAAGTCCCTTTTAATGCAAGTCAGTTTGGTGACTGGCCATCTTTGTAACGTCCCTGGGCAGCTGTTTGTACCGTACAAGTACAGCTTGCGTCTGCTTGAAAGGGGAAAGACTAAAATCTCCAAAACTCTTTGACAGTGTTAGGTTTTTGTAATAGCATATTACTACTCATTAATACTTTCTGAGAACAATGGTACCAAAAATGTAGCTTAAATCATGCTAAAAAATGTCGTGCTGGTCCAGCTATATCACAAGAAAATTCACATGGAATTTCCGTTTCTACAGCCACCACATTTAAGGCCCCGTTTACAAAATGGAAACGTTCCTCGTCTACACTGGCGTTTCCATGGCGTTTCAGAAACGATCTCCGTCTACACTACGTGGCCAAAAACGCATGTCACATAACCGTTGCCAACTTGCCTCTTGCGCATGTAGGCAGCTGCAGTAATGAAAAATGTTTAACTGCACAGTGGCTGCTAAAAATAACAACAAAGCCAGCAAAGATTGCAGTTTAGTCTCCATGTTATTGTTTACACTGTCGTCAAGGATACGAAGAGCGAATGTGGGCAGCCATGCCATCGTTTTCAAAAGTCTACGTTTTGGTACATTTACACTGAAACGCAACCCCGGCATTTTCAAACTAAAATGGGCTCTTCTCCGTTTTTAAGTTTCGAAAACGGCGACGTAGTGTAAACGACAGGTGTAACCGTAGCAAAACCTATACGTTTTAAAACAAAAACGCACTAGTGTAAACTAGTCGTAAGACAAGTAAAATAAATTTTAATTTTTATAACCTTTCACAATACTTATTGTTATAAAAACAGTTACAGAATTTTTTTTTTTTTTTTTTTACATATTTTTATGTGTTTGCATGTTTAGCGGTATTTGTCCAATTCAAAATGATTGTAAAAATTCTACAGTAAAAACCTGTTAATTGGTTAAGATACCTTACAATATATGGTGAAAAATTGTAAATAGCTTAACGTAAAATCATATGTAATTTTACGCCAAAATCATGTCAAATTTATAGATTTTGGATGTAAATATTATTAATTACAATATAATTTATGGTATAAAGCAGGAAAAGGACATTCTCAGAAGTTTCTGATATATTAACATCCTGATATATTAACATTGTATTATTTAATCAAACATTTGGTTATACGTTGTATATATAAAGCACAAATATGCCATCCCATAATACTGTGGTGAATTTTTTACGGTGAATTTCTGGCAACCATTTATTTAACATATAATAGGTTAATCTGTGGTTAACCTAGACAGTTTAGCCACATTTCATCATGTACTACAAAAGC
Source organism: Elopichthys bambusa (assembly GCA_037101425.1). Classification (NCBI taxonomy): domain Eukaryota; kingdom Metazoa; phylum Chordata; class Actinopteri; order Cypriniformes; family Xenocyprididae; genus Elopichthys; species Elopichthys bambusa. Next base: position 20,834,501 of record CM074435.1, read on the forward strand.
TGATCTTTTGTTTTTTCTCTTGGCATTAGTTTTTCATGTTCTTTTTGTACATATAAGAAAGATCTATTCTGAAACACTGTTGTTGGATCTTTGCCCTTTATACGGCTGCTATATAAAGGCATTCGTTTCTGTAGCATGTCAATTCTTGTATTTTCTCTGAGCTCAGGGCTAGCAACTGAAGTGAACTTTCTTTTGCAAATAAGCCTCCCACTTTCATTAAATCATTCACAATACCGCTCTGTGTTGGCTCAGACAAAGAAGTATGTGTGAGAGGTTTGGCAGAGAGAGGTGCCAGAGTGAGAGACAGTAAAAGAGAAGACATGGAGAAAGGGACAAAACAAACCGTGTTCGTGAGTAAGCGTGTGCGCATAAGTGTGGCCTTTTTGAATCCAACTCTTTGCCACACACATAATCCCGCTATAATTTAAATCACACTCCTGCACAAAACCACCTCGGTTTCAAAGAAAAGCAGCTTTTAAATGTTTGTGGATAGTGATGGGCAGAAGGTAAAAGAAGTGAACGGAGAACAAAAGCAGAGGAGGAAACGACTTCACAGCAGTATTGAGACATTGGATCAGATGTTGTAGAAGCCCGGCCAGGAAAGAGGGAAGGTTTTTTTGTGTGCCAGGATTGGACTGTAGACAATGGGGCGGATAGATAGAAATGCTAGAGGGAGGAGGTGAGGGAAATAGTGGAAAGAGGGAAGACAAAGCTGGATGTAATGATGTAGCTTTCAATTACCCACCTATTTCACCTGACTGCCTCACAGGGCAACCACTGCACAACCAGGCACACACACACACATTTCCCCTTTCCACTGCACTGCGTACCTAAAACAGCCCACAGGAAAATGTTATTGCTCAAAGGTTGCTGTTTTATAGCCCAGGGGACATAATGGCATCAGTTATGTGTCTTTTAAGTATCTCAGATTTCTCCCTAGTCCTTAGGAGAAATAAAAACGAAAGCAAATAAGAAAATTGTTGACCTATAGCCAGGGTTCGGGTGTAACAAAATACAGCCAAACCAAAATGTATTCAGACACCTTGAACATTTCATTCATTAATTCAGTTTATTCACTATAGTTTAAAAAAATGGTAATACAATATGACAAGATCTCAGAGTTAAACTGTGTCAGAAAAAATTAATTTCAGTTATGTCAGATAACACTTAAGCCAAACATGTTCAGGTCAAAGTGTCTGAATAATTTTTGCTCCCAAATTTTTTATCAATTTTACTGGTAGTTCACTGTATGAACAATTTTTGGGTATAATATGTCACAGTTTACTTTATTTTTCTATCCTCACTTACATAAATGAACTATATAGTGTCCTGCACCCACTTATAAAAAAATATAAAAAATGTCTGAATAATTTTTGGCTTGACTGTACATGCAACTTAGATACGTATTTAAAATACAACATTTGAGTAACTGTATTTCATTACTGTTACATTTTAATTGGGTAGAAATCAAATTACATCCAAAAAGTATTTTAGATTACCAAAGTGATTACTTTGAATTTTAAAGAAAATTTTTTTTTTCATTTAAACATTAATGTTAACTGTGACGGGCAATTAATGTAAACATCCTAAGCTACAGTTCTGCTCATAACTTTCATACCCTTTGCTGAATATGCAACATTTTAATAATTTTAACAAAATAAGGGGGATCATAAAAATTTCATGTTATTTTCTTTTTATCTCACAATTCTGACTTTTTTCCTCATAATCGCGAGTTTGCATCTCACAGTACTGACTGTTTTTCTCAAAATTGGGAGATATAAACTCACAATTGCAAATTATAAAGTCAGAATTGGTTGATGATAACTTTCTGACAATTCTGATTTTTTTTTTCTCTCGAAATTGCGAGTTTATATCTCACAATTCTGACTTCTTTTCTTGCAATTCTGACTTATTTTTCTCAAAATTGAGTTTATATCTCGGAATTCTGACTTTATAACTCGCATTTGCAATTTTATATGAAACAAAAGTCAGAATTGTGAGATAAAAATTCACAAATTACCTTTTTTTTTGTGTTACATACTTATTTAGTATTCCAAAGTATTTAGATTTAAGTTACAAAACTTGGGTAATCTAACAAAATATGTTACAAATCATATTTAAAAGCATGTATTTTGTAATCTGTAGTGAAATACATTTTAAAAGTAACCAACCCTGCCCTGCCTATAGCTACATTGATTTAAAGTTACATAGCAACTTTAAAGAGATTGTCTCCCTCATTCATTCCAAACCTTTATGACTTTCTTTCTTTTATGGAACACAAAAGAAGATATTTTGAGAAAATGTGTCTGTTATTCCACTATACATGCTGTGTAAAATAGTTCCACGTACTTTAGCTTAAATACTTTTTTTTTTTTTTAATTGCTGCCTTCATTTTTGAACTATAATCTAATTCACTGTACGAGTCATTTCAACTCGTTTTTAAAAAAATCTTGACTAATTGAAACTTGAATAACTAAACAAATGTTGAAATTGGTTAAATTATTTTGATTAGGTAATGTATATTGCGATGACTTATTGACCATAGCATTTTTAACAGTTTGTGAAACGAGCTAGTGTCGCTGCTTGTGTGGTGTGTGAGAGAGGAAATGCTTTCCAGTGGGTCTTCCCTATGCCAGGTCCTGCTGTTTGCGACTGGCTCTGACATCAGATTAGAAGCCCTTTGTACAGTGACGCTGAATTAAGCATGGCGTGTGCGCCAGCACCAATCTGCACATTGCTCCTAACATTCTATAAACGTTTAATTAGTCATGCTGGGTGAGTGGCTCGTTTACATTTCACACAGATATCCACACAAGCAGAGATGCATAGAGTGAACTGGGTTAACACACGCACAGAGTGGTCTGAGTGAGTGATGTATCGCTGCCTTCGCTGTGCGCTCCTAAAGCAGCTGGCAATGCGAAGATCATTGTCCTACTCCCTCACTTCCTGTGCATCCATTCATATGCCAGTCAAACCACAGCACACAGCTCTCAACAGATGATTTGGCTCATATTTCTAATTTCCTGTAGCTTCTGAGACTCTGTCTATTCTGTTAAGTGCTTGGAGACCAAAGGCACCTCTCATTACTAGTGAAATTGAGGCAGATTGCATCAACATCACAAGTACCGCAAGCTAGTCCATGAAGAAGATCATTTTCTTTTGATGTAATATCTTATGAAAAGCTAATGAACTCCTATCCTATTCACCGGTCTGAGTCCAGAGAGGATGCTTCAGGTCTATATGGTGATTCTCTTACAATACAAAAATGAAGTTATGTTTAGCTAAGGACCAAACACAGCCTTTAAGGCTCAAGAAGTTTAGTGATTGTCAACAGCACCTTCATGACTGGAATAAAGAATATAGACACACAAAAATAGAAAGATACTGGTTCAGATTTTTCTTAATGATCATGGTTGCTTAATGGTTCCATTAATGATTCTTTTAAGGAAAAAATATTGAAAAGATTTGAAAAGAAAAAAAAAAAAGAAAGAAAGAAAGAAAAGAAGTCCAATTCCATTGCAAAAGTGTAATTTTAATTAAGTATTTTTCAAAGCAGTGTAAATGCAGTCCAGAGGTTGGCTTTTATTAGCATAGAATATTATTCATTAATTAAATTATTATTATTTTTTTTTATATACAATACCTCTTACAAAATACATAATGCATATATTTAAATTTGTCATATAAGTCGGAGCCATAGCCACATGGGCAAGTGCTCCGACATAGGATGTGGTTGCACCTCGGATGATTCACTTAAATAAACTGACTTAGAGTCAGTCATTCAAGAATCAGACTACACTTGTTGCACTGTATGTGTTTAATTCACTCAAAAGAACAGGCTCATTAAAAAGTAATTTGTTCAGGAATTGGTCTACATTGGTTGAGCTGTATGTTTTTGATTCATTAAAAAGAACAGGCTTATTAGAGTCAGTTGTTCAAGAATTGGACTAAAAAGAACTCATAAGAGTCTCATAAGAGGAATTGGATTACACAGGTTGTGCTTTCTGTTTTGCGCGGTAGATTCAGTAGTGAAGCTGTTGAATTTAATATATAGCCTACTTTACAACTGTTGTTTCATCCACATCAGCTGAGGAATACGGAACCAGTCTGATCCAGCACCCTATTCACGACTGTTGTTTCCCTGTGCAGGTCACGTGGCATTATATGGTGCTTAAGGTACAGTCATTGTGAACTTACCCACCCTCTGCCCCAGTGCCCAGTAAGTCACTGGGTCCCCCACCTCCCAGCCATATGGTCCAGTTGCGGCTGGGCGGAGGTGTCTAACTGGCATGCAGACTTCTCTCTGACGATTCCTCGTTATGGAGGTAAAAATAGACAACAGACACCTCGTCGTGTCACCTCACTCTGACATCAGTGTGAGACAGATGGTGCAAATTAATGACAGTGAAATTGAAAGAACTGGAGATAACAAAAAAAAAAAAAAAAAAAAATCACTCCTGAAACAACAACCACAGTGAATAAACAAATTAAAAGAGTGGCAGAAATGTCCCTTGGTAATTAGTGCTATGGCTGTGTCGCAACTTTTCCTTTGACAGAACCCTGGGTGAACTTGTTTTTAATGCTCAAACATGGCACTGTTTGAAGTTATGAGATCCTGCTTGGCCAGCAGTTGCTGGTCTGTCACATTTTTTTCTTTTCTTTTACTTTTTTTTTTATTTTAGATAAACTTTACAGTGTTTCCAGTGTAAAAAAACAAAACAAACAACAACAATGGTGGATGAAATGAGAACAATCCTGTCAATATATATTTCCTACTGGCCACAACTTTTTTTTTTTTTTTTAACATTTAAGCACCTTTAAAAGCACACTGCAATTTTGTCATATTTTTTGTTTTGGTGACTTAATGCCAGAGATATATTTTGCATATAATATAAATGCACAAGTGTGATATATAAATATTAATTATATTAGTTTTATAGTAAATTCCATTTGTTTAATTTTTCCAATATATTTTCTATTGTTTCTCTCTTTCAGTGCAGTGACAGAAATTATCCATCCCATTAAGGGCCAGTATTTTCCCTCTTAATTTAAATTCCCTTTTGTTTTTACCTTATTAAATAATGCATCACCTTAGAGGTGGCAAGAATGCACTTACATTGCATTTAGTTCATTTAAGGCATTTAAGGAGCTTTTATAAATATACCCTAGAAAAAAACATTACTGGTGTGCATCTTGAGACTAAACAATGGCACTGAGATATTTTAAGACATGTAAGTGCAAGTTGCTTTCAGTTAAAAACATGCATTTTAGTCTGGGACTAGCTTAAGCCTTGTCTGTGAAACCAGGGGTATAAGGCAGATGTGGCCTAATGGTTAGAGAGTCAGACTTGTAACCCGAAGGTCACAGGTTCGATTCTCAATACCGCCAGGAGCAAAGCACCTAACCCCCAATCACTCCCTGGGTGCCACAGCAAAATGGCTGCTCACTGCTCCAGGTGTGTGTGTGTCCACGGTTTGTTCAGTACTCACTTCTCCTAATGTGTATGCAATAACTTGGATGGGTTAAATTTTGAGTATGAGTTACCATACTTGGCCTTCATAAAATTTTGAATATAGAAATATCAAATGGTGTAAAAAATGAAATGATACTTTTAATTATGAAATTAAAACTGCCAGTCACTGCAATTAATGTGTCAGTGGATCACTGAACCGATTCGATCAAAACCCCGGATTTATTCAGTAACAAAACGTGACTGTGTGTTGCTCGGAGATGCGTAACTCTTTTGCCTTGTTTGGAACTTTTTTTTTTTTTTTAAATGTATGGAGAAATAGCGCAAAAACAGATAATATTGACAATATTATGCTAAAATGTCACAATTATATTAAGTTCTTGTTGAACTGCTGTATAAAATAAATATAACTTTTGTAATTGTGCTAATATTCTGGAAATATTACTTAACTATCATAAGTTTAAAAAATATAAAAAGAGAACTCCCACTAATTTATAAACACTGTATAATTTATATTGTATTCCATCATTATAAAGAGGGGCATATTTGACATTAAAGGTACAATATGTATGATTTCTGCCTTAAAATATCCAAAAACCAATAAAAAAATGTTACATAGGCTTGACGTCTGTAGTTACATTATCCCAGATGTTTCAAACTAAATTTTAATTCTGGAGAAATCTGCAATCTGCAATCTGCCCATGTCATTGCGTACCCTCGGCTGTCGGTAGAATCCATGGAAACACAGTGTGCTTCCTGAAAAAATGCTGTAGTTTTAGTTGTAGCATCAAAACCTCTGGTAGCATCTTGCAAGCCACAGTTGTTTGTTTTGCACATTCCTAATGTACCACAATTATACATTATCGTTTGCTGTCTTTGTTATTGTTTTGAATAACCGACATCTAGCTGTGAAACATACATACTGTGGCTTTAAAGCACTATGATTTGAAGAGGCAAATGTCAGCTAAGTCAGCTAATTTAAAATTCGAAATCACATTAACTACAAAAAATGAGATTAGCCTAAACGTTAATAATCATTTTAATATTTATACCTTTACTTTTTGAAGTGGAGAAGAAAGTTCGAGGTTGTGATGGTCATGTTCGATATCCAGGCTTTGCAAATGTGCATACAGCAAAACTCTTTTAATGAATATGGTTAATTATACGTATTTACATCCAAAAGAAACAATCTGCCTTGTATATTTTGGCATGCTGCAGTATTTAACTGCACTTATGCAGTTAGCAATAGTGAAAATTCTGATCAGTGGTGCCTGTGGTTTTGTGGCTTGCATTTTGTTTATTAATGATATAAAAAATAATAATTTAATTACAGTTGTGAAGTCATTGTTGAGTCCTGCAGTTCAAGTCCAAACTGGTTCTTGAATCAATGCTCTGAAGTCAGTCAAATAATTTTCTTCATTTAGTCCTTAAATGTGCATCGTGTACAGATGGTACTCAACCAGAATGTGTTTTTCTGCCACCACGTATCTTCTTATAATTCGGTTTAAGCCTAAAAGTTGCGGCTCCTAATAGTTTCCAGACAGCGTTTTCTTGCATTTGTTGAGTGGTAATTTTGAACCCCGTCTGTTTACCAACGCTGACTTGCTAGGTGGTTTTTCTCAGTAAATTGCAGGGTCACATGGTGACAGACATTAGGACATTTTGTGTGAGACTGGTGGCTTTCTGAGATAGAAGGAATGGGAGAGAGGAAAGATAAATGTAAATATAGCCCTGCTGGAAACTCCCTACTGAATGACCTCTGACAGCCGTTTGCGTTAAATAGAGTTGTAGTTCAGAGATTCAGGCTTTATTGCACAGGTGCTCAGGGAGCAAGAGAGGCCTGAGAGGATCTAAAGCATTATTAAAGCTCAGAGAGTGTGTGTTCTTGAAAGAGAGAGAGATGTAGAGGGTTAAAGAGAGAACTCAAGAAGTTACAAAAAAATTACACAAGAAAGTTACAGAATTTATATGAGAGACCAACCAGTAAAAAAGGTGAAGTGAAAGTGATGTGTAGCCAAGTATGGTGTCCCATACTTGGAATTTATGCTCTGCATTTCACCCATCCAAGTGCACACACACAGCAGTGAGTACTGAACACACACATATATACCCGGAGCAGTGGGCAGCCTTTTTTTTTTTTTTTTTACTGCGGCACCCAGGGATCAGTTGGGGTTAGGTGCCTTGCTCAAGGGCACCTCAGTTGTGGGTAATGAGAGTGGAAGATATTTTAGTGAATTAAATTTGATAAATTATGGCAAGTTCATTCACTCCCCCCACCTACATTTTCCTGCCGGTACTGAGACTTGAACCCGCAGCCTTCGGGTTACAAGTCTGACTCTCTAACCAAAAGACCACAACTGCTCTAAAGGTGGACAGAAATTTGATCGCAGTTGATTTGAATGCAACCTCCTGATCTGGAGTCAAACACACTATCGTTGTGCCAAGAGGTCCTATAAAGCTTACAATGTACAGATGAAAGGCATCACCTATTTTATGAAGGTGCACCAGCGGTAGTCCTGGCTCACTGATTATAATAGGTAAGTGTAATATAGTGATATAATAGTTAAGTGTAAAACATGTTAGTTTTTTTTAGTAACAGTATTTAATGGCATGCAAGGGGACCTGGGTTTAAATCTTGACCTTGAAAGATTTCAGACCTCTCCAACTCAAAATTTTCTAGGTCACATCTAAATGAAATAATCAGCCTAATTGAATTTCTGTGAATCTCTGTAAATTTTCAATTGTGGCAACAGTCTGCTAACATGGGTGCACTCAGAAATAATATGTTGAGCCAGTGGAAAAGTTTAGTTTACCAAACCATGCGGTTGGTCCAATTATATATTTTATATATAAATTGTAGTAGCAATTGTTTATTTCTCACTGTCCCAAAAGAAAAACATATGTACATTAAGCAAACACAGACAATAGGTTTGACATTTTATCACATCACTTTTATTAACAAATCAATTCCAACACAGAAAATTTTGGTAAAAAATACCTTATTTTAAATAAGGAAAAACACTGAATACATTCAAGACGTCTTCTGCATAACAGGATGTCTTGATGTGGTGAAAAAACTTTCAAAAGCACCAATGCATAGGTTAAAAACCAGCAAATAAAAATAAAAACTAACATTAATGACAAAGTTCCCTTGCATCTGTCACGAATAGTCCAAAGATGAAGGCAGGTTAATAAAAACATAATTAACAATCCCCGTGATTGGCCACTAGGTGGCACTGTAACATGAAAAAATCATGAAAACAGCTAGAACTACTCAACCATTAGTCCGACTGACTTGAAAATTGGCATGCAGTGTCTTGGTCCAAGGAGCCATGATTGTCTATGAGGACATTGGCTGTCTCGAAAAACATGGCCGCCATCGGCCAATGAAATTTGTATACCTATTAGGCAAGGTTAATGGAGGCCGATAGGAGCAAAACTCAGTGGGCATGTTCGACTTTTTTGAAAGAAAATCGGTCACTAGATGGCGCTAACGAGTTTTATGTCTCTGTAATCACGTGGTGTTTCACATGCGTGATTTCCCCCTCCCCCCCCAAACCAGTTCAGATCCCGCCCTGAATCAGTTCAAATCTGGAGCCGATTCTAAACATTTCATTGGCCATGTCAATCACAGTAACGATTGCCTACACTCAACCCTGATCCCTAAACCTACCCGTCACTGTAGCCTCAGCCAATGAAAATGGTTGCAGGACTGGGATTTCCGCTGAACAATTTTGGGGGGGGGGGAATCACACATTTCATACATACACACAATATTCATATCGTTTGTTAGATCTCCTCATGCTGAACAACTTTGCCTCAAAAACCACTGCTGTCAATCAAATCGTTCAATAATTATTCGTGATTATGTAAAAAACATACTTTTGCGAACTAGTCCTAGGTTTTTTTGCCCGATCGGAACCAAACCAGTGCAGTACAATTCTCTGGACTCTCTAGATCAATAATTATAAAAAAAGTTGAACTTTAAACTTTGGGTAGCTATAACCGGGTCAATTAGAAAAGGGGCATGGCCAAGTGACCACAAAAGCCTATAATGTTTAAATGAAAACTTCAACGAAAATAGGTGAACACATGCGACATATGATTCTAAACAAGCATGCAAACTTTTATGGAGATCTGACTATAGGTGGCGCTATATCTGTTAAAAAGCCTTAAAACCCATATATTTCCAAAGGTAAATTGCCTGTATTGGCTGTAAATGGTCTTTTCCTTCTATTATTTAAGTGGTTACAGGCTTATAAAGCGTAACATCTTTTTGCGCAAGTGTTTAGAGGCCTTTAAGCGCATGAACCCAGATCATTTCTGCTTGCAGCTATATTTTTAAGTGAACACCTTAAGCTATGATTACTTCAATGCCGGATGCATGGGATAATTATTTGGAAGTCATTTATTGAGCCAATATGTAATTATCAATTTCAAAATGTATTTTTGTATAGTGTACAAATTATTTTGACAGCCAGTGATCATGTATTTTTGTTGTATTGACCTGCTTTGACATTTTAAAAATAACAATAATTTACAAATGTAACAATAATTTAACAACAACTTAAAAGGCAGTGCTGCATTATTAGTGGCTACACAGTTATGTAATATTGCACTATTAGAATTTTTTTTTTTTTTTTTTTTTTTTTACAGTTCCTAACAATGGAGAAGGCCATGATGACTTTTGGGAATGCATATTTTCCCATAAATTAAAAGATGATTATAAAAGGTGATTATAAATTATATAATGGTGGTTAAAAGAATTGGCATATAAAACAGATAAAACAATCTTAAATTATATAAAGTTATGTTTTACTTAAATGTTATTTTAATTAACAATAATTAATAATAATAATTATTATTATTATGTTTTACATAATTGGGCGGAGACTATTTAGATGTGAATTAGGCTATTTGTTTTACCGACTCTACAACTTAATTATCCAAAAAATGTTTAAGTTTGTTCATAATCCACTCATGTCTCATGTGCTTCTGATGACAGAAGAAATGAGAAGAGATAACGAATACGTGTAAGAAACAGGAACAGGAAAAATGACTATTTTATGTTCTCTGGGGTTGTTCTCTGTGCACTCCAGTTCTATATTTGATAACTTTGCATGATGATGACAGATTATTGTGTGGGAAATTCACGTGACTTGTTTAAATGTAAAAGTTAAATTGGTTAAATGACAGGCAGATTGCATAGTGGGAGGTTTGTATCCAGATTGCAGAGAAGGCTCAGTAGCTGAACTGTTGATTCTTGTTCACTTCTGTCTCCTGCCAAATAAGCATGACAAACAGTCTGCGGGTGAGTTTACACAAGAAACTTTCTGGTAAATCTGTTTTTGTTTCAAGGTGCTACTGCATGTTCATTTTTATTCATTTTTATTTTATCTCTCTAGTAAAAGAAATATGTAGTTAGATTTATTTACACATTGTGTTCAACAACAATTAGTAACAATTTACAATAAGAGTGCACTAATATGCATTAATTCATGCATAACTAATGCACAGATAATTATGAGTTAAAGGGTTAGTTCACCCAAAAATGTCGTTCCACACCTGTAAGACCATAAGACAGCAGATAATTAACACTTTCAGATGCCCAGAAAGCTACTAAAGACATATTTAAAACAGTTCATGTGACTACAGTGGTTCAACCTTAATGTTATGAAGCAACAAGAATACTTTGTGCGCCAAAAAAAAAAAAACTGGCTTTGGCAGTTACACGCTCCGAACCACTGATTCAAAACAAAAAAGAAGACAACTGGAAGTTAAAATAAATATATTCAACCCATTGTGGTAATTAGTACATTATTTTACACTATTAGTTAAAACTAGAGAGGAATTAATACATGATGACACATTTAATTAATAGCAATTAATTCTATTAATCTGATAGACTCTATTAGTTGCTTATGCAGTAATCATTAACACTTTGACGTGTACAATCACACTGGTGTGATTAGAACGTTCAGCGCATCACGTGATCAACTGCCAAATTATAATGTGCGTGCGCGCTTTGGCTGGCGCTAACCAGAGATGGAGGTCAGCCAGAATATTTTAAACTTACGGGCAAAAGGGTTAATAAATGGTTTAGTTCTTCACGAGTCATAAATAAACTTACAAATATCTGTGCTTTAGTTAAGCATGAATTAATGCATATTAGTGCACCCGTATTATAAAGTGTTTCCCAACTATTTAACTTAATTTTCATTGAACATGACATTATGTGCATACATTGTCGTGAAGGCAATTTCATATACCCACCTCGATTACCATTATTGTGCATAGAAATTAAGTTTAATACCACTTCCACATATTGAACCAGAAATTACTTCTTTTTTTTTTTTTGCTATGGTAACCAAGGTCCCATTTGCGCAAATGGATTGACCTCAATAATACACCATGCTCTTTAATAAACGTAATTGCTTTGGCGCCCCATTGGCTTCAAGTCGCTGCTAGCAGTCTCCCTCTTGATCTCACACCTGCACATGACAACTTAGAGAGTGCAAGTGTGTTGTCCATTCTTTCATTACACTTTCTTACACTTGACAACTGAAACTTTTAGGGTGGGGTGAGTTGTTTTGGAGGGGAGGGACACCAGATGGTCACCTCTCTCCAGAGGTCCAGTGGAGAGCGGGTAAGTCATCCACTCCGACAGACTGGCTCTTCCCCAGCTGAGGGGCCGTGTGCCAGCCTAAGCCCATATGGCCTCCCTGGCACCGTAGCCAGGCTCTGGGTGGGCACAATGTGGGTGGCCTGAGCAGTGTTCACCCACCCTGAGGCTCTGCCCACAGGCATGAAGCTGGTCGTAGAGAAGATGAGGAGGTGGAGGTGTGGACTTGACAATTTTGGGTGATCTGTTGTATCACTGAACAACTATAGCTACCATTGTTTGACATTTGTTGTTTTCTGTTAGCAGTAGCGTGAAACTCATGACTTTTGTGTATTGTATCTGGTAAAAATACTGTTCTAGCTATTTGGTGGTTATTAGAAAAATATGTGTGAAGGTTCAGTAACAAACAAGGAATTTTTAGAAACCAGCTGTGCTGGCAACAGCATAATAATGGTTGAATGACATTTAGCGCTAGTTTGAGTGTCTGTCAGACCTGATCGCACTGTTTATTTTGCCATGACGATGAGTTCCAAAAACGGCTAGCACACAGAAAGCTTGAAGTGTCATGTTGCTAGGTAACATTTCAGTGGGCTCTCTCTGTCAAAGAAACTTATGTAAGTGATTCAGAAAACTTCTGTCTGGAGACAAAATGCAGATAGATGACACATGTCTGGTTGTCTGTGACTCTGCATACCTTCTGGTGCAATGCTGGACCAAACATTGCTTTCCAGTCTGACCATTATATCTGTTGCCTGTGGTGTTCACCATTTTGTGTAAATTTATAACATTTATCAGGCTTGATTCTGTGCGCAGGGTTTGAAAAGTAATCTGTAAAGTGAATGTCAGATTCTTTGAAAAGCCACTCAGAAATATAAATATAAACACATCCTTTCTCCCTGGTGGTAAATAGTGTGTAATTGGTTAACTCGCTGTGTCTGATCCCTGAATGAGAAGTCTTTTAGGCAGTCTGTCATTATAGGGATTACATGTGCAGTCTGGATGCTCATACTGAACAAACCGGGTTGATTCAATAATGCACAAGAACAAAGTGGATGGTGTGGGACTACAGAACAGCTCAGAGTTTCAAACATTAATGGGTACGGATATATCAATAATAACGCTGATGCTCTTTGCTGTATTTAGTTACATGCTTACAATGATTGTTATGAAGCCCAACGTAAAGAGCAGAGATGTACACAAACCAGAGCGTAAGAGACACAAATGTGTTTGAGCACAAATAACACTCACACGTAGCCCTAAATGTTATGACATTTGCCTTTCAGTGCTTTCCTGATCCAGATGACTGACCTTTTGCTTCTGTTTTCCCTGTCGATGAGCCAAAAGAGGAGGCTGCAATCCAAATGTCTGCTTAAAGTGAGCTTCTATTACACGTATTTATTGAAATCCATCTAAATACATCTCTTATCTTAAGTAGCATTATAGGGCTGCATTACCTACACTGCACTGGTATTACAAAAACTGTGAAAAAAAGTGTTTTAATATAAAAATAGTGTACTAAATCATGTCAGTTAACATGATCAATGTCACGGACTCAGCTACACTTTCAGCACCAGATCACATAACTCCTCCCACACGATCACAGTCATCCGAATTCTGATACAGTTCACCTGTTGCACCTCATTATGACCACACATGAATACCAGCACTCCGAAAACTGAAAAACGCTGCCTTCGGAGGATGCATTCCAAGGTAGGGAGGCATCAAGGCATGTCTAAATCCAATGTTAGGTTCACTTCCTGTCTCATGAGATGCCTTCTTCTGATCGATTTTTGAAGGTAGCATAGATGTATCCTTCGCTACCTTTGATATCCCACAATCCCGTGCTTTCCATTCTGTGACAGTTGAGCTAAAAAAGTAAGATGGCATCTGAAAGTTGCGGTTGGTGGTCATTTTGTGTGTAAATATACGTTTTTGACCACTGTTGTCCAATTTTGATGTAATTTCTAGTAAGAAATTACTATTGTAGTACATAAATATTTGCTTAGTTATCACCAAAGCTCATGCTATTTTGCTATAGATCACTAAATCATTATGCTGCCTCATTAGTCTGTCCGAAAACAGTTACGTGAGGTGTCTTTGTGTGCAACCACTGCCTGCAGAGTCATTGCCTGATAGGGCAGCGAGGCAACAAGTCAGCTGCCTAAGTTTTCAGATGAAGCCAGTGTGTGTGGTCTCATCAACCACTATGTGTTACTGCTCCACTGCCTTTCTGCAAACAAACTTACTCTGGTGATTCTCCGTCTTCAGCCGATCATCTTTTTCAGTCCTGTGTCCCACCGCCATTCTGTCCAGCACAAATACTTCCTTGAAGACTGTTTCTCAAGTTAAGTGTTTATGCACTGCTCTGACCAACTCACCTGCACAAGTTTGCCTTTGCTCGGTTCTGTCAATAAAGCCTGTTGCATGAGTCTCCTCTTCTGTTTAGTGACAGACACCTTATGCATATGCATTTTTATTTTTAATAAAAAAACAAAAACTACAAGTCTTTAAATAATATAAATATATATCGACCTATACAAAGTATTATCATCAGGTTTTTTTTACTACTAAAATTTTCACTGTAAATTATAATGATAAACAGTTAATGTTTATATCATTATTAACAAAGATGTAACAAAACTCTAAAAATGTAATTTTATTTAATTTAACAATATTTTACTATTAATGTTTATAAATTGCCTTGTTAAATATAATTTTAACTGTAAATTATAAGGAAATTCATACTTCTTCTTTTTTTAAACAATATTTTAAAATTCTGTACAATTGCATGCATTGTCATTAATGTTTTTCACTGTTTATGGTAAGCTGACTTACACGTAACCCTTTCGCACGTAAGTTTAAAATATTCTGTCTGAGCCCCAGCGCGAGTTTTTCAAGGCGACCGTTATTTAGAACTTATCATTTTATTGTTTCCATGGTGAAGCGTCATTGCTTGTCATGTAACACAGCACAGCGCCGTATGACTGATGATCTGCTTTTATTTCATTTTTTTTTTTCATTCAAAATATTCACAAATTTGTTCACTATAGCATGAAGTATCTGATATTCCGATTGACAAATATGTGCAAGTGGATGTGTTTTGCTGTTTAAACACCTTCATAACGATCGCGTTATTTGAGCTATTCGCGCGATGGGCGCCGCCATGTTAGTTTTTACCGCACAGAGAATCGGATCTGTTGGATTTACAATACGTGAATTCATCCACTTCTCCCGAAATACATGAAAGTAAGTGAGCAAGTGAACTGGGGAAGAATAGAGTAAGCTTTAAAGTTACTTTCACAGTGTGTATCTGATATGAATAAAACGTGTCGTCTAATTATTATGGAAAGGGTTGTTATTTCCGCTTTTATAGACATCATTGTGTATGTTACAAACTCTAAATGTATTGTTTTGTTAGTACTCATGTGAATTTAATTGTGAGAAACCTAAAATATTTGGTTGAAAACACTGTGATATATGAAAAGTGCTGCGCGCGTCTGTCTCTGGTTAGCGCCAGAGCCGTTAAATATGAGAGTTGCGACACTCTTTGATCTCGCCGCCACGCTGTCACGTGGTTCGTGTAGCTCTCAATAGTTCCAAACAAATCCGCGCTGTCAACCAGTTTGAATGGTTTAAGCGGGACAGACAGCTGTAGCTATATTTGCAGCAATTATCGGTAAATATTGACGCATAATATACATTGATTATTACGTGGACACTGACATTACATACATATAATAGCCTTTTTTTCCCCTGGGGAGTGGCGGAAATACAGCATTAATAAGTTTTTGTGTTTAATTTTGGAGGGAAGAGGGGCTGCTCCCATAATGTAAAAAACATTTACAGCAACTACTGTATTTAAAGCAATTTTTTCGGTAAATATTAACGCATAATATTGATGAATATTGAATAAAATTAAGTACTACGTTGACCACACTTACAGTAGTGTATTGTATCTGGAGAGTGATAGAGAGATGGCATTATTGTTAACAGTGTGGTCTGTTAAAATGTACAGGTAACTGGAGAGATGCTTACTGAGTGAATTAACAATGTTCCTAAATACAATCCATAACATTAACATTTCTGTTAACTCAATTCATTTCAGTATGGCTAATGTACCCCTTCATCCTGACATTCCCTAAACATAGGCTAAACCATTCATCAGAACACATACAAATACACACACACACCAGATTCCAAAAAAGTTGGGATACTGTACAAATTGTGAATAAAAAAGGAATGCAATGATGTGGAAGTTTCAAATTTCAGTATTTTATTCAGAATACAACATAGATGACATCAAATGTTTAAACTGAGAAAATTTATCATTTTAAGGGAAAAATAAGTTGATTTTACATTTCATGGCATCAACACATCTCAAAAAAGTTGGGACAAGGCCATGTTTACCACTGTGTGGCATCCCCTCTTCTTTTTAACGGTCTGCAAACGTCTGGGGGACTGAGGAGACAAGTTACTAATACAGGCTTCTAGTTGCTCAACTGTCTTAGGTCTTCTTTGTCGCATCTTCCTCTTTATGATGCACCAAATGTTTTCTATGGGAGAAAGATCTGGACTGCAGGCTGGCCATTTCAGTACCCGGATCCTTCTTCTACGCAGCCATGATGTTGTAATTGATGCAGTATGTGGTCTGGCATTGTCATGTTGGAAAATGCAAGGTCTTCCCTGGAAGAGACGACGTCTGGATGGGAGCATATGTTGTTCTAGAACTTGGATATACCTTTCAGAGCATTGATGGTGCCTTTCCAGATGTGTAAGCTGCCCATGCCACATGCACTCATGCAACCCCATACCATCAGAGATGCAGGCTTCTGAACTGAGCGCTGATAACTTGGGTTGTCCTTGTCCTCTTTAGTCCGGATGACATGGCATCCCAGTTTTCCAAAAAGAACTTCAAATTTTGATTCGTCTGACCACAGAACAGTTTTTCACTTTGCCACAGTCCATTTTAAATGAGCCTTGGCCCATGTTGTGATTTCCATTACAGTAGCATTCCTGTATGTGATGCAGTGCTGTCTAAGGGTCCGAAGATCACGGGCATCCAGTATGGTTTTCCGGCCTTGTCCCTTACGCACAGAGATTGTTCCAGATTCTCTGAATCTTTGGATGATATTATGCACTGTAGATGATGACAACTTCAAACTCTTTGCAATGTTTCTCTGAGAAACTCCTTTCTGATATTGCTCCACTATTTTTCACCACAGCATTGGAGGAATTGGTGATCCTCTGCCCATCTTGACTTCTGAGAGACACTGCCACTCTGAGAGGCTCTTTTTATACCCAATCATGTTGCCAATTAACCTAAGAAGCTGCAAATTGGTCCTCCAGCTGTTCCTTATATGTACATTTAACTTTTCCGGCCTCTTATTGCTACCTGTCCCAACTTTTTTGGAATGTGTAGCTCTCATGAAATCCAAAATGAGCCAATATTTGGCGTGACATTTCAAAATGTCTCACTTTCAACATTTGATATGTTATCTGTATTCTATTGTGAATAAAATATAAGTTTATGAGATTTGTAAATTATTGCATTCCTTTTTTATTCACAATTTGTACAGTGTCCCAACTTTTTTGGAATCAGGTTTGTGTGTGTGTGTGTGTATATATATATGTATGTATGTATTTGTGTATATTTCATGCAAATAAAGCCCTTTGAATTGAATTCATTTTTTGTGTGTTTAATTTTAGAGGGAAGGGGGGCTGCTCCCATAAGGTATACATTTACAGCATGTACTGTATATATTTTTCTTGTGCTTTTATGGTGATAATTACTAGCATTCTAATGTTGTGTTATGTTAAGATACATTCACATAAACATGCACAACAAGTGCATATCAATGAATGAAGCGGCTCAGTTTAAGTCAAGAAAGAAGTTTGGTCAACAGTGAAAAATATACAAGGCAAACAATTGCATTCAACAGAACATTTAATTATATATTATATCCAGGGAGAGGGAAGGTAAGTTTTCCTTGAATGTTCTGTCTTCAAAGAAACTCATTCGACTTTCTACAGGGAGAGAAAGATGGCAGAAAGCAGGCCAGAAAAGGAATACAAGTGTTCACAATAGCCATTACATTCTTCCACCACAGCTGATCTGGAGATCTGGTGGTGAATCAAGAATCAGTTAGATGCTTATCCATACATAACAAAAGCATTCAAACTCCACACTATAAGTAATGCTATAGTTACCTGAATTTTTGGGTGAGAGCATTCCATTGCCAGAAGCAGACTGTGGGCCTGTTTCCACCTGGTATTAAGATGTGTTTTGGCTGATCGGATCACTAGTGGATGAAATTAAATACAGGTGTAAACAGGGTCTAAAACGGTTTGAGTTTGTCCACTTTCGACCACTTGCAGAAGTAGTAAAAAATGCATTCAACTGAAATGCTTTCATAGTGTAAACACTCATGTGGTTGAATGTGTTCAAACAGCCACTAAAGATGCCTACTCTACATCTACTGACCTAATGTGTAAACATTATGGGAAGCGCTCGAGCCAGACAGGATTTAAACTTTGTTGGCTGAAGACCCAAGTTTGGTTTGAAGATGAAAAACGTACCAATCACAATGTTCTCTCACCATAACTGATTTCTAACACACACTCACAGTGTTGAGCTGGTCCCATGGCTGTCAGAGCAGAAACAAACACTGATGCTCCCAATATGTTTTCCTGTCATCTCTGGTTGAGATCATATGTAAACTGCTCAAGCTTATTTTGTCCATTAGATTGAAAGATCTGTAAAAACCCATACATTTACCCACCCCCTCGAAGAAATCAGGAAAGAAGTGGTTGAAAGAGGACAAAAGAGATGGATTAAAACACCAGGTGTAAACGTATATGTGTCTCCCTCGTCCACTTGTGATCTGATCGACCAAAACGCATCTTTATACCAGATGGACACAGGGCCTGTGTCAGAGGCCCTAGAAGAAAGTCAAGTCAAGCCTGTTGCTGCTGGAGAGAACTGGGAGTTGTAAAGAAAGAGGAAACAGTGTTAAGGTTAATAAAACGAAGGACAGATTAAATACATGTTTCCCAAACATTTCCACGAGGTTGACATTACTGAAGTGAGAGCACACACCTACAGTTAGGTCCATAAATATATGGACATTTGTCATGATTTCTGTTATTTTGGCTGTGTACTCTAGAAAGAAAGAAAAAAAGAAATATATATATATATATATACAAACCACTATTGTTAATCAAATTGTTATTCTTCCACACAATAACATTATGGAAGAAGCTGGGTCATTATTTTGCTCATCCAAGAAATTAAGCAAATAAGGGAAAATTAAGGTCATAGTTTGTGGGGGTGTTTTTGCACTTGTTGCTTTATATCCAGATGTGTTTAATATTCTGGCCACCTCATGTATGTAAATAAGAAACCCATCTGAACACAATGTAGTGCAACATCACCTATAACTATGACCTCAGTATTGAATTTACACATTTCTGACTGATTATAAACTTTATTAAAGTAGAATTCCTGGCAGAGCTGTTGTATTGAATTACATTAGATTGTAAAGGTGTTCCTAATAAGTGTACCGGTATGCAAACTCCTTACTGTGTTATTCTCTGGTACTTTAATGAACTGGCAACTAAGTGTTGCTAACATTAGCAACAAATCTAATAACCGAAGATAAACGTTGTTTAACAACGAACTTGTGAATGTAAAGGTAAATGTAGCCCAACTGACGTCAGGTTATTGTAGCTAAAGTTAGTGAAGTGTTGGTCACTTAAGCTAGCTGCAATTACAGTGTAAGGGCCTGTTTACACCTGATCACTTCATGCGTTTTCTTTGATCGGATAGCTATCCAATCGTGAAAAGACCAGGTCTAAATGCTGTCCGAAACGCATTCGAGACGGATATAAATCTGATCACTCAAACCACTTCAGTATGGAGGAAATTAAAAATGAATAAATAAATGAATGAATAAATAAATATATAAATGAATAAATAGGTAAATAAATGTAATAGAAAAATAAATTAATTAATAAATGACTTGATAAAATAAATTATTCTTTTTTAATAAAAATCTCCCCCCCCCTTAATTTATTATTTTCTGTGTTTATACATTTTTAAACATTTGTTTTAACTTTTATTTTTAGTTAATTATTTATTTTTATATTTATATATTATTTTTACATTTATTTATGTATGTATGCATTCATTTATTTTTAGATTTATTTATTCCCACATGTATTTATTTTTACATTTATTTATTGATTGATTCATTTGTTTTTTACTTTTCCGTGTGTAACATGGAAATAAGGAAGACGGTCCTTCAGTGCATCATTGGTTAAGAGCTCAGGCCAGCTAAGCGATAGTCATGAGAGTTTTCAAAGAAAATGGCGGCAATTAGTAATTCGTTGTCTAGTTTGCTACGGGATGTGGCAGATCAGCTGGAGTTGTGAGTTATTTTCAACTAATGTTATTCGCATTATGCCGAAATATTTAAACTATTTTCCAGAAATAAAAACACGAACCTGAATACTTATGTGATCCCCACAGCATTATCGTCATCGAGTCTGGACCCGTCGACGACAGAGGCTATAGGTTGATGACGCCTAGAGTCAGACACCCAGTGGATGGTTGGTTAGAAGATTGTTGATAGCTAGCTATAACTTTAACAAAATGACAAATAACGTTAATGTTTTAAATTGGGAGCACGAGAAAAGTGGCCAGAGGTAACCAGTGGGGACTGTCAGGAGTTGATGGAGCAGCATGTAGAGGGTGTAGGTGAAGAAGACTGGAATTATTTTCAATCAGTTTTGTTAAACAAGAGATAACTTTATAATTTGTTTTAGAAAATGTATAATTTAAAACAAGTTTTATAAAATCAGTTCTAAGAGTGTTTGTTATCAGGAAGCTAGAGACACCTTTTACTGACCTTCATGTAGAGGTAATATTTCACCAATTAATTTTCATATGTAATAAACCAAGATGGAATTAATTTGCAAACTTGACATGACGTATTCCATTTAAATCAGAAGACTTAATTCATTTGAGTTTTAAAGGGAATCTACAGTGCTCGGAATATATGGTTTTATAAAAATACTGACAGCTAACATCTGGCCACAATGTAAAGATAAAAAAAAAAAAAAAAAACTTCACAAAAGATAACATCTGATCATATTGTAACGGTTTATAGAAATAAATATTTACAGATAGGAAACATCTGGTTACATTGTAAAGGTTTATAAAAAATAACTACATACACTATTTACACCGATTAGTTAAAGCAAAACCACAGCACAGACAGACGTGGAACGCACCTACAAATCAACACTTATTCATCCTCTACATCAGAAATTATGTTGCTTAGAAGGTTACACAGGGCAAATTCTCAAAATTTGATCAATTTTAGGGGTGAGGTTAATTGTAAGAAAGGATTTTGAAGTTTTTCAGTCATAGGACCGCTTGGCGATGCACCTGGTGTTGGTGGTGTCTTCTTCAGAGTTGCATGCCTCTCTTGGTGAATGCTAGAATGACAGGTTTCACCTTCCTTTCATAGAGGAGATCGGTAATTGTGAAGCCTCTGTCTGCAATCACTTCATCGTCATCAGGAGCTGATCCCAAGTGTGTAGCTGTTGGTGTATGTATTTGTAAGGTGTTCGCCAGCTGAATGAAATGCATCCAATGTCAACCCTGTGAGCTGACAAAGGTGGATGTTTCAAAGCAGAGTTGTGTACAATGGCGCCGGCTCAATGCATTGTGTTCTCATATCACATGTAGGTGGCTTCAGGTTGAACTGTGATTTTGAAGTGTAGTTGTCAGAGACAGATGGATCCTCCTGTTGTGTTTCTGCATCACAGTTCAGGGGCATGTGGATGTGATCATCCTCACAGATGATCATTGCATCACTGACGCTTAACGATGCATCTGTGGAAATAATATAACCATAAACATATTTTTACATTAGTACTTAAAATACATCATGAGAATTAATATATGATGGCACCCATACTTTAACAGAACAGTGTGAGAGAGATGCATTAAAAACGAGACAGTCTACACACAATCTAACTCTAGTGTTACTACTTAGGTCAATATCAATATCTGAATGAGAGATAGCTAGCTGGCCTGCTATCATCTGCAATCTCTGTAACACTAATGTAACATAATACTATAGTAAATATGTACCATTGTACTATTGTAAATATGAAATACATAGGTGGCAATGGTAATAATACAAGATTCGTTGTATTTTGTTAACTACTCGTTACTGATCTCAAATGTATTCATAGAACGGACTTCACAAATCTAACATTAGGCTAACAAGCACATGGCTAGCTAAGTTAGCTTACCTGAATCTGACAACCTGTTCAGCACCCGGCGTGACTTCTTTACCACAGCATCGTAGCCGAGCCATTTCTTGGGGTAAAGGTGTTAGTCAGTCGGCTTCCCGTCCATGAAATGGTACAAACACACATAAGGGCGCTTGGGTGGGCACTTTAAGTTTAGCGCCATCAGCCATTGCCTCAGGTGCTCCTCGTCTTAAGGTGGTGGGTGTAAATTGTAAATTGCACCGCAACACTCCGACCGCTTAATCTAATCTACCGTTACAGCTATAGGATTACGGCTAGCGACTATTTTAGGTCCCTCTCAGCCAGAAGTAAGATGACAAAACGAACGCAATGGCGTCACCCTTGTTGTCGTGAAAATAAGGTGAATACACACAGGAGAGCCACAACCTGTCACTACAAAGCCAGAGTAATCGAGCAAGTGCTTCAATCAATGATGAACCAATGGTAAGCAAGCCCTATGAGCAAGACCAACCCACCTAATTATCATACATGACAAAGAAATGTAAGAATAAATATGAAAATAAAAAAATAAAAAATGTTTAAATAAATAAATCTGGAAATAAATACATATTGGAATAAATAAATATAAAAATAAATGAATCCATAAATAAGTAAATATAAAATAGATGGGAAAATAAATAAAAGAATAAATAAATAAAATTAGAAATAATTAAAACATAAAAGCAGAAAATAATAAATTAATGAATTTTATTAAAAGTGAATCATTTATTTTATCAAGTCGTTTATTCATTTATTTATTTTCCTATTATCACATTTATTTACCTATTTATCTATTTATTCATTTATATATATATATTTATTTATTCATTTTTAATTTCTGCAGGTTTGGTCCTCCATACTTCAGGAGGTGGTCTGGGACGCATTCCAGTCAAAACTGAACAGGTCTAAATGCATCTGGTTGTTGAAACCACATGTAAATTTAACTCCTCCGAAAATCCAAAAATACTAAACAATAAACGTGTGAGAGCGTGTTATGGGCTAAATAACATGTTATAGACAGATATGACAGCGCCATGGTTACATAAAATACAACTGTTGACTAGATTCATGAGAGGTCAGGTAATGCGTTCAAATGTCAAAAATGCAGCGAGCGAACTTCAGAATCACTGAAAATGAATGGGGTTCAGCGCAGGAACTATCAGCTGCTCCGCGACACGTGTTACTTCCGCATTCCAAAGTTCCTATGGAAGTCTATGGGAGTGTCACAACTCTGTTTTTCAACGGATCTGGTTAGCGCCAGCCAAAGCGCGCACGCATGCACATTTGAATTTGGCAGTTGATCACATGATGCACTGAACGTACGCGTCAAAGGGTTCAGTTGTAATGCATGTTTTTTTCTCGGTTTACAATATATTCGTATGAACCTAGATCCCAGATGTTCTGTCCAATCACAGTGTAGTTATTCATGTCACATGTACAGCAACATGTTTAGATTTACTCTTTACTATTCTGTAAAAAGACATAAACAAAGGAAGCAAATGGTGTTTTTGTGAAATTCACTGTACTTGCTAATGTGTAACAAACAACAGAGTCAGAGGTGATGATGATAATGAGGAAGACAGCGGAGACCCCTGAGGGGGAAACATCACCATGCTCTGACTCAAGGCTCAGACAGAACAGGTCAGGCCCTGCTGATCAGCACATCACAGCTAACCAGCCCCAGGTTCCAGCTGTCAGTCTCAGCGATCAGGAATAGTCTGATTTCACTTCACTGCGCCGCTTACACTATAGCGTATTGACCCTCTTACTATTTATAATTCTGTAAAAACAGATAGTATCAACAATAACCTGCATTTCACAATTTTAATGATCTCTCAGTGCGGTCCTATCAATCTCTCCAGCTCTTCTTCTGACATTGCTGTGGACTTTCCACTGATTTCTGTTTTTTTATTTATTTATTTTTTTTTTTATACAGAGCTAATGATTTTATGTTTTTACATTATTATATTTTCATTATTTCATTATGTATTAATCAATTTGTCAGAGGGAAACTAAACTATGAGGGATGGGTTTGGTTTGGCTCAACTATGCTCAAATTCAGAGAAAACAAACTTTGATATGCAAAAATATTATCAAATTCAAACATTTCAATGCTGTCGTAGTTGGGCTACTCCGTTTTGCCATTGCAAGCCATAATACTGTGTAGCGTCTGGACCAATCAGACACACAATTATTCATTATATTTAATGAATTATCCAGAAACTCACTCTCTCAAAGTTCTGTGAACCCATCCCCCTAAAACTTCAACTATCATCCCAAACATAGCTAATACACAGGCAGAACTAGGTGTCCTGTTACAGGACACTGGAAAACTGATATGAACTTTTATGATCAGAAAGAATTTTTCAGAGAATAGTGACTCTGACTTCATTCTTTCTGAGAAGGACAAATAACCCTTCTTAATCCTCTATATTCTATATATAACCACTTGAGAAATGTATAAACATGTATCCAATTTTCTCATCTCATGACTTTCCTTTTATAGGGTTTATTCTATGTATTCTCTCTTTTGAACTATTTTGGTATTAATGTTTCAAAGTTGCAAATTTATAGTTAATTAAAATCACATGGGTAGCATGTTTGGTATCTATGGACTCCAACATTCGTTTCCTATTTGGTAATTTATGTTACATGTTACTAACTCTGTGACACATTAGTATTATAAGAATCTAGAAGGTTCTTCTCTCAAACATCCAATCCAATGTCTTATGCTAATATCTTGCTACAGAGCAGAGACTCGTAAAAGTTTCCCTCCGAAAGGAAAACGCTTTAAAATAACTGATCACCAGATCACTTCTCTCTTTTCCTTTACTGAAAAACGCTGACGTCAAGATGATGCTGTACTAGAAGCTTCTAAGGAACCCCAAGCTTGTGCTAGGCTCTGGCCTAGATCTTCCATTCACCAAAGATAATCTGAATCCAACTGGTTCTCTTTCATCAAGACAATATCAGCAAATATCAATGGGAGCCTCCGCAAATTGCATCAGAACAGTTTTAATTCAAATGGGCAAGACATGCAAGTATCAAACTTAGTCTCATTATTTGATACATTAAGTATCCTTACCCCTTTTAAAGAAGGGCCTGTTAAAACTAAACTGATGGTTTGCTCAAGGCTGTGATCTGCTGAATTTCAAACAATGCTGTAACTTCTTGCTTTCCTGTATTCTGCTTCAGCTCTCTCTTTCCCTTGGTAAACTGTATGCATGTATGTGTGTGAATAGTAGAGTAGTTAAGTGTTTAGTCTAGTTAATAAAGTCTTGTTCATGTCACACGTAAAGTTGTCCGTGTTTCATGCTCATATACTGGAGTCCCTAATTGTGCCGATCCTGACTACATGCTCTGAGTAGTACTGTACAATAAGACTGTTATTTCCCATAACCTGAAAATAAAAATTTCTTAGAATTAATAAATAATTAACACTGAGTGTACTGGGAACACCCCACAAGAGCTGCAGTTTTGGAGATGCTCTGACCCAGTCGTCTAGCCATCACAATTTGGCCCTTGTCAAACTCACTCAAATCCTTACGCTTGCCAATTTTTCCTGCATCTAACACATCAACTTTGAAAACAAAATGTTCACTTGCTGCCTAATATATCCCACCTACTAACAGGTGCTTCACTGGTCATAATGTTATGCCTGACCGGTGTATTATATTATATTATATTATTATTTTACTGTTATGTTCCAAATAAGGACACCCCTAAATGTCCCCAAAGGGAGGTTATGTAGGCTATATTTAGTTCACTTCTGGGGATGAATTTATCCCCAAAGTATATCTAAGCAGGGCTCTGAACCGGTTCAAGGAACAAAAACGAACGAATTTTTGACCAGAATGTAACCAGAAACGGAATCAAATTTAATTAAAGCCACTGGAAGGCAAGCCTGCAATCTATAGCCAAAAAAGCATAACAGCTAATGCTAACGCCCTGCCCCTGGCAGTATGCAGGGAAGGAGACCAGAGGCTGTTTTTTGAATGGATGTCAATGGATAAGAGGCTTCACTATGGTGAGTAAACCGCTTTTGTGGGGAAATAGCTAATCATTTAATGAACTGACAGCCTGTTTGCTAATCTTCAGCATGTTTTACACTAAACAATACTTTCGTTGGGAACTATATGTAGATTTTAGCTTGATAAAAATGTATTTTTTTAAGAGAAGGCAGACTAGGGAATGTTGCGTCTGATTTCACTGCCATTACACGATAGGCTGAGAGGAGCCGCACGTGATTAAGTTAGCCGTTACGGTTTCTCCAATGGTAAGAGATACAGACCCTCTTATCTCCCCATTATATACAATCTCTGATTTAATCGTTCTGAACAGAAATGCTAATTCGAAATGTCCATTAACCGGTTAATAATGTTATTATATAATAACGTGAAATGCCCGCGCTCACGTTCTAAAGTGTGTGAAATGCCCGCGCTGACGCGCTCATGCTCAGCTGTCAAGCCATCATAGGTTAGTTAAGTCACAATGGCAATGCCCTGGCGTTAGTTTTTCTGATGATACATGTCACCAACCGTCAAGCATTATGCCTACATTTAAGTAAAAAAAAAAAAAAAAATTCAAGTAATATGCAGCTTGTTGTGCATTTTGAAACCAGCGAAAATTGCAGGATGTAGAACATGAGTTCACAACGCCACATCACGCATCTGCAGCGCTTCTGTGAACACAGAAAACAGAATAAAACAATAGGCCTACATAACACATAAAAAAATAAAAGGGAATTAGGCCTATAGGCTATATGTGAAATATTTCACTTAATTAGGTCTATTAACAAAACGAAAGTGGTTTATTGTGGCGCACTCCAAAGATCTAGGAAAGGAAACAGACATTCTGCTTCTTTTCGTTTTTTGAGTGTCTTTTGTAAATGTATGAATTATGTCTTGCTTTTACCTGTATGACCATAAATTACGCAGTAGAAGGGGAAAAAAATTCCAGTGGTTGCGCCGGCGCCTCATGTGCGCACACAAATTCTTGCATTGCTTAGGCTACTTTGTGCCGAATGAGTAAGGTAGGCTTCAGATTCACTTTAAATTAATTCGTTTGGCATCTTATTTAGTTTTATTTCTAATAAATAAACTTGTTTCTTGCCTTGAATAGCAATAGAAGCTGGAATGATAATTCAAAGATTTTTTTTTTATTTGTTTTGGCTTGACTTTTATTTAGCCTGAATAGGCCATCTGTTAACTTTAGATGTTTTGTGGTAAAATAAATAGCGCAGTTTTGTTCATAATTTATGTTTACAAACATTATAAACAAAGCTATATAGGCTATAGACTATTTGTAAACATTTTACTTTATTTAGCTACTGATAAATTACATTATTTCTGAATAATAAATAATATATCCTCTCAGGAATAGCGTCGGTATTTTTAACCATGCAACAAACATTTTAAAATAGGTTGAAAAAATACTTTAATTTATAAACCATTGTTTTTCCTTTTGTTTAATAGGTTTACATTAGGACAAAATCTTGTTATAAAGGTAATTGTAGGCCTATTGGCAAAGACGGAAAATACTCTTTTTTTTTTTATAAATAAAATGCTGTACGTATTACTATTATTATTATTATTATTATTAAGTAGGCTACATGCAAAAAAAAAGGTTATTTCTTCTGATCAAACCGGTTTCAGAACAGTTACCGATTCCGCTTGGAGTGAATCTATTTAATTTTTTTTTTTTTTTTTTTCGTTTTTAAGCCCTGTATCTAAGTAATCCCACCCACACTATAGAAGCGGTCTGCTGATGACACATATGGCCAATTAGAGGTGGATGAGGTGATGATTATCTAAGCTGAAAGCTTGTTCACACATGGCAGGTGACCAGACTGCCAGAAGGGAGATACCGACCAAGAAACTCTTCAGGAGCCATGCACTTTTTCCTCTTTACTTTCTTTCTCTCTCCTTTCTCTCTCTCCCTCTCTCTGTCTCTTCCACCTCTCCACTTACACTGCTGTTTCAGGTCAAACTCTATTTCCCCCTTCAATCAGTAGGTTTTTCCTCACTCTTTCTACATTACGAGGAAGTGTGTGACAGAAGGAGGCGGGAGCAGAGGTGCGGAGTAATATTCCTTTCATAAATCATGCAAGTACGAGATGTCAGAGGGGTAATTGTGCTCCTGTGAGTCCTCTTTAAAGAGGGGGATTTTATTACTGGGTTAACACACAGAGCCGCCCCTCCATTCTCTGGCATTACACGCTCATCAGGGAATAATCAGAGTGGAAATGCCGTACTCTTACTCTCAGGAGTGACGATTAGTGTGTGAAGACTGTGATTGTGTGAGAAGACACACAGATGCACACACACACACACCACACTTGACGTCACGTCACTTTCATACATTTATTACTCTACTCAACAAGTTGTAGCCTATATGTATGTTCAATTTGAAACAACCTCCATTTTAGGTTGATGAAACTTAAAATGTTATACTTTTTTTTTAGTTGAAACAAAACGTTTTTTTTTTCTTCTTTCTATAGTGCCATTTAGAGAAACACTCAAAAGAGTGAGAAACGGAGGAAAGTGAGAGATCAGAAGATGGAGTGACAAAGTCCGTTAAAAGCGATGACGATAAATAGATACAGCCTCCGTCTGCAGCTGTAGGTCAAAGATACATTCTCCTTATTTTATGATGTGAGATACAGAGAGAGAGAGAGAGGGCAGGAGGCGATCTTGTTTCTGCTGAGATTTATAACCTTTACAACCAGCAATGTTGTCACTGTCTGGCAGAGATAGTAAACCAAGCATAAATTATCTCTCAGATAACAAGAGATCATGTTAAAGGCTGTTTTTTATTTTTGTTGTCATATTTAAACCCACTATAGGGTTTCTATATGCCACTATGTTTTCTCTAGTGACTCACTCTAAGTTCAAATAAATCTATGACTAACATAAATTTTAATGGATTCTTATTCATCTAACTCCATGCATTCTCTTGAAGTGTCGTCACGTTGCTGTGTTGTGTCTTTAGTTTGCTTACTATGATGTGTGAACCTATGTTTTAGTTATCAGAGCTGGACTAATAAATAAAAAGTTTGATCAGAAGTTAATTATGCAGGAATTAGATTTCTAAGCCTTGACTATGAGCATATTATTATACAAGCTTTTATAAAACAGATTCAATAAACAAGCAGATAGCGCATCTCAAAACAACACACAACAGTGATGCTTAATTCCTGAATGAATCAGTGCTTTTGAACAAATTGGTTGAGTGCATGATTCAGAGACTCACTCAAAGAAAGTCTCATTTCAGTCCTAAATTAATTTGTTTTTGAATGAATGCTTCAATGACTCACTTATAAAGACACCCACTTGTTTAGTTTCTGAATTAATCTGTGTTTTTGAATGAATTAGGTCAGGGAATGACTCAATCATTATCCGGAAGTACTACTGTACATTTGTTATGTTGTCATTATCATGTGACAGTTGCATTGCTTCACATTCACAAATCCTCTTCTGTGGCGTCATGTCCATTGTATGCACACTTCAAAATCTCATCAGAAGTAGTAGGTCATCCGGGTACTTTTTGCCTACTATTTTATGAATACAGTCCTACAGTCGTACATAATACTCTTATCACATACTGTTTTTTGTCTACTATATAGTAGAGAAGTACACTGTAAAATATAATTTTCATGATTTATCAACTTTTCACAAATCTTTTGTCAAACCATTGGTTGACTAAACACACAACGAAGGGAAATCCAATGAACAGACTTTAATAAACTTAACAGGAGTACGAAGGAAAACCAAACCATGAACATAAATGAGAACCGACAAAGACAGAGGGAGAACACAGGGAATAAATACAGGGCACACAAGGACCAAACGAGACTTAATTAACGAGACACAGCTGGGACAAATGAACTCAAATGAGGGTAAGCATAGGAACTAAATAATGGCAGGAAAACAGAACAAAAGAACACTCAAGAATATTTTGAGTTTCTGTTGAATAAACTAATCTCTTTCTTTGTATCAACTCAATTTTTTTTTTATTAAATGAGCTCAAATTTTCAAACCAACAAATCATTTTTACAGTGCATGTATATTTGGATGCAGCCAGACACTTGCATCAGTATTTTTGAGCGAATCTCTTGACTGAATGAGTTAATGACTACATTTTTCCCACGTGGATCAGGTGACATTCACAAAGCGAGTAAAAATTATTATTTTGAATGGCAGAAAAATATTTTATGCCTATATCAGTTAAATGATTTCCAAAATAAACTAATAAGTAAACATTTACCTTTTGACCCATCAAAGATTTTGCTTTAGTTTTGCTTTAGACATTCATAGAAACACTGTTGAAACACCATGAAACAGCATACTGTATGTGCACTCCATGCATCTCTGCTCCTTAATTAATTGAAGGAGACAGGCAAAGCATGTTCTGAAAATCTAAACTAGACTGTGAGCAGGGTCTCCTGGCTTGTTGGCCAGAACGTGTATGTGTGTGTGTTGAATAGACAGTGGTCTTTCAGTGATTATATGCTAGCATCTGGCAGAGAACAGAGAGCAGCAGCAGAGATTCAGTACCCCCCTAAAGTACACTGGGCCACTAGGCCATCTCAGCTCTGTAGATTAGCAGCCCACAGTGCTCTGGCCTGGGAACTGCACTACCAGCAGCTGTGGGGCTTTCAGTGTACAGACACTACACTAAAGCCACTTTTCCACTTAAATTACCTGGAACAATTTGTCCCATTTTTTTTTTTCCTGGAACCTTTTTTTCCCTCAGACCTGTTGCTGTCTGTGTTTCCATCGCAATCTAAAGTACCGTGAAGATTAAGTCCAGTGACGTAGGACTGTGCAAAACTTTCCAGTTCCAGCTGGATTTCGTCCTCCCCATAAAAGCTTAATAAAGCCTGAACCTCGTTGTCGGTCCATCAGTCATATTTTTAAACTCCATTGTTGATTCAAATAGCAAACAACTCTTACTGCACACACAAAATGGTGGTTGAATCAAATCGCTGCGTGAACTCAACCAATCAGCATGTTCAACGCCCATGTCCCACCCCCAAAAGTTCTGGAACTTTGGAAAAGTACTACCTAGCGAGCAGGTACTTTCTGAGGGGGGAATTTTTACCCAGAACTTCCTGTGTTCCTGTGGTCGAAACACACAGAGTATCACTCCAAAGTCCCTAGTTCCTGGGTAAAGTTCCTGCGGTGGAAATGCGGCTTAAGACACCAGCAAAGCTGATGGCTAGTTTCAATGATAAACTGATTAGTTTCAATGCTGGAGGCACTTTTCACAAATGAAGTCCAAATGATTTCTCATTAATGTATTTAAAGCAATACATGTACAAAACCCATGTTCTTCTGAGGGAAAACCATAAGATTTGTTATTATCTAACATAAAATTAATTTAGCATGAAATGTAGCTAGCATCTACAAGCCAGAATAGCTAGCGTGATAGCTGAAATTTAGCCCAACTGAATCTGCATTTGTGTAACTTTTAAACAAACTACTGTTTGTTTAGGTTCTAGCAGTTTTTCTTTTTTTCATCCCTGTTTTTTATGAAAATATAAATTCATTAGATTTCTAAGAAATTGTAATAAATTTAGGGGTCATTAAATGATATAATAGGCTATATATGATAATTAATTTGTGTACAAGCACCTTTCAGATCCCAAAAGAACAACAAACAGTGATAATATAAACTCACTGTAAAGAAAAATCATGAATCTCAGATGACATTGATTTGTTTTATTTATTTATTTTATAAAATTCATCAGCTAACCTTTTTGCATGGTAAGGATTACACTTGTTTGTTTTTGTTGTTGAGGGTTAGGCTGCAAGAGACTGTGTGAAAGTCTTACAGGGGCCCTTGGGTAAGATATGTGTGTGTTTGGGGAGAAGTTAATTTTGGTAGAGTCCTGTAGGGAATTCTTTCATCCACAGTCAGGAGCGGCTCGGGAGCTCTGTTGAAGACATGCGTTTGCTAATCTGTGCTTATAGTGCCATAAAATCACTTTGAGAGGTCAAGAGCAGATATAGGCTATTATTAGAGATTTTTGGTGCTTTTGTACACATTTAACTCTACATAAATACAGCTATGTGCATTAGTATGTTCAGGGTCCACTATGTTGTATTGAGTTGCACTTGGATGTATGCATGGCCCATACCATGTGTGTGTGTGGTTTGTGAGAGCAAGTGGGAAGGAGAGCAGAGAGAGTTCCCCAGTGCAGGCCCCATTACTCTCAGCTCAGGTGATTTATGACACATCTCTGTGCTGAATGTAAATGAACTGCTGTGTGGGAGAGGAGAGCTGTCCTGCCTCTGTGGACAAACACACACACATACACTCACACACAAGAACAGGTAAGAGACAGATAAATTACACTGAATAAATACAGTAACAAACCCCACACCCCCTAGAGCCCCCAGAGAGGCTGTTGTGAATTTAAATGTGACATGAGGTTTGAACCAAACCACATATAAGAGGAAATGATCTGAGATCAGTAATACACATGTAATAATACCTTCCATAAAATATAAACAAAGCATGCATCTATAAAGCAAAGGCCAAAAATCAGTTGGTCAGAGATGTCCAAACTGAAGTAGGTGATATATTCTTTCAGTCAACTTTAACATTAGTGTCTGGACAGGTTTTTTTGGCATGACTAGTGTAATGTTTTCTGCAACACTGGAGCATCCTGCTTTCTTCCAAGTTTCCCTCTAAGGAAGGTGTTGGCAATTTCTCAAGCATTGTCTGTATTTAAAGCTGAATAATATTAACTCAGCATTACCAACAGTACTTCTTAGCATAAAATATAGTTCTGTGTGCACTTTTCTCAGATAATGAATAGACTGAGCAGCTGAGGCTTTTGTTTTATGTTTGCTCCTCTGCCAAGGCCACAATCCTTTTTTTATTCAAAATTAATTTTCTGTTTTTTAATATTTCAATAAATGCTTAGTGTGCTGAATTGAAAACATAGATGACAAAATTTTATATAATCACAGTGTTATTAATAAAATTTTTGATGCAGACTCTGAATGTTGTTACGGACACAGCAGGTGATTACAGCAATGCAGGAAAGTGAACTGGTGATATGAACTTGGTAGAATGGTAACGTGATACTGATACAGTCTTTTATCTTACAGGTGATGAACTCGTGGATGGATGGATGATCAATGACGGTGAGCACACAAGATGGAGGTAAGTAGACACACACAGACGTAGGAGCATGAAGACCAAGGGAATACTCTGGAGTAGAGCTGGTAGGTACTTTGGAAGGCTTGGAGACAATCTTAGAGAAGTCCTTTACACATGAACGAGACCGGACAACTGAGTGAGGTGAGTGGCGTGCTTAAGTAGTCTGGTGGTAAATGTGCTGATGGAATGCAGGTGCGTGCGATCAGTATTCTGGTGAGGGAGTGTGCTGTGATTGGCTGATGGTGGAGCCTGGCGGGTCTGTGACAGTACCCCCCCCCCCCCTCCACGGCCCACTCCAGAGGACCGAGGACCCCAACGTCGTGGTGGTCATATTCTTCCACGAGGGGCAGGTCGATCAGGATGAGCAGCATGGAAGGAATTGAGCAGTGAGGGATCGAGGATGTCATTTCTGGGGACCCAAGAACGTTCCTCTGGACTGTAGCCCTCCCAGTCCACTAAGGTACTCCAGCAGACCACCACAGCGCCAGGAGTCCAGGATCTCTTTGACTTGATAGGCAGCTCCGTCCTCTGGGGGGGGGGGGGGGGGGGGGGGGTATATGGGAGTTCAGCTGCTGGGCCAGGCTCTGTGGAAACAGAAACAGAGGGGTGGTGAGGTTTGAGAAGGGACACATGGAAAGTGGGATGAATTCTGTATTGTTGTGGTAGTTGGAGTTGGTAGGTTGATCTGCTTGGAGATAGTGAAGGGACCAATGAATCTGGGACTGAGCTTCTTGCAGGGCAGACTCATTCTGATGTCCCGGGTTGACTGCCAAACCTTCTGACCAGGCTCATAGACTGGAGCTGTAGAGTGTCTCAGGTCGGCTGTCATTCTGCGTCTGCGTAGAGCTCATTACAGTTGATGGTGTGCTGCGTCCCAGACCCTCTCGCTCTTTCGAAACCAGCAGGTACATTGGATGGTTCTCCAGACCAGGTGAAGAGAGGGGGTTGGTAACCGAGTACGCATTGGAAGGGAGTGAGTCCAGTAGTAGATTGGCATAGCGAGTTCTGTGCGTACTATGCCCAACCCAGAAACTGGTTCCAAGAATCCTGGTGGCCATGGCAGAAGGTACGCAGGAAGCGACCGATCTCTTGGATCTTCCTTTCTGTCTGCCCGTTCGACTGAGGGTGGTATCCAGATGAGAGACTGACGGTCACATCACACCTAGGAGGGAGAAGAAGGATCTCCATACTCTCGAGATAAACTGGGGTCCACAGTCTGACACAATGTCTTCAGGGATGCCATAGTATCGGAAGATGTGATTGAACATAAGTTCACCGGTTTCCATGGCTGTGGGAAGTCCCTTGAGAGGAATGAGACAGCAGGACTTTGAAAACCGGTCAATAACCACCAGGATGCAAGTATTTCCATCAGAGGCAGGAAGGTCGGCGATAAAATCCACTCCTAGATGTGACCAGGGTCGGTTAGGAACGGGCAGAGGATGCAGCTTGCCAGATGGAAGGTGGCGAGGGCTCTTAGAGATGGCACATTTAGTGAATTCCTGCACGTACCTTCTCACATCCCTGGCCATGTTGGGCCACCAGAAGCGCTCTTTTAGCAGCGAGAGGGTTTCATTGGCCCCTGGGTGACCAGTGCCCAGAGATGTGTGTGAGGAGTGCGCTGAGTCCAGGTAACATACTGCAAACAAGGTGGATAGCCCGGCGGAGTGTTGGTGGAGGCATTGGAGGAGTATAGGTTCAGGATCTTCACTGGCTTCTTCGGGGTTATATAGCCGAAATAAGGTGTCTGCCTTAACATTCATGGGACCAGGACGGTAGGAGATAGTGAAGTGAAAGCGCGTGAAGAACAATGCCCAGCGTCTTTTGGCATCTCGTAGATACTCAAGATTCTTGTGGTCGGTGAGTACCATGAATGGGTGTTTAGCACCCTCCAGCCAATGCCTCCACTCCTCAAGGGCTAGCTTGATGGCTAGAAGTCCCTTTTGCCGATGTCGTAGTTCCTCTCCACCGGGCTAAGTTTGCGAGAGAGGAAGGCACATGGATGGAGTCTGGCTGGATTCCCCTGCTGCTGAGATAGCACCGCTCCTACTCCGGTGGTGGAGGCGTCTACCTCGGTGATGAAGGGTCTGTCTGGATCTGGATGGACAAGGAGCGATGCGTTGGTGAATGCTTCTTTTAAGGTGTTGAAGGCTTCAGTGGCTGATGGTGACCAGGACAGAGACTTGGGCTTGTTTCTCAGGAGATTGGTGAGTGGGTAGGCGATGAAGCAGTAATTCTGGATAAATCTTCTGTAGAAGTTTGCAAACCCGAGGAATCTTTGCAGTTCTTTGATGGTTAATGGAATTGTGGATGTTGTGACTAAAGTGAGAGCTGGTGCTGGTGCTGGTGCTGGTGCGGATGAAGTGGAGGTGAGAACTCAACAATGACCATCCACGAGATCTTGGAACGGGTCTGATGAACTCATGCTGTTGTCTTTCTGTGTTGGTCCGGTCTTCTGTTACGGACAGATACTCTGGGAACACAGAGGTACACGTAGAATGGTGTTTATTGACACAGCAGGTGATTACAGCAATGCAGGTAAGTGAACTGGTGATATGAACTTAGTAGAATGGTAACGTGATACTGATACAGTCTTTTATCTTACAGGTGATGAACTTGTGGATGGATGGATGATCGATGATGGTGAGCACACAAGATGGAGGTAAGTAGACACACACAGACGTAGGAACACGAAGACCAAGTGAATACTCTGGAGTAGAGCAGGTAGGTACTTTGGAAGGCTTGGAGACAATCATAGAGAAGTCCTTCACGCATGAACGAGACCAGACAACTAAGTGAGGTGAGTGGCGTGCTTAAGTAGTCTGGTGATAAGTGTGGTGATAAGTGTGCTGATGCAGGTGCGTGCGATCAGTATTCTGGTGAGGGAGTGTGCTGTGATTGGCTGATGGTAGTAGTAGTAGTTGTCAGGTTTATTAGAAGCAGAGACTGTTCTTGGTTTGAAGTAAGAATAAAATTCATTGCTTGACTCGCTAACGTACTCTCTGCTGTCTCAGACGATGACATCTTTAAATTGTATCGGCCAGACAGCCACCATAGCTTCTCTATTTTGCTTTGAAAGGGAGGGGTGAGCTGCCGTTGGTTGCGGTTCACAACCTCACCACTAGATGCCGCTAAAAGTTACACACTGCACCTTTAAGTCAGATAAAACACTTTGAAATTATGGTTTTAAATATAATATCTTTAGGTATTTTTTCCCCCCTTTTTCCCCCTTTTTTCTTTCTTCAGATGATGATTCAATACTTTCTGTAATAGTGTTTGAATATATATAATTATTATTTCTTTATTCTTTCATTTCAAAACTGAGAAAGAATTAAATGTTTACATTTTCCTTACTCTCTGTGCAGTACTAGGATTAAACAGCTTTACTAATAAATGAGATGAGAGATCAAATATAAATCCCTAATGACTCTCTCTGCGTCCTTTGTTTACTGTCATCAAGAGCAAATTAAATTTATTCCCTATTTATTCCTTATTTTCCAAAAACAAATTTCAAACCATTTGATTGACTGTAATTTTGAAGATAAAGCGTCTTCAACAGAAGTGTGAAATAATTATTAATGCAATTTCTGAGTTTAGCAGATTAATCACTTCATGCAGCATCAATCTAGGGACTTTGAAACTGCTCATCAGCACGACTTGCAGCTTGCTGTTTTTTCATTGTTGTTTCTAGCAAATGAAGACAAAACTCAAGTCTTCTGTGCTCTTCTGTGCTTTTCTCTCTATCTGCTTTCTCTATCTAAGATCATCCTGATTCACTGAAAGCCACATTTAATGTCACATTTACAATCAATGGCTTACCACTTCAACCCCCGTGCTTCATGTGCGAGTCTGCACCTCACATGAGAGCGAGTGTCTGTAGCTGGATTGCTAATGTGAGAAAAAAGTTGAAAGCTGTTAACAATGAAAAATCCAAGGCAAGGCAATTAAATTAAAGAAAGTTACCTATTGTCGTAAGCATGTGGATTTGCTGCCAGTGTCTCATATCAGCCAAAGAGATAGAGACTCAGCTCAAGGCTGCTGATAGCATTGATTTTTGTGTTTGTGAATCTGCTGTATTGTAAGACTCACAAAGGAGGCATTTGTTTGCAAAGTAGACTCAATGTACTATCATTATAGGCTATTATATATTACAGAAACTGAATGACGCTGAATGTTTTGTTAAAGGCCTGAGTACACTACTTTACTTTTAAAATCTTAAAGGGGTGGTTCATTGTGATTTCACTTTTCATTTCTTCTTGAGTCTCTCCATTATTGTCCGACTCTGTTTTGAACATAAAAGGCTGAACAGATTTGGACATTTTCAGTTAGTCTGCGTGAGGTAATGTGAGGCGCTGCTAAGTGCTAACATGAGCTCTTGAAACTCCACCCCCTTTTGAGAGCAGCAGCTCGTTTGCATTTAAAGGGACACACAAAAAAGGAACGTTTTTGGTCACCCTCAGAAAGTGACATGCTATATATATATATATATATATATATATATATATATATATATATTAACATGCTATAAAAATGAGCTGTAGGTATTTTGATCTAAAACGTCACAAACACACTCTGGGGACATCAGAGACTTATTTTACATCTTGTAAAAGTGGCATTATACCACCCCTTTAATGCACTTGCCGACTTTGTAAATAATTAGAAAAAAAACTAGGCATTATACACTAAACAAATGAGGATCAGACACTACCAGACTTCCAAAGTCTTTACGAACACAACAAACTCATCCAGAACATGTGCCTCATTACTAGGAGACACAAGACATGTATGAAAACAATGTGTGTGCTAAAATTGGCTCAAAATAACGTTTGATTGTCTCCTGGCGGATTTTCAAGTGTTGTCTCCTCCAGACTGCAAACCAGGACTAAAGACATGTGCTTCTTGCATGCGCATTCTTCAACCTGGTAGGCTACTAAAACACAGCTATTGAATCTACAGCACGTGTCGTCCAAATGACTTATGACTTTTTTTTTTTTTTTTTAGTGAATCAGAAAAATACAGCATGGCCAGCAAAGTCTGATTTCTGAAGTGATGGCTCTTATGAACAGGTTCTTTTTACTGCAGTATTCCATAAAAATGTTTTTGATTTCATGGTGATCACACCTCTTGCCACAATCGATTTCAATGTATCCATCCATTCTCCAAACCGCTTATCCTCTGTAGGATCACAGGGATGCTGCAGTCTATACTTTTTCAATTTATTAATTATTGAAATTATCTCATCATTTGCCAATGGAAGTGTATTTCTTTTCCCCCCCAAATATTTATTCATTCAAAGTACTCAACCCAGAACCGGAATCATTAAATTCTTTACGATTCCCACCCCTAGTTGTGAGTCTAGGCTGGTCTAAAACCTCATATTCCCTCTATGTCATTATAGCTACAGCAGTTATTATAATACACTCAAACATTTATTCAGTGCTGCTCCAGTTGACCAAAGGACGCCCCCAACCTGAATATGAAGCATGTTAATAATCTTATCTTATCACTGATTGGCTGCTAGAGGAAGAAAAAGTCAGCCTCCTCTGACCCTCCCCAAAATACCCACAGCTGTCCTGTTCACTTCCATTGGATGTCTCGCTCTCCTCATGATTAAAAGAAAATAGCTGTTCGCTTCTCATTAATATGTAAACGGATGGAGCAATGCCCAGGAGCGAAATAGTAATAGCAAGAAAGAGAAGGTGATGCCAGGGTGGAGTAAGACTGTGTGTCCATAGTGCTGAAAAGGGCAGTCCCCAAAATGCCTGCATATGAGATGCAGCGCACAGTCTCACTTGGAATGACACACTGCTGAAATCTCATGGCAGTGGAGCCGCTTCTTAGAAGACTTCAAGATGATACATGCGTAGAGGAGAGAATGCTCTCAGGCAAATTCAGACTTGCAGTGCTTGCTGCCTTATCAAGCTGTGATTTCTGCCCTTACCTTCGATGGTCCTCATGATTTGCTTGTCTTTCTTTCAATTTGTAATTTATCATGCATACCTGTCTGTATCTGCATTTGGATGAAAGCGTGTTTTAGCTCACTCTCAGTTTCTGTGCGTCTCTGTTGTGGGGAGGTCTTCCCTTGTCTCTGTCCTGAGGGCCAGAACAAATACACAACTAATATTGCACCATAATATAATGTCTGTTTTCTCCCATGTGTTGTTATTTGTGAAACAGTCTTGGAAATGCTATTATACAACTCCACAAACATTTCACTACTGACATTACCACAAGGCATTGTAGCTATCATTTGAATACATACATATTAATGCATGCACGGTTATCAGAGGCCATAGTAGTGCAGAAAAACCTGTTAAAAAGGATCTGGGCATGCTGAGCAACACATTAAATATGTCTGATAGACTGTAGATGGTTTGTGCAGAAAAGACTCAAAGGCTCAAAATACCCATCTCTAAAGCTCAAATATAGACTTTATTGATGGAAAAGCTGCTTAGTGTAATGGCTTAATAGTGTTAACTATAGTAGCGTCAGGGTGGTGCTGTATCCATTATATATGTTAAATGAAACCAGTTGGATGCTAATGTGCTCTTCTAGCATACAGACCAGAGCACTGTTATGACTATGTTTTCAGTCTTGTTTTTCTTCCAGGTTTCAGCTATATTCAGTCGCTTTGGATAAGTGTTTGCTAACTGAACAGTGTGGGGAATGTTACTTTTGAAAGCACTGCATTACAATATTGAATCCCTCATAGAAATAATTAGCTAATTAGCTAAAAAAAAAAAAAAAAAAAAAAAAAAAAAAACTCTACATCTACTCTACATCATTACTTTTTCTGGGAAAATAATGCTCTCTCACTTCTCTGGATTGGAGGCATCTTGATGGTTTGCAGCCATTGTTTATATTGGAAGTGCTTTTTTTCTTTCTTTCAAGTGTATCAAAATCACAGGAAACAATATACCACACACCTTAATGTTATTACTGAATTATGTTATTTTGTTATTTTGCTTGACATTAACTTTTTTGCTCACCAGCCACACTGGCTAGTGGATTTCCAAAGTTACTAGCCACTCATAATTTTCACTGGCCACAATTTTGACATCTATCCCATATAGATATTTTTTATATATATTATCTCATAATTTGGCAGCAGGGTTATTAGGCTGCTGTCACTTTAAGAACTGAGGCATGGATCCATTATACTGTTACAAGTGTTTACTGTCTGTCTTTACTATAAAACATAACTGGCTGTGTTTACATGAATACTCGCCAAGACCGGCATTTTGACATTATATTGTGTGTATTGGACTGTTTTAGTGTAATAAGCAGTGAAAAATAACTCAATTTAGTACTGAGAGGCAACTTTATGTGCACGCACTTTGGGCGTGATCACAAAATCTGTGGGAATGAGTAAAATTATGCACAATATGCGCAATCCCATGCTGAAATTCAAGCCCTACATCTAACACCAACAATATTCATCTGTGTGTTAACCAGTGTTCATTTCGTTGACGAATAATTTTCGTCATCATTTTCGTCAATGACATTTTTTCACGGACGAAAACGAGACGATGACTAAATAAAAATGCGTTTTGAATGACTATGACTGAAATCTACTCTAATTTTCGTCAACGAATAAAAACGAGACGAAAATTAAAGAGAGGGACGATTTGGGAAGATATCCAGTCAGGACTGCTGTCCTGTGTGGAAGATGCGCACATTTGAAGTGTAACGTGCTGACACATCTAACCGCGGGAAACGCGGCGCTGTTGCGCACTCAACTGTTGCTCGCGCAGCAGCACTCCGGACAGTTAATGAATAGCGCAAATTTATGCCAAGCGATTGCCTATAAGCTAATGTTGATGAATTATGACAATGTTTACTACACGATGTTTATATGGTAGTATGGTTTATAATTATTATTTTTTCCTGGTCATTATTGTTATTTTGTTTACACAATAAACTGTATTTAATTTAATTTCTATTTAATTCATAGTAAAATACTGTATCTAAGAACATTATTTGACACATTATTCTGTATATTTTACAAGTATAAGGGTTATTATAGTTAACTAAACCTAAAACCAAAGAAATCTTCATTACTTGAAATAAACGTTAACTGAAATAAAAATTAAATATATATAAAAAAGTAAACTTATTTTATTTAATCTAGTTTCTAAGCTTTAGCTTAACCTGAGGTATTAAAATAACAAACAGAAATAAATACTTATAGACATTTAAAAGCAAAAACTAAAAGACATAAACACACAAAAAATTACTAAAACTTTTAAGTAAAATTACAATGAAAGCAGAAAAACTAAAAATCAAATCTAATAAAACTTTTAAACGAAAACTATTAATAGTACCTCAATGATAAGTGTGTCAATCTCTGAAAAGTACAGAATTTTACTCTTTTGTGTCTTTTTGCACTTGAACGGTCAAAAACAGTCTGCTTTCGCAAGCAAAGTACAGTTGGGTGAACATAAACAGTTTGAGGAATATCAAATATACCTATATCAGTGTATAGGATCTGTGTATTGTTAGAGAAATGGTTAATGCATTACAATTTAACTCAATTATATTTTAGTCGACTAAAACTAAAACAATTTCCGATTACTAAAATATGACTAAAACTAAATGGCATTTTAGTCAAAAGACAATGACTAAAACTAAATCAAAATTTGCTGTCAAAATTAACACTGGTGTTAACTCACTGTCGGAGAGATGAAATAGCAAGAAAGAGCTCTGCGGTAAAAAAAAAAAAAAAAGTACCAGAAGCATTTCAGATATTTCTGTGTCTATCGAGAAATCAATATTTTTGACACTACATTACACTTAGTTTATTATTTCAGATGCCTTTTTTAAAAACTACAGTTGAAAATTGTATATATTATATTAATTCAACCCGCCAAAGTGGCTAGTAGGAGT
This sequence comes from Elopichthys bambusa, assembly GCA_037101425.1. NCBI lineage: Eukaryota > Metazoa > Chordata > Actinopteri > Cypriniformes > Xenocyprididae > Elopichthys > Elopichthys bambusa. The sequence goes on from CM074435.1 coordinate 20,876,971, forward strand.
GACTGCATTACACGCTGCTGACGTCCACCCGCATTTGGTGGGTTGGCAGATAATGTCAAGCCCTGATTACAAATATTCAGTACAAATGGATTCCTCTGAAGCAAGGAAACTAAGTTTTAGCATTTCTGAACAAATGGATGAATTATACAATAACTAACGCATGAAGACAGTCACTTGATTCTTTTTTGAATGAATCAGTGTGTTTGAACAAGTGGTCTTAATGAATGAGCATAAGGGGCTGTTCACACAGAACATATTTTTGCTCTGCCTATTGTTTGTCTCTGTAAACATGCGCTAGGCTAGACAGACGTGTTTAACCGTTGTGCCCACATCTTGCATCTTTTACAGCATCTCAGACATGGTGCGGCATTCTGAAAAGTGCTTAAGTTAAAAAAAGTTTTTAAAAAAACACGTCTCTAGCCCTTGTATTTTTTTATTGCACTACCCCATGTCTCGCGCTTTTCAGCACAAACACATTCATGATGTAATTTACAGATGAATTCCCCATCACTAATGCACAAACTTGCAGTCTGTCCTATAACCCTAACCCTAACACACAAATGCAAAAACACATCAAGCCCCTGAATCAAGCGCTGAAAAGTTCCAGCACTCTTTATCAACACTCTTAGGCCAGAACTGACTGTTGTGTAAATAGAAACTCGTGAGTGTACATTTAATAGGTAAGGAATTACTTACATTGTTATATTAAAAAGCCATTTGATTATTTAACATGCATTGTTTATGACAGGTTATCCCTCATGCTATAAATAAGTAAATGTAAAATTAAACGTAAAAACATAGAAAGAATTTTGAAAAGCACATTTTTTTAAATTCATGACCATTATTAAAAGAAGAATTCAATGTGGTAACCTAGAAATTACTTTAAATTATGTCTAAAGTTGAAGTGTGAAAACAGAAACACCAGCAGTGTGAAAGCACAAGGTAAGCTTGCTCATATGCTGCAGGCATGGTATGTGTGAAACAGACCTTAGGCTTAATTTTATGTCACATCTGATGGAATGATGAAGCTTTTGGCAAGACATAGAGGAGTTTAGGTCAACCTGATCCTGTCTGAATGTGTGGCTGATTTCGCTTCAAGAACGCCTATGCCAGCTCTCCTTCTGGGTCTGTGCACCTCACACCCCTCCCCGGAGAGAAGGGATTCTTCCAGAGTATCCCCTCCGTGAGGGCCAGGCCAAGCATAGTGCACACCAGCTGGGATCCTGCCTGAAGTCTGACAGCCTCTGTTTCCCCACACCCGGATGACAGGAACCGTCCTGCAATTCCTCCCCAGGGTCAGATAAAAGAAGAGAGGAATAGAAAAAGATACTCACAAAAGTTTTTATTTATTAATTTATTTCTTTAAAGATATATTTTGACAGCTGTCTCCACACTACAGAGGGGTGGAGTCTCTGACATGAAAAGAAGTGGGCAATAGAGAAAACTGCTCTCATATCTCTGAACTTTAGAGACTGACTATTCAAAGACAGTTCATTCAATTGCGTCCCTTTCAGTCACTAAAGATCCTCAATGGCTTTTTTTTTCTTTCTCTCTTCTCTGTGAATCAGTTGAGATTGACTGTAATAAGTAATGGAGGAATTCTGAGTCTTTAACTTCCATGTCTTTCTTGAAGTCTGTTCAACAAAAGACTTGTCAAATATGTTATTTCATATTTGCTTTTATGCTAATATTTGTAATTTTGGGCACGCCATTTTGTCATTGCTCATGCTGACCACTTGGTTTTTATTTGTCTTGTTGTTAAATAATATTAAGGTTCACTGCACTTTAGTTTAGATTTGTTTAAGATTGTCAAAGTATGTGTGTATATATATAAATTCTTCATATATGCAAATGTAATATTGCAATTTACATTGACACATACAATGAAGAATGCAAAGAGAAACCTGAATCAGCTGTTGTATGCAAGAAAGAATAAATATACATTATGAGTGTTTTATAAAACGGCATTTACATTTGTCAGTTGCGTCTTGTTCCGTGTTCACAACAATTCAGTCTTTTCAATATAAAAGTCTTCGCTACTGACTGACACGCTTATAAAGACGCACTTTGCCGTGATCTGATGGCGTGAAAATGTAACTTCTGTTGCTGTTCACGGTCAGGGACTATTTTTTTCCGGCGGAAGGAAGGCTTTTAGAAAAAGTTTACTCCATGAAAGTTGCATTGATACATATTTCTGGCTTTAATATTTGTATTGTCTGGTAACCATTTTATAAAAGCAGTAAGTAAATAACTTTTCTACACTTCGCGTCGTGTCTAACAACGCCCTTCAGCTGTGACTTATTCACAATACAGCACAGCCTCTCGTACCTTATTGCTTACTTAACACGCACACAAAAATATTGGGTTTCCATGATTTCATTGACATAATGATTTTTATTGAGTACAAACTATGTTCTATCCCATAACCCTAACCCTAACCCTAGCCTTACCCATCACAGAAAACTTTCTGTGCTTTTACATTAAAAACAAAAAAACAAAACAACATAATTTAGTATGATTTAAGCTGTTTTGCTCATTGGGACCAAACAATTACTGGTATTACCATCCTTGTGCGAACATTTGGTCCCCTTAACATAGAATTTATCAGAACCACACATACATATATAATCCATTTCAGGCAGTCTCTAATATGTAATATTTAATAAATATATATATACTTTTATAAATGTGCAATTCAGTCTTACAATTTGACATTATTTTGCATTATCACCACCTAAAACATCATTTTTGTTGACAATGGCATTTTAGTTTGAGTAAAATGGACCAAAATTACAAAAAAAATGTACAAATGAATACTGAGTCTAGGGAGAGCGGCCATAATCATGACTAGCAGCACTGTCACTATCCACCACTGCCCTCTAGGCAAGTGTAACCAGAGGATGACACACAAGAAGAACCCAGTGACAGCTCCACATTCCCTCGCCGGCAGGTCCGCGGAGCGTGGGGAGGGGGGAGTGGGTACTTTGCAAAGAAGGAGAAAAAAAAAATTGATGGACAAATGGAGGGCAATGTCACTTTTATTTATTCTTTCTCTTGGCACAAACCAGTGACTCATTAATGCTTATGGAGACTCTGTTATCTGCTTTTTTTGTTTTTTGTTTTGTTTTTTTCAAACAAAAGAAGAAAAAGACGAAAACAGCATGCTCTCTCTGAATAAACCTTTCTGATGAAACCAGTATGAGTATGCACACTGTCCAGCCTTTGAAAGTAATGAAAGTGAATATTGGTGTCACCCTTATATGTAAAAACTAAAGGTGCCTCAAATATCCTTTTGGATACTCAAGGAACTTTGTATGTTTTTTAATTGCCTCAAAGCTCTTTCTCCTATAGTGGGGTTACTGTTGGAATAAGTAAGGGTTAAGGATATAAATGAAATTTTAAGCTGCTCTTTTCCATTTATCAAAAGTGAATGAACTTAAAACCATCCATATACTATATTCCTAGCTTTTAGAAGCTATACAATAGCTATTTGTGATGAACAGACAAAAATGTAATCCATTATTCTCTGAAAATCTTCCCTCGTGCTCTCAAATCTCATTCACGTTACTCAGATAAGTAATATGACAGGTTTGGCATCAAATGCTATATGCTTTTTTTCTTATGCTTTAATCATTTGCATTTGAATATAAGACATTTGAACTCTAAATTATAACTTAAAAGTTTATAATTATATATATATATATATATTTTTTTTTTTAAGATATTGTATGGCTTCAGAAGACTTACAACACACTGTGGACTCGTATGATAATTTTTAGGACCTTTTCTCTGACATTTTTGGAGCTTAGAATATTTATCAATTTTTACATAAATTGATGCATTGAACTAAATGAGACATAAGAATTGATTCATAAATGATTTACACAATTTTTTTTTCTGCTTTTGTTTCATGCAATGAAATTGAACGTTGACTGCATTATGCCTGAGATCTGCTTTTGGGTTCCTCATACAGAGAGTCAAACAGGTTTGGAAGGCTGAGGAAATTATTTTAATTTTACAGCTGTCACTTTAATAATGTTACTAACAGTAAATTCTTGGCCTAGTATGCTGAAACACAGGTTTAAACAGGAATAAATATCCTCCTGTAGACCCAAATCTGTGACATTTCTGTGAAATCACGCATACAAAAAGAGCCACTTTCAAGCAGCTTTCTGTTGGTCAAATCTGGTGACCAACTTTGACCCATAGTGAAATTTTTGACCACACACACGAAGTTAATGATTGTGTGGATTTCTATTGAAATTACTGGAATTAATTCGCCAAACAGCAGCACATTTTACTGCACCTTAACTCTGTTATGAGGGAAAATGTTATCTGCTTGTTGTTACATAAGAAATACTGTTTCCGGGTCGAAGCCTAGTGAGAATACTCAACAGCTGTTTATGTTCAAGTCAAACATTTAAGATAAGCTTTTCAAAAGTCATGGTGTACATTACAGTCTCCAGTCTCCCATACTTCAATATTTTAATGATTCAAAAAAGCTGAATAACTGACCATCTGAGATTTCAGTATATAAAGGTTAGAATAATAATTTTCAAGAAGTATTACAGCAAACTGAGTGTATATTAGCACCATTTGTTGTATTCTTTTGGCATCTGATAGAGCTTTTGGACCTGGAAACAGTAACATCAGACTTAACAAGCTGATTGAGACACAAATGTATTAAAGTTAAAGGGTTAGTTCACCCAAAAATGAAAATTCTGTCATTTAATTAAATGGAAGCTTAAACATGTTTGTTTAACGTGCAAAAAACAATGAGGTTCATTCTCGTGTTACGGAGCACGTTTGAGCTTCACATAAGAGGTTTGTTTAAGCACGTCAAGCTGGGAATGAGTAATTAATAACAGAATTTTCATTTTTGGGTGAACCACCCCTTTAAGTATACAAAATTTATTTGATGCACATTTTGGTAACACTTTACAAAATTTTACAGGTTCATTAGTTAAACATTAGTTAATGTATGAACTAACCATGAGCAATATATTTGTTACTGTATTTACTTATCTTCATTAACGTTAGTTAATGAAAATACAGTTGTTCATTATTTGTTCATGTTAGTTCACAGTGCATTAACTAATGTTAACAAGATTTTAATAATATATTAGTAAATGTTAAAATTAACATTAACAAAGATTAATAAATGCTGTGTAAGTGCAGTTCATTATTAGGTAATGCTAACTAATGTAGTTAACTAATGTTAACTAATGAACCTTATTGTAAAGTGTTACCCACATTTTTAACTAGGGTATTCAAGATGTGAAGGGGTTAGTTCAACCAAAAATGAAAATTCTGTCATTAATTGACCCTTCGCAAAGACCCGCCCCCCTTAGTTACTGTTGCTTTGTCCGACAAGCCATGGCGCTGTCATGCCACACAGAGTGAAAAATACATCGCGGAGCAAAGAGGACACGGAAAACACGTAGACAGACAAGACAGAGCTAGGTTACTTATGATATTAAACAAAGTCCCAGCTTTCAAGCTGTATTTTTTTAAGAAATTCGAACAGTAAAAACCGTTTTGTGGCTCGTTCATGTGTCGTGACAGATTGCTGTAGCGCCTCAGCTCAAGCAGCTTGTGAACTGATCATCTCTTACTACTAGTTAATTTACAGCATCAAATAAACATGAATGAACATGAGAGGAAATTTTGTTTCAAACGCGGAAAGACGTCAGTACGCACCATTTTTTAAATTTAAGTCCACCAAAGGTTAATCTTCTAACTCCTGACTGCTTTGTCGGACAAAATGGCGGATTCAGCGTTATGATTGGTTAGATCGCTTGTCAATCAAACTCCCGGCGTAGGGTCAATTACTCACCCTCATGTATATTTGTGAATATAAGCCAAAATTAAATCTGTACATCATATAAAGCGATCGAGTCACTTGGACTAAATTTGGACTAAACTGCTCAAATCATATGGATTAGTTTTACCATCTCTTTATGAACTCTTAGAAGTGTCAAAATTTCAGCTGCGAAGGCAGTCAATGGAGGGACAGAAAGCTCTCAGATTTAATCAAAAACATCTAAATTTGTGTTGTGAAGATGAACGAAAGTCTTAGGGGTTTGGAACAACATGACTGTGAGTAATAAATGATAAACCCTTTAATGTCTTTTTTTAAAAAAATTTTTTTTTACATTTATTACATGGAACATTTGTGTTTCCATGCATTTTGTTGAGATGTCTTTTCTTGTATAGCATATTGTATATAAATGGTTGATTATTCATGTTGCTTATGTATTACACTATTTTTTAAATGTGTATTGATATTTAGCCTATTGCGTTTTTTTTAAGTGCATGCAAGTGTATGTATAAAATAGATCTATAATATGCAATAAACAATTTTTATTTTGCATTTGGTTCAGTTTTTCAATTAATTTAATATAATAGAAGTTAATGGTAACATAGTACCAACATGAACTAAAATAATTTAATAATAAAAAATAAAAAACATGAAATTTGGTTCCTGGAGGCACCCAAAGCGGTTCCACACAATGCTTCATATAAGGGTTCCTCAGGAAACCTGGGTGGTTCCTCAGAGGACCGGCCCTTTTGAAAGGGTGCCTAGAGGATCTACAGACGGTTCCGCTGGTGTGGCAAAGTGAAGAACCCCAAAAGGTTCCCCCAGGCACCTTTTATTTTTACAGTGTGTGAAAAACAGAACCTTGACCTCCTCTCAGATAAAGTCCAGCTTTACAATCAATGTGGCTTTTAAAAGATGCAGAGGTGTAATGAATAAATTCAAGGATTCAGCAGCAGTGTACATTGCATGGATATGGTGTCTTGAGGACAGTCATGGACAAAGAATAAATGGAAAATGGAGGACAGAAGATATTGTTGGAGAATCATAGTAATTTGTAGAATTCAGTGTCACATGCCATGAACAATAGCATGTGTCAAACCTGCTGGCATTTTTAGACTGACTGACTAATTTCTGGGTGAACATGTCATTCCAAACACATATGACTTTCCTTCTAATGGTAAAAGTTTTTAAGAATATTCTGGACTTGCCAATTTATTGAAAAGATTTAACTCAAAATAATTCATTCACAAACCAGACATCACCCTTATAAACTCTCAAGCTATTGTATGACTTCAAATGATTTAGAATATAGTGCATGAGACATATGGACCATTTTGGATATGGTTCATGCTCATTTTGGAGCATGATAATCTAATTTGATTTCCTTACCTTACATTAAATTTAAACTGAAGTGCCCAGAATATTTTTTCAAAAGTACTTATTTACCACAGAAGAAAAAAAAAAGGAAGAGTAAATTATTTATTCAGAATTTTAATTTCATGAACAATTCCCTTATTACACACATGCAGGCTACACCTATGGTATACTTTATGACCTCTATTTTTTGGTTATAATCACATTGTATAGTGGATGTATATGTATAATTGTGTGTGTGTGTGTGTGTGTGTATGAATACTAAAAAAATTGGAGCCAGTTAAATAAAAAATAAAATAAAAAAGAAGAAGAAATGAATACCTTTTTCAACAAGAATGCATTACATTGATCAAAAGTGACAGTAAAGACTTATATGATAGAGGCGATAGAGGGGCGTGGTTTAAAGAAATTTCATCATATAGATATATTTCATCAATAGGCCTAGAAACAATCTTTATCAAGCATTAGTTTCCCATAGCGGCTCCTGACCATACATTTAATTTAGGTAGGGCAGATTCTGGGTCTTAGCGTTAGTTTATGATAGCTTAAACATTTTTGCATGCTTTATATAGAGAGTATGCATGTGAAGTCACCGTCGACCGTTATGACTGCGGTTACACCCACTGAGTGGCAAAAAGTAGCAGCATTGGTTTTCAGCGTGAATGCCGCGAAAAACGCACAAAACACACCCAAAACGGGAAGAGCTTTGGGATTGACTGTACAAATAGATTTGACACTAAATCTGAGGTGTATTTTTACAGACTGCCAAAAGCTACAGAAAAAAGAAGCAAATGGATCGCTGTCACAGAAACAACTGGACTCAGGCAGAGAAACATGGATTTGCAGTTATCATTTTGTGTCGAAATGATGGATTTTGGGGTAAAATCATACCCTATATATTGTATTGTTATATATTGTGTTGACAACTCATCAATTAAATATTTACCATCTTATATTCTGCATAACTGGGTGTTTTTAAATAAACACTGACATATACGTTTTGAGTTTTAGGGCTGGACGATATGACGATATATAATACTGAAATAAGTGATCACTCCGATTTAGACCTACCTATATTGTATTTATTTCCCCGGCGTCGAAATCAGGCACATAGCCTATAAATGTCAGGAAACACGATTCCTGGCTGCATGTCAATATCCATGGTTTCTTTGACATTTTATAAGGAACGCTTTCGAGCCCAACCTTTAGTGTAATCGTTTGTTTTACTCGCGTTTCCCCTATTAAATCCAGTCATGCAGCAGGTTCTTTTGCCACTCAGTACAGCTCAGGGAGCGTGTTCTGGCGGGAAAGTGACGTTAATGCATACCCTCTATTCTAATCGCTGAACACACGCAGAACACTTTTGGCAGACGTTGAGTTATTCGGCCTGAGGGTGGCGCTCTAATGTTGATTGACACACACGACACGACATGTTTTAAAATATTACTATATTACTAATAGTTGTCAGTGTTTTATTCGTTACACAATACCGAGAACTCCCCAAAAAGTTCCCACTTAAATGAGGGAAACATATTTCATTCAAATGAATATGAATTTTCCAAAAGAAATAGGCCATTATCGATTTGTTTTTGTTATTAGGAAAATTTTATATTCATCAAAATAAATGGAAAACCCAATTTTGCTCATTTTCAAACAGCCTTTAGTCTATTTAGAATCTGTAAAGTTTTTTTTTTAAATCGAAAAGCCCAAAGATCTTTGCTAAATTAATTTAATGTTTGTGATGCCCTTTAATTTTAAGTTAATTTGTTTTGTTTCTTTTTATTTAAATTATTGTTGTGTGTCAAGAACGTGCTGTTGAATTCTGCAGTTTTGAAATTTTAATAAAAAGAAGTTGTGGAGGAATTCCAGTGAGGAAAAGAAAGTCAAATCTATTCACACAAGCATGTTTAAACTACGGGATTTATAGCAACTTTTTATTAATTTTATAACTAGTCCACATATGTACTAATGATGCCACCTAGTTACTGACCTGATGCAGACTAATGCACACATAGCTGAAGCGGATTGATATCGTTTTGGTCTGGACTGGAGTTTACACTAGCTAAAGTGAAAATAAGCGGAAAATCTGCCCCAGTGGCGCACAATTACAGCGCGCTGCCGTTTTTTTTTTTTTTTTTTTTTTTTTTTTTACAGTAGGAAATTGTGGGGTGCTGTAGAGCTGGGGAGGGCTCCGAGACTGGCTGCCCCGCTTATCATACATGAAGCCATACGTTAAATTTTAGTATCCTGCTCACTTTACGTCTTAAAATAGTCTAGAAAATCTGAAATATATTTGTTGCAGAATGCTGAACACATTTACAATTTATTATTGTTTTAGCGTATATAGAGCTTTATGTTTGGATGAAAATTTTGGTTACATTGTTAGTTTCAAAGGTAATTTTGATTGCGGAAGCCACAACATTGGTTATTGTGAAGCTGTTTCAGACATATAGCTTACATGAGCGCTGCACTTTCTGAATCAGCGGCAACGCTAAAGCAGGTTTAAATTAATATTCCGGCATGATCGTAACTTTAAAGGTTTAATAGACTGCAATATTTTAATGATTAATCATGCATACATATGGAGAGTAGACAAATAGAAGAGATAACACCAGTGCCATGCACTAACATAAATTACACACTTTTCAAACTACACATCCTCAGCATGATTATGTTCACTATTTTGCTTTAGTAAGTTTCATATTAAATCTAAAAGGGGAATCTATTACACTGTGGCTGTCATAAGCTGTCAAATGCAGCTTTGCTGAACTCAATGTCTCTGGTCGAGCTGTGATATAAACAAAACGCTACTGGCTGTTTTACAAAAGGGGAGGAGCTGCTCAATATGTCCCGCCCTGTCATTTACGTCAACACATTGAAAAACGCACATGATTTCCCCCCCACCCCCAAACCAGTTCCAAACCTGCAGCTAATTTAATTGGTTAGGGGGGAAAAAATCACGCAAATATGTTTAAATTCAATTCAATTCAAATTTATTTGAAAGGCACTTTTTACAATACATATCGTTTCAAAGCTGCTTTACAGAAAATGCATGTCAACATTACAATTTAGAGTAATCTGTTATCAGACGTGACTGTGTCCAAATTATGTAATTTCAGAAATGTACATATACAAATAACACAATTAGCTAACAATGTATTTAAGCAATGTATTTAAGGTAGAAACAATGAGCTCATGGTGGTAATGAATACATGTTAACAATGATTAGGATATATAGCAAAATTTGGAATGGTGCATGTTGATCCAGAGTTTGCGTCATCTGAAGTCCTTGCAGGAGTTGGCGCCGTCTTTTCACAGGTGTTGAGGCATCTGAAGTCCTCGCAGGAGTTGGCGCCATCTTTTCACAGGTGTATGAGGCATCTGATGTCTTCATAAGAGGCTGGATCCAAACTGAAGCTGATGTACTCTCTAGTCACCTTGGGACGGGCATCCCGAGAAAAAACAGAAAAGCAAATGGAGAACAATTAGTGTAGCTGCTGTTCATAACATTAACCAAAGATGGTCATGTGCATTTGATCGGATATAGCTGGAATACAAGGATATGAGATGCATTATGTGAATGCTTGGCTAAAGAAATGACTCTTTAATCTAGATTTAAACTGGGTGAGTTTAGGAGCCAACTGTGAAAACGCTCTCCCTCCTTTAGTGGACTTAGGACCAGGTACAACCAGAAGGCCAGAGTTTTGTGATCTTAAAGTGCGTGAAGGATTGTAGGGCAAAGGAAGATTGGTTAAATACACAGGAGCTAAACCATTTAGGGCCTTATAAGTCAGTAGCAATACTTTATAACTGATACGGAACTTAATAGGTAACCAGTGTAGAGATGATAAAATTGGTGTTATATGATCATATTTTCTTGACCTGGTTAAGAACTCTAGCAGCTGCATTTTGGACTAATTGTGGCTTGGGATGCAGGACAACCAGCTAGTAATGTATTACAATAATCTAGTCTAGACGTCATGAATGCATGTTGAATTCACCATTGTTGTGTTTAATGACCAGCATATCGTAACACATGTTTTAAATAGAAAAGTATGTTAAAATAGTTAACTATTAGATAACTTTAAAATATAAAGTTATTTACCTATTTCTTTTTTTTTCAACGGTTACCACACAATACAAATATTAAAGCCAAAAAAATATGTATCAATGCGACTTTCATGAAGTAAAATCATTAAAAGGCTTCCTTCCACTGGAAAAAATAGTCCCTGACTGCGAACAGCAACAGAGGTTACATTTATTATGCCATTAGGTGGCGACATAAAAATGTCTTTATGAGTGAGTCACTCAGTCGCAAAGACTTTTATATTGAAACTTGAACATGGAACAAGCCGCAAATGCTTTGACTAGCGCTGACAGTGTTAGAAGGGCATGGGAAAACCCATTAAATGAGGACAAGATTGCAGCGGACATTCAAAAAGATTTTTTTATTATGAACATAGGACTGACCTGAAGGAAAATGCTAAATCTGAATGCATGTAATACACTCGGTCACTCGATATCTCTCACAATACTTTTCTACATAACGCAGTAAGCTTCAATAAACAAAATCAATTGGGAACAAACATATGTTTACATTGCTAAGAGTGGTTGCTAAGACAGACGCAGCAAAATACACATTCAGGCCCCGTTTACAGTAGTAAACAGTTTTCGTTTAAAAAAAAGCTTTGCTATGGGTACGCCTTTTGTTTACACTATGCCAGCGTGAGTCTATGAGACTTTCAAAAATGCTGCAGACCCATTTTAGTTTGAAAACGGCGGGTTGCATTTTGTTATAAACAGACCAAAACTAAACTTTTAAAAACAATGGCGTGGCTGCCCACATTCGCTCTGCGTATCCTTAACGACCGTCTAAACAATAACATGGAGACTGAACTGCAACCTTTCCTAGCTTTGCTGTAATTTTTAGAAGCATTGTGCATTTTTTTAATACTGCAGCTATCTACATTCGCAAGAGGCAACTGTTTACACTTGTAAGCGCATGCCAAGTGTGCATGAACAGTCATGTGACATGCGTTTTAGGCCATGTAGTGGGGGTCGTTTCTGAAACGCTGTGGAAACACCAGTGTAGACGAGGATAATTTTTATTTTAAAACGCCGTTTTAAAACAAAAACGCACTAGTGTAAACGGGGCTTCAGTGGCGCAGCGCTACTTATGTAATGCGGTCAGCTGTATGTTTCCAGGAATTTTACAACGGCTTTAAATGCAGCTCAATCAATCAGAATCAAAGGCCAGGACTATCAGTTTTTTAAATATATATATATATATATATATATATATATATATATATATATATATATATATACTGTATATATACCGACTCCAACATTTTTAACTGTATTGTATACACTCACTGTAGGGACTCCAAGAAACTATTGTTCATAACCACACTTTGTTCTCCTCTGTGCAAGTGTCTGAGGATTGAGCAGAAGAGAATGAGTAGTTGGAGTGGATGCATTACCCACACTGGGCCTTCCCAGAGTGTCTTCCCAATCGCTTTCATCTATCTGTCTATCTATCTATCTATCTTAAAGCGCAGAGAGAGCATAGAAGCATAGAAGCAGTGCAGGTGCTAATGACTTACATTTAGCTTTCTATTTAAAAAAAGCGTGCCCTCCAAATAGTGTCTTTCAACCTGTAAAAATCTTTCAGCTCGACCAAAATTGTCCTGCTCTGACAGGCTAAAAAGTGTTTTTGCTTATTGGCGGCTGCCATATATTCTGCTTGGGTCAAGGAAGTCTTTCTTATTCAGTCCTGTTCTTCTTGCTGTCATTTGGATTGCCCTTACACAAACACAAGAACACACACAAACTGTTTCAGATATAGACACCCCCTCAATGGCCACATCCCTCTTGATGCTAGCAATTATCTTTGGTAAATAGGACCCTATCAAAGTTAAGGTAATAATACCTACCGATTTTGTAGTGAATTTGTGATTGAATGCAATATGTTTTTATTCATAAAATGAAAGCATTTTATTTTTCTTTAGAAATGTAATCAAGTGAGATACAGGAGGTGCCGAAGGATTTTTTTTTTTTCAACTTGAATTCTCCCATATGCTATTCACAGACCCTATTCATGCCTGATTCATATACTGACCTTAACTGATGTGTTTAATTTGTGCTCTATCCTGTGCATCTCACCTTCTGTTCTGTTTATCAGCATATAAACGTTTGTCTATTAAGCACAACATTTAGCATAAGCAATCAATGTGAGTTGTGACTTCAAATCAACTCTGACAAAAGCCAAACTGTGTCTGAGTCTCCCTCTCTGTACATCAGCACTGCTCTGAAAGGAGCTCTTTGATAAGGCAGCAGTCAGGAAGGATGCAGGGAAGCAGTCAAAGACATTAGGACTGTCTGTGTTGTTTATAATGTTAACTATTCTGCTTTCTTGTCATATACCCCCCCCCCCCCCCCCCCAAAAAATAGTCCCATGAGTACTAAAAGTGATCTATTAATTTGTTACTTTCATGCTCTATACTTTTTCTTATTTATTTATTTTAGTTTGTTTTTCCATTAGGTCTTAAGAGTCTCCAATCTTTTTGTCTTGCGCACTTTATTTGGTTGCCATGACAAACATGAATGCGAGAGAATCCATTTGAGACCCTTTCTAGTGCGGATGGTTAATGCGTAATCTTCAGTAGGTGGAGATATGAGTCCTCTTGCTCTCTTTCTCTCACAGCGCTGGGCTCCTAACAGCACAAAGATCAAAGGCTAAATAAACATGCATCACTTGTGTCCTATGCATCACTCCATCCCTTCTGACTTTGCTCTTCCACTCATCACTTCTTACAAGTGTCCTGTTCTAAAAGACTTGGTCAAATCAATCAATTTTTTAGGACTGTAGTTCAATTATGGTTTTGTATCACTTGATATATATATATATATATATACACACACATACTGTTCAAAAATTTGGGGTCATTAATATTTTCTTGGGAAAGAAAATACTTTTATTCAGCAAAGATGCATTAAATTGTTGAAAATTGACAGTAAGGACATTTATAATTTTGCAAAAGATTTCAGATAAATGCTGTTCTTTTGAACTTTTTGTTTATCAAAGAATCTTGGTTTCCTAAAGAAACATTAAGTAGCAGTTTTCAACATGGATAATAATAAGAAATATTTTTTGAGCTCCAAATCAGCATATTAGATTTCTTTAGGATCATATGACACTGAAGTCTGGAGTAAGGCTGCTTACAGGAATAAAAAAAGAGGTTGTAAAATTGTAATATTTTACAACTGTGTTATTGTATTTTTGATCAAATAAATGCAGCCTTGGTGAGCCCAAGAGAATACCTTCAAAAAATCTTACCAACCCCAAACTTTTGAACAGAAGTGTATTTAAAGGGTTAGTTCACCCAAAAATCCTCACCCATGTCGTTCTACACCCGTAAGACCTTCGTTCATCTTCAGAACACAAATTAAAATATTTTTGATGAAATCCAAGAGGTATATGACTCATCCATAGACAACAATATAATCAACACTTTCAAGGTCCAGAAAGATACTAAAGACATCGTTAAAACAGTCGACTTGACTGCAGTGACTTCAACCTTAATTTTATGAAGTGACAAGAATACTTTTTGTGGACAAAAACAAAACAAAAATAACAACTTTATTCAACAATATGTTCTCTTCTGTGTCATTCTAATACACAGTTTATGTCCAGTGCTTCCAGGTTCAGAAGGCCAACTCATTATTGGCATCACACACATGCGTCGTGCTGCTCAGGTATACAGCTTTGGCCAATACTGAGCCAGCATTTGGACGTAAACACGGAAACCTTTACTGTGCTTACTGTATCACCTGCGTAAGGATAATGACAGGGAAGAGAGGAGATTGTTGAATAAAGTTATTTTCGTCACTTTTTCGTAAAATTAAGGTTGAACCACTGCAGTCACATCGACTATTTTAACAATGTCTTTAGTACCTTTTTGGACCCTGAACGTGGTGGTTATATTGCTGTCTATGGACGAGTCATATACTTCTTGGATTTCATCAGAAATATCTTAATTTGTGTTCCGAAGATGAACAAAGGTCTTATGGGTGTGGAACGACATGAGGGTGAGTAATTAATGACAGAATTTTCATTTTTGGGTGAACTAACCCTTTAAATATATATTTAAATATTTAACCTCATCAGATCTGCTTTTGCTTTCTGGATAGAACGTGAACAGATATAAGCATACACGTTTAATTAAAGCTGCAATAATAATTGTTTTCAAAAAGGTTTCATGAACACTTACCCTGTCTTTCATTGGCTGAACAAACAGACAAACAGATAGCCCCGCCCCCACGTTTACTTCATTATTCTATCAGGCTAGTTTAAAAGAAGGCAGCGTCTATTTGCATTAAGTGTAAATAGTAATTAGATGCTATTTACACTAAGTGAAAATAGCATATTTTCTTAGCGATAGGTGCTATTTATACAAGGTGTTCACAGTTTATTTCCACTTTTAGAACATGAATTTAATTTTTATTAAAAATAAACGTGGGCAAATTCGAACCTGCGTCAGTCGCGTTAAAAGACAGGTCTGGAGCCTTACTCACTACTGCTGAGCCACTGAAGACAGTGAATTCTGTGCGTCTTTTTTAAAACTTGAGTGGCCCAACCAGACATTGGTGGGCGGAGCGAGTGTAAAAAGCATTTGCCAACAAGGCACGCTATTTGCACTTAGTGTAAGTAAAGTATTTTTTCATATTTTTTTAAAAACTCATTTCACCTTTAAGCACACATGCAGCATTTGTTAAAACAGGGGGTTTCAAACATACACTGAATTCCTGGAAAAGATAATTAGATCACTGGGTGAAACTGACAGTAAACAGTTTCAGTCCCTTACCAATAAATGTTACCACACCTCTCTCTTTTCAATCACACTTCCTTTACTGAACCCATCAATGGCAATGAAAACATCATCAGGTCATATATTACCAGTGAGCACACAGAATCATCACTGTCTTCCTTTCTTGCCTTTCACTTGCTCTCTCTGTTGACAACTATATCTTTCATTGCACCTCACATTCTCTTGCTGTTTACTCTCATAGTCTGAAAGATTATTTTTTTCTGATCAAATAGTGAAGTAGTCAACGGTACCCACACAGATTTTTCTTTTGGATGTGTCAACTTCTACACGCTTTGAAATCTAAACAAAACCTCATCTTTACTCACATCACACTCCTGCTGTAATTTAAGATCATCTGACACGTCCAGAATCCTGCAGTTCTTCTAGTGACCAGTGCTTTGGGTAGAAATGTCAGCTGTCTAGTATGAGCCGTAGAGATGAATTTTTTTCCACACAGGACCCTTAATTCAATCAAAGGACCAGATCAATAGACACCATGCTCGAAAACGCAACAGGCCAATAACAAACCGTTTCTGAGCAGGAGGAGAGGGAACTTTATTGGCGACCAGGGGGAAAATAGTAAGTGAAATATAATAAGACTCTATGACATAAACTCAAAGTCAAAGACACATACAAAGAGGAATAGCAAGTGCATTGTCTTCTTAAATGATCTTATATAAGTATATTAATACATCTAAAATAATTCTTGTAGCGCCCCAGTTCAATAACAGCATGTTTATGTGTGTGTATTTTCACTCATAAGAATATTTTAAACATTATATATTTAAAATATTAAAAATTTTGCTTTTATGGTTATATTTCTAATAAAGGGGTCATAACATTTATTATTATCATTAATAGTAGAAGTAGTAGTAGTTTGTGTTGTATTTATTTTTATTGAAGGGAACGTTTAATTTATTATTATTGAATAATTATTTTTCCTTCCTGTTTGTTGTGCCAAATATATAAATGTGATTCCATGCTGAAATGTTCTGCACAAACCCCTAGTTTGTTAACACTGGGATCATCAGATTTGCAGAGCAGCAGGTGCTACACTAAGCCAGGCAGAGCACAAGCTTTGACAGCCTTTTCCAACACAATCTTGTGACAATTCATAACAATTTTACATTTTGCTGAATTGGTGGCTGAACACTTTTAAGGGGGGGGGGGGGCACTTTGGGGCACCCGACAAGGGCCTCTTTCCATCCATCATGTTCTTCTTTGCGTCATTAATGCTGTATTTTAAAGTGACTTAAAGTTGACTTACGGCTTTCTAGAATTTACAGATTTTAATTTTACTGCACTATTAAAAGTTAGAACTTTTTCTTGCCCATATGCCTGACATATATCTGCACCCCCCTAACTTTTAAGGCCTGTTAACACCAAGGACGATCACGGTAATGATAATGATATAGTTTTAAATATCGTTCTAAATATAAAACAATAGCAAAGACCACCATGGTGGTGTGAATAATATGTTTATAGAAATGCATCTGTCTGAGATCAGAAAGCTGTAGAAGTACAGACGGAGCCATTTTTGTAGCTAAGTGGTCTTTTTGGATTGAGGAGGACGTTTTCAGTTCTGAGAATGACAATGTTTTCAGTGTTTTTATCTTTAAATATAAATATATATAACCTGTGTCAAACATCAAACCTTAATGTTTACTGTGAGCTTTTTATGATGAGATTTTATCTTTCCTAAAGTGTATTTTTTTTTATATCCTTTTATATCTCCTCTCAGTTACTTCCTTTCCCCTGGCTGTATCGCTGTGACACAGAGAGGGAGAAGAGAGGATGGGTGTGTGTGTGTGTGTGTGTGGCGGGGGTGGGGGGTTACTCAGTATAAAACCCTCAGTCTGAGAAAACGCCTCTGCAAACATACCCTGTCTCTCCTCTATATCTGCTTCTCTCTCCCTGTCTCTCTCTCTCTCTCTCTTTCTCTCTCTCGTACGCGCTGTCCTTCACTCCCATGCGCACACTCGCTCACTTCATCCTCTCTACCTCTTTGCCGCCTCTGCCATCCCTCATTCTCTTCATTACCTAGTGCAACTCTGTCCACTAGACAATGGGATCGACTTTTTGGGAGCGCATGTGAGCGCGTTCGCATGTATGCGCGTGCATGTGTGAGAGTTGTATGCGTGTGAGTGAGATTGAGCGGATGTGGGATCTGTATGAAAGCTCTTTCCAGCCTGCCCAACGGATCCAGTGAGCCAGCTTAGCAAACCAGGCGTGCACGGAGCTAGGAAAGCGAGTGAGAGAGTGTGCACGTGGGTCTCTTTCACCCTCACGCGCTCCTCTACACGTTTGGGATCCTAGGGCTTGGCGCCTTACCCCGGGACCCCCCTGCACCCCTCTGTCTCTTTCTCTCTCTCTCTGCGGTCTTCTCTACTCCAGCAGTCACCATTTCGGCTCCCGGCAGACCCACGCTGGCTGCCCAGCCACTCCCGCGCCTCAGCCTGGGCAGGAAGACCCTGGTGGCGGCCGCTGTAGGGGTCATGCTGGTGCTGGTGCTTGTGGTGCTCATCCCTGTGCTGGTCAGCTCCGTGAGCAATGACAACAGCCACTACGAGATGCTGGGCACCTGTCGAATGGTGTGCGATCCATACCAGAACAAGGGCACCACCACAGGCATCACCAGCACCGGCTCTTCTGTGCAGGCCGAGGCCGAGGCTCTGGCCGACCACAGCAATATGCCTCCACCCTCCACGCTCCTCCAGGGGCCACAGGGGAAGCCGGGCCGGCCAGGCAAACCCGGACCTCCGGGGCCACCAGGGGAGCCAGGGCCCCCGGGTCCGATGGGGCCCCCGGGGAACCGGGAGGACAGGGGCCAAAACGGGGTCCTGAGTCTGGGAAATGATGGAGCTATCAGCACGGTTACATACAACACGCACCCACGGGTGGCTTTCTACGCGGGACTGAAGAACCCGCACGAGGGCTATGAGATCCTCAAGTTCGACGATGTGGTCACCAACCTCGGCAACAACTATGATGGCACTTCGGGCAAGTTCATCTGCAGCGTACCGGGCACGTATTTCTTCATCTACCACGTCCTGATGAGGGGAGGTGACGGAACCAGCATGTGGGCTGACCTGTGCAAGAACGGACAGGTGAGTGCAAATTCGTTGCATGAGAGTTCAGTTTTTTTAAAGGCTTAGCTATCACTTGATCATTATACATTATATATATATAAGTTAATATTTTATTTCAATGTTACTGTTTTTAGTCTTTTTCAGTTTTACCTTTTATTTTGATCTTTTTCAACTTAAGTATTGTTTCTAAAATAGTGTTGCATATCTATAAAGCGCATTTCTTCATCTCGTTACGGTACGTGCTGGTGCTCTGAGCTGGTATTCACAGAGCGGATCTAAAATTAATTAAGCTGTTAATAATGACCCCACAGAGGACAAAAAAGACTGTCGTCTCTCTCTCTCCTCTGCTTTTTTTGTTTCGTGTGAAACTGGTGGGAGAAGCAGTAACATCTGCTGTGAGTTTCTCGTCCCCCCAGAGCACGCGGGTGAAGTTCGCACAGCTGCGACGCCACATACCCGGCGAGAAGACACGAGCTGAATGCGCTTAATGCGCGCTGACATTGTGCGCGCGTCCCCGTTAACAGAGGACAGAGATTCTATCTCTCTCTCTCTTTCTCTTTTGAGGAATTGTCTTAGCATGGGACACTTCAAAGTTTGCCGCTCCAAACTTTTTTATGAAGTGTCCAGTGTGTTTTAAAGCGCGTAATTATGTATCTTATGCATCTTAGGAGAATATATTTTATGTTTATTGATGTATAAATGTTGCAAAAGTTACATCAATTTCATTAATGCTATCATTGCATAGCTATATTAAAGGGAAAATATATATGCTACGACTCGAATAAGTTTATATAATAAGACATAATTCCTCATTAATTAGGGGGCGCGAACGAAAATGCCAAAATTTTACAAAAATAGGCTGCGTGCCAAATCGTGCAACTTCATTAACTTATAATCACAGTGCCAAGCTACAGCCACAAACACATCTTATTAACTGAGCATGTCCCAGGAAACGACCATTTAATGGCCTTTTACTCTTCTTTTTCTTTCTGTCCTTTCTCGTGCGAGTGTGTGTGTGTGTGTGTGTGTGAATGTGTGTCGTTCAGAGCTTTTGTTTGTTTGTGCTATTTTAATGATAAAATGTGGAGTTGTGCACGAAATACAGTGACATGTCAGAAAGTGCAGACAGAAATAGAACACAGAACGCGCGATGTTTAAGGATCTGAAATTATATTAAGGTTTTGTCGCCACAGTTGAAATTCCTGATACAATATTTATCAGACGACCGTTATATATTAATTCTGTTGGATCGTTTGGCACTGCACGAGGGAGAAAGGCGCAAGTGCAACGTCATTCACAGAGTTCTGCTGCACGCGCAACGGGGGATCTCGTGACAGATGGAATAGAATTAAGTAGACTTTAGAGTCTCTTTAGGAGCTAGTAAATAATAATTCACATTTTCAAATAGGCCTACTGAAATGTTACATCGTGTCGAAAGTCTACAGGGACACCAGCCCACAAGGCCAGTTGTGACTTTTAAAATAAACTTCTGTTTACATCTGTCCTGGCAGACAATTGACAGCATCTTTCATAAACGTACTTTAAACGTTCATGTTGGCCAATTCCGGGTACTATAACTGCAATGGTTATATATATATATATATATATATATATATATATATATATATATATATATATATATATATATATATATATATATATATATATAATTTTAATAACACCAAATTCGTTCTTAACACATTTAAATAACTGAATACAAACGACAAAACAAAGGTTTATCTTATAGCTATATTGTGCGCTTTAGTGCTTATAAATTGGCACCAATGTACTGCGTTATAGTATGCGTGTTTTACATAAAGCAATCGATTAATCAGCGTCTATCAGACATTTTTTGAGGTACAGTCTGTGACTTCACAACGATCAGCCAACTAGATAATCACAGAATACACTTCAAGAATACATTTCAGGCTCTTTATATAGGCGCATGTATTCCAGTTTATTGAAACTACTTAAATGTCTCATATTTGTCTCGCTAAGACAGACAGTGCGACTCAAAAAGTGTATTTGTCAACATGTATTTTAACTGTTTAGCTAGAACTACACCTGGAATTGAAAATGGGGTGAGTAGAGCATCACCTGGAGGGCGCGTGTTGTTTTTAGTCTTTCTGTGGCCCGGAGGTCAGCGCGAGCAGGACTCAGCGTTGCCGCAGCAACCGGGGCTTTCGCGAGACAGCCGATATTTCAGTCAGATAAATACAATTACCGAGGGTTATCCGACTGCCGCCGCAAAAATCCAGCAGCCGCTCTCAGAGGATAGTTCAACTCCCATAAAAAAAATTGTCACAGACCGCCAGACGTTTAAAGGCTGGCCCTGAGGGTAAGCGGGAAATGAAAGAGATAATAAAAGGAAGCTAACGGTCATAATATCCGAAATTGATTTTTGTTATCAACATGTCTTAAACTCTCTCTCCCTCCTCTGCTCATATATGTCCCATACCCCTCTTTTTCTATCTCTTTTTAAACCTTATAAAGTTAATCATGTTCTTCATTAGATCAAACTAGGCAGCTAGCTGAGTTCTTATAAGCGCTGCCTGTCTGTTATAGTCTAGTTGCCATATTAATCTATCTAGTCTGGTCCTTTGGTGCCATGACAATGTGGGCAGATCTCTTCCTCTTAATTAAGATGAACACTTGCTTCTGTCACAAACACACCTTTCATTTTATTATTTATGCTTTAATCCGAACACAGACCTACCAATCAACCAGAGTGAAATGTATTCACTGCAAGAAACCTAAAACACCACTTGGGTAGATTGTTGTAGCTACAACTTTTAGCTGTACACAGAGAAGTTTTCAAAGGTCTCTATTTTTCTGAACTTCTCTGTTGTACAGCTAAAAAGTTTGTCTGCTAACTTGCAATCTTTCCAAGTGCTGTTTTAGGTTTCTTTGTTTTCCCTGTGTCCTAACTAGATTGCCTAAGCAAAACCATAAAAGAAGTACACTAATGGCAAAGGCGAGAACAGGCAAAAACTGCTGGGAGCACAGTACAGCATTTATGGAGTGTGCAAAGGAAGAGCATTGGGAGAGCATATGTTGTCGTAAAGCACCGTCTGTTGAACACAATGGGTCCTGATCTCTAGAGACCGTCCTCACAGACACTTTAGGCAGACATGGGAGACGAGCCTTCCTCCTGAGAGCAAGCTAATCTTTATAAAGTGGTTACCGCCTCACTAATTAAACCGCTATTCCAGATCAGAAGAATTGCAGCAGTGTTTGTGTGTGAGGGAGAGAGAATGGGCATATAGGAGCTCAGGCGAGCTGCTGCTGAATGAGCTGTTGTCGGAGTCTCACATCGCTCCCTAACAGTTTAAAAGAAACTTTCACTATTTAACTTTGTTGTAACCCCCTTACTCTGAATGTATGTGGACGCAGTATAGTGTTTCTCAATGGCAGTGATGGAGTGCTAACAGACTTTCAGCTAGTCTGCTGTATCCCTGTGGACTTACTCTATTCTTCAAGCAGCCACTGACCATACCGCCATACAAACCCACACAGCTGGTGTGCAAGATGTGTACGTGAGTGAATGAGAAAGAAAAAAAAAATAATATTTTTTTGTTCTGGTGAGATTGCATTCTATGTCGAAAATATTAGTGCTGTAATTATTAATGTTTAATGGATTTTAGCTTTAACACACATGCGTGTACACACATGCATTTCTTTTCATCCATTTCCATTCCTCTTTCCAAGCTCCTTCTGTTTATTCCTTGCCATCTTTTTCTTAATTTGCCAAATAAAAAAAAATGCTATTTTGGCCAGATGGACATGTTCAGATGCCTCTGCGTTCCTTTTAAAACTCCACTGGCTTTACAAGGAATTCCACTTCAAATGTGATAAAAGAGTAAAAAATATGAAAGACTGGGAAAAGAAAAGGCGTTTGTAGCGTGCCAGAGAGTCTTTTTAATCGTAATTAAAAACTTTGAACCACATCCAGATTGTGCTGGCACCTGTCCTCGTGTTCCTTCTGTTGATATTGTCATTAATCCACCCAAACCCATTCTGACTTCATTATAAGCAAATGCATCCAGGCACTCTTTGTGTTTCTCAAGAGGCTCCTTCGGGATAATCTTGCTGTCTCAGACCACACTCGCACAAGAACACACACTCACGCATGTGCAGATGTGCGCAACTATCTGAAGATTCACCTGTTTGGTTTGCAGCTGGTTTATAAAGTACCGGATATGTTTGTCAGTGAGCTAAAGAAATACTTCACTCTAAAAATGAAATGTCAGACAACATTTACTCACCCTCACCTCACCTCACCTCACTTTTTTTTTTTTTTTTTTTTTGCCTTGCACAAAAGATGTTTTGAAGAACTGTTTTCATCAATATAATGAAAATAAGTGGGGTCCAAAACAACATTAGACCCCTTTGACTTTAATTGTACAAAGATTAAAACACATTTTTCAATGTGTTCAGTAGCAGAAAGGAATTAATAGAGGTTTAGAACAACATGATAAATCATGACGGAATTTTAATTTTTGGATGAACTATCCCTTTGAGCATGACGTTCACTCACTCCTTCATTTACATGTCTTTGGGCATAGTGTATGCTTAAAGGCAATTGTGTTTACATGCATAAAATGTGTTAATATAATTAATATGACTAGGAGAAATATGAATAATATATGTGTACAGTATGTGTGTGGGGGAAAAAAGCACACTTCACCATCTGGAACAGCAAAAACGTGTTTTTAATTACAGAGTTCAGTGTTCAGTTATTAGAGTCAAACAAATTACTTATGTTTAATTACACAGCGTACATAAATGCAAGTGTTGTTCATTAGTATTTGGATGAGGAGAGAGACAAGTAACACACTGCTAGAAGGAAAACATCCCCCGGATCAATACTACATTTGCTGGAAACAGGAAAAAAGAACATACAGTATAGTGTGTGCAATAATTATTTTGGTTGAAGTATACAAAATCTTTCACTTGTCTTTTTGGTCAGAAACAAACTTATTATCCTCAAAATAATCTCCTGAAGGAAGTCTGCAGCATCTTTTAACAAGTCCAATAAGCAGTCCTCTTCAGTAACAGCTTGTTAATTTGCGTTGGAGGTGGAGGATGTACTTGTGTTTCAGTCAAACACGCTCTTCTCGCTCTCCACTCTTCTAATCAGCTGTTGAGGCACTGGGGCGGGGCCTTTACCCCTGATGTGATGTCTAATTGGACACTAAATTTGCCACCCAGTGGAGCAGAACATTAAAACCAGTCTAATTGGGTGCTGTAGAGTTATTAGCACTGGATTTTCCCATGCTGCGAAGAAATGCCACACGTGTCACAAGTGCCTGGGTGAGACGGAGCAAACGCTGCGGAGGAATCCATCATTTATTTATAGGCAAAAAAACTATACTTTTAAAGCACAGTCCTTCTGCACCTCAGCTCTATCAGTCAAATATCCAGCCCAGAGAGACCTCAGCGGTACTGCTGTGAGTGTGTATGTTCAATATAAGCACTAAAATAGCTGCGCCTCCCTATCTGAGTGACTGTGGCCTGGTCTGTGACTCAGGAGGAGACCCTCTACTTCTTTTAATGAACAGAAATGAACATACTCTCTCACATGCAGTCACACTGACACCCGAACCCAGTCTCGACCTATGTTTTCATGTGTTCAGCACACACAGACTTGCACACATACACACTCATGCTGTCCCAGGGAATAACAACTTGCCCCTCGGCAAAGTTCCTCTGTAAATATCTTGATGCTTCGATGATGCTTTCAATGACTCCTTCCACTCAATTCCACTCAGACGCTACAAACCTACGTACGTCCGCTGCGACTCCCTCGCTCAGCCCACTTACTCGATCGAATTAGTCAGCGCGTGTACGTGTGTGTTTAACACCTCGATCACCTCGGAAAACAAACAACAGCTACTGTAAGATTACAGCTATCCACCCAGCGCCAAATGATGAATAGGGCAATTCATGAAAAATGTATGCTGCAGCAAAAACCATGCGTTTTTCCCTCGCTCCCTCTCCTCATCTTTCTCTCCCTCTTCCTCAGTCTCCCCCAAGACTAGAATAACTGCACTCTCCTCATTATGGTACTGAGAGGAGGTGAGACTACTCTATCACAGGATAATTCGTTATAATGCAACGAGATGTTTCATTATACAGCTGCGCTCCTCAAAGACTTCAGAGGGGCTTCGCGTAGAGGTCAGGCCACTGTGTGCGCACCAGGAGCGATTCCAGGAGTTCAGCTTTAGGGGATCCGTCAGTTGTGGTTTAGGGGAATATTTCTTGCTTTAAGTGTGAGGTCACTAGTTTAAGTCGAGCTTGACTGACAGTTCTTTTAAACAAACCAATTAAACTGCATGCGTTTGTCAGTTACAGTGGCATACACTTTAGTTTGTAATTGTTTGCATCACATTCTAGAAGGAAGAATAGCACTTAATGTAACATACTTTTCTGAAATCTTTTTTTTTGGTCACACTTTAGTTTAGCGTCCAATTCTCACCATTAACTAACTATTAACTATGACTTTTGCCTCATAAACTTCTAATTACTGCTTATTAATAGTCTACACTGTAAAAAACAATAAGTAAAATTTACTTAATTTTTCTTTTGCAAGTTTTCGCACACATATTTTTTAAGTAAATTTCAAATATGGAATTAAGTAACTCTACTTAACTTAGTTAAGTAAAATTAACAAAGAAAATAAGTAATTTTTAAAAGGTTGAGTCATTTCTAATTAGTTGAAGTTTCTTTTGCAACACATTTTACTCAAACAACATAACGCTGAATTAAACCATGCTTTTAAAGTGCTTGTTATACTTAGAAACATCTAAGTAAATAATACAATAGATATTGTGAAGACACCATATCTACATGATAGAAGTAATGTGGCACCTGAACACAGAGACCTCAATACTTGGTGCACAATACACAATGATGGATCGTTTTTGAGTGTGAATGTGGTATTTTGAGTAGAAAATGAACTTCAAATGTCACAAAATAGCAAGTTACTAAACATAACCACAAAAGCAATGAAAAAACAGTGTAAAAACAACGAAAAATCAACTTCATTAATTATTCAAGGCCCAGTGCATGATGGGAACACCAGTATCAGAAAAGTTGAGTGGTTTTACTTAATTTTATAATGCTGATATTTACGCTTTAATTTCTACAAGCTTAAATTCAGTACTAATATAGAATTTACTATATTTACTATATTTTAAATTCTTGCCTGATAAATTCTTGCCAATAAACAGCTAATACCCTAGTAACATGCATGCTAAGCAACTAGTTAAAAGTGAGAATTGGACCCTAAACTGAAGTGTTACCCTTTTTTTAAACAACTGTTAAAATATGGTTGAGAACACTGTAAAAAGTAATACGCTATATCTACTCCATACAAATTTGGCAACAGATTACAAGCTATTTTATTAATTAAATACAATAAATAGAACTGAGTTAGAATTCCTTAAATGTCAACCATTTAAAATGAGTAAAATTTAAGTAAAATTTAAACAAAAATATCTGAATAACAGACACACATCAAAGATGCCAACATTGCCAACACTGAAGACACCTGATGATAAGCAGAATTGCTGAAGGAAAGAGAAACACAAGAATTAACAGAGGTTTAGATGCTGATGTTGATTTTATTGAAAATGTTTGTGTTCATCAGTGTTTCATTTAGTTGGGCAGTTTGACTCTTTGCTTTTTATGTCAGTTTGTGTTTTTTGTAATGCTGTTTGCTAATTTTACACACTTTAATCGGTTGGCTTTTAAGAAATTAATTTGATTAATTGTAACTCAATTCTTATATGTTGAATTTAATTAATAATATTGCTTGTAATCTGTTGACACAATTTTATTGAGTAGATAGAGTGTATTACTTTTTACATTGAAGATTCAGAGTGAAATAACCTAAGACAGGGTTTTTCAAACTTTTTGATGTCAAGCTCCCCCAAATATGATGCAATTAATTATCACTGCAGGTATATAAAGGCAATAATTCATAAAATATAAAGGTAAATATTTGCATGCATAATGACCCATTTATATTGTTAAAAGTAGTACATTTAATTGTTTATTAAACATTAGAATTAGCTTTGTAAGTGCAATTTAAAGCCCAAAATATTTGGTTTGTATTAAGCTTACTATTTATGTTTGTCTTCTTGTATGATGTATTTTTAAATGTTGTTTCACAGTAGTTTTGCAGACATTTTTTTCTACAAACACTAGTGAACAAACCAAAGGTGACAGCGAAAGCACAAACTATTCTTTAAAGTTCAAATGTTATAAACAATTAAATGTTTATATATATATATATATATATATATATATATATATATATACTTTCCAAAAGTCTGTCAATTACAGATTTTTGTGGAGCTGATATTATGCTGTACACCGCAGTCAAAACTTTAAGAGTACTCATAATGGATTTGGTTATAAAAGACTGCACATGTTGTAAACTACCTGTCTGTTTAGGCAAAAACCTTTATTAGAATATATGACACACAAATGGTTTTCGCAACCAGTCTAAAAATCTCTGTAAGTCTTTTTTTTTTTTTTTTTTTTTTTGCCGTGGCTATTTTGTGAACTGTCTTCCTTGACTTCAGCTACTTGAACTGTGTATGAATCAGCCTGTTTAGATTTCATTTTAAATGCATAAGTGTGAGTAACTGATGGAAAGCTGCTCTGGCATTAGCTGATGGCTGTTGGCATCCTCTTCTCTATCCAGCTGGCCCTCGTCTATCATGGCCATCAGCACACGACATGATTATTTAAACTCCTTCTCAGTAATAACTTTATTAGTAGTACTTCTAAAGTTTCATCAAAACCTTTTCTTTTTCACTGCTATTCATCGTTCATTCTCTGTACAAACACCATGGCCCGTTCTTCTCAAACAGTTTTAATCACTGTTTAAACATTTTATCAATGTTATTTAAGTATTCCTGGAGTATTCGCTGACAAGACAAAGAGCAGCTGGGTAGATTAATCTCTCCGGGTGTCTCTGTGACAGATGGAAATGAAAGCGTGGCACCTTCACTTTTGTTCTCCACAACTTATCTTGTCCTTAATCAGGTTTGCTTTGCTGATAAACCCAAGTGAAAACGGAACACACATAAGTCTCTAATGTCCTCGGGAATTTCATACAACCAGTGAGCATCTGGCTCGCCTCTCGTCCACGAGGGGATTTTTCTCCGAGCGCTGTGTGAAGTGCTTTGCTAAGCCTCGATCAGAGATTCAGCTCACAGTCCACCTTTTAAGTATAATTAGAGGCAGACGCATGCTTCAATTGAACCATACTACCACTAACTGTCTAAAAGCCTGTAATGGGGTAGGAGAAGTCAACTGGTGTCAGTCACAGGAAAAAAAAGCAAGAAAGAGAGAAGGAAGGACATGGAGACAGCAGGATGTGTCCATCAGGATTAGGTTGCTTTCCATAGATGAAATGTTTCATATCGTTCAGAGACAGATCAGTCTCTGGCAGGGAGACACTGCTGACATCTGTAAGAATATCCACTGGCTACTACTGCGTTTCAGTTGCAGCACGCTTAATCTCCCCATTAACTGTATAAAAAAATTGAGCCAGGAAATTCAAAGGATAAGGTGGTTTGGTTTACTAAGGTGCAGTTTTGTTACGTAAATTCCAAAGCGTATGTTTGAGTTCAATAATACATTTCAACTATACGGATGTGGTACTGTTTTACTTGATTTTTACAGCTTATCAGAAAAAAGTCCAAACAATAAAATGGGGTTTGATGACTCTATTTAAAATAACATATATCAGCTCTTATATACGTTTAGATATGCAGTTTATATATATATTATTGCACTATCAGCATTTGATTTCTGAAGGTTCATGTGACACTGAACACTGAAGCCGTTTCCTAACGGCTGCTAGAAAAATAGCGTTGCCATCACAGGCTTGAATTACATTTTAAAATGTATCAAAATAGGTAACAGTTATTGTAAATTGTAAAAAGATTTCAGCGAAGCTTGCGATCCAAATTGTCTGTATGCTAATTTGCAGCAAAAAGGAGAAAAAGAAAAAAAGATGGAGGAGGAAATGTTTGGGGAGACATGGGTATATAACTCCTCCCCAAACTTCACGCTGCCCTGTATCTTGCTCTCTCATTGGCTGCAGGTCATCGCTGATGTCATTTTCAGTCAGAACACATCACACAGCAGCATTTTGTCCAGATATTTAGCATGCCAAATATATCACGGGCATCAGCGACACATTGTTGATTCTCTAATATCACTTCTTTGATAATTCACATGGCATGACTTTCACTCGCGTGAACGAGGATTTCTGGGATTTTGTCTGCGATTTCGCAAAATCTGTCGGCGAGTGAAAAAACGTGCCTAAAATCATGCAGTGTGAACTTGACATGAGATACTTTATTTTATAAAAAAAATAAAAATAAAAATCATATTTATTCCAAACCTTTTAACAGTAGTGTATATAAAGAATAGAAACATTGGAGATTATTCAGTGATTTCTTGACTTTGGTAGGTACATGTCCTAAATACCATCCCCAAATCTACACACGCTAAAAAAAAAGAAAAAAATCATAAAACAAATGATTTATGATTATGTCAGATTATCTACATCTTTAGACATTTAGTCTTTGATCAGTCACATAAATTGTGCAATATCACCAGAGAGGTCTCTCTCTGAAAGTCTATTAACGCGTGGCATGTATGTGCTTCGAGCACACGCCGGTTATTTTCCAAAACAGGGACAAACAGATGTGTGTCAGAGCAAGGCCGCCGGTTTCCGTCTGTTTGAAATGCTAAATGCAGGCTGTCTGTCCCCCTAACCTAGCCCTAAAGCTCAGCAATGTCTTTGGACTTACATTCTTTGACTTTGCTCAGCTATACTGCCTCCCTCCTTCATTTGTTCCCCATGGACCTGTTTTCCAGCTATTTCACTCCATGTTAAATGAATATTCTGGGATATATATACTGTGCTATAAATAGCAGCATCTGTGGCATGCTGTTGATTACCACAGAATATCATTTCAACTCAATTTCAGTTTGAAAAAACAAACAAAATGGATAGATATTCACTTATAAAGGAAGTCTATATGAGGCAAGTATACAACAGTTGCCCCATACTTCCATTGTAAGCTCATTTACACGTTTTTAGTTTGTTTTTACGACTAAGGTACGAATAGCAATTAATTGACAGAATTACACAGAAGCTTTCTAAAGAGCCCAGAATATTCATTTAAATCTCAATGTTTATTGCCGTGTCTGTCTTAATTATTTTGTTTTGGACTCGGCTTACACAGATTCTCCGAGGGCATCATAAAGAAAGGATTTACCATGGACCTCTAAGAGGCAATTGATATATCCGTCTTTCTATTTGATTTCTGTTTACGCAGTTTGAAATGTCTTGTGGTGTCTCCTCATTGCTCTGGATATCATTTATAGTCATAGTGGCTTTACCAATGAAATCAGTTTTATAGTATTGTCAATCAGAACACAGTTTCTGTCATTAAGTCTTTATACGAGTTTTTTTTTTTTCAAGCTTAGATTTCAACCACAGTTCAATTGCTTTTTAATTACCCTGAAATGATATCCCAACACAGCCAACAACGGAAGTCCGGCCTCCCAGAGGAAGCTAATATTAAAAATAAAAAAAGATTAAAACGTGTTTCATCAAAATCCTCTCCAACAAATCCCACGCTCTCCCTGGGCAATAGGAGCTCACCCTTTAATAAGGCCGCCATGCAGGCTGTGTATGCTAAAGGCGGATTATTTGATATTAATATGCACCGGACGATCGTCACCATGGATTCAGAATAGCAGACTTTGTTTGCACATCGATATTAGACTCACCAGATTTAATCAAGAAGGTAAACAATGAATAGAAAAAAGGATAGAGAATAAAAAAGAGAGACAGAGCGACACAAAGTCATCTGGGTTGAGTGATGGGTAAGTCCTCTTTCATTTGACCGACAGAGACTATATGCGACTACAAGATGCCACTGAACTACAAGATGCACTGAATGTGCCATCCAAAGCAAACCTTACTTCTGAATAAGGTACTGAATTAAATGCTGGCACAATATTGTCTGAACACTTCTCAAATTTTTTCTTCTGGCTTTATGAATATTAGTAGTATTAGCAAAAACTATTTATAGCCACAGCATCATACACTAGTAATTATGTAAAACTGTCCATGCCTCGTATATGTGTAAGGCACAAACTTCGAATACAAATCAGTTCTTTCTTTTGCTCTAATTAACATCTTTTCATTAATCTCAGTAGGTCAAAGCAAAATGTCACTCACTCTTTTTTACACTATTGGTTATATTAGAGTTGTGGGTGGGGAGAATGTTGTTGGTGGCTAATATGAATCCGCAAATTTCAGACATTCACCTTTATCTCACCTGGTCTCAGATGAATGGAAAAAGGATTGAGAAAGATGGCAGACTGAATATTCATGCGAGTCTGGGTTCATCTCATTCTCATCTTCTGATTATACTTGATATAAAGACAGACAGAACTATACCATTAACAAAGTAATTCACAGCTTTGGGGTGGCAGACAAAACTATAAGAATTATGTCAGGAAAGTGTTGCTA
Source organism: Elopichthys bambusa (assembly GCA_037101425.1). Taxonomy (NCBI): domain Eukaryota; kingdom Metazoa; phylum Chordata; class Actinopteri; order Cypriniformes; family Xenocyprididae; genus Elopichthys; species Elopichthys bambusa. The sequence goes on from CM074435.1 coordinate 20,908,699, forward strand.
ATGTTTTGAAACCTGTAGATGATGGCAGAAGACTAATTAATTTACACTTCAAAAAGTAATCAAACATTGAAGGTATTTAAAAGAAGATTTGTAAAATGAACATGATGAATATAATGTAAAATGTACAGAATATATATATATTTTAAATATTAATGTGACAGTTACTAGAAGTAAAAGTGAGGTGGGGCAGTGAAGATGGTGGACAGATGGCCACAGGGTCAGTGTCTATCCGTCTCTCTCAATCCTTACTCATCTACATCACCATCCGTCTGCTCCTCTTATCTGAGTTATTGATAGTCTGCTCTCGACCTCTCAGACCTCAAGACATGGAAATAGATGGAAATAGAAATTAAAAAGAGAGGAAAAAAGGGAAAGAGAGAAACAGAACTGAAAGTCCTATAAGATGATTAAGAAAACTAATTGGATGGAAGAAAAACCAGACATGCATGTGAAGAGGTTTATAAAGAAGAACATAATCTATGACAAGAGAGATTTAGGTAAATGAGAAAATATTTCTTTGCCTGAGAGGAAGAATGGAATAGAATATACATATAATACACAGTGTTCTTAGTATTCGGACAATTTAGCCACGTTTAAAAATGTATGAATGTAACAAAATACCAAATCAAGCTGCATTTATTTAAAAGAAATATAGCATAAGCTGGTTTTAAAATACATACACTGTAAAAAATTACCGTGATTTTAACGGTAAAAGACATAAAAATGCTACGGTGAAAAACAGTTAATTGGTTTACAGAAAGTTTCCGTACTATATATGATGAATAACTGTAATAGAGCTAACATTACATTTAATGTAATTTACGGTAAAATGCCATTAAATTTACAGTTTTTGGAAGTGAAAAATAACAAGTCATTGTATAATTTATAGTGAAAAAACGTAAATTGACATTCCCAAAATTCCCTGCGTGACACTTAACATTTGATGTATTTTCGCTGAAATAAATGTTTCTTAGTTTTTCTTCTAATCAGTTATGTACATTAGGGTTTTATGTTACATCTAATGTTGTTAAATTAATGTTTATTGCATTTTTAAAACTTCATGTGTGTTACCATGATGGTGTTCAGTGTTTGTGTACATGACAGTCTGTGCACCTTCTATATACTAGTATTGTCCTTCTCAGCTTGTGGAAAAGCTGCATATAATGAACTTTGTGTCATGTAAATCATGTGACTCTCATCACTGTTTGGTGGTTGTCAGTGTACTACAAAGGTACAAAACAGATATTAGTACTTTAATAGGTTGGTAAATTAACATTATATCAGTTAATGATATGCGTTTTTTTTTTTTTTTTTTTACTGTAAATTTAAGTCAAGTCAAGTCATCTTCATTTATATAGTGCTTTTCACAATACATATTGTTTCAAAGCAGCTTCACAGTGAGAATAGGAAAATTATTATCGAGCTAAAGTTGGTTTTTGATTGAATCACGTCCGTTGTAAAAATTGTTAATTATTACTTTGGGGGCTGCTTAAATGACACCTTTCCTACCAAACCCCATTCTTGCCGTTCATTTACGTGTTTAGTCTATAGGTTTGCGTGTGTATGTGCGCAGAAGCTTGGTCTTTTTTTTTTTTTTTAAAGTGATATTTGCCAAATTACTTGTCTGGTCCCCATAATACAGACAAATTTGTTTTGTCTGTGGACCTATGCAAACTGGAATAATTTTGATAACGTTTTATCTATACATAGGGAAAGGAAAGGGAAGGAGGCCTTCGCAGGGGATAATTTAGTTGAAACATCAGGGCTGCGTTATCGTCATGTCTAGACGCAGGTTCTTCATCTCATCTGGATATGGCCTGGATCTGGCAGGCTGCGGCAAACTTCGGGATAAACAGAGAGAGACTAATATTAACGTAGACGCCTTTCTTCTTATGATGTAGTGAGTACATCAGGTGTTATGGGAAGTGATCCTGGTTCCGGCTGACCTAATCTATGCAGCCTAACAATTTACATGAATTGAATTATAGAAGTATAATTCATATAATTCAAGCGTGGCTTCAGTGTGCAAATATTCTTTGGGATCCTTGTGAATACAGATGTGCCAAAGATTTCATCCAAGAATCCTGAAGCTTTCTGATGGCTGTATTCCTGCCATATCTCACTCTTTTCCATTGCCCTGTCACATTTCTCTCCATTCCTTCTTGGACTGCGCTCTGTCCATCATAATTAAAGAACACATTACAGTTTCTGGCTGACAAACCCACTGCCATTCAGCTCAAAATGAAAACTAATAAGAGGGCTCCACTGTGTTTGCTGATCCTGCCGCGTCTCTGAGGAGGGCTGGTCCACCTCTCCGGATGATGGAAAGCTCTAGATCTTTCTCTCTCTTTGGCTCAGAAAATGGACACTGAAAGAGGAGGGCGAATTTCGGGCAATGTCACTCATGCTGCGCAGCACTCTTACACTGGCACATTCGGTAAACAATGTGTCCGATCAATAAGGAATGATTCTGGCAAGCGCTGCCTCAGCACAAAACAGAAAACACACTGCAGAATCATTCGATTGGAAGGAATTGACAGCTCTTTTCAAGATAGCTTCATAATATTCTCTCTCTCTCTCTCTGTTTCTTTATTGCATTTTCTTTCACCATGTGCTTCATCACTAAAATCATAAGCTGAAAGGGTCCTATAGATATTTTAGTAGCTACGTATCTCTGCTGAAATTCAGAAGACCTGATTTGGTTAAATTAAATAATTCCAGTTCAGTACCACAGTGTTGGCCTGTGTGTGTAACTACGTTTATATATTTTGTTGGCTACTTACATAATGAATAAATAAACATGAAGTATAAATTGATTTTAAATAGTTTGAAAAGATTATTTATCAGAATCAGAAGTTATCCATAATTAATAAACCTGGATATTAATACATTCCAGTGTAAGCATAGATAACAGTTGTGTTTTCATATCTGCATTTCAGATTGCAATTGAGTAAAGTGTATTCAGCAGCAGCTGGTCAAACCATTGCTGCCCCGCTACCCATTACACTTCAGCACTGCAAGCTCATGTGTCCCTCTACAGCCACCGTACCCCAGCCCAAACATCCATATGGCCTTGACCTCAGGGAATCCCCTCTGCCAGAGTATTTACAGGGTGTTTGTGTGGATGAATGTAATTAGACAGCTACACACACACATGCATACCCGCAAACACCAGCCAACATTTCAATGGGGCAGGTGGTGATATGTGCCTGGCTAATCAATCCAGCCATTTACTCAAGCAACACAAACATACTATCTCTGTTCCAAAAACCTAGAGAGCTGCCTCGCTGCCGCACTGTCTACATAAGCAGCTGCCTCATATAGGCATAGGCAGGAACTCCACACACCACACAAATAGCGCTACACACAGAAGATCATGTATGATTCAAGCAATTAATTTCAATAGAGTCTACTTGAATGGGGAAATACAGAAATCTTAAAAGCTCACATTTAAATGACATATTTCAAATTAGCAACAAAATCTGACATAACCTGACCCATTAATGTTGCTTCTCAAATAGAATAAAAAAAATAAATAGAAAAAAACGCATTTTAGTTCAGTAAAGCCTACGCACATTTGGCGTACGTCTCAGATAGGAACCCGACTTCTAACAGCAGCTGCAGTTAGAATTGATTTTGACTTTAACAATCAGCGATTGGCTCTTTTATTTAGAAGGTGGTACTTATTCCATCATATTGTTGCACTTTGTCCCATTCATAAACTGGGTCTCTCCACAGGTCACATTTGTCAGCCTCATACATCATCGAAACTGTCCCCTTTCAGAAAAGCAACCATTACATTCCAAAGTAAGATAAAAAATTACATCATTTATCATTTATTCTTCACAAGAAATGCTATTCTGAAATAAGACTGTCTCGATGATGTTTGTGGATGACAAATAGGATCTCTGAAGGGTGCAGCTTTTAAAATGAGACAGCAAAAGTAATATGAGTGAACAATTTTGATATATTCACAATCTTTGGTTTGAAATTAACAATGTTTCTAAGCACACAACACAATATTCAGCACACAAATACTGTTTTTTTCTTTTTAATAAATTAAAATACTTTGCAATAATAATTGAATGTGTATTTTTTACTGCATTCTGGCATTGCCTTTTTTCTCAAAAAATAGATGCAGTGATATTGAATTAAATTGAACGGAATTGAATTGAACAACTTTATTACCATTGTATACTTGTATACAATGAAATTAATTATGCTACACTACATTACTGGTGCATTGCCACTCAAATGCAAAAAACAAACAAACAAACAAAAAAAAAAAACATATGTATAGATATAATAAAACCAGAAACATCAACAAAAGAATAAACATTTCTATCTTAATAAATAATAAATAAAACTAATATGTTAAAATGTGCCTGAAATTGGGTAAAAAAGAAAAAGAAAAAAGAAAAAATGTTGTTTTAAACCTGTATGTCTTTATTCCTTCTGTACAGTGAAAGTCAATGGGGTCCATCAAAGACTATAAATCTAGAAAGACGGTTCATTCCTTACAATATTTATGGGACAGTTCATGTCAGATTTTGTTGCTGATTTGAAATATGTTATTTAATTGTGAGTTCGCCAAGCGGTTTTTGAGATTTCAGGATTCACCCATTCAAATATATGGGACTTGGTCTGAGATGCCTGAAATAGCTGCCTGGAGGCATTGCAAATATGGCCACTGAGTGAACAGACTTTCCTTGAAAGGGACCATTGTTGTTTTGGATTCCAAAGACTTTCATTCTATGGGCGAAAATTTTCTTCCACAAAATAAAGAAAGTCATATCAGTTTAAAATAACATAAAGGAACAGAACAATTGTGGGTGACCCTGTAAAATGTCCTTTTATATAAAAGAAAAAGCATTAGTTTGTTAGTATGCATGAAAGCAACAGGCAGTACATTTTACTTAGCAAAGTCATTTCTGATCCTTCGCCTTCCAGAACCCTGGTTCCCTCTATATTTCTTACCAGTATTGCCAAAGAGTGCAAGCCACATTGTGTGGGAGGAACACACTTACACACACACCATCTCCGCCACACACACTGGTGCTGATTATAATAGTGCATCGGGGTTTGCTCTAACACCTCTGCCTACGGAGTCTCTCCCTTGAGTCTGAAAAAATCCTTTCAAACAGAACTCTTAATTAGATGGAACAGAGGTCATCTAGAACCAGAACACAAGGACACACAAATACACACCCACACAAACACTTCCTTCCTTCCTTCTTTTTCTGTAATAAATAACATAGACATTATCTGAAGCTGAACTTTGTGTCTGATAATGAACTAATAGAAGAAAAGCCAGCCTGTCACATTCATTGCTTTTAAAACACGCTCACATTTCACAGTTTGTTGTGAGCGAGATCCAGGCAGTCAAGCTGTACATATTCATGCCTTTACCAGCTCGAAATTTAATTCACCAGACAGATTACAGAAATCCTCAGCAATTTCCCTACCGCTGTTGTGTGGTACTCAAACAAATCCACACATATTAAATCCATCCGTGTCTCAATCTTTTCCCGGTCCGCTCAGGTGAAAGGTAACAGTTGTCATCAATTTTAAGCCAATCTGAATGTGTGTCAACGCTTGCGTGTTTTTATGCATCCCAGGGTCTTATGTGTTGGTGGATATCTGATACTTTCTTTTTAATGAGGGAGATTTAACCTTCGCAAAGGTTGCAGATTTTAAGTATCAGTGTCAGAAAAGGAGATTGGCACCAAATTTCATTCATTACCTTGATGTGAAACTTACAGCTTGTGTGTTCCTATCATGTCATTTGTTTTTAATAGCTGGAGAAAGCTATCCATAGCATTTCCATACATCCAAATGACAGTTGCTTGGCTGGCGCAGGACCTCCCATTTTCTGAGCCAATCACCTGAGACATTACTTGCAAAAAAATATTATTTAGTCAGAATAAACGGCTAATTGTAAATGGAGTAAGATTCCTTTTGGATCCAGTTGGTATATTTACAGCAACCATCACGTTCTAACAGAACCATTCCAACCAGCTAAACCTTGACCGACTGTGTCAGACAGACATTATTTTCTTTTACTGAAACTTCCTCTCCCTCTCTCATGTAGGTGCGAGCCAGCGCGATCGCTCAGGATGCTGATCAGAACTATGACTACGCCTCGAACAGTGTGATTCTGCATCTAGACGCTGGCGATGAAGTCTACATCAAACTGGATGGTGGCAAAGCCCACGGGGGGAACAACAACAAATACAGCACCTTCTCTGGCTTCATTCTTTACGCCGACTGAATATGTGAGCGTAAGAGAGAAGGAGTGGGAAAGAAAGAGATGTAGCGAAAGGAAAAGGGAAGCGAAGGAAGGAGCATTCATCATCCAAATGCTTTATTTTATCAGGATCTCTCCATTGCTTCAGCACACATTTTCACAGAAAGAGACTCAGTGGAACGTGGGTTCAGTAGCTTTTCTCTGAATCACCTTATTGATTGATAAAAGACAAGGAAATAAAGTGATAAAAGTGACGTTTTTCTCTTGTGGTGTTGAAAGGGCATCTTTGCCTTTCTTGTTTTAAGACTCCAAGAGTGACTGGCCGAGATCTTTAAACTCATCATCATGTGCTTCTCTTCAGTGAAACTTTATTTACCCACAGATATCTCATGTTAAAAATATCCCTGGCACCCTGTGGAAAAAGTATTCATAGAATTGTAACGCTCATGTCCAATTCGATTTCTCCTTACCTCTACATTGGTCACAGCACCCCCTGTTGGCTACTGTTGGTAACTGATTTCCATCTGCATTCTTTCCGTACGTGTTGTACTCCGTTGGGACTGCAGTAGCTGATGAGCATTGTAAATGAATGTTATTCCTTAAAAGCACATGATACTCAGTTTAAACAATTGCTACCACCTCTTCCCATGACTCCTTTCCTCCCCTGTCAATTAGCACTCGACCCTAAACTCCCTCCTCTCAGCCACCTCCGGCCCTTCTGCGCTCCTGAGGAAACTACAGATGACTTTGTAATAGCCTATTCTCTTTCTTATGAACATGAGTAACAGTAAATGATGACTTAAAGGACTCTTATATTTTAGTATTAGTTAACCTACTGTAGAATGAACGGAGAGCACAAAAACAGATGGATATTTTTCTGAAGCTAAATTTTAAAAAGTTAAAACATAATAGCATTTGGCAAATATTAGGTGGTATTTTGCATTATAAAAAACACAAAATCTACAATAATACTACTTAAAGCAATTGTTCCTTTTTGCTTGAGTTGTCATTATAACCTGGACATTACGGTGAAATACAGAAGTCAGAAGTGTTTGTTAAAGTATTGATTTTATTGAGGGGTGAGGGAGAGTTGAGGTGCTGTTGAGGGGCTTCACTTGTAACTCAATCATTCATGCTAACAAATGCGGTGAGAACATTTATTTTTATTTATTTTATTCTCACGGGACGAATGAATGTGTGCAAATGAGGTTTGTGTGTGTGTGTGTGTGTGTGTGTGTGCGTGTGTGTGTGCGTGTGTGTGTGTGTGTGCGTGTGTGTGTGTGTATCAGTACCAACACCAGAGCATGAACTATATTTTGTCTTTGCCACATTATTGGTTTCAGAAATGTTCTATGCTTTAGCCGGTCAAAGATGTGATATAGAGCTAATGAGATTACATCAGACACGTTTAGCTAAGCCTCTACAGAGAAGATATAAAAGAAACAATAAAGCTGTAAATTAAATAAATCTATGCTATGTTTGTCAGTCCTACTCTATCTTTTGGAAATGTTGAATAAATTTAAATAACAAATGGGATATTTGAAGTCATTTGTGGTATAATGATTTTTTTTTTTTTTCAAAGCAAGAAAAAAGTTTTTGGGAAATAGAAGACCATTTGCATAAATCTTCCACTTTATCTAATAGTTCACATTATGGGCCATTTAATACATGCTCTAGTCATCTGAAATTAAATCAGAATAAATGGGAAGGCAACGAAGATTCACGTTTATGCCTCTGCTTCTTTTCCATCCACGGATTCCTTTCTCCCATCCCTCTATTTTTATCTCATACCTGTCATCTGGCCTGACTCACAAAAGCACACAGGGAAAAAAACACAGCTGTAGACTTAACAAAAGCTTTCATTAAGTGTGCCTCATTGCATGATTCACGTTGTCACCTCTGTTGCATCTTAGGACACTTCCTTCCAGAGGACACACTCAAACAGTCAGGCCTGGTGTTTTGAACAGTCGCTCCCACTGAGACAGAGAGAGAATGAAAGAGAGAGAAATGTTGGCAGGTATTTGCAAAATAGATTAACTGATATTCTAAGAGGGATATAAGTTCAAATGAACTGATGAACTGATATTCTGAGAGGGATTTAAATGAATGTGCAAGAAGTTTTTTGCATCATAAAAATTGCAGTTTATTTTTTATAGTCCACAAGAAAACTGAATTTATAAATTTCATCTTGTTCATCAAGTTTAAATGCATAAATTCTTGTTTTGTCGTAAGCAGTGAAAAATCCTCCAAATACTGCTAGTTATTTGGTATGAAAATCTTGCAATCTTGCAAAATATTTAAAATATGTATTTAAACAGCTTCTTCAGGGTTAAAGGGTTAGTTCACCCAAAAATTAAAATTCAGTCATTAATTACTCCCCCTCATGTCGTTCCACACTCATAAGGCCTTTGTTCATCTTCAGAACTCAAATTAAGATATTTTTGATGAAATCCGATGGATCAGTGAGGCCTCTATTGACAGCAAGATAATTTACACTTTCAGATGCCCAGAAAGCTAAAGACATATTTAAAACAGTACAGTGAGTACAGTGAGTACAGTGAGTACAGTGGTTCAACCTTAATATTATAAAGCGACGAGAATACTTTGTGTGGCAAATAAACAAAATAACGACTTGCGATTTCATAACACTGCTTCATGAAGCTTTGAAGCTTTACGAATCTTTTGTTTCAAATCAATGGTTCGGAGTGTGTATCAAACGGCCAAATTCACGTGATTTCAGTAAATAAGGCTTCATTACGTCATAAGTGTTTCAATTTCAACAGTTCATGTGACTTTGGCAGTTTGATACACGCTCCGAACCACTGATTCAAAACAAAAGATTCATAAAGCTTCGAAGCTTCATGTAGCAGTGTTTTGAAATCACCCATTGCTAGATATTGTTAAATAAAGTCTTACGGGTGTGGAACGACATGAGGGAGATTTTCATTTTTAGGTGAACTAAGCCTTTAAATTAAAAATATATATTTTTGTAATTATTTCATACAATTAAATAAATTATTAAATTTATTACCATATCTTTTTTATTTTTGATCAATTTATGTAAAAAAAATGTAAACATCAAAACATCAAAATCTCTCAGGGTTCTAACCCTGACATTGTTTTCTTGTTTCTCTCTTTCTATTTACCCTGCTCTGATCCTCTTGTGTGCCGAGAGTCTTTTCTCATTCTAAACATCAGCACAGACGCCTGACAATATCATGGGTCAGAAGACCCTTTTATTCTCCCTCCATTTCTCTCTCCCCCCAAACGAAATAGTGCTATTCACACACACCATGTACTTGGGCATCTCTAGGGAGCCACTGGAAAACAAGATAAAACAATAGCAACAGACATCCTGTGCTGCTCTCTTCCTTCATGAGCTCTAACCTTCCAGAGCTTCAACACCTCCAGACTATTGTCCTGGGATCTGTCCTGCTCCAAAATGTCATCAAAGAGCTTCTGAGTTTAGTCTGATCACAGAGCAGTTTAAAGACTGTCAGACAGACAACAATCCAGCTCAGAGGAATTCAGCACACCTGTCTGACAGGAACTGAAGGATTCACTGATTTCCAGGTCTATCGCTACACAGGAAGTGCTGCTGTATCAAAATAGGTGACTTTTAGTTTTAGACAATTCTAATAATACACAATAACAAGTACAACAATAATTTGAATTTTGTTCTTGTTCTTCATTTGTTCATTTAAAATAACTTATTACCTAATATAATAATAATAATTTTCTATTTCCTTTATAGATTATTTCTGTCATAACCCCCTTGTTGTCAGTATATACAAGTGTGAGTTTTTTCCCCCAGCAAATTACTTATTACATGTAAATATTTGTATGAACATAAAAAGATTTAACAGCTGAGACAAACTGAACAAGTTTCACAGACATCTGATGAACAGAAATGGGGGTCAATTTCAAAAGTAGCAGTCAGTATCTGGTGTGTCTAGCAGCTGCTTTAAGTACTTCAGTGAATCTCATCCTCATAGACTGCAGCAGATTTGCCAGTTCTTGCTGTGAGATGTTATTCCGCTCTTCCACCAAGACACTTGAACTCAAACATGTCTGATCAGCTGTCCTTCGTGTCTCCCTGTAGCAATTAGGCTTCTTACATTACAGACATTACCTCCTGCAGCAGGTCTATGGCAAGATCATGCAGGTGATCAGGGACTTTTCTCCTGGTGTTTTTCAGAGACTCTTTAGTCTCTTAGTTATTGTAACTGTGACCTTTATTGTCTACTGCTTGTAAAGTGTTAGCGTCTTAAGGACTTGTCTGTTTATGGTTCAGTGAAAAAGCATGAAAAACATTGTTTAACCCTTTCCAATAAAGATCTGTAAAACTTATTTGAATTTTATATTTTGCAAATACAGTGTGAAAAATCCAACAGATCTTCAATGAAGCAGTTCAAATTGAGAAGCCACAAATGTTCACAAGTAATATATAGGTCTCAAGCCTAGAGGGAACTTCTAATGTACTTAGACTCACTCTCTTCAGTACAACTCTTCAGGCATCCTTTCATATGAACAGATGGAGGTTTATCTCTGGGAGATAAGCTAAGGGCTGATGAGGCAGACAAAAGGGGAAATGATAATTGCGTGTATGCAAGTGTGATAGGAAAGGTGTTGTCGTGTCTGTGTCTGTGTGTGTGTGTGTGTGTGTGTGTGTGTGTGTGTGTGTATGTTTTGCTTAAAGGCCACTGCATCACTGAGGGAGACTCACAGAGCCATCTGCCCAATTAGGCAATGGACCCGCCGCAACACACTTCTTCAATTACCACACTGATCTAAGACAACACACACACACCTGCACAGGGCCAACAGGAACAGCATCCACTAATATATTTGTGTGAACGCTAGCTAGATACACATACACAGTCCATGCCAAATTCAGAGAGCTGGTGACTTTCTTCAGAGTTTCTGACTCAAAGGTCAAAGCCACACAAGTCGAAGGCTCTTAATGTCGAGAAGTCATTGGTTTCCATGATGATGGGTGAAGTTTGGTCATCAGTTTCTGCCAGATGAAAAGGCCACAGTGCCCTGGCATGCTGGTTAGTTAAAGACCTAATAAATCCTTCTTAATAAATGTGTATGTGTGTGTACTCTGCTAAAAAAAGCCTGAAATACTTTAAGCAAATTAAACAAAGATTCAGCTCCTCATATTAAACATTTTCAAGAAATTTGCGCCTTGAAAGTTCAGTGTATTTATATACTAAAGTAACTTTCCAACTGCTTGCAAAGATAAATATTACTGCAATCTTTGTGTAATATTAAGAATCTGTATTTATAGATCTTAGATATTAAGTGACATTTCAAGAGAGAATTTTATGACAATAAACAGCTGATTAGTCAAGACTTGCATTACATTGCTTTTGAATATTCCCATCCTAACAATTTCCCAAAATAAGTCTCTTATGTTCATCAAGGCTGCATTTATTTGATCAAAAACAGTAATATTGTAAAATATTTTGACAATTTTTATTAATATAAATATTTATTTTTCTATTGTTCTATTGTAATATATTTTAAAATGTAGTTTATTCCTGTGATATCAAAGCTGAATTTTCAGCATCATTACTCCAGTCTTCAGTGTCACATGACCCTTCAGAAATCATTACAATATGCTGATTTGATGCTCAAGAAACATTTCTTCTTATTATAAATGTTGTAAACAGTTGAGCTACTTAACATTTTTGTGGAAACCTTATTGATACAATTTTTTGTATAAAAAGTTCAAAAGAACAGCATTCATTTCAAATGGAAATATATATATACTTTTAAATACTTTTATTAATTTTATGCAATAATATGTGCATGCATGAGATCACAAAAATCATGTTTTCTGTTAAGAGTGGACATTATATTAACATTAATACAATAGCTGATATGATCCTGTTATAAGCATGCTCACAGAGTTTTTTTTCCCCCCTTTTATCTCAAAGGTATGTGCCAGGTATGTGGTTCACTTATATCTTTGAACAGGATTTATTTCCAGGTATAACTGTGTACTCAAAATATCTCATTGATTCTCATTTATATAGTTAACTATATTCTAAATAAACTACAAACAAAAACATATATATTTCTTTTGTTATTGCATTCTTTCTTAGTTCACTCAGTCATCTTCCTGACTGAAATGGCTCATTATGTGGCTCATTAGGGGAAGGGTCTTAATCTCCTCAGGTGTGAATCACAGCATTAAGATTCACGCCTCCGTGCATATGGCCTTTCTAAACAAAAAGTGTCTTAAAAATGAAACCCTTTAAGACCGGATGTAGCGTTGGCACTTCCGTTTGCGTGTCTCTGTTTAAGAGCCAATAAAAACTGAACCTATATAGGTAGCACAATAATTATTTTTGCATACAAAATCAGAGACTTTACACTTTCAGATTAAGCCTAATGAGTCTGAGTAATATGCGTTTACAACAAAAACAGCACAGCCGCTAACTGAATACAAATATGTAGATTTCACATGCTCATAACTTAATGAAAAATGCACAGATCATAGAAAATCATTTAAAGCAGACTCTCACAATTAAAATGAACCCAAAATCATCATAATATATTGCGTTGATCACAAGATATTACGGAATGATGTAACATACTTGGCTAAAATTGGCTAAAGTCTCTCATCTTTCCGGGATGCAGTGTGTATCTAATGTTCCCAGAACCATCCATGTTCGTTTTCCAATGTGGAATGACACATAATAGGTATCATTTTAAAGCTTAGAAACTCAGCTTTGTAATCCTAACAAGTGCTGAGAAGTGCCTCTAAACCGGAGTTTACCGCCCATGGGTGCCATCTAGCCACGAAAAAATGTATAATACTTCATTCAACTATACTTTATGCTAACACCACAAAATTTGAACCAGATGCAGCTCACATTTAGGAGAGCATCACCAAAAAAGAATTTATTTATTATTATTTATTTCCTTCCTGAGTTATTCCGTCAAATAAAAAATAATAATAATAAAAATTCTATATATATTTTGTATCAGCAGTTTCTCAGCATGAAAATATCCAAATGTAATGAAATTTATATTTTCTAAAAATGTAAAAAGTGTTCTATCAAACAATACCTACCTTTCGACTCTCCTTGCTATAGTTTTGGAGTTATGAGTCTTTACTTTTGTGTATGTCGCTCAGAAAAAAAAAATGTGACTGAATAAGCAGGATGATTTTTTTACAACATTTTAAAGCAAAAACTCTAGACTAAAATATACAGTTCCAAAGAGCCTTGTGAAAAAATTGCCTTATTTCAGTGACTTTTTTAAAAATGTTTTATAAAAAAAACACGCATATACGTAATTCTCTCAAAAAAAAATACCATAACATAAACATACTTGTTGCTCACATGTTATTGTAGCCTAGTTTGTGCTGAATACTGTGCAATAAGACTTTTGTCATTAATATGTTTATAAGCAACTGAAAAAAGCACATGTCAGGGCATGTCAAAACTACTCCAGGACCCCAAATCAGCCTCAGACCCCAGAGGGTTAAAAATAAAAGTATTATTCTTTAAAAACATCTTACTGACGCAAAACTTTTGAATGGTAGTGTAAGTATATATACAATATATATGTATATAGTAACATGATACATGTTACTATGTACATACAGCACATACATATACAGTACATAATACATATAATATATGTAAGCAGATTGATATCTTTGATGACACTGCAGGTTGTTCCAAATGAACAAATGTTTTTTCAAGTGTAGTGAACATTTAAAGAAACACCCTGTTGAGTGTGTAGGAAGCAGTGAACAATCTGTAGACTGGAACACAGCTTGGGTGATAAATACTCTTACAGTGCACTCCATTGAAAACCTGAACAAAAAAGAGACACCGATAAACAGAGAGAGAGAGAGATCTGGTGCTGCGACTATGAGTGTCATACATCCACTCCACACACCTCCTGAACCCAATGTGATTATGGCACATCCCTCTGCAAACACAAATACTGATAACCACACAGAGCAGGAGTGTTTGCCTCTGGCTTGCTGACAGGTGGGTCATCACAAAAGCATTCGTCTGTATTTGGCCGCCACCAAGCAAGACATCATGGATCACGGTAGTACTGCACAAACATGCTTCTGGCTAGGAGAGGAATCCAGAGGAATTTATAACATTTTTCTTAATTGATAGTCAGATGTGTTGATTGTTTTTCCAAGCAGACTGTGTGATCTGAAATTTATTTTTACCAAAGCTAATCCACATCCTTCTTATTTTTTTTATTATGAAGCTACTATGCCAAAAACAACTGTGAATTTTCAAGTTTCAGTATAACACAGAATGACATGGTCGTTTATTAGTGCCAACAGCTTCATCCATTTCCCTAAAATCTACTGTTGATTTCATTCTTTGGCTCTTTTGTGTTTCATCAGTGTAAGTGTGTGTGTGTTCAGACAACAGAGAACAGAAACCCTGCACAACGGCATAATATTCAATTTGACCCTACTTTGATTTGATTTGACATTAGCAGAGTGCAAGCAATTACGCACATTTGCCTGTTTGCAGCATTTCTGGCTGGCTGCAAAGGGACAGGCGTGATGTCTGATGCCCGGCCGCGTACGCTCATAATGGAGGTCAACATCAAATACGGCCTCTCAGCATCCATGCCTAATGAAAACAAGTGTGTGTGCGAGTGTTTGAAGTGCGTGAAAGCCCTATCACACGCCATAATCCAAACACATCCTGAATTCCGCATGCACTGTCAACAGACTTAAGCAGAGCGCACACAATCCACTGAAGGAGAAAAGGGCAGCCTCTGACTTTGATAAAGACCAGCTTTATCTCGCTCTCTCTTTCTCTTTCTCGCCCCTTCTCATTCACGTTTGTACATGTTGCCCTTAATCTTGCTGTTACCCGATGACATTCAAAGACCCATATGATTATGCATGATGGCAGGTTAATGCCAAGGAGATCAGGCAAATCATACAAAAAATATGTGTGAACTTCTAAGGAGTTGTGTTAAAAGTTATGTCGTAACATGACCATTTTAAAATGGTGGGAGGAAAAAAAACTAGGTTTGGCTCCTGTGGTAGATGCTGTAACTACAACTGCTTTCAAAAAACATCTTTCTCTGTTGACATACTTTCAAAAACAGTTTATTCTGACTAAATTCTTTTATGCAAGCAACATGCACTACCATGTCTGTAACATTTTCTGTTACAAGATCTCTCTTAAGCTCAGCAAAACTGCATTTATCTGATAAAAAAAAAAAAAAAAAAAAACCAATAAAGACAGTAACATTGTGAAATATTAATAGAATTTTTTAGATTTTTATTTGAATATACTTTGAAATGTAATTTATTTCTGTGATCGCAAAGCTGAATTTTTACGTATGGCTAAATTACATTTAAAAAATGACATGACATGACATGACAACATGATATAGCATCACGATCCTTGATGCGAATCTCTCATTCCAGCACATCCCAAAGGTGCTCTATTGGATTGAAAGCTGGTGACTGTGGAGGCCACTTGAGTACAGTAAACTCACTGTCATGTTTAAGAAACCAGCTTGAGCTTTACGACGTCCTGCTGGAAGTAGTCATCAGAAGATGGAAACACTGTGGTCATAAAGAGATGGGCCAAATTCTGCTGCTGTAGCACATGCTTCAAGGTTCGACATGTTGTGCGTTCTGAGAATTGCTTAAGATAAGATCTTTTCTCTTTTTCTGACCATTCTCTGGAAACCCTAGAGATGGTTGTGCGTGAAATTTCTGAAATAGTAGTACTCGATTCTTGAACAAATCGTTCTTTTGAGCCAGTTCTCAGGAAGTACCAGGTTGAGCTGGTTCATAAATCGAGCTGATTTGAGCTTTGGTTCCAGGTTGATGCAAGACGCACAGCTAAAATAGCACATCTGACTCACAAAGAACTGAATGAGCCGGTCCAACTGACTGTCAAAGTTTGCAGAGGATTCAAGATTCAAGGAGTGGGATGAGCGAGTTGACGTTACAATGCAAGCCTGAGGCACGTACTAGAAATATGCTTATTATGACTACTGTTATTAAATAACATTTTATTAAAACCTGCAGAAACCTTTCTGTCGAGAAATGTAAATAAATAATAAATTGTACATGCAGATTATATTTTAAGTTGTTAAGTAAAATCAGTCGAGTTTATAAGACTGGTTCATTATTTTTATATTTTAGACATGTAGAACATATCCGAGTTTGTGCATCAAATATGTGCTGTAGTTGGGAATCTTATCCAAGATGTAGGCTACTCAATACTGGTCAGTCATATCCGACATAAAGGATCCGCGAATGAAACTGTGACCACAAACTCCATTAACTTAAGTGAATGAAAGGCAATAATCAGTAATATGTGTTCACACAAATAACTATTTTTTTTAAATGTTTCAATATGCGTTGACACAAATGACTTTATTTGAATGTTTAATTGATTTAACATGACACTGAGTTTTGTTATGTTATATCAATGCTGTGACATTGCATGATGACATCAGGAGCCTGTGAATCAACTTTTTGAACCGGTTCATTGAGCCATACTGTCCGAAAAGAACCAGTTTGCGGGAATGAATCGGACTTTGCATCATCATTCTGAAATACTCAGTCCAGCTTGTCTGGCACCAACAACCATGCCACATCCATATAAATATATTTAAAGACAGAGAGAGAGAGTCATGCATGTCAATGGCTGTGGAGTTGTGTGTTGACCTCCTCTAAGAACATGTTTCTGTCCATCCCCTCTATGCTTGCTTTAGCCCCAGGATAAGGCTAAATCACATTAGTGTTTGCCAGGAGAAATGCTGAGTTGGGCATTTGACTGACCCACTGCCTGAGACACACACAAACACACAACACACAACACAACCTTCCTGATGGCTCACAAATGCACACACTCACAGCTGGTGTCAGATTTAGCACGATGACCTTTGTGGCGTTGTTTGTCGCGGAATCCTAACAAAGTGTGCTCTAGAATCAATGCATGGCTTGTCAGTCTGACACTAAATATTGCTCCAGTGCTTTCTTCTTACCTTTCTTTGTACTGGTGCACAAAGGCCAAGGACGTGTCTCAGAAAGGTTAGTGCTTCAATGCTAGTCTGGAGACCATAACTTATTCAGCTGTAGCTGCAGACATCTGCTACTGCATATCGATACTGCAGGACTACTAGTTCAGCTTAGTCTATGAAATGTAGCATTTACAGTTACAAATTCAGCTTTTTATATATATTTATCTGTACTGAAACCATAATAATAACAGCACTGTAGACTAGAGTCTTTCAGCACCACGGACAGCGAATTTGTCTTCTATGTCACTATGTGAATTCATCCATCAGGAAAGCCCAGAAAAAAAGACATCATGTACAGTTAGAGTTAGGGAACAGCAGCAGTTCTGTGAGTGTGTCAGTGTGTGTGTTTCTATGCGCTCATTAAAAGTAGAGAGGGGCTCCTCATGCATCAGTGTCCAGGCCAGAAATGAGTAAGTCAGTCAGAGCAGCACAGCTATTTTAATGCATGCACTTCTCGTGTAAATCGCTAAGCTACACACACGCACGCACGCACACACACACACACACACACACATACACACACACACACACACACACACACACACACACACACAGATGCCATCATCATGCCTGGGTCTGATGACTGCTGTCATCAAAATAAAATGCGTTGGTGTATGCACTCTGTGCTTGTCATTGACTAACCATACAAAATTTGTGCCCAACTCTTCACTCTCAATTATTCCTATCCCAGCCAGGGGTCGGGGTTGGGGTACTCTGGGTTTGGGCCAAATTCTGAGCTCGGAGCCCTCTCCTTGGACAGCATGCCAAATATGCATATTCTGTACTCTATCTGATTATTAAGTCACGTGACATTAAGTGCGAACTCGTGAACAAAGATCTTAATGTAAGGGAACGTAAGTTATGAGCAAAGGTGGCTATGAAAATAAATCTGCATTGTTTATCCTTTTGAACTTTCATTAAAAAAATTCACAAAATTCTAACCTTTCATCGAAGTAAAACAATTGAAGGCATTATAGGTGAAGATTCAGAGCTGTTATCTTGGGAAAAGGACGTTGTAATAATTTGGTGCCAATAATTGTGGCCAATGTGAACTAGAGAAAAACATTTATTTCATAATGAGCTTTTTTTAACATTTTCAATTGTTTTACTTAAATGAAAGGTTAGAATTTTGTGATTTTTAAAAAAATAAAAGATCAAAAGGATAAACAATGCAGATTTATTTTCACAGCCACCTTTGCTCATATTTACCAAGGGTGCCAATATTAGTGGAGGGCACTGTATTACTTGAAATGTAAATGTAAAAGGTAAAGGATGCACTGAGTACCTGATAACACTTATTTGTGTTAAGATTGACTAAATAGTAGAATAGTAAACTGTTTTATTCTAACATAATTTGGCTGTTATATAAATACACCTTTGAGATCTTAAAGTGTAGGGCTTAATCTGTGATACAGGGGGTGCATGATCGCAGGAATTTTGGAACCTAAAAATGGGCTGCAGACCAAAAAAGGCTGAGACCCATCAAACAAACCTTTTTACATTAGGTTTCCATGAGGACATTTTTGTACATTAACATGTGACATTTGGTCCCCGCACTTGCACTTACACATGCATGCACACACACACATACACAGAGGCTAAGATGCATGTCTGGTCTATAACAGGATTTCTGAATTTCTGATCCTACTGAGATCTGAGACCCAAAGCAAGTCGTCTGATAATTATGCACATTTTAATCAGTCATATCCCCTTTCCGCCAGTAAAGCTCTGTGTATATGTGACTCTCTCCGTGTACATGTGTGGGTGTGTGTGTGTGTGTGTATGTGTGTGTAAATGATAGAGAAGGGATTTGAAAATGGAACAGGACCATGAACACACTTGGGGTACAGAAAAAAGTAAATGCATCTGTGTGTATGTGTGTGTGTAACAAAGTCAAGGGTAAAAAACTATTAAACTAAAGAGGACCTCGGGCCACTGTAAGACTTAATGGCTTTTTCCCCCTGCTTTCTCTCTCTCTCTAGCTCTAGGTCTTATTCCTCTCCTCTAATCCCACATGCTCAGACGTAGCAGGTAAATTGACTTTTCAGTGACAGACACGGGGGCTTTTCTTTCGAGCTTGACAGCAGTAGCCGCGTTCCTCACCTGTGACAGAGCATGTCTACGGCTCACATCACCGCTCCATTCTCAGAGCTGCTGCCATTAGCTCCAGATCACTGCTGCCATTAAAGCAACCTCCGGGTAAAACAGCACTCCAACCGTCATCATGCCCCATACAAACACACAATCCATCACAACCACAAATAAAAGCAACAATCACCACACACTTAGGACACTGATCTGTCCACCATTCTCGTCAAAGAACATTCTTCTTATTTTCATGTAGAATAAACTTAAATTCACAATAAAAAACTGCTAGCTATGGTTGCCAGAAATTCAATTGCAAAAAAACAACAACATTACAATATGGCACGAGAACAATTTAAATCAGATATAAGCAAATGTGACCCTGGACCACAAAACCAGTCATAAGGGTCAGTTTTTTTTTAATTTAGATTCATACATCATCTGAAAGCTGATAAATAAGCTTTCCATTGATGTATGGTTTGTTAGGATAGGACAATATTTGCCCGAGATCAAAATAATGAGAAAATCGCCTTAAAAGTTGTCCAAATGAAGTCCTTAACAATGCATATCCACTCACAAAAATACATTTTTGATACATTTATGGTAGGAAATTTACTAAATATCTTCATGGAACATGATCTTTACTTAATATTCTAATGATTTTTGGCATAAAAGAAAAATCTTTAATTTTGACCAATACAATGCATTGTTGGCTATTGCTACAAATATAGCCGTGCAACTTATCACTGGTTTTGTGGTCCAGGGTCACAAATGTGACTTATTTGTGACTTGTTTGTAAATTATAACATTAATCATAATTTGCATTTACAAGAACAATAATTTACTTCACAAGTACATGCACTGGCTTGAATGTAATATAGTTTCCCTTTCGAAAGGGAACGAGACACTGCGTTTGAACACATATAGGGAACGTCATCACGTAAACTGATGTCTGAAAACAGTTATCAAATCTCACTAATCCTATTGGCTGGTGACAGCCTATGACGTCATTATAGATGCGACCTGGAAGTATAAAAGGAGCGCCTAGAGAAGCAGTCAGTTTCTTATCATCTTCAGGGACTGTTTTGTTTGATTGCAATTCTTCAAATCTGGTAAGGAATTTACTATGTCTAACAAACGTTTCAGGAAGTGTGTGGATCTGTGTCCCAGGTTTTTGACATCTGATGACACACACAATCTGTGCGTTTTCTGTCTGAGAGAGGAGCATGCACGGACAGTGCTCGAGGGCACTGTCTGTGCAAACTGTGAGTGTCTGCTTATTAGGACGCTCCGCTCTCATTTGGCCCTCTTCTTGAGGGAAGAGCGGCCGACATCTGTGCCCAGTGGTTCTGGTCCCGCCCGTGCTGAGGCAGAGCGGTGACTGAAATCATGGGGCTCACAGATGGAGCTTGCTGAGGAGTTAGAGAGAGGTGTTTCTCTCGTAACCCCCAGCGGCTGATGAGGGTAGGCTTCTGTATGATGATGTTCTTTCTTTGTCATTATCTGATTTGGCAAAAGCATGTGCTCTTCTGTTTTTTAGCCCAAGAGAGCAGGAGATGGCTATTAAAAAGGACGAAGGCAAGCCTTCTGAAAATTCAAAGCCTCCCTTCCCCATGTATGCGGAGCTGTTTAGGTTATGGAGTGCACCTCTGGCAGGCTGCAGCTGCCATGAGAGTGCGTTAAGAAAAGGATCGCACGCGGACGGCTCGACGTACGCTTCCTTTCCAACCATAATCTGATAGCCCCCGTGTGCCTTCTATTCCTTCCTGATCTATATGTGGTGATCGAGAAGGCATGAAAGAACCCGTATTCAGCTCATATTCACCGACATCAGCGAGCTAATTTTAAATGATGTTGAGGGAATGAGCCAGCATGGGTATGTGTCGATGCCCTCTCTATTGACGAGATGTTTGCTAACTATCTCATCACAGGGTGGGCACAGACATCAAAAGCTCTGGTCCTACCTTTGAAGCTTTTTTAAGTGACATCTCACTTGAATGGCAGGGCATATGTGGCAGCAGGTCAGACTGGTGCTGCTTCACACACGATGGCAGTGTTACAGGCTTACCAGTCTGATCTGCTGAAGGATCTGGACCAGCGGCAGCATTTTTAAACCTGCTTATCGCTCAGATCTGATTCTGGGCCCAGACAGACAGGAGGTCCTGGCCCGTCCCGATCCGTGGATCGGAGACAGGGCTAGTAGTCCAGTATCGCTTCTCAGGCACCTCCTCCTCCTTGGGGTAGGTCCCGGAGAAGGCGGGACTCTGGGAAGAAGAAAGATTTGAGGGAGGCAATCAATTACGGACGGCAGCAGCGTCGGTGATTGATTTCCTCTCCATGAGGGTAGTTACTTCGACCCTCTCCTTTCTTCTTCCACCTCCTGAGTAATGATTTTTTACCCAGTGCTTCTTACGATCAGGCAGAGGGCTGGGCCCATATTGAAGATTTCTGTGGCTCGCCTTTTGGCATGATAGTGAAGAGGCTCTTTCAGGCTTGAAAGGACCATAGATTCCATCCTTCTATGATGGTAAGTCTCCGTTGTTCGAACCGCAGGTTATAAGCTTGGTCTATATTTATATATTTTAATATATCAGCCACCATATGATAGAGTAGCTTTCTCCTCTGGTCATAGCTAGAGTTTGTATTTGAGATTGGCACTCTTTACTTCAGATAGATCTATGTTAAGCATCGGCCTTCGGGCCGCCTGACATTGTTTGACTTGGGTTGAGTTTCGCTCCTCTGAGCTCTTGTTTTTAGAGTTTATTTCAGAGTTGTCTCCTCTATTGAGCGTTTTAGAGGTTGAGTTTTAGCCCCAGGCAGATCTATGCTTATGTGTGGCCTTACAGACCTACAGCTATAGCTGGCCTGGGCTAGAACTAGGTTTAGGTGATATACTGAAGCAATTTACCCCTTTTATTACTACCCCTGTCAGGAGAGTGTGGTTTCCTAGTTCTGGCCTCCTCTTATCAGAGTTGTCAGGCCAAGGCCCATTACCCCTTTGGTGTAGGTGCAGGATAGATAGCAGCTAAGGTAGCAGACTATTGGTGCCGTTGTCTCAGGTGGTAGGCCCCTTATCACTATATGAATAAAAAAAATGCTAGTGTTGCTGTGGCTCCACTTTTCTAGAGCTTTTCATACTATACTTTGTTTTGTATTTTCCCCTGAACTCCTTGAATTAAGATGAGTGAAACAGTTTTAGCTTTCTTTTAGCTCCTGTTCCCTAGGGTTCAGTACAGATGTCTCTGTCTTTGGTTAAAAGCGCCCACCCTTAAATTTCACATTTTTGGGGTAGTATGAATGAAAAGTGAAGCACTCCCCTGTTTCTCAGGGTTGTTTATGCTCTAGCTCTATTTTGCCCTATAACTCTATTGCTGCCATTGCTATTGTTTGTGAACCTCACTATTCGTTTGGTTCTTATGCAACTCCCTTTAGAGTTTGAACACTGCCACAATGTTGATTGTGCAGTTTGGAGTAGAAGGCTTTGTTTGCGCCTCCTTCAGAGCACAATAGCTTGGTGTATTTGTTGGTAGATGTTTACTCAGAGTTTTGCTCACTTAGAACTAGCACTGCAACAGGTTTATTCCCATGACCATTTGAAGTAGTTTTAAGCTCAGGTTGAGTTAAGCTAGGTAACCTCACTTGGTAGTTTGGTTCTCAGATTAGGCTCCCTTAGAGCTTAGACACTGGCTGAAGCCTGTGTCTTTCTGGAATAGTAGACCCCATTTGGGCCTCTTTCGGAGCATGTTGGCGTAGTTTGTACTCCTCTTGCTTAAAGAGTTTAAGTGTTTTACTGAGTACATTGCCTGTTGGAATGGTGGCTCAGGTTGAGCTAAATATTTAACCTCACTAGATAAGATTTGTTCTATGTTTGGCTCCCTTAGAGCTTAGATACTGCCACTAGCTGACGCCACATGTGTTTCTGAGTCGCAGGCCACGTTTGGCCCTCTTTTAAGAACATGATGGTGTAGGTTTGTACTCCTCTTGCTTAAAGAGTAAAAGGTGTTTTTACTGAGTACATTGCCTGGTGGAATGGTGGCTCAGGTCGAGTTAAATTAGTTAACCTCACCGGAGAGCTGACGCTACGTGTCTTTCTGGAAGTCGTAGGCCCTTTTTTGGGCCTCCTGCAGAGCGTGATGGCGTATGTTTGTACTCCTCTTGCTTAAAGAGTAAAAAGTGTTTTTACTGAGTACACTGCTTGTCAGATTGTGTTAAGGTTGACTGTTATGTGGGCACTCTACAGTCTTATCTGCTAGTTTGACTCGGTTTCTTTCTGAACAAGTTCCATGTTTGTGGGTTCTTGCTTATCAGCAACCGAGCTGTTCTAGGTGTGCAGCCTTCACAGGCCACCCTTTAAGCTTTCCACCACATCTGGGTGTTCTTTAAGCAGATTGAGCATGTAGTTTCACATGTTGGCCTTTCGCAAGGCTGCTGTGATGTATTTCTACACTTTGTAGAATTTATGTCATGTTGCAGGCCCTTTCCTGGGCCTCCATCATTTGTGCTTACAGTACAGTTTATCTGTTAGGTTGAGCCCTGTACTCCCCTCGTTTGAGGGTTGTCCTGCATAGTACTCAGCTCCCTAAGCTGGTCAGTGGTTAAAGGCTTCTCTGAGGCCTCCCTATTGAGAATCAGCCCCTAGGCTGGTAAACATGTGTTGGGTTCCTTTAGAGTGCACAACCTCCTCATTGCAAATAATCAAGCGCTGAGTAGATCCTAGGATTGAGCAGAGTGTTACTCCCCTCATTGGTGAGGGTAAAAAGCGCTAAGCTGAGTCCTGCTCTCCAGGATGCCCGTCTCTACACTCTGGTCTGAGTTGGTTACTGCCTTTTTGCAGTCACTCTTACTGGATATCTTCTCTGAAGAATGTGATTTGAGACTCTGTGATCAGACAGGTTGTTGGCCAAGACTAGGTTGCTTTAATAAGACCAGGTCGGACTTTGTTCCCCTGACAAGTGACTGGCTAGGGTTCCTTCGGGCCCCCTGGCTACATTCCCTTAGAGGTACCCTATTTTCTTCGGAAAAGAAGTTTGCATTACATTTAGTAATTTAGCCGACGCTTTTCTCCAAAGCGACTTACAAATGAGAATAGTAGAAGCAGTTGAATCAACATGAGTACAATACAAAAACAGTATGTAAGTGCTGTGTCAAGTCAAAGTTTCATCAGTAAAGTGCTCGTAGCAAGGTTTTTTTTTTTTTTTTTAAATATATACACAAATAGATGGAGAAAGAATAGAAAGTTAGAGAAGAAAGAGTAAAATATAAATAAAAAAGTGCTATATTACTGGGTCAAGTGTTGACGAAAAAGATATGTCTTTAGCAGTTTTTTGAAAATGGATAGAGCGTGGTAGGTCATTCCACCAACCAGGAACAGACCAGGAGAAGGTCAGTGAGAGTGATTTTGTGCCCCTTTGGGATGGCACCACAAGACGCCGTTCACTTGCAGATTGCAAGCTTCTGAAGGGCACGTAAGTCTGAAGTAGTGAGTTTAGGTATAGTTGTGCAGTGGTTGTTCTGTAGGCAAACATCAGAGCCTTGAATTGGATGCGAGCAGCTATTGGCAGCCAATGCAAACTGATGAAGAGAGGTGTGACATGCGCTCTCTTTGGTTCGTTAAAGACCAGTCTTGCTGCAGCATTCTGGATCAGTTGTAAGGGCTTGACAGTGCATGCTGGAAGGCCTGCCAAGAGAGCATTACAATAGTCCAGTCTAGATAGAACAAGAGCTTGGACAAGAATTTGTGTGGAATGCTCCGATAGGAAGGGTCTAATCTTCCTAATGTTGTATAGAGCAAAAAGTTTGGTCCCAGAAGCCTTTGAGCGGCCTTGGTAAGCCTCTTTGAGGCTTATAGCTTGGGTGGTTGGCCATAGGGAATGCTGTCACTGACAGCCTATGTCTGACCCATAGGGGGAGTGGTTATGGCACTTCAATTGAAGCTGCTAGTTCTAACGTTTGTCTAGCCATTTTTTGGCATGCACTCCTCTCAAGCATGGCGGCGTGGGTATATCGTTCCCCATATGCGTTCAAACGCAGCGTAGAGTTCCCTTTTGAAAGGGAATGTCTCAGGTTACGTATGTAACCATGGTTCCCTGAGAACAGGGAATGAAACACTGCGTTACCTGCCATGCATCGGGGCTGCCTGCTGAACGGTCCCTTAAGGTACAATAAGGTACTGACTGCTTCTCTAGGCGCTCCTTTTATACTTCCGGGTCGCGTCTATAATGACGTCATAGGCTGTCGCCGGCCAATAGGATTGGTGAGATTTGATAGTTGCTTTCAGACACCGGTTCACGTGATGACGTTCCCCATATATATGTTCAAACGCAGTGTCATTACATATGTAACCGAAGATGTTTTTTATTGTAAAGTATCATTATATTTTATTACTATATTACTATACTATACTATACTATACTATATAATTATATTTTATTATCATATTATACTTTTTCTTTCTTTTTTTTTTTTTTTGCCAGATTTTATATTAAAATTTGTAGTGTTTTGATCTGCTAACAGACAAAAACTGAAGCTTTATTAGGTTCTTCAAGTATTGATACACCTCTTGATGGAAAGACATTACAATATTTATATCTATCAAGAGGTGCATACATTCTTGGTCAAGATCTTGTATTGACAATGCAAGAGGTTAGCACTCTGTAAAGTCTACTCCAGCACATCCCAAAGACTTTTAATGAATTTAAGGTCTGGACTCAGAGGTGCTAATTCGTGTGTGAAAATGATTCTTCATGCTGCCTCCCAACCATTCTTTCAGTTTGAGCCAGAGGCATCTTGGCTTTGTCATCCTAGAATATGGCCATGATACGTCTTCCTGCATGGTTGTTTAAGAAATGAAAAGCTACACACTCCATCAATTAGGGTTAAAAGAACGGTTGTTAAACATATAACATGCTAGAAACATAATAATCACATCAAATAATGATCCAGTCATAGACTCATAGACTCTTAAGTATTTTCCAATTTAAATCAAAACAGTGAGTTTTTTTGGCCGGGAAGTGTATAATTTTCTTCTACTCATGCAGATTTAAAGAGATACATTTATTCTAACATGAATATTCTATCGTTAATATGAACATACATGAACATTCTAGGTTTGTTGCATCACATCATGTTGCATCACATCATGTTACATCACGTCGCTTGCTTGCAGTAAGTGCACATAGAGTGTCAGTTTTAGAAACCTATTGGATATGAGGCCATAGAGCTCAGAGAACTACTGCAAAAAGAAACATGAGACACCTGCCACTCTATTTTGCTTCCTATTTGAGGGAAATCTAAGACCCCATCTATCCTGCTGAGCTCGAGCTGTATTTAAAGGGGGAGTATAATGCTATTTCATGTATTCTGACTTATTTACACTGTTAAAAAGTTGGATTCTCATGCTAAACACGGCCATATGAGTTGGATGATTTGGACGTATGACAAAGTATTTCTGTTCCAAAAATTCTCTTCTAAATCCTTACAGGGTTCGGCCTGAGTGACGTAAACGGAGGCGGAATTCCTTATACAGGCACTTCTCCCGGAAGGGCGCACGCGCACACGTGGACCTGAGCGAGAGTGCAAGAGCACGCCCATCAACGCACGTTTGGGTTTACGGAAGTCACAGGACTGCACACAGGTCACAGGACTGCACGAAATCAACAATGTCACCAAAGAAGTGTGTTTTTGGTTGTGAGGGAAAGATAACCTTGCTTCCCAAAGAACCCAGTGTTCAGTGGAGCTGAGAGATTTGTTCTCACGCATTACATTGATGCGATATTTGTTATCAAAATAACCATAGAAACTGATAGTTGCAATCACTTTTTTATTGGTTAAAATGAATGGAGAATATCTTGTGTTTTTCCGTGGTTGCTCGAGCCCTCAGGATCGGCGCTTATGGTTTCATAAACAAGGCCCAGTTCCATGCTGGATTTACAGATCGTTTGAAACTGAAAGATGGAGCGGTCACAGCGATAATGATCCCGGTCATGAGTCAGAACCGCAGGTGGTGAGTAAAACTGCTTCAAATGTCTGTTTTGTTGACAATAGGCGCCTAAGTGCATATAATGTAAACAACACGAACATAGTGAATTCATAAATTCATTATTCATCATTCATACACTATATTCATTATAGTGATTCAAAAGTTATCCATGGATAATGCAATGGTGTATTGTGTGTTTAAATACAGTTGTTTAGCTGACCATTGATAGTTTGTAGACGATCTCTACACAAAAGCTGCGCATACTCGTGACTATCTCGTGACATGCCTCCAGGCGCTCTGCTGTTTTTGGAAATACTCGGTACAGCGTATGTATCTTTTATAAATATGATTAAACTAAAGACTTTTTGGAGACGTGAAGGATGCACTACTACTCTATAGGTACTCAAAATGAACATGAGATTGACAGAAATTGTGTGTGATACCCCCCTTTTAAGACAAGCATGAAAATACCCATGCATGCGCACACATGTGCACACACACCACATAAGCAGTTTCGTCCTGCGGATGAGCTGGAATCAGCCAAATATGCTTCACAGTTTATTCCATTACTTCACCACACAGCTCTTCCGGTCAATGAAATACAGAAAACAACAGAGACGTGTGTGTGTGTGTGTGTGTGTGGTCATATCAGGAATCTATTTTCCCCTCTAATTGCACAGGATTTGAACAAGTTTGCCCAATTTAAGCAACAAGGAATGGCTGTTTAATCATTCGCCTAATTGCTGCCAACTTGCTTCCTGAACCTCTCCATGGGCTGCATGCACTCTGTGGGTGAGTATGTGTGTGTTTAAGAAGGGCGGTGAAAAGATATATGTGCACCCTTGTCCATGTTCTTCCAGGAGTATCTATGCATTCATTTGTGCTTATGTATAGGTGTTTGCTAAACCTGTTTCCCCTGATCATGCAGCTTTCTTCTCCTTCTCTTCCAGCAGCTGTAATCTAAGGCTCTTACAGTAATTTAGACAGTAGACAAATTTGTTCTGCTTTCTTAGCATAAACAGTGTCAATAGAGCCATGTGGTGCTCGGTAGTAACGAATGGACCTGCATCTTAAGTCACCAGAGCAGCCGTGTACGATAGCAGGCGGAACCCTCCTAGGGACCAATTGGAATAGGTTGCTATTTGCTGCACTTTGCCTTGTGTGCTAATTGTACAGGTGCTCGTGAGAAACGACTCTCAAACACAAAGCATTCACTATTCTCGATTTCCTAAGATATTTAGAACCTACATTGTGATTTACACTTATTTCTGGCTTTATAAGAATATTAAAGTGCACAAAAGCTGCAGTTGGGTACTTAAATGTTAGACATGTTCTAACTCTTACCTTGATTTATGATCAATGAGTTTTTACATGGAATTAAATGTAGGGGGAGAATTCACAATTAGGCCATTGTGTGCAATATTTCAGCACAAAAATCTGAATTACTACTTAAATGTAGGTCTGATCCTCGCAAAAACTCATTTTAGGAAATGGAATATCATTTATATATATAGAATGAACAACGGCAAAACATGCGGCCACTTGAACTACACATAAAATGTATGCATGTCAAAATATCAGACCCCGTGGCATTTATTCAAAATAAATAAATAAATAAAACTTTGTTCCCAAGTAGACTGAAAGAAAGCCCATGCACTAAAATTAGAGTTTGCCAGATTAAGAAATTTCTTGCCAGTTTTGTAAGCAATATACATCAGACAGTCAGTGTGTCATTGGATGCTGAGACAACACTTCATATATCCACTAAAAATCTGTTGGTTAAAAATTCCAGAAATAGCTCAGAAAATATAAGTTAGTTTTATGAAAAGCTAACATCACACGTCTGTAAAAGACACTTAAGTTAAAATTATGTGATATAAAGTAATTAAATGTATTCATGGGTAAGTGTGACTTCAATGTCCAAATACTTTTTGGGGTCAGTGTATCCTTGAATACTTTGGCCTATAATTGTCTCGGTCAGCAAATCCATTTCTCTATCCTTTTCTCTATCCCCTATCTATTTCTGTTTTCTACTCCTCTCACTTCTCAAACGAACTCCCTCTTTTTGTCTGTTTGTTTGTCAGCATGTCTCCACTGACATGCTTTCATGCTTCAGCTTTCATGCGATTTTATCACAAAGCACCAGCAAAAAAGTTCCTGTTGCTCAAATCTCTCTGACACACATACACACACACGCACGCTCAGATTGATGTGAACATTCAGAGCTGTCTGTGTCTCTCTCGTGCTGTATGTGATTCAGGATGATAAGTAGAAAACCAGAGTCGTCAACGTATTAACATAAAGGTCACGTAAGGAATAATTTTTCATCTTCCTGCCCATCCTTTCCTCTCACTGTCTCTTTCGAAACATAAATCAAATCTCTCCTCTTTCCAAGACTCAAGCATTCATGCATAGTGAGACCATTACGATGGAGAGAACATGAAGCTCCTTTACACAATCCGCTGGTGAAAACAAAACACAGACAAGCTCCAAATCAGTGATTCCCAGCCACAGGAAAATTTGTTACAAAATGAAAATTACTTTAAAATAAATATTAGGGATGTCAAAAGATCATTTAAAAAGTCCACCATTGTATTAATTGCAACTTTAAAGGTACATTAGTAACTTTTGGCCCTCTAGCGGTTTAAAAACAAAACTGCATTTTGCAGAAGAACATTCACTAAGCATGCGTGTGCACAAATTGGTGCGTGAGATCTGCATACGGATGTTTTCATGAACAAATTCGCTATAAACATTCATACTAAAGTTTATTCTAAATTTATGGGAAAAAAAAATGTAGAAACAACTGAAACCACACATACACAAAAAGCCTTTTCTTTGTGAGACTTTATAATCTTGTTAAGAAGATATATTTCATCTTAACATGACTATAATTATATTATATTATATTATATTATATTATATTAGCCTATATTATATTAAAAAAAATTACAATTTAAATATAACTTAAATATATTTCATCATATACAGTGAAAGAGTAAAGGGGCGGTCACAAAGCACTTTTCCTTTCATTGACTTCCATTTATACGCATTTTATACTCTCTTTTAGATGTGAAATCTATAAATCGCAAATTATCTTGAACTTGTGCGCAGCTGAATGGTTTCAGTTCTCTGCGTTGTAAATGACAATTAATGTCATTTTACATATTAAAGCTCATACTAAAGCAAGAATAGCTTAGATTTCCAAAAACCTGCAGTAATCTGACAATGAAAAGTGCATACGTCTGCTCAAACCCTGACGTGGCTCTAAGCACTTTTCCCATGAAAGACCGTGGATTTAAGCGTACGCACACTCTAAGATCAAATCTGTGCGTATACACGTTTTATAAATGAGGCCCAAGAAAAGCAAGGTCATGCGAAAAATTTCGTATTTTGCTGTGTTCCAGTGTTCAAGTTTGGTGAACTCTGGCCTGCAAATTCGCATCACGTCAAGACGTGTGACCAGTAGAAGATCGATACATCATGGCGTGACCTCCTAAATTAAAATTTAGCTGAATTAAAAGACCACTGTTTTTTTAAGTAAAGTCGAGAAGATTTTGCATCCTTTTCCCAAGATAACAGCTCTGAATCTTCACCTATAATGCCTGATGAGTTTGGAGAACACCTGACAAGAGATCAGAGACCATTCCTTCATACAGAATCTCTTCAGATCCTTTAGATTCCCAGCTCCATGTTGGTGCTTCTTCTCTTCAGTTCACCTCACTCATTTTCTATATGGTTCAGGTCAGGGGACTGGGACGGCCATGGCAGAAGCTTCATTTTGTGCTCAGTGACACATTTTTGTGTTGGTTTTGATGTTTTTTTTATATCATTGACCTGATGGAAGATGCAACCACAGCCCATTATTGGATTTCTAGCAGAAGCAGTCAGGTTTTAATTTTTTATCTGTTGGTATTTGATAGAATCCATGATACCATGTATCTGAACAAGATGTCCAGGACCTCCAGCAGAAAAAAAGCGCCACAACATTAAAAATCCAGTGTTATATTTAACTGTGGGCATGGGGTACTTTTTATCCATGTGTGCACCAAACCCATCTGGTGGGTTTGCTGCCAAAAAGCTCTTTTTTTTAGTTTCACCTGACAATAGAAGCCGGTCCCGTTTGAAGTTCCAGTCTTGTCTGACAACTGAATATGCTGGAGTTTGTTTCTGGATGAGCGAGGAGGATTTTTCTTGAAACCCTCCCGACCAACTTGTGTGGATGTAGGTACTGTTTGATTTTTTTTTGGCTTTCTGAGACTCAAGACTCAACTAATCTCTGCAATTCTCCAGCTGTGATCCTTGGAGAGTCTTTGTCCACTCACCGCACTGCACATTAGGACGATTTAGACACACGTCCTCTTCCAGGCAGATTTAAAACATCTTTAGTTGATTGGAACTTAATTATTCCCCTGATGGTGAAAATGGGGATTTTCAATGCTTTAGCTATTTTCTTACAGACACTTTTTATTTTGTGAAGCTCAACAATCTTTTGCTGCACATCAGAACTATATTCTTTGGTTTTACTCATTGTGATGAATGATTAAGGGAATTTGGCCTTTGTGTTTCCTCATGTTTATACTCCTGTGGAACAGGAAGTCATGGCTGGACCATGTTCATGATCACCCTGGTGTGCTAAAAAATGTAAATATGAATGGGAATATACTTAAGAGATATTTTACTCATAGAAAATTCTAGGGGTGCCAAAAATTGTGGCCAACGTGTTTTGGAGAAAAACATTTATTTTATAATGTGATTTTCCCCCCACTTTCAATTCTTTTCCTTCAATGAAAGGTTAGATTTTTGCAAATTTTATGAATTAAATATCAAAAAGATAAACAATGCACATTTATTTTTACAGTCATCTTTGATCATATTTAGCAAGGGTGCCAATAATTCTGACCACCACTGTATGTTGAATTCATGTTTATAAAAAAAGACGCTGCAGAGCTTGACATCATATCATGATCGTGTCTACACTGGACGCAAACGGCGCGGTGCGACGTGACATGTCAAAAGACAATAGAACCAATTATAATCAGTGATATTGTCTACATTGGATGTTGCGTGGCAAATTCCCGTCAGTAAATGGATTCCCCGTTCTATTTCTGACGTAGTCCAAGTGCTTTGCAATGGTCGGTTTGTCACGTTCAGTGTAGACAGCTTTTAGCTGTAATAAATAAATGTGGCGTGACACGAAAAAAGTTGCGTCTGGTGTAGACACGGTGTTACAGTGTCCGAAGGAATTTGGCATGCTCAACAGTGTGATTGTGGCTTTAGACAGAGATTTTTCGTGAGAAGTTACAGATGAGAGCGTGAGAGCGTACAGATACGAAATAATCCACACATTTATTAGTAAATGAGACACATTGTTTTAGTTGTGCTTTGGCTCTGCATGACTCTGTGGATGCTCATAAAACATTCACTACTAGGCTTAAAATGTATAACCAGATTAGATGGAAAGGATCTCAAGCTGACTAGCTGAAGACGTTACTGTAGCTATACCCATTAATAGACACTTCCTTAAAAATAAATTCCAGCACAGTGAAATGACCATAATGAACCCCTAACCATAATGAAATGACCCTTCATAATAGATAATGCTTAACAATGAACTATGTTAGAGAGCTACATATGGCAATTTACTATTTTAAGTTCCATAAAATAGTTTACTCACTTTGTCATTGCATCGCTTTTACAACATTTCAAATCCTTTAGTCCTCACCATCACAGAAAAGCCAAGCGAATATTGATTCTCTTTTTATTACGAGCTCTGTCAGGTTCTCTTTATGCCAGCAGATTCTCTGTTTAGCACTTTTTTTAAACACGGAAGTTTGAGATTTAGTGTGCTCAATGTCAACCTTTCTCGTTCATTGTGACAACTAACCTATGTCACTCCTACACAATATATGTGTCAAAGTAGCTGGAGCAACTTTTTTCTATTTACGGATATGACGAGACACGCACAGGCGAGTGACGCATGTACACAAATTCCCACAAAAACCATCCTGCCTGGTCTAAAATATAAACACTTATAATAGGCTTACAGTACCATAGTAAATCAGGGTAAGACAAAAACAAATTTGGGACACACTGTTCTAGGTCAGAGGTTTTCAAAATTGTGATACTCAGGACCCTCAGATGTAATGATCCCATAGTCAGGGACTCCATTAAGTTTGGGTATTATAAACATGAAGTGTGATTTAGCATGAAGCAGTTCCCTATCTGTCAGTCACTTCGATGTTATTTCAATGTACAGACACTAGGAATTTGCACAGAGAGCGTCTTTTTAAAGATACCTTCCCGTCTGTGTGTTTCTGTTTGCGGTCGATACCTTATGTTTTTGGTTTCGTACCCACACTGAGACAGTGTTCGTGGATGGCTCATGCCCTCATTGTGAGAACATGACCAAGGCAACATTGAGGTCATGACTCTCTTTT
This sequence comes from Elopichthys bambusa, assembly GCA_037101425.1. NCBI lineage: Eukaryota > Metazoa > Chordata > Actinopteri > Cypriniformes > Xenocyprididae > Elopichthys > Elopichthys bambusa. The sequence continues at coordinate 20,942,504 of CM074435.1, forward strand.
ATGGTCAGAGAGAGAGTCACTTCAGTTGCTCCCCTGCTATGCACAAGGCCATGGCAGCAAAAGCTGAGGGCGATATGGGGACAACAATGGGATTGTTTCTGCTGGGTCAATCCCCATGTGCCCCTCTAGTGCCTTTCTTCCCGGAAGTGCATGAAGAGCTCAGGAAGTCATGGAGGGCACCTTTTACCTTTTACAGGGCCCACTTCATGCGCTTTTCCACCCTCACTACCTTCGACGGTGGGACAGCCAGGGGGTACATAGGTAGAGCGTGCAATCGCAGTGCATTTATGTTCTCAAAATGCACCTGGTGGAAGCATCCCAAACCCCTGTCAGGGCATGTAAATTCACTTTGTCTCTGACGGCGAAGGCTTACAGTGCTGCTGGACAGGTTGCCTCCACCCTGCATGCCATGGCCATCCTGCAGGCCTGAAGCCACTGTGGGCCATTCACATCCCAGGTGAACTCAATCATGAACAGATGTTGTGCAAAGTCAGGGAGTACGAAGAACAGGTCCTGTTGGTTGCATCATATTGGCCCACCCGACTTGGTTCTCAGAGCTGACGTTCCTTGTGACAGCCCTTTCCTGGCGAATTCCTCTTAGGAAGGAGCTTCTTTCTCATTTGGTACCCGCGCCTAGACCTCTGGAACCTCCATGGAAGACCTAAGTGGACTATCACCAGAAGTGATAGGCTGTATGCTTTGAAGTGGCGTCTGTTCGCAAACTGGCTTTCTTCCTGAGGTGAAGACCCACAGAGATGCGTCGGTTGGGTAGGTGCTTCACTTCCTGCAGGAGAGGTTGGAGAGGCACATGTCCACCTCCACCTTAAAAGTGTATGTGGCCATAGTGGCACATCACGATGTAGTCCTTAGGGAAGCACGACCTGATCATCAGGTTTCTCAGAAGCGCAAAGAGGTTAAATCCTCCAAGGCTGTGCCTTATTCCCTCCTGGGACTTCTCTGTAGTCTTGCTGGGCCTACGGTACAGAGAGCTCCTTATAAGCCCTTGGAGTCAGTTGACGGCCTTCTCTTTGAAGACGGCCCTCCTGAGCACGCTCACTTCCATCAAGAGGGTTGGGGACCTGCAGGCATTCTCTGTCAGTGAATGGTACCTAGAGTTTGGTCCGGCATACTCTCACATGATCCTGAGACCTCAGCTGGGCTATGTGCCCAAATTTCCCACAACCCCATTTAGGAAACAAGTGATGAACTTCCTTCGGAATGAGGCAGACCCAGGCTTGTCGTTACTGTGTCCGGTATGCACCCTTTGTGTTTACTTGGACAGCCAAGGAGCTTAAGACATTCTGAGTAGCCTTTTGTCTGTTTTGGGGGACATCAGAAAAGGGAAGGCAGTCTCCAAACAGAGGATTGCCCACTGGATTGTGGATGCCATTGCTTTGGCATACCAGGCCCAGGGTGTGCCATGCCCTCTAGGAGTTCTAGCACAGTGTTGCATCCTCCTAAACTCGAGCAAATGGTGCCTCTCTAACAGACATCTGTAGAGCAGTGGGCTTGGTGACACCCAATACCTTTGTGAGATTTTACAACCTGCAGGTTGAGTTAGTTTCATCCCGTGTGTTATCAGGTATGAACAGGTCAGTTGCAGGCAACTGGCTGGGTGCACCGCTTGCACATAGCGCCTTTTCCCTCTCTGAGGTGAAAACGTCCACTTGTTTGTCCATGTGAGTTCACCTGGGCAGGCAAACCCTGAACTTGCACTTACCCTCCCGCACCCTGTGGCAGCTGAATTTGGTGGAGGAATTCACTCGTGAAGTACTCGTGAAGTATGCCCTTTCAGGTCAGCCCGTGTACTTGGGCTAGGTGCTGCATATGTAGTGATTCCCTGTCGGTAATGTCATATGATGTTTTTTTGATTCGACTGCAATGACACTATTGGATGAGAACTGAGCTGGACGATGACATCACTGTTTTCTGCAGAGCTGCTTTATAGATAAAATATACTAATTTATTAATTGAATACCTTTACAATGGAACTGAATCAACACTAAACTGACTTCAGCTGAACAATGACACTATTTTCTTTTAGAGCAGCTTTACAGCTAAAATTAACTCTGTTTGCATCATTGAATCATTTTCCTGTTATTATATGCTTTGAAACAATCTGTATTATATAAAGCGCTATATAAAGGTGACTTGACCAGTCACTGTGTTTGTAGAAGCTTCTCTCTTTTCAGGTAAGACCAACCGCAGAGACTTCTTCCCATGTGTGGTACTTCCCGGTTGGTCCATGTGATGTATTCTCCACATGTTAACCTCCATTCAGGCAGGATCTGGTCTCTGCATATTAAAAAGTGTGCTTTCCCTAGTGCTAACTTATGGTCTGCACAGCTGTTTTTTTTTTTTTTTTTAATTATTATTTAATTGTTTGTTTGTTTGTTTATTTATTTATTATTTAAAAAGGTCAAGAAATGACTGACGTGACCTATTCCCACTGTATGTACGGTCCTTACTGCCCCCTTTGTGGAGATGATGCTACTTACATGGGGCATGGGAAGGTTAAGACATTTGTAATCTCTGTTCCCTGATGGAGGGAACGAGACGTGTCCCTCCTGCCACAACAAAGAACTACCTGCTGAAATGACACCGTCTCGGCTCCTCAGCACAAACATGAATGAATGGATGCACGGCATCTCTTTTTATATCCGTATGCCTGGGGGAGTGGCGCATGCAAATTCCACTCATCATTTCTCATGGGCCTTTTCTCAAAGTATCAGAGGTATCTGGGGGTCACAAATGCGACCACTAGTGTACATCGACACAATGTCAAGTTCCAATAGTAACCAAGATGTTTTCCTTAATGAAATACTGTAATTGTCTTTACCATGTCAATGTACTAAAGAAAATTATTAACACTGTGTAATTTTTGGAAGCAAATAGTCTTTAGATAACAGAATGAAACCATAATAAAATTATGAAATTAATTAAATGTTTGTCAACTTTGACAGCCAATGATACATTTTTGTAAAATGAAAATAAAAGAAAAGAAAAGAATAAAAAATAAATAAATAAAAATAAAGCATTCTTCTGCAAACCCTGGTATAAAAACCCTTGCTCTATGGAACACTGGTAGGAGAAACTTGGTTTCTAAATCGGTTTATGAATCTCTCCATGTATTTTGAGTAATTAGTCCATTTGTTTGTTTCCTTTCTGAATATCTCTTTATCCTATTAGAGTCTCTCTCTCTTAGTCTCATACATTCACACTCCCTCTTCTCCTCCTGCACCCCCTCCCTTGTCACCAGCAGTTCAATTAACTGCACAGACATTAGCTCACAGACACTTTAGCTGGCTGTTAATTTAAATCAGCCGTCACATTATACTTGCCTCATATTCATCACCTTCTCACAACCTTGTCATTCCTCTGACAAACTTCCTTCCCCTACATCTCTGCCACTCTATTTTAGTCAGCATCACGGCCACTAAGACTCCCAGCCAGTGCTTAACACTGTGACAACATTAAAGAGCTCATGAGGAATGTTTGGGAGCGAAAAACGTCTGTCATGTTGCCATGATTTGGGGAGACATTTATCCAGGCACGGATATTTGAGATGGAATATTCTCGACAGCAGCGGTCCATGAGAGGAGGCGCAGAAGAGTTGAACCACCTCCCCAAACATGGATTCAAAATGACCACAGTGATCAAATTAACTGCTGTTTTAATAAATTTACTTACTAATGTGCAAAACTTAGATGCATATAAATGTAAAAAAATATTTTTTTGTTCTTGCATCCACTGTAACCAAAGAAAATTAAGAGTCTGAACACACCCCTGGTTAGCAAACTGACAAATCAGAGTAGATATTCAAATGATGCAACATCATTTGTTTCCTTAAAAAAAAATGTGTCCAAAAAGGCAATGGCTAGAAGAAATGAAGTTGGCTCCATGTGCATAAATAACCAATGTTCAGAGATAACCTTTCAAGCCAATTAGCTTTCACTATCACTTCAGTGCATCATGAACAGCAGCTTACGGCAGCTTACAGCAGAGGAGAACTGGCCCCCCGACTGAGCCTGGTTTCTCTGATTTTTACAACCGAATGAATCAATACTGAATTTACTTAAGCTGTACAAAATTATTCACCAGTTATTGCTGTAAAGCTGCTTTGACACAATCTGCATTGTAAAAAGCGCTATATAAATAAAGGTGACTTGACTTGACTTATGAATGCAACAGGTGGGGAGAGACAAAAAAATAAACTAAAAACAGATGGAGAGAGACTGAAACAAAAATTGTTGAGGTATTTCAAAACAAGTGAAAGAGTGAACAGCAGGGCCATATATAAAGTTCCTTTAGTTTATTGACAAGTGTTGGGTTGGTGACACAATAACAGTCACTCCAAAATGAAACTTTTTTTCTTTTTGCTCGTACAATGGAAATCATTGGTTACTAACCGTTTTAAAAGTCATACAGGTTTGGAACGACATGAGGGTGAGTGAGAAATGATGACAGAATTCTTGATTGTGGAAATATCAGGAAAAAACAGACGCATTCTGAGACAGTGTGCGCTAAACACAAACACCAGACAAAGAACAGAACAATCCGAGGGTACGTTTACACGACAACAATATGCTTAAAACACATATGTTTTTCCTTTGAGTTTTCCGCGTACAAATGACACCATTTTCAAAACGATCCCCATTCAAATGAATCCGTGAAAATGACTAAAAATGCTGTATTCTGCTATAGATTGAATATGTAAGATGCATGTGCATTACCTCATCGTTTTCACAGATTCCTGTTTTTGTTGCTTACAAGGAGACCATTTTCAAAACCTTGCACTTTGAAACCCGTTTTCAAAAGTTTGCGACAACCCCGTTGTCATGTAAATGAGCGGACATAATGCGTAAAAAGTTTTAGGTTTTTAGTTGGTGTCGGTGTCGTGTAAACAGCCCCTGAGGGCAACATACATAGCAAAACTAACAATCTAAACAAGGAGCAGTTGGATATAACTAATCAAACAATGAGTAACTATGACAACAAATGAAACCATGACAACCAAAGAAACTGAAAGAAAACACAGGAAATAACAATGGGTGTATCTCAATCAGCTCCGTAGTTCAGTGCACTGGTCAGGCAGTCAACGATTTTAAAGGCTCAATCCCAGAATCCTTCCAGGGCACTGAAACATTCGCTCCCTTAAAAAAGTCCCACAGTGCACTGTGAAAACCAGGAAGCATTGATGATTCCCTTAACACAAGTTCTGAAGCGCAAAACTAACTTAAAAAAATCAACTTAAAAAAACATCACTAGACAGGTAATTAACAATCTAGCTAACAATAATTTTTTTACACCTGAAATGTTGCACATATATAACAAGCAAAATATTTATTACAATATACTTTAAATAACATTAAAAATAATGTCAGAAAGATATCAACTGTTGTTCTGAAATACCAATAATTATGTTGAGGATACAAAGAGGATGTCATGTCGCCGGAAATAGTCATCAGTGTCCCAATGTGTAGTGAGCCAGCATCCTTTACTGTCCTTACCAGTGCCCGAATTCATGTACACGATATAGGTTACTGATTCACAAGTCCATAAAAACTAAACTAAAAACCATAACTGATTGTGACAGTCATATGGGTATGGAACGACATTAGGGTGAGAGTAAATAAAGTCAGATTTTCATTTTTGGGTGACCTACAGTAAAGAGTTAAGAGTCTCTGTTTCCAATGTACATTAAGAGTCCTGGATACACTGCACTAATATATGACCCCTGCAGGAAGGTAATCGTTGCTAGAAATGCAATCTGAAAGCCCCAATATACTTCAAGAGAAATTAAAGAATGAACTGGTGTGACGTAATTTTCGAACAAAATCAGGCCAAAATGAAGTTTGTTTTGTGTTCATTTCGGGAGTTCAAAACAGCGTGCCAAAGCAAACATTACAGAAAAGTTTGTTCTGGCTGGTAAACATCTACATCCACATTGCTATGATCAGATGCTGTCTTAACTACTGTTTTCTCACCGCCGTGATTTTTTGTGTGTGTTTATTTTGTTATTGAAAGGAAAGCGCACAGCACATATTAACATATTCATCTACAGTAAATGTCACTCTCAACAGTGAAAAACGAAAAAGAACTTAAGCCTGTACATATTCTGTGTCTGTGGCCTTAAGTCTGTGCATATTTATACATGCACACATGTATGTTTTTGCATGATCCTGAAACTAATAGTTGTACATGAATAATGGAAATTGTGATTTATTTCCTGATAGAGAACAAGCATCACATAAAATGTTTATATGTATGTACGCAGGCACATGTTATGTATATGTGTGCATGTACATTTGCAGGGGACACGGACAGAAGGTCATATAGAGTTATACAGAGCAGAGAGGGCAGTATGAGTATGAGAGGGGCATGGGCATGTTTATTTTGCTCTGCAGGGCACAGAAGGAAAGGATGTGTAATCACACACACACACATCCAGGGGACATTCACTCAAGTCTCAATGGAACAATACCAGCCTGGATGTACCAATCCCATCCATCAGCTGCTCAAGCCTAAAACCCCAGAGGATTACCGGATGTGCTACAGTATGTGTGAATGTGCGTTTGTGTTTATTACAGAGAGCAAGTAAAAGACAAAGGAGAATGCGTTAGGTGGAAGATCCAAGTGTAAGCAATAAAGGGCTCCAAATAAATGATTTATCTGAGAAGCTAAGCAACCTTTTAACTGCAACTCAGAATACTACGCTAGCTCTTTTTTCTCCCCAGGCCATTTCCCCTGAAACAAAGTACAATCTTGTGTCCCTGCACTGGCTTCAAAGTGGGTGATTCATAAAATCTGCTAACTTCCACAAAAGTGCCCCTCAACAAATTAACATTGAGTTACCAGAGACCCGAATTATTCAATCCCCCACGACACAGCCCATTCAACCTCTGAACACCCTTCAGATACCCTTACATATCCCCCAGAAGGCTTTACAAATGCTCCTTGACCTTTTCAGTAACATTTAACACTGCTGACACCACCTATACCTGTACAAGCCCTCTCTGTTCCTTCACCAGCCTCCATCATTCTTAACCTGGTGGCCCTTGCAGCGTTCTTCAGCCCTTTACCCCCCTCCCCCTCTGCTGTTGTTGGCTTCACAGTTTGGATTCAGGCCCAGCAGTGACAAGGTGACTGCCTCCTTATGTTTGCACTAATTAAAAGAGAAGCACTCATTTGTCCCTGACTATATGAGGCTGGTCTTGTTGGAGAGCCCAGCTGTATGAAAGAGGGGAGAACTGTACGCCTGTCCTTCCAGAAGTCCTATAAACACATTCTCTCTCTCCCTCTCTCTCTCTGTTCTTGTCACACCAATGTTCCTGCGATAGCTTTATTATAGCAATTACATAGATGGGCCTAAAAGAAAGCATATACAGATGGAGTGAGATGCTCTCAAACATAAAAATTTGCATAAAAACTTAAATAGAAAGCATAAAACAAGCTTCATCTTGGTGGAGAACACGGGTTAGTTTTGAAACACTTCCACTGAAGTTTTGGGCAGTTTTAAAGTAATATCATACTTCTAAAAATGTAGACAATGTAGACATACAGTGTAACTCATATAAAATGAACAGTAAAAATATAGAAAATAATTGTTTTAAATAACTGAATTAACTCAATTTTTTTTTTTTTTTTGACAATTAACTGACTATGAACGTATTTATACACATTCAAAAATTGAATTGTTGGATTTACTTAAAAAAGCAGTGTCAAGTGGTTCCACACAACTACATTGAGTAATTTGTACAAATAGCAATTAAGTTGTGAACAAAAGAAATTCAAGTAAAGCTGACAAAATTTCTACAAATCATTTGAATTTGTCACTGTTACATAATATTTATATGTGCAGTTTACTTAATAATGTTATGTTAAATTTATAAAATAACTACTGCCCAGTTAGTTATGTCAACTAGGGATGCACCGATAGAATTTTTGGGGGCCGATACTGATTTTAACAAACAATTACTGGCCGATACCGATATTTGTCACTTCCTGAGTTTTTAAATTTTGTCATCAAAATAAATAGTATTTAGATCATGTTTTAAATCAGCAAATTTCAAAAACACCTGCATTAATTATACTAGCAGGTTTATTGCTGCATCATCAAATAATTTCTAATAAACATCGATTGGATCCATTTAACATTCAGCAGGCCTACATAAATACAACTGAACAAAGATGAAATAATGAAATATGAAATACACAGAGCTTTTTAGGTAGTTTTAATAGTTTTCAGGTACAGAAATAAAGTAAACCAATGTAAAATAGCACTGCATATTTTTCACTGTATAAATTAAATACATATTAATCCTTTATTGTAACATACTTTATTATCTTCTAATAAAGATTTAAAGTAATAAAGATATATTTTTTTAAGTAATGTGAACAAGGATGGTTTGAGTAAAACTAACAACAAAAGTAAATTTTTTTAGTGCAATTTATAAGCCCCATGAGGCATTAAGATAAGCTGTCAAATATACTGTACACATTTCAGCCATCTATCCCGACAAATTTGTTTTATTTTATAAATATATCATAAAATCTGTAACATAACAAAAATAAAATGTTTTGAAAATCTCGTATTTTTAAGTAAAACAGGATATTTAGAGAGACAAAAAAATAGGGGCGGATCTTAATTTTATCCATTAAAAATTGATTGGATTGCAAGTTGGTGTTGCAAGTATATTGTTTATGAAAGATTATGAAGATAATTTTCCCTCTTTCAAATAATGTGCACATCTGTGCACAATAAGACTAACATACACAAAGTAAGTGAATAGCATCAGTTTTGATTTCATGTTAAAGTTTTACAGTAGCCCAGACGTATCCCCATACATCTGCAAACCTGCTGCATATAATACTGCATTTGAAATATTATTGCTGGAATACATTTACTAAGAAAAATACCAGGTCTAACTATTCTTTATGGTCAACAGACTTTCTAAGTACATGCGATTTCCATTGTAAAGTATCTGAGCAGCAGGTCAATGTGTGAAAGCGCTTATACTTAAATAAGACAGCCACCAGGAACAGAGTCACACATGATAAATTAATGAATGCAGTAAAATAACACATCTTCATTATCACCTCTCGTCTCTGTGGTCCTTTCAGCCTAGTTAGAAAGTACTGCGGTGGCTGAAGTATAGAGCAGTCACTTTAATTAATTTAAAATAAGGTATTTATACTAACACACATATTCAACCTTTAAGTGGTAGTGAGCGCTGTGTTTGTTTCTTATGTAATCATACTGTACAGTCTATGGTGGTTAATTGTCTAGATTCTCAAGATAAACATACAAATAAAAATAAATAAATAAGAACCTCTCTGATTGATGTCTTGTGCAACAGAAGGGAATATTCACCTATTTCCACTGACGATGCCAGCACAGTTCCTGCTCCCATGGTAACCATGTTGTCGTTTGAAATTACAAGCCAGTGATCAAGTTAAAACTCAATGACTTGCTTGTTTAATGAGGCAACATCTAAAACAGTTAATTATAGTGATGCAATTCACCAACAGTATTTTAGATTTTCACCAGCATTTGGATGTGAGGATGACTGTAATTCCCTTCACTAGCTCTAGCTTTCAACTGAGGACGGGACTCTGTGGAAAGAAGTGCTGTAAATATAATGGAATTATCTGAGCTCTGGCCTTTGGCATTCGTGGAGGTACATTTTTGCTCTCCCAAGGTGTATTTGTCAAATTTCCCTTCCATTTTTATAGTAGGTGGGTCTTTTCCCCAGTTGTTCAATTTGATTAATATTAAACTAGATTTCATAACTCTTAAATCTATTTTTTGTTTTAATGGGACATTTTATTAGAACATTACTTTAAATCAGGATTTGATGGCGTATTTAAGACCTAACCACCACGATTATTACAGGGGGAAAAAAATAATTCATTCATATGTGTAATTTTTGTCAACTCAATGAAGTGGTACCTTTGCAGATCATTTCATTTAAACTGAAAGCTACCCAATTTCATGTTGCTCAGATTTTTTTTTCTTTTTAATTATAAACAGAAAAAAAATGGTAAATAATAATAAAAAAAATAAATAAAATAAAATAAAACAAATATGTTCCAATGAAAAAAAAGAAATGAAAACAAAAAAGAAAATGAAATATGTTCCGATAAAAAATAAATAAATAAATAAACAATGTTCAATGTCCCCAATCAAGTAAGAATTTGAACCTGGGTCATCTCTTGCTTGCTAATCATAAACTGCATGTGACAAAAATGATTATGTCATGTCTGATCTTGCCTAGGGCACGAAATGAGTCAGGACTGTCACTGTTGCCCCCTCAGAAAACACCCCTGCAAACACTTTCACACAGTGATTCTGGCAGCCATATTTGTTAGGAAAAACTATGTTTTTACCATACCATGAGTACGACAGTGAGCAAAATCCCAGTCAAAGAGCGATCTCTGAAAAGTGCACTTCAACGACTCAGAGAAAGCACACGACAAAGAGAGTGACGAGGGGAGAAAATGAAGAAAGGGCAAGCCAAACAGGGTCTTTAGAGGGCATGGGGACATAAAAGCCAACATAAAAGAGGAACGGAGAAAGGGGCCGAGATTGAGATTGAGATTGAGATAAAAAAAAAGAAGAAGAAGAATGGCTGAATGTGTAAATGAAAAGTACAGATAAAAAGAAGCACAGGCCACAGAGAGACTATAAGGAGAAGACATGGGACGGGACAATAACAGCAGAGCTTGTCTTTTGAACAATCGGACCACAGTGACCACACAGAAATGACAAACAAAAGAAGAACCGCAGCTCTGAACCTCCATTTTACTGCAAAGAAACAGTGAAAAGACTCAATCAAAACTTTCAGAGTGTAAAAACCATATTTATAAGTGCAAAAACTGTTGTTTTTATCTTATTTATCAGTTATTCTTCAAGACAGAAAATAACATGGCACACCCTGCATGCAGGGATGCATTTTATATGCATGTACTGTATATTCATTCCATTATTCTATCCTCGATTCAAAATGTCACCCCTGAATTTCTGTACAAATACAGAGCAGAGCATCAATAAATCAATGGAGGGATAAAAAAAAAAAAAAATTCATATAATCGACATCAAAGTTAAATGAAACACAAACACAGTTCTTGCATCCCCTCATTCATTCACCTGTGCACCCACAGGGACAAAACTGTAAAGGAGAATCACTTAAAGACAGAAACTGACAGGAGGCAGAGAAAAATGTCACTTCCTGGAAAAGTGGGAGAGATGAGCCATGCAGTAGAAGTATGTGTGTATGTTTCTGCAGACTGTGAGCTCATTAGGTGTCTACTCATCCCGTACCTCTCGCACCTTTACTTCCTCGCACCTTTTAACCCTTCTTCCAGAATCTCAACACCATGCTGTTCTCCTCTTAAACCCCTCCTCTCACTCTCGCTATAAGTTTCTTTGCATCTTTCTCAATAATTCTTTTTCCAAGACCCTTAGTTTTAAATCTCAGCCTAGGTATATTCCGCCCTGCTTTCTTTCTCAGCCTGTGCTCTGAGAGACAAAAGATGGTCTCTTTCGCTCTCTCCATCTGTCACTCCTCATTGGTCTCTCTATCTCTCAAACTGTTTGACTCCATCACAATCTCCATATAGTCCATCTCGGCTCGCTTTAACTCATTTGCACACACCCTCACGTAAAGGCATGTTTATTAGCATGTCGCTGGGTTTGTGATCCACTCTCACATCATGTCAGACAGCTGGAGCTGATTAGTCTGATGTCACAGTGTGTCATATGGAGCACAGTGGTCGCTGCCGCCACAGAAACACCACCTTCTGCCAGCCAGCTGTGCCCACAGAGGGAGAATCCTTGCTGAGAATACTTAATTACTGAGATCAATCTATAGCCATTCTTCATTTATTGATAATCATGTGCGTTTTTTAGCCCAGTTGGCTATTTCTCTCTCTTAAAGGGATAGTTCACCCAAAAATGAAAATTCTGTCATCATTTACTCACCCTCAAGTAATTCCAAACATGTACAAATTTCTTTCTTCTGTTAAACACAAAGTAAGATATTTGGAAGAATGTTTGTAACCAAACAGATCTCGCCCCCCATTTACTACCATAGTAGGAAAAATAAATACTATGGTAGTAAATGGGGGGAGAGATCTGTTTGGTTACTGACATTCTTCCAAATATCTTCCTTTGTGTTCAGCAGAACAAAGAAACTCATACAGGTTTGGAACAATTTGAGTGTAAGTAAATGATGACAATATTTTCATTTTTGGGTGAACTATCCATTTAAGTTATTCAAGGTATTCAAAGCGCTAACATGTTCTAGTGATAGAAAGCATTCTCTTTTACTCAAACACTAATGGTCACATTAAATCTGCACCACTGATTACGATTCTGTCATTTTTCTTCTAAAAATCTTCCCAGATATTTAACAGTTTGGAAATGATCAGTTATAATGGTTCTCTAGGCAGTGGCAGAAGCTTTGCATCTGATTAGAGAGTTTGTGTGCGAGTGTAAACAGATGAGTGGGCCAGAGCAGGCAGCAGCTCTTGATGCTCATCAGACAGGTTGTTGGTTCAGTTGCCCCTCAGCCTCATGCAAACAAATCCAGATGGACAACTTTGCCAAGAGAAAGAAACAGGAGAAATGAGAAAGAAAGAACAACAACAACAACAACAACAAGAACAGGATTAAAGGAGAGAGTGAAGAAAATCATATCCTCAATAAAATATATTATTCTAGCAGGAAAAACAAGCACTGTCTGAATGCTGACACTCCAGATCTTGAAAATCAATATTCATAAATCAGAGATATTTTAAAAATGAATTTTGCTGTGTTTGCATGGTTTTATGTCTTATTCTTTGCTTGCACTGTGCATCTGCTCTGTATTGCACATCATGTTTATTTATTCACTATATTTTCTATATTGCATTGGAATTATATTGTCTATACTGTTCAGAAATTTTGCATCAGTAAGATTTTTTAAAAATGTTTTTGAAAAAAGTCTCAATACAGTCAAAATAGAGTAAAACAGTGATATTGTGAAATATTATTACAATTCAAAATAATAAGTTTTCTATTTTAATATATTTTAAATTTAATTTATTCTTGTGATGACAAAGCTGAATTTTCAGCATCTTTACACAGTCTTCATTGTCACATGATCCTTCAGAAATTGTTCTAATATGATGATTTGATAAGAAACATTTCTTATTTTCAGTGTTGAAAACAGTTGTTCTGCATCATATTTTTGTGGAAACTGTGATACTTTTTTCAGGATACTTTGATGAATAGAAAGTTTAAAAGAACGTTTAGAAATGTTCTTTACTATCACTTTAATGCATCATCTATTGAATGCATCCATGCTGGAAATTTTTTTTTATTTATTTTAAGTGGTGCACTATTATATTCAAACACTTACAGTCAAAAGCATTCCCAGACATATCAAATGAACAATATCATACAGACTGGGCCAGTAACCAATCATTTAGTAATGCAATGGCAACCATTCAGAACAAACTAACAAACCCCATAATGCCCTTACAACAACACCCTAACTGTAACACGTGCCCTGGGTCTTTGGTCATCAATTTTTGTTCTATGGACTCCATTTCCCACAATTCCCCATCTAGGAACTAATCACACACTCACACCTGCTTCCCATCAGTGACACTTTATAAGCTGCACTCAAACACACACACATTGCTGAGTATTGTTTAATTGCATGTTTGCATTCTGTGTTATCCTGGTTTCCTTGTTTTGCTTTGCCTTGCCTGTGTTTTTTGGCCCTGGACTGATTTCTTGTTTTTGATCGTTTCCTGCCTGCTTTGACTATTGCCTGTGTTTTGTTAGATTACTCTTTCGCCTTGCCCTTCCTGTTACTGTTTGCTGGTGACTGACCTACTGCCTGTTCAACTACGCTCTTCTCGTTAATAAAGCCTGCACGTGGATGTACATCTACGTAGTCACACTCCAGTTCGTTACACTAACAACCACCTAGTAAAGCCCAAGCAACCACTGAGAAGCATTTTAGCCATATCTTAGGACCAGAATAACATTTCATTTCCTCTGTGAGCAATTCTTCAGCTAGTTTATTCTTTCCTACTCTAAAAAGAAACCCTATCACAATGTTAGATGTAAACACCACAATGTAGTAATATTATTTAAACCCAAAAGACTCTGTCGGCTGGCTTTTACACCTTCAAAGGGCGGGGAGGGCATATGACTCAGTCACTCAAAGTGAAATGTTAACTAACTAATTTCTGTCATGACAACTTTGAGTGTTTGGCATGGTAATGGCTATAACAATGTTGATATGTTTGGTCTTGGCGGAATAGATCTGCTACGCTGCTGCTGTTGACTATTGCTGCCATTGCTGCAAGGATTGCTGTACAGGATTTGCTACTGCCAATACATACATGAAATGCTGCTGTGAGCAAGTAAGACATGCTGCTGCTGTAGAATATACTGTAGCACACATCTATTACCCGTAGCAGATCTATACAGGTGGAGCTGGGGAAGGTGGAGGGTTTGAACTGCATTGATACATAATGCTAACCAAGTATTAAACAAGGTTGAACATGCAAGCTGTGCCCTAGAGTGAATGATGATTGCAAGCAGATTAAGTTAAGTCATGATAGAACTTTGTATTTAAAAGCTGTAATGATGTCATCTTCATCAACTGTCCATTATCACAAGTAAAAAAAAAAAAAAAAAGACTAAAATAAACACACAACCAATTATAGATATAAATCATTTCACACTCAGCGGATCTCTTCACACACTTCCTGTTCTTATCACCCTCACCGGGACTCTCTCAGTCAGGGTGCACATTAGCAGCAGCCGCGAGAGATCGGCACACCGGTCCCTGCTTCTGTAATCTGCAAGCATGAGCCGTGTTTACTCCCCTCATCAGCTTTGATGCATGTAACCCCAATTATCTGAAGTCTAAGAGCCTCACCTGTGCCTAATTGGCAAAACGTGTGTCAGAATATGTAGCCTAAAGCTGACTGATGGCAGCCTGATCATGGTCTGCGCTAACGCGATTCCCACATTTGAAGATCTATTCCTCTCTTTACTGTGTCTAGCCTTTACATTTTACTTCTCTACTTGTATTTCTACCTTTTTTCCTCTTCAGTGCATTTGTCATTCTTTTGTTCTAAGGTATTCACTCGTACTGTCTTGCTCTCCTCCCTTTCTATTTAGTTTTCTGTTGTTTTGTCCACTGCCACTGGCTTTTCCTCCATCATTTTACTCCTCTTCTCATAAACCTCTCTTTAACTTTACTTTATTTTGCCCATTAGGATGGGAGAGGAAAGGTACTGGCACTCATGTATGAAGAGCCGGTTCCTCCTTAGAGGAACATTAGAACTGACACCTCATTTAAGGTAGTGAATGACTGTATGTTTCAAAGTGCCTGCAATATCTTTCGCCCTCAGGGCTTTTTTTTCATAAGTTATATCCATCTTAAAAGCGATGAGTGGCTCTTCCATTTGAAATCAGTTATATGCATTTCATTCTTAATAAATGATTTAAACATCCTTCTTACCATTTAAACAGGTTATATTCTCCATTTCCCCTGCTGAACCTTTCTCACACAGCAGGTCTTTTCAAACATCTTTGTAAAAATCTCTCTGCTGGCTAACTTTTCCTCGGCCTTGAGGCACTATCCCTGGAAACAAGATGAATTTGGTTGTTTAAGTTCAGATATCACCAAGATGCAGATTTAGGGATAAAAGAAAAGGTTAGTCCAATTAAAGGTTCACACTGTGAAATGCTGTATTGTTCTTTATAATTACCTTGGTTTGACAAGGCTGTCTTTGTTATTTCCCAATTATCGCCGAAAACAAGCTAGTGCAAAACTCGCTGTTCTCATTACGATTTCAATTCGTATACCCTTTAATAAATTTTCTCCCAAATCTGGGGACGAATAAACAAAGTGTGAACTCCGCCAACGGCCTCCAGCTCATTTGTAACAGTATCACCGGCCTAATCATGAATCCTGTCTCTTCTTCCCCCACACAAATCTGCTAAATGAAAATGTCAACCTTTACAATGCCGTAAAGGATGGATCATAGGAAATAGGAGCTTTGCAGCAAACATAAACATGAGCTTCAAGTGCCAACCTTATCTAGAGAACACAAGTGTTTTCATAGATTACTTCATCTAGCAAAACAACTCTAAAATTGTAACAACCACTTAACTATGGAATTTTTCGCAACTTGCATCACATTGCAGGACTCCTAAACTACTACTGAAACTACTACAGTCGGGTACCTGTGCGCTGCAGACCCATAACTGTATCAAATAATGATTGTAATGTTCCACTTGCATGCTGACGTAGGGAACATTTGCTGCACTACTGTATATGCTTAGTAATGACAAACACACTCAAGGCTGCGATTAGACAAGATTCCTAAGGTGTTTAAATATTGTTTATGATGAAGACTGAGATAACACAGATAACTGAAAATAAATGTTTGAATTATTTATTTTACAGCCAATTTATATAATGGTATAAGCAGGGAGAAGGAACCGCATAAAACTCAAGGCTGTTTACAATAAAAGATATGCGTTTTTACAAAAGTCTACTTGACTAAATCAAAAAGCAAGTGGAGATTGTAAGCAGTTATGTAAACAACAGCTTGAATTGCACAAAGAAGTGCAGAAAAACTTAACTAATATGCGACCCATCAAACTGAGATAAAACACTTTTAATGAGCAAGTGTTCTGTCTGTTTGTGTTAAGGGAATCTGCTGGAAAACTACTTGTGTTTGTGCGGTGAATATACTGCATATTATCTTCTGATGCAGGGTGTACGTTTTGATCGAGGTCTCACAGGACATGGTTGAAAGTGGAGAGCTTAAGTGAGCATAGTTCTCGTACTTTCCCCTCTGACCCTTCACAAATGTCTGTGCCTCGTGAGATAACTAACAGTAATAACTGACTACAACCATCCACCACAAGGGAGGACAGCAAAGAGCAGGCCAGTGTCCTTCAAAAATAAACAAAAATTGCCTTTTAGTTTATGTATGAGACCATGTTGGTCTCAAATGGTCAGAAAGTACATTACAAACTGCTGTTCTAAGGGAAAAACATATACACCAAAAATATATACTTGCATAAATACAATTCACATGCAAATACATAGAAAGTAGGGCTGTCAATTTAGTCTGATAAATCATGAAATCATATGTAAATTCCACAATAGTGTCTTTTTTCCTAACATTAGCATATACAACACAACACAACACAAACAAGGTAGATGTTCACAATATCTGACATCGAGACCAACAGTGCCATTGAAAATGTGATTGCTTTTATTCAAAAACATGAAATTAATATTGAGCAACTTATATTTTAGACAATAATGTCAGTTATGGTTCCAAATTATGTAGAATTGCTACACGTCTCTGAGCAACACACAAAGTAGACTGTGAAGTGGACTTCACATCTGCCCAGACAGCAACATAGTGTGGCCCAGATCCGGCCCACATCTGGTACATGTGGATTACATGCGGACCAGATATGGGCTGGATCTGGCCCAAAACTATGTTGCTGTCTGGAAGAATATTCTGCTATTTTAAGTGAGATTCCAATCTGAAGGGAGAAGGAAATTTGCCAACCAGTCATTGCACATCCCTACAGTCACGGTGTTCCTAAATGAATCAGTGTTTTTGAACAAATCTATGGAATCACATGTGTAGCAATATTCGATTTAGTCACTTAAATGGTCACAAAGGAGTAGGAGAGCCTTAGTGTTAATTTAGGCTAGTTACGCATCCCTCTGTATTCCTCAGCAAAATTCAAGTTTTCTGTGTAATTCGTGCACAAGAAAAGTTATTGTTTTTCATGAGATCTTGTGAGTACTTTATACTTGTCATTATGCACAATATCTTGATCATGTACTATGGCTTGCTGGTTCATCCTTCAGCATTAGTGAGATAGATAAAGATGCCATTCCAGAATCTCATCCCGTCATAGTCCCCGCCATTCCCGAGCCTTGTCGCAAGATGTCCGCCGCCACACCTGAGCCTTTAGTCAAGATGGCCACCGCCATGCCTGAGCCCTCAGTCAAGATGGCCGCTGCCACGCCTGAGCCCTCAGCCAAAATGGCCGCCATGCCTAAGTCTTCTGCAGAGAGTATTGATGACCTATGGCTGATAGACTTTTAGCCAAAGGCGACTCTCCATCCCGAGTCCAGAGGCGACTCCCTCCTCCGTCCCGAGTCCAGAGGCGACTCCCTTTTCCATCCCGAGTCCAGAGGCGACTCCTTTTCTCATTGAGAGCCTAGAGATGGTTCCAGTCCCGGAGTCCGCTCCAGTCCCTGAGCCCGCTCTGTTCCCAGACTCCACTCCAGTCCCTGAGCCCGCTCCAGACTCCACTCCAGTCCAGAGATGCGTGGATCCTCCTAAAGAATTTTTACCCATATATGGGCCATATACCGCACCGCCATGGCGCCCTGAAACTCCTGAACCGCCATGGCACCCTGAAGCTCCTGATCATGGCGCCCCGAACGGCCAGCTTCGCTCTGGTCACCTGTGTGTCTGGCCCCAGCCGGGTCACCTGAGCTCCCGTCTCCACCCTGGAGGCCTCATACTCGTCTGCACCTTCACCCTCACCTGCCTGTAAGGTCTTCAAGGCGCCCACCCTCCCTCCCTCCCCGGTTGTTCAATCCACAGCGCGAGGACGCACCTACCGGGAGGGGGGAGTACTGTTACGGTCACCATCTATCTCACCTTCCCCGGACTCCATTTCCCATCATCCCTCCTGTTACTCACCTGCTCACATTCAGTAATCACCCGCACCTGTTAGCCATCTACTCATCACCAAAGCAGTATAAAGGCACACACTTCACAACTGCACTTTGTCTGGTCTCGATCATGAGAAGGACTCACTTACCCGCTCTACTTACCTGTATGCTCCAGTGCTCCATCGTCTCTCCTACTCCTTTGTGTCTCCAGCATCTCCTGTCCTCCAGTGTCTCCAGCATCCTCCAGATACCTCACCCTGCTACACTCACCGAAGTGTGTGCCCGTCTGCTCTGCTCCACGATCGCCATTCTCCATCTACAAACACAAAGTGACTGTCAGTATTCTCGCTCCATACTTCTTCACAACGCTGATTATCATACTCACCATCATCTCTGTGTCATCTCAACAATTGTTAATAAACTCATATTCATTTAACTTCTCTATGAGTCTGTATTCCATAACAGAAGACCAGACCAACTTACTGACTGAAAATGATCACCATTTCATTTGGTCCTGCCAACCTGCTTCTCTCCATGACCCAAGAGGGCCACCTGATCACGTGCTATGTTGAGGAGTTCCTCCAGCTCAATCACCAGGTTCCTTGGAATGACGGGATGCTTAAGACAAGCTTCTGGAGTGGTTTGGATGATGACCAGCTCTTCCGCCAAGCACCAGCAGCCACAACCCCAGGTACCCTGGCACAATATCTTGATCATGTACTATGGCTTGCTGGTTCATCCTTCAGCGTTAGTGAGATAGATAAAGATGCCATTCCAGAATCTCATCCCGTCATAGTCCCCGCCATTCCCGAGCCTTGTCGCAAGATGTCCGCCGCCACACCTGAGCCTTTAGTCAAGATGGCCACCGCCATGCCTGAGCCCTCAGTCAAGATGGCCACCGCCATGCCTGAGCCCTCAGTCAAGATGGCCGCTGCCACGCCTGAGCCCTCAGCCAAAATGGCCGCCATGCCTAAGTCTTCTGCAGAGAGTATTGATGACCTATGGCTGATAGACTTTTAGCCAGAGGCGACTCTCCATCCCGAGTACAGAGGCGACTCCCTCCTCCGTCCCGAGTCCAGAGGCGACTCCCTTTTCCATCCCGAGTCCAGAGGCGACTCCTTTTCTCATTGAGAGCCTAGAGATGGTTCCAGTCCCGGAGTCCACTCCAGTCCCTGAGCCCGCTCCAGACTCCACTCCAGTCCAGAGATGCGTGGATCCTCCTAAAGAATTTTTACCCATATATGGGCCATATACCGCACCGCCATGGCGCCCTGAAACTCCTGAACCGCCATGGCACCCTGAAGCTCCTGATCATGGCGCCCCGAACGGCCAGCTTCGCTCTGGTCACCTGTGTGTCTGGCCCCAGCCGGGTCACCTGAGCTCCCGTCTCCACCCTGGAGGCCTCATACTCGTCTGCACCTTCACCCTCACCTGCCTGTAAGGTCTTCAAGGCGCCCACCCTCCCTCCCTCCCCGGTTGTTCAATCCACAGCGCGAGGACGCACCTACCGGGAGGGGGGAGTACTGTTACGGTCACCATCTATCTCACCTTCCCCGGACTCCATTTCCCATCATCCCTCCTGTTACTCACCTGCTCACATTCAGTAATCACCCGCACCTGTTAGCCATCTACTCATCACCAAAGCAGTATAAAGGCACACACTTCACAACTGCACTTTGTCTGGTCTCGATCATGAGAAGGACTCACTTACCCGCTCTACTTACCTGTATGCTCCAGTGCTCCATCGTCTCTCCTACTCCTTTGTGTCTCCAGCGTCTCCTGTCCTCCAGTGTCTCCAGCATCCTCCAGATACCTCACCCTGCTACACTCACCGAAGTGTGTGCCCGTCTGCTCTGCTCCACGATCGCCATTCTCCATCTACAAACACAAAGTGACTGTCAGTATTCTCGCTCCATACTTCTTCACAACGCTGATTATCATACTCACCATCATCTCTGTGTCATCTCAACAATTGTTAATAAACTCATATTCATTTAACTTCTCTATGAGTCTGTATTCCATAACAGAAGACCAGACCAACTTACTGACTGAAAATGATCACCATTTCATTTGGTCCTGCCAACCTGCTTCTCTCCATGACCCAAGAGGGCCACCTGATCACGTGCTATGTTGAGGAGTTCCTCCAGCTCAATCACCAGGTTCCTTGGAATGACGGGATGCTTAAGACAAGCTTCTGGAGTGGTTTGGATGATGACCAGCTCTTCCGCCAAGCACCAGCAGCCACAACCCCAGGTACCCTGGCACAATATCTTGATCATGTACTATGGCTTGCTGGTTCATCCTTCAGCGTTAGTGAGATAGATAAAGATGCCATTCCAGAATCTCATCCCGTCATAGTCCCCGCCATTCCCGAGCCTTGTCGCAAGATGTCCGCCGCCACACCTGAGCCTTTAGTCAAGATGGCCACCGCCATGCCTGAGCCCTCAGTCAAGATGGCCACCGCCATGCCTGAGCCCTCAGTCAAGATGGCCGCTGCCACGCCTGAGCCCTCAGCCAAAATGGCCGCCATGCCTAAGTCTTCTGCAGAGAGTATTGATGACCTACGGCTGATAGACTTTTAGCCAGAGGCGACTCTCCATCCCGAGTACAGAGGCGACTCCCTCCTCCGTCCCGAGTCCAGAGGCGACTCCCTTTTCCATCCCGAGTCCAGAGGCGACTCCTTTTCTCATTGAGAGCCTAGAGATGGTTCCAGTCCCGGAGTCCACTCCAGTCCCTGAGCCCGCTCCAGACTCCACTCCAGTCCAGAGATGCGTGGATCCTCCTAAAGAATTTTTACCCATATATGGGCCATATACCGCACCGCCATGGCGCCCTGAAACTCCTGAACCGCCATGGCACCCTGAAGCTCCTGATCATGGCGCCCCGAACGGCCAGCTTCGCTCTGGTCACCTGTGTGTCTGGCCCCAGCCGGGTCACCTGAGCTCCCGTCTCCACCCTGGAGGCCTCATACTCGTCTGCACCTTCACCCTCACCTGCCTGTAAGGTCTTCAAGGCGCCCACCCTCCCTCCCTCCCCGGTTGTTCAATCCACAGCGCGAGGACGCACCTACCGGGAGGGGGGAGTACTGTTACGGTCACCATCTATCTCACCTTCCCCGGACTCCATTTCCCATCATCCCTCCTGTTACTCACCTGCTCACATTCAGTAATCACCCGCACCTGTTAGCCATCTACTCATCACCACATCAGTATAAAGGCACACACTTCACCACTGCACTTTGTCTGGTCTCAATCATGAGAAGGACTCACTTACTCACTCCACTTACCTGTATGCTCCAATGCTCCATCGTCTCTCCTGCTCGTTTGTGTCTCCAGCGTCTCCTGTCCTCCAGTGTCTCCAGCATCCTCCAGATACCTCACCCTGCTACACTCACCGAAGTGTGTGCCCAGCTGCTCTGCTCCACGATCACCATTCTCCATCTACAAACACAAAGTGACTGTCAGTATTCTCGCTCCATACTTCTTCACAACGCTGATTATCATACTCACCATCATCTCTGTGTAATCTCAACGATTGTTAATAAACTCATATTCATTTAACTTCTCTGTGAGTCTGTATTCTGTAACAGTACTTCACCTTGACATCATTTATTTTTAACCCTATTAATTTTATAAGGTTTAATATTTATTCAAAAGCGAATCGTGTGGAAAAAATATTGCAGGAAATGTCTAATATGAGCCAATAAATGCTCTTCTGCCGCCATCTGCTGGTTAAAGTGGTAATTAATGCGCTCTTTATTTTTAAATGATAGTGTTTTCTATCAAATGTTGGATATTCTACATCTTGAAATGTTCGGTTCGATTTGTTCGGTGAACAAATATTTTTGGTCATGTTTAAAAATAACATTTGAAGTGCTGGAAAAATGTTGCATGTGCGTGTCCAAATACAGACACCATGTTTCTTATTCAAACATTCTCATTAGCTTCATCTTTATTGCAATCAATAAAACTGGTTTATTGGCAAATTAGGTAAGTGTGATTGCATTAAAATATAAATACAACATTAAAAAAGTTAACCATTGATGATGGTTTTGTATCGATGTACAGCGAGTACAGAATGACAGCTGCAACTAGGAAGTAACCAGGAAGTAACCATGCATATGGTCATTTGAACATCATTTAAACACCACAGCCTACCTAAGTATTGTTGCTGACCATGTCCATCATCCCTTTATGACCACATTACCATCTTGGCTACTTCCAGCTGGATAACGGATAACGCACCATGTCACAAAGCTCAAATTCATCTCAAACTGGTTTCTTGAACGTCACAATGAGTTCACTATACTCAAATGACCTCCACAGTCACCAGATCTCAGTCCAGTAGAGCACATTTGGGATGTGCTGGAACTGGAGTTTTGTGGCATGAGTTAGATATTGTGCAATGTTGAAAAACATTAACAGTTAAGAAGTTTTAAATAAAATGTTCATAAATAAAATTATGTAAAATGAAATTGTTTCATAGAAGAAGAAAAAAAATTTAAAAAGAAGAAAAATAAATAGGCCTATGTAATCCGTTGCTGTGACCCAGATGAATGACCCTACTCTGTGTAGCTGTCCAAAATGTTTCTAAAATAGAGAAGAGAGAAATTTCGACATCACCAGACCAGAGGCAATTTTAGAAGCATTAGAGATTGGCTGGATGGGGTGCTTTCTAGTGTTTGAAAGAGGGGCTTAAATATGGGATCAAATTCCCGCCAATAGTATTGCGGTCACGGATCAAAAAATAATAAGCGTGAATCAAAATTGTAAAAACACATGTAAAAATATATAACACAAACTTAAAAAAAATAATGCAAAATGATCAGAATGGCAAAGCGTGAATCAAAAAAGTAAAATTGCATTTAAAAAAATAACAAGCATGAATCAAAACTTTAAACACATTAAAAATGATATTGCACAGATCTTAAACTTGTTCTTAAAAGTTGTTTTCCTTGCTTTTATTACTCTGTTCTTTCTGCTCTCTTACATTTTCTGCTCATATTTTACTCTTTTGTGCGCTGTTTTTCTCTTTGCTCTTCTTTCTATGTTCTGCTCTTGCGTTTCTAAATGTTCCAGTTCGAGTTTTAATGTAAATTAGGCCGGGCTTAAGCGTCACCATTGGTCCACTAGTTCTAGATTGACAGCTCCTCCTCTAGCCAATCAATGGAAGAGAGGGAGATGACATCACTTCAATGCGACTCGTGGCTGCTGATGCTCACACTCGTACAGGGGAAGATAACAGTTTAATTTGAAACTTTACAAGGACTTTCAAGTTGTAAAGTTATCTGAAGTATGGACAAATAATTCCTCTTTTTGAGATACTCTTTTTAATGTGCAGTCTTGTTATGATTGTTAATCTTAATGTTCATAATATATGGTATGTGTTAAAATATTACTTGGCTCATGATGCTAATATGCTAAGGCTACTGTAGCTAATATACTTAATTGTTGTTAAACGATCATAGGTAACCTGGTAAATTAATTCTAAGACTGAATGTATCATCTCTGCACTGACTACAATAGTGCTGCAGAGGAGATAATTACAGAAACAGGTGGATTTGATATGCAGTGATTTATTCACACATTTATTGTGTTTTTTACATAACTACATAACTGCACAATACTATAAGATTAATGTTTTAAATATAGGTTTAAAAACAAAATTATAGGGATAGGCAACATCAGTTCTGGAGTGCCGCTGTCCTGCAGAGTTTAGCTCCAACCCTGATACAAAAAAAAAAAAAAACTCACCTGTCTATAGTATTAATAATTCTGAAGACACTGATTAGCTGGTTAAGGTGTGTTTGATTAGGGTTGAAGCTAAAATCTGCACTCCAGGACTGACATTGCCCATCCATGTTATAGAAATATGAAGTTAAATGACCAGTAGGTGGCAGCTTATTGCTATATTGATTTATACAACAGCTCAATAAACATTTGCAATTGCTGTAATATTGGGGAAAACACTCTTGCTGGTGTGAAGGCTATTGCTTAACTTTATAATTTTATAATCTCAGTGTTAAAATGTGATAAATTCATAAACCAACACCCTTGTCAATGACATATTGTACATGGAAGACAAAATCTATAATTTTGTTTACAGGAAAACAATACATGAAAAAATATGCAGACAGTTTACTATTACGAGCAATATACAATGATCTAAACCAGTGGTTCCCAAACTTTTTAGAGTGGAGTACCCCCTGAGACATTTACCATCCTTCTGTACCCCCTCTCTTCCACTTAGATTGTAAATTTTCCATTAAGGGACAATATTTGCCCCCTAAATTGACTTTCTAGTGCATTTTTTTAATCTTTATGAATACCTTTACAAAATTAATAATGTTCTAAATAAAAAAAAATAAAAAAATGTTCAATAGAGAAATATGCAATGCCAATAACATGAAAAGTGATTATTTTAAAACCAGCAGTAAGTCACTGTCTTAATGCGTGAGTCATCGAGTCATTCATTCAAAGAAGCAAGTGGCTGTATTTATGAATGAATCATTGAATCATGACTTTCACGAACGATTCGTTCAAAGTTGCAGATTCGCTGTGTTGTAACCCTGCTATTGCTTTCGTTGCAAAATAGAGCAAATACTGACAATACTGTGAAGAATAACACTTAATATTACCCTTTTGTTTGTTGAACTGTTGTGTGATTATTTGGATTTGCATTCTTGGTCGTATAATGTTATCAACATTAAAAACAAGAACTCACAAAAGGTAGGCTATGTTTTGTATCAAGAGTCTAAATCTTAAATTGATATTTATGCACGTTTTGTGCCAGGCTATTGTTCTTCATGCTCAACCTATATGCACCCATATGCGCGCTGCTTATGTGGAAATGGACGCTGTCAGATTTAACCGCAAAAGATGTGGTATTTTGATTTGATTTGATGTCATGTGGCATTGTGCCTGTTAGAAAATACATGATCGGTTTAATGTTATTTTAAGGTAGGGAAGAATTAAATGAACGGCAAAATTCGGCATTTTGTTTGCGTACTCCCGCTGTTTGGGAACTACTGATCTAAACAACTGCGATGGCCTATCTTACTTTAACTGTAATTCACGAACAAATATATTAGTAAGGTAGGTTTCATATGTTATATTCTCTTGTGCAAAAGACAGAAATAAAAGAGACAACAAACAAGCATATTATTATTATTGTATGAATACTAAAAATATCTAACAGTAATATAACAGGTATAGACGAGCCAGGCACACGTAAGCGTGACGTTGTGAGGCCGCTGCACAGTGGCAGTTGCGTTTCGCGGTGCAGATCCAGTGGTAGGTGAATTATAGGTGAATGTAACAAGTGATGGATCGTCAGACAGGCACAACTGTGACAGGTTGTCGTTAGGATGGTGAATTTAACAATAAAAGATTGTCCAGGTAGACGTATATACCCGTGACAGGTCGAGTTGCAGGTACATGTACAGTATAACGGTGTCCTGCCACAGAAAGATTTTACCCCAGCTTGGAAATTGCCAGCTGTGACGGTTATCTTCCCCTGTACGAGTGTGAGCATCAGCAGCCACGAGTCGCATTGAAGTGATGTCATCTCCCTCTCTTCCATTGATTGGCTAGAGGAGGAGCTGTCAATCTAGAACTAGTGGACCAATGGTGATGCTTAAGCCCGGCCTAATTTACATGAAACTCGAACTGCAACATTTAGAAACGCAAGAGCAGAACGTAGAAAGAAGAGCAAAGAGAAAAACAGCACAAGTGCACAATAGAGTAAAATATGAGCAGAAAATATAAGAGAGCAGAAAGAACTGAGTAATAAAAGCAAGGAAAACAACTTTTAAGAACAAGTTTAAGATCTGTGCAATATCATTTTTAATGTGTTTAAAGTTTTGATTCATGCTTGTTTTGTTTTTTAAATGCGCTTTTAATTTTTGGATTCACGCAAATTATATTTCAATCCGTGACCACGTTCTTTGCCATTCTGATCATTTTGCATTATTTTTTTTAAGTTTGTGCTATATATTTTTACATGTGTTTTTACATTTTTGATTCATGCTTATTATTTTTTGATCCGTGACCGCAATACTATTGGCGGGAATTTGATCCCATAAACTTCATCTGCCAGTTTATGCCTCGCTCTTCATAGCTCTGCTGTCGCCATGTTTTCAACACCTGACCCCGTCTTGATGCAATGATTAAAAGGGTGGGGCGGAGACATGATTGGCTCAGAATGCATTTTCAGATCCACACTGAATTTTGCTACATTCATTGCGGGACATTTAATGAAAATGCAATCGCAAGTGTCTTAACTGTGAGTGCAAATGCAATTAAATAAATAACATTTAAATGGTCATTTTGCTACAATTTTTGCTTGAACATTTTAAACATATATAATCATTTCTGTAATACATTTTCATTTTCATTTTGCAACTTATAAAGCACTAAAATATATGTTTAAATTATATTTTAAAACTTTTTGTTGGAAATGGCAAACGTAAATTATATTATTACATTTGAATTAACATTTTGCTCCAAACATTGCACACATGGTATGGCATTTTTTCTCCAGCGTAACAATCTGGAGAAAGAGCTAATGAAAGACCACTAATCAACAGACTGGAACAATATTATATTGTTAACAAGTCATTTTTTGTAATGTTTATTCAATGACTTTCTCAAGTGCCATAATAATGTAAAATCAAAGAATTATCTTGATGTGAAGGATATTGATATGTGCAATTAATTAATTTAATTAATTAAACTAAACTAATCTATTTAACTGACATCCCTAATACAAAACATGTACATGAGACATAAAGTAAATCGTTCGAGTGTAACATAAATTAAGAGAAATCACATGAGTGAGCACAGCCGCCTAGAGACTCAAGCGAACAAAGGGCAGGGGAATTTATAGAATCTTCTAAAGACCAGGAGGTGCTGGCCGCCTCCGGCTACAAGCAACACCTCATGTAATTATCTGTAGAATCACCAATTAAAAGACAGGACTGTCAAAGAGGAAAGTGCTGGCTGCAGCCTGGCTTCCGTCCGCCCTCCCCTGCCTGTGCTGTCTTTTTTGGTTGTTGTGTTTTTTCTTCTGCTGGTTTTGCATTCACAGTGGAGCATTGCAGAATGGTGCTATTTATTTCAGCAACAGCTTACTGATTTGCCTTAATTAACATGTTGTTTCATTCAAGGGGAGGGATGATGGTGTCAGCTTCCCTTTCCCTCCCTCCTGCTTGCCCTCCCTGACAGCCATCTGAGCTGATTGGACAAGAAAAGGCTAGAGACAAAGAGAAGAAAACAATACACACCGAGACTTGGAAAACAGAAATGGAGGTTGCCTGCCGGATGCCTCGCGTTGATGGACTCCAGGCACAGTGAGTCAGAGTTTACCTGCCTTAAAGTGACAGTTTATTAGGACCACATATGCTGGCATTTACTTCACAGTCTCCCTCTTGAGGGTGGCAGGCAGGGTCACACGGCCAAGTTTGACCAAAATACAGGGCAATTTGAGTACGATGACTTGACGCTAGAGGACTGGCTGACTGACAGGAGAATATATCCATTGGTTGTGTGGGAGTTTGGTGTGAAAGACAGCACTGACTTCAAAACAGTCCTAAGCGGCGCCACCTCAGACCATCTTGCATCCTCTCAGCCTTAACAGCTTCCTTTGCACCCGCTGTCTTTAACACCCAACAAAAGGCTGTAATCAAGCGGGCATGGAAATAAACAGCCGCATGTAATACCGACAAACACAAGCGGGCGGAATGGGGTGGGATCTCGCTCGGGATGTGAGTGGCACGGCGGCAGCCAGCTGGTTAATTGGAGCGAAGTGACATTTTCAGTGTTAGGTGTTGCTGGCTTTATGTCACCACTCGTGCAGAGAGCCAACAGGCCCGGTTGTCTGAGCTCTAGGAGCAAAAAAAAAAAACACACAAAAAAAACACACTATTTCCATCTCCCCTGATCTTATCTCTCGCTCATTCCGGCATCTCAATTAAGTATGACCTGCACAGCCTTCAAAAGAGCCATCCTAATAGTAATCAATAACCAAAATCAATCGGCTCTCTCGCTCACTTGTTACTTCTTTCGCTTTGCCTTGTGCACGGCTGCTCCTCCCTCAGGCGTTTGAAGCCACTCAGAGCACCTATCAACTTCACACAAATGTCACAAACGCCATTAATTGCTTAAAATGGATATTCAAAGCGTCCAAGGCTCGCCTCTTCAATCACTTTCTGATTAGAAGAGCAGTATCTAAAGATGAGAGGTTTAGAGAGAGAGAGGGAGCGAGAGAGAGAAAAAAGACGCACTTGCACGTCCCACTCATTACTGATGTGCATTGCAGACACATTTATGAAGATGACTCTACAGTACTAGGTGCTGAGATCTATTCCCAGCTCTGAACGGATGCAAACCTGAGGAACCTATACAGTTCCATAATTGGCATAATAACCAAGGCAACAGAAAGACGTTAAAAACTTTTACATTTTTACATAAAATTTCTATTTTAAATGCTGTTCCTTTAAACTTTTTATTCATCAAAGAATCCAAATATGTATCATGGTTTCCACAAAAATATTAGGCAGCACAACAATTATCAACATTTATATTAATAACAAATGTTTCTTGAGCAGCAAATCAGCATCACAGAATGATTTCTGAAGGATCATGTGACACTGTAGACTAAAATAATAATGCTGAAAATTCACCTTTGACATCACAGGAATAAATTACATTTTAAAATATATTACTATACAAAATTATTTTAAATTGTAATAATATTTCACAATATTACTGTTTTTTTCTGTATTTTTTGGTCAAATACATGCATGAGTGAGCATTTATTTGATTTAAGAAATTTTTTAAAACATTGAAAAATCTTATTGAGCCCAAACTTTATAATATAACATAATATAACATAATATAATATAATATAACATAATATAACATAATATAATATAATATAATATAATATAATATAATATAATGTTTTATACTGTACAACATTACAAAAATACATGGATAGAAACCCAACTAGTGAGGTCAGGCACTTACAGCAGACTCAGTAAACCATTTCACTGGTGGCATGTTGGTGACGTGATTGTGCCATGTTGCCATTCAGTGAGAATGGGGTGTCCATATACTTTTGTGTAGATAAAGACAGAGAGAGCTGTACAGAGAGAGAAAGAACATAACGAGAATATAGTTTTGAGGACAATAAAAACAAAAATAATTAAAGCTGCAAACAGCGATGAAAAGGCTATCGCACCCGTGTCTCCGCCACCCGGTGGCTTTTGGAAAACAGAGCACTATATTTTATGTAAATATAGGAGGACTATGTTAGTTATTTGTATTTGCCACACTTCCTGCTACCAGCTGATGGCACTATGACTATAACTACATTTTGGCATGTAAACGTCTTCAGGCCAGGGCACTTCGAGGGCAGATCGGACACTGTATGCTTGAGTTACAACAACTTGCATGCTTTAGCACTCAGCTAAGTGTTGCTAGCATGTTTTAGAATATTTCTAGCATGTTTAGCACTCGGTTGCATATTTTAGTACGTTGCTAGTAGTGTATTACAGTGTTAGACATGTCACTTCCTGTTGCCAGTGGGTGGTGCTATTACTATAACTGAATATCGTCATGTAGATATGTTCAGGCCAGGACTATTATCACACATATGAAGTTTGGGGAAGATTGGACATGGTATGCTTGAGTTGCAACAACTTCCTGTTTCATGGCGAAACATCAAATTTTATCAGGCCGCCACAGACACACCCTTCAGTGAAAACTCAAGTTCCTTTAGATTAGACTGACCAAATATGATGTTGATCTGATTAAAGCTCTAGGACGAGTTTGTTAAAGTACAATGTCTGGAAATGGCAAAAATTGCAAAAATTTTGCAGAGAAAACTCAAAATATCTCTTTTCCTGTTGGGTTTTCAGCTTTTTCACCCAATGACTTTTTTTAGGTATTGGGCTGTTGCATGTGTCTACCGAATTTCATACTTGTATGTGAAACGTAGCGCGAAGGGTGCTTAATTGAAATTTTGTAGGTGGCGCTATCAAGCCATTTTGCCATACCTAATTCTGAAACCCATATCAGATGTAAATTTTCACCACTTCTGACGCATGTGCAAAGTTTCATGAGTTTTCGAGCATGTTTAGGCCCTCAAAAATGCAATTTATTTCAGAGAAGAATAATAATAGACCGAGCAATTACAATAGGGTCCTCACACCACCAGTGCTCGGGCCCTAATTAAATGACAAATAAACTTAAACTTACACGTGCAAAAGCACACAAGAATAAGAGCACACAGAATCTTTGTTTTTGGTATCGGTTGAAAAGTCTGATCCTCCCTGTTACTTTTTTATCCCCTTGTGCCGTAAATCCATCAAGCAGGGCAGCCATCTTCCCAATCCCTGCATGCCCTCTGCACAGCAACACAAAGGGCAAAAGTGTGTGGCCAACAAATATAAACAAGCGCACACACACACACATCCGACATACATCAGCAAATTCATACAAAGATCCAGCACATATGCTGAGAGATCATTTTCCAAGACCTTCCCGGTCACCCGCGGTTTGATCCCATCTCACTCTAAAGGTAAAGGATGTCTTTTCCCTTCAATGGCCTGCCATAAAGCCAGTCTCCAGAGCCCGTCATCCTCTCTGGAGAATTCCAGAGCCTTTACCCCACCTCAGCCCCTCACGCACAGCTCCTTTCAGCCGCTGGTAGCCTGAGAATGTAGAGATGATCCAATTAGGGGCAGGCAGACAGGACAGGCCGCTGTGCCAGGTTCACCCTGGGCCTCATGGAGCCTAATGAGGCATTACCTTTAGTGGTGACAGCCCGGTCCTTGCACCCTGACAGCAACACTCTGTGTGTATGTGTGGACGGGGGACACTGGGGTGAGGCAAGCTTACAATGCCACATCATAAGAGAGCACGTGTGGAGAAGAGAGAGAAAGAAACAGGATGACTACAGCAGAAATACAGGAGACTGAGAAAAAAAATATTGTAAAGTTTAAAGTATTGTTGCGCAACTCTAGCCATACAATGACTGTAGTGACCATATCTGACAAGATCAAAAAAAGGCCATACAAATATTGAGAATATAGTCCATACAACTCCTGAGCTTAATTTTTAGTCTTTTGAAGTGATGATGATAGCTTGGTGTAAGGTAATAATCTGATAATCACATCACCCAAGGTTTGTGTCAAGCCACAGTCAAGTCCACATCAAGGTGAGGCGTCAGTGTAATTGACTCTAAACTAGCATCAGGATGACATTTATTTAATTATGCTTTTTTTCTTCTTTTTTTTTTTCTTTCTTTTTTTTTTTTTTTTTTTTTGCCTTTTCTTCTTGACATACTATTTTATGTTTCAAACTGGAAAAAAATTACTTTGTAAAATAACATCAAACAGGTTTGGAATAACAGGGTGGGTAAATAATGACAGAATTTTAGGTGAACTATCCCTTTAACTGAAACAGAAGACTAAAAAAAGTCTTAACCAGATGGAAAAAAAACATTCATTAATTAAAAATAAAGCAAGATATCAAACACATTGCTACTGATTAGAGTTAATAATGCAAAGATAGCACATGTTGTTGGTATACTGTATGTGATGTGACTGTAATTCTGTTTTGGGATGTTATTATTCTGTTTATTTGTTTTTTTCTGGAAAAAGGCTGTTGTTTTTATTTGACTATGGAGGATTATTTTTCTAATAAACTATAAAGATACCAACTTTTAACATTACATTGAATTATACAGTGTCTGGTTATATGCAATGTGACTAACACACATTGTTATGTTTTTCAATGTTTTTTACATTTCTGTTTTTTCCTAATTTTATATACAGTTTACACTGTAAAACCGTGAACAGTGAAATTAATTAAATGAAATGAGTTTATTTCACTCAATGAGAGGCAATGATAATGAAAGTTCATTGTACTTAATTGAAAATTTGCATGAACTCAAATTTTTTTTGTAGTAAGCTGAACTTAATATGATTGAGTTGCAGCAGATTTCTAATTCCCAGCATGCTTTGCATTAGACTATGTTACGTTATGTTGGGATATACAGAAGGTTCTGTTATGTTAGTTTTGTAGGGTTACCATTTTGGTGAAGGATGGACTGCAAAACTTTTAAGACCACATACTGTATGTTGTTTGATTATATACATGCAAGTATATAATGACAATCTCTTTGATAGTTATAACAGCATGTGTTTACTTAAATGTTTTAAGTATTCTGAGTTTTTCAGTGTAGAATTAAAATGTTTCCTATACATTTACCATGAAATTTACATTTAAAATGAAATGAGGCTGGGTGATGATGGTATACTAATTACTTAATTAACAGCGCTCTTTGTACTTGAAATTAATTAAGGCAGTTTAAAATTTTTTTAATTTTAAGATAAGTTGTAGATTTCTAAACTACTTTAATTTGTAGCAGACATATGTTAGAATATATCATAGCTTGAGACACACTGTATAAGTTACAGATACTGATACAAAATGAGTCATCAAGGTCTCCCCTCTATGTGGTCTGCAAATTGCTGGGCTGAAAAGGAGAAAGTGTACACAACTAAAATACTGCTTTGAGTCAGCACTTTTTCCACTTGGAGAAGGTGTTGTTATCTCTAGCCATAGTAGTCTTTATCGTGAGATGTTATTTTAGAGGACCGCATGTGTGCACATTCTCTTACTGTATAATGTCTCTAAATAATTATTAAATGGATATTTTAATCACACAAGCAAGAGTGCTGTTGTACTGAATCTCAAAATGGCTGTGATTTGACCATAGACACAAGGCCAATATGCTAATATCCACTACAATAGCAAAACTGCAAGTATGATCTCTCTTTTAACATGTAAATTGTACTATTAAGGCTTTAGCATATTAATTAACATTAGCATAATTTCAAAACTATAGAAGAAAATGTGGAGCAGTTAATACTTCTGTAGCTCATTGTCTGGGCGAAACACATACGGCGTGGCATTTCTCTTTATTATTGACTATGTGGCATCTGTATTCTTCATTAGTGATAGTGAGCATTGGCTAGCAGACACACAGGGAGGGAGAGTAAGACAAATGCCTTCTGCACTCATTGTACCCAAACAGGTCAAGTGGAAGAAGGAGGGAGAAGATGAATTATGAACAGGACCAGCACCGGGCATCTAAAGTGAGCAGAGAGAGACAGACAGAGAGAGAGAGGAGAAGTGTGCTCTTGAAACACTTTAAGATACAAACAGACTGGAGTCAGAGATGGTAAAGTATTGTGACATCAGTGCTGAGTCCACTAAGAATCAACAGCTTCCCATTTTTTTTCTCTCACTCTACCTTTATTTTCCTCCTCATGCTGACTGTCAACGGCCTACCTCAAGGGCCATTGGATGTGGATGTGAATCTCTTTCTTCTTCTCGATCCCCTTCTAATTACTGATGATCTATAAAACCCACAGAAATGTTCCGCAGTAGAATGAATATACACTTTTTAAAAAAATTAAAGGAACACTTTGAAAACACACCAAATCTCATTGGGGAAAAATATCATGCTGGATATCTATACTTATATGGACTGAGTAATGTGTCAGTAACAAAAGGATGCCACATCGTTTGATGGAAGTGAAAATTATCAACCTACAGAGGACTGAATTCAAAGACACTCCGAAAATCAAAGTGAAAAAATTATGCAGCAGGCTAGTCCATTTTGCTGAAATTTCATTGCAGCAACTCAAAATGGTACTCAGTAGTTTGTATGGCCCACACGTGCTTGACATAACGTTCTCCACGGCTTCTCCAGCCCCTTTCATGTCTGTCACGTGCTCAGGGTGAAACTGCTCTCATCTGTGAAAAGCACATGGCGCCAGAGGTGGACCTGCCAATTCTGGTGTTCAATGGCAAATGCCAATCGAGCTCCACAATGCCGGGCAGTGAGCACAGGGCCCACTAGAGGACGTCGGGCCCTCAGGCCACCCTCATGAAGTCTGTTTCTGATTTTTTGGTCAGAGACATTCACACCAGTGGCCTCATCCTGTTCCTCCTTGTACAAAGGAGCAGATACTGGGCCTGCTGATGGGATAAGGACCTTCTACGGCCCTGTCCAGCTCTCCTAGAGTAACTGCCTGTCTCCTGGAATCTCCTCCATGCTCTTGAGACTGTGCTGGGAGACACAGCAAACCTTCTGGCAATGGCACGTATTGATGTGCCATTCCTTTAATTTTTTTGAGCAGTGTATAAATACTGGAGCCTAAAAGTCTAAGTTCACCATTGAAAACTTGGGATTCAAAATGTAATTTAAACTTGAAAATAAACATTGAAACAAATGTTATGATATAAAATTAAACGTTAAAAATTTTGACATTTCAAAATGTTAAATGTCACTCAAACTGTTATGCTGGAAATTAAATTAGAAAAATGCAAACTACTTTCGCTAATTGTCTTAGACTTACAGACACACATCTTTACCCCAAACATGCAAAAACAAGTTGAACTTTTCTTGGTCTGTGCTGGAGAAATCTATCCGTGAAATCGTTGGTTGACATTTCTAGACTAATCAAAGCCTCCCAGACACACAATGTCAGCTGAACACACTGGACATCCTTCCTGCGTGACAGAGTGTCAACACAACAGTTTTACTGCACAGCCCATCTGAGGACTAACAAATAAACAACTGCTCTCAACTTAAGATGGAGAGAGGTCAGTCAGACTTAAACACTGAGTGTGTTTGACTTCTTTAAATAAACTTAACATGATAGACAGAGGGTATGATAGAGCAAGAGAGAGAGAGAGGCAACATCTTGCATGCAGTCATTTTCTATAATAAGAGACAGGTCTCACGGATAAAGCCAGCTTACCCCTCAGACTGTGTGCACGCGCATGTGTGTGTGTGATTTTTTTTTTTAAGAGACGAATGCATGGCTGGTGAGCAATCGGTACAGAACCGCACATTCTGCCTCCCGCTCTCTCTTTTTCACTCGCCCTCATTTCTTTCGCTTCCCCTCTTTCATCGCCTGCTAATCAGCCACCTGTCAGGGCGAAAACATCCAGTGTGACAGCTATCACCAGCTACCTGTCTCCCTGCTCTGCATCCCCACACCTCCACTCATTTACACAGGCACGCCAGCCCGCTCGCTCTCATTGTTTGTTTGATTCATAAGCCCAGGCTTGTTGCAAATCCCCCTGTATTGGGAGAGGTGACAGGAATCGTTTGATGGTAATGCCGGTGGCATTTGGGAGTGTGGACTGTACGACAGGCGGAGAGGTAAGGAGTGATCTGGCATTAAAAGATAATGCTGCTGCGACCTGATTGGAGGAACAGGAGCAGCCATCAACGCCTCAACGTTTAGAGCTGAAAAATAATGCTGCTGATGGCCTGGCTTGACCTGTGACCCCTGCTGAGTGATCACTATTTGTTTGTCTAGGTTGAAGAAGCATTGCCAGTGTCTATGCAGTCCATAAGTATTAAGATATCAAAAAATGTAATAGGGTGCCATATAATAGTTTGAAGAACAGAAGAAAATTAAATGCATTTAGAGTTGGCACTTTTAAGACATTTGCATATTGCAAATTTTATATATTGCATGAAGGATGAAGAACAAGCTCATTTCACCCACATCACTCACTGTAAAACAGTTGTTGTTAACTAAAACTATTAAAAATAGGTTTTGGATATTGATGAGCAGTGCTGTTGTGTAATGAGAATCATTATTAAAAGTAATGAGAAAGACAATACCAACTGAATTAAGTGTCCAAAAATCATTGTCACAGGGCATAACTGGGCTAACCAGCCAAATCTTGACCCCTTGGTTCTTGTTTACAAAACTCACAGAAACATAACAGATTCACATTTTTCATTTTTCAACAACTTAAATTTCTGTCTTTTCCACACATATGTTATGTTCCTTCCGAAGATAGGACAATAGATTTGGAAAGAACAGCTTGGGCGCATTAAACATCTCCTTTTGTGCTCCACGGGAGAAAAAAACATAATGTCAGATTTTCATATTTATATCTCTTTAAAGCTAACTAAGTTCTCCGGATAGTCAGACACAGAAACTCCACCCACATTATTGCACTTCTGACAAGTTAATGAAATAACACTGAGAACGAGAGCTGTGATACTGACAGAGCACTGCATCTTTCTGACTGCATTCATTGATTGTCGAACCTCACGCCTCTCTTCTTTCTCTGTCTCTGGCGCACTCAAACATAGTCGCAGTCAAGCATTCCCCAATGTTTGTCTCTCTTCAATTTCCATTTTCTACTCCCTGACATCTCTGTCTCTCCAACTCTCACTTTGTCTTAATTCTTCCTCTTTGTTTGCCCCCCCTCGCCCTCCCTTCCTCTCCCCCACACCTTCTAGTGTTTGCCTGGGGATGCTTATCATTGACGTGCACAACATCTTTTCCTGCACCCCATCGATCCTGTTATTGAAACAAGCCTCATTTGCAGTCTCCTTCCTGTTTTGGCCCCTTCCCCCCAAACAGCCCCCTGCTCTCTCTCTCTCTTTTCTTCGTTTGCTCTGTCAAGAGAGAGCCACCTCAACAGCTTGACAATTACCCATAATCCCTCACTTCAGCTTCTCTGCCATTTCAAGCAAATGAAAGATGCTGTTACAAATTTGGACCAATTTGACTGGTAGTTAAGACGAACTGGTCAATGTACTTAGGTTGTCAGGTGTATTATCATGATGAGCATATGCTTATGAAAGTGGGAGTCTATTATGTTGAAAGACCTCTCATAGGATCTCGTGTAACTGAATCAATACAGGGTTAAATTAAGTGGGTCTGTTGCTGCATGGTGCACACTACATTTCTGGTTTTTATGTCATGCTGTATTTCACACACAACAGAGCAGGTTGAGGCAATCAAATGTGCTTTTTTTAATGTTGTGAAATCTGGGGCTGTATTACAGAAACTTCCTCACTTAATTTTTGACTTAAAGTGTTTGTTCACCCAAAAAATTTAAATTCTGTCATTAATTACACACCCTCATAATGACCATAAGACCTTCGTTCACCTTCGGAACACAAATTAAGATATTTTTTATGAAATCCAAGAGGTATATGACTCATCCATAGACAACAATATAATCAACACTTTCAAGGCCCAGAAAGCTACTAAAGACATCATTAAAATAGCTGACGTGACTGCAGTGACAAGAATATATTTTGTGCGCAAAAACAAAAACAAAAATAACGACTTCATTCAACAATCTCTTCTCTTCCCTGTCATTATCATTACACGGTTGCCGCAGTAAGCACAGTGCAGTCTTCCGTGTCTACGTCCAAATGCTGGCTCAGTATTGGCCAAAGCTGATCACGTGTGCAGCACGACAAGTGTGTGATGCTGACGCAGGAGCCGGCTAATAATGAGTCTGCATTCTGATGTAGAACCTGGAAGCACTGGATTTAAACAACGTATGAGAATGACACAGAAGAGAAGATATTGTTGAATAAAATTGTTATTTTTGTCTTGTTTTTGCGTACAAAAAGTATTCTAACCCTTTATAGTCAGCAGTCTTTTCAACCCCGTTGCGACATATATACTTAAGTGAAACTTCTTCTTGAACAAGAAAAAATGTAGGACTGGACTTGATTTTGTCCATCAGGAATTGAATGGATGGTTGTGGTTTGCTAATGCTGTGATCCCATGTGAGTGACAGGTTGTCCAGCCCTCGAGCCAGTAAACATGTCATCAGAGAAAAGGATAGATAGATAGATAGATAGATAGATAGATAGTGAGACAAACAGATGTAGTGTAACTAACTACTTTTTTAAAAGTTTTTACTATGTTATATCATGAATAGTTTGCAGCTCAGGAAGCTTCACTGTTGGCAAAGGGCTCATAACCCTTAGACGCCTCAAACTGGCAGAGTGGAAGAAAAATACAAAATAAGAGAAGTTACAAAAAGTAACTTTCCCTCAGTGTTGAAGGCTCAAGTGTCACAACATCAAGAATTCCCTATCGGGAGGTGAGATTGCTCAAATCCACAAGCCAGCACATTTAGGGTAACATCTTAAGTCCAGGGCCAAGAAAACTAGACAGACAGACACACACACAGAGAGAGAGAGAGAGCTTCCTCTTGGGATGAAAGAGCTTTTGTTTCTCTGATTCCTCAGTTGAGGTGCCATACACCAGGACTCTGGGGAAAAGCATGAGTCTTCTATCCCACTCTCCCTCTCTCTTTTCCTCTCCACATCCCTTCATTCTTTCCACTAATCCCAAAGATGCCGATTCAGAGAAAGAGTAAAAGCGATGGAGAAAGAGCAGGAGAAATGCCATGCCTTTTGTCTCCCTTAAGATCAATTGTACAAACTAATCCATGAGGACTCTCCTTTCACCAGTTCCAGCTCAGACACATGCAATCAATGCTACTGTGTGTGTGTATGGTTATGCAGGTGGCAAATATAAAGCAGGTGAGAGAAGGAAACTAGTTAAAGGGATAAAGAATGAGAGTACAGAAGTGGCAGGAGGAGATAAGAAATTCTTCAGATCTGATTTTCCCTAAATGTCACTAGCTTGAGGAGTGTCTTTCCATACTAGCCAGAGGCGTAAAAAGAGATCTCTACCCCCATCCTACTCTGTCAGGTGGAGGTACCGTACTGGGCAACAAAGCGTCTTTTTATCCTTCATTTCAGTCCTCATAACGCTCAATCCATCAGCAAATAAAAATGTTAGGTATGACCCTGAGCTCTGGGAATTATGGGTAAGCAGCTCCAAAATTGCTAAGACAAAAGGTCAAACTGTAAAATATGAATGAGCAGGGGGGTAGATCTCGGTTGTGGTTCTTCAAAATCTTCCCTATGTTCCAACCATGCATGCAATCCTAAAGAAAATGAGATGATTCTGCATTATGCTTTGATTTCAAAAAGCTTCATGGGAACTCCTGGAAATGCTTAATCTTAGTTTATCAGGATCTTTTCACATCATCTCTTGCCGTGTTCGCAGTCTGTCTCTAAGTGCGTCAAGCATCTCTTCTCTGAAGTGTCTCAGTATATCTAAAGTATCTCTACCTCTTTTAGCACGTTAAGTGTCCTCTTCTCTCTCAACCGCTGTTAACCATTTTTTCATCTGGGTCTTCTAAGTGTAGGGGAGGCTGGGGTACACTGCCGTCCCCTTAATCCCCTTAAAACTATGCATAATTTTTGTCATATGACCATATATTTGAAAGAACTCATATACAGCTTCCTGCAATTGAAAAAATGCACGATGGCATTTAAATAAAACATGCTAAATGCTAAAATCCGATTTTTGCATGTCAAAATTAATTTTCTCCATGGAAGGTACAATGAATTTTGTGTCAGCAAAATTTTTCCAGGTCTTAACATACATATCATACATGGTGGTGGATTTCCTATGCATAAAACCATTGTGTAAATTCCTTCCTGAAATATTAGCAGAAGATACCTGTGAGGTAAGGGGAGTCAGATGCTGTGCCAGGAGCTTAATTAATAGTGACCAGCAAAACCAAACTAAATCAACTATCTTAAACTAGTTTACTGGTGGTCTGTTGGCTGGCCTTATAGGGGTTTTGGGCAGTTCATATTGGGTAGACTGGGTTTTAAGCAGGGAATAGTGACCTTTCATCCAATTATATATAAGCAATAAGATACAGGATACAGCACTAGCCTCGAGTACCTTACTGCTTTTATAAAACGGTTACCACACAATACAAATATTAAAGCCAAAAATATGTATTAATGCAACTTTCATGAAGTAAACATTCACTAAAGCATTCCTTCCGCCGGAAAAAAATTGTCCCTGACCGTGAACAGTAAAAGAAGTTACATTATTACACCATTAGATGGCGGCAAAGACTTTCTTTATGAGTGTGTCAGTCAGCGAAGCGAAGACTTATACATTGAAAAGACTGAATCGTTGTGAACACGGAACAAGACGCAACTGACAAATGCTTTGACTAGCGCTGTCAGTCATGGGAAAACCCCTTAACTGTTAAAAGGACAGGATAACACATCGGACATTTAAACAGATTTTTTATTATGAACATAGGACTGAGCTGAAGGAAAATGATAAATCTGAATGCAGGTACTAAACTCGCTCACTTGATCTTTTTCTCACAATACTCTTCTACATAATAAGTAAGCTTCAATGAGAACTAACATATGTTTACGTTGCTAAGGGTGTTGTGTAGTGATACAGAGAACCGTAGGTTGAAGCGGTCATAGCTGTAATTTATCGTGAATAAAACACCATTCAGACCAATCAGAATCAAGGACAGGAACTAACCTAGACCCGGTGCCAGACACAAATTCACGGACGGGCATTACATTTTTTCAGGGGGGCACAAATGAAATCAACGTCATTGCATAATAAAATTAATTATTAATTAAATGGACAAAAAAACAAACAAAAAAAAATGAGGAAGGATTAACGTACCACTCCACCGACGCGAGGAGGAGGAGTCGTAAAGCATTGGACCTAGCCTACTGAAGCAGTCTAAACACACATTGCAGGGCTCGACATTAACGCTTGTCTGCTTGTTCGGAACAAGTGGATTTTTTAAAGGGGCAAGTGAAAGAGAATTTTACTTGCCCGACCGGACAAGTAGCCTAGCCGGATTAAAACGGCAATAACAAAAATAACAAGGGAATAATGATTCTGCATTCATTTGAGTGGCGATCGATAGTGCATAACATAATATATAATGTACTGACGCTAACCAGGTTGTGCAGTTGAGGCGCTCGTGCTGCCTCTCGAGGAGAAATCGAAACAAATGAGCACAGTAGACACAAAGAAACTCAGTTAAAATACTGCCAGTAGCAGCTTCTGGCCAAAAATGTAGGTAGGGCAGATTCTGGGTCTTAGCGCTAGTTTATGATAACCATTTTGTAAGCTTTATTCTAATCACTGAACACAGACACATATTTGGCAGAATTCTAATGTCCTTGCGTTATTCAGCCTGAGGGTGGCGCTCTAATGATGATTGACAGACAAACGCATAGAATGCCATCTTAGAATTAGTATTTATTGCGAATGTTGTTTTAGAAT
The DNA here is from genome assembly GCA_037101425.1 of Elopichthys bambusa. Taxonomy (NCBI): domain Eukaryota; kingdom Metazoa; phylum Chordata; class Actinopteri; order Cypriniformes; family Xenocyprididae; genus Elopichthys; species Elopichthys bambusa. The sequence continues at coordinate 20,984,234 of CM074435.1, forward strand.
GTTACAAGTTGTGTAGGAATTCCAGTTTAGAAAACAGTTATGTCTATTCTCAGAAAAACAAAACACAACAGAACTACTGTATATAAAATCCATTCACATAAGCACGTTTAGGGTTTAATTAAATTATACTCTCATTAATTTAATACGCTACTCCACACAGAAAGAACAGATATGCCAATCAGTTACTGACCTGATGCAGACACATATCTGAAGCGGACTGATATCGTCTTGGTCTGGAGCGAGGTTTACGTGAGGTAACGTGGAAATAAAATGGCTCTCTATGAGAACGCGCTGCAGTTCCATTTTTCACCACAGATTTACATTGGAAATTTGTGGGGCGCTGTAGAGCTGGGTAAGGCTGTGAGACCGACTGCCCCGCTTAGTATCATGATTAGTGCCTGCCGAATGCGCTACATTTTAATATATCCTGCTCACTTTAGGTCTTCAAATAGTCTATAAAATCTGATAAATATTTGTTTGAATGAATATTTTGGATGAGCCGCGGCTGCATACTGCGGTAAAAATTCTAAATGTGGAGTTTTTATATTTATAACATATGATACAGTTAAGCAACATCACATGACCAAGAGTGCCGAATACCATCACGACTGAAAATGTGACACTGATTTCATTTGACAGTTCAATAAACAAGTAATTAATATTAAATCACTTACATTTTAGACGCAATATTGACTGTTTTGTTCTATTTTAGCAGCAAAAATAGTTCAAACAAAGATCACAGCAGAACCATTGCGCGCCAGTCTCACAGCAACACACGGGCTTTCGCCTAACGTTACCTCGCTGCTTTCTCCTGCCAACTTTGGGGGTCTTTGATTAAAGAAAAGCTGTATATCCATAATCACTGTCACACGAGATAGCTCAGCAGAAAAAAATTGACAGCTAACCTTAAGCGGCAGCGCTATCACACAACCAAACTAACAAACCAATCAAATCGGTTTAAAATTGTTTAGTTTTTTTTTTAATCAGACCAAACACATTTTTATTTTTATTCAGGAGTTATGTATATACAAAACGATAACTTTTGATAACAAAAATAAAAAAAAATATTGTGCAAACAAGCAAGGACTGGTGGTTGGTGGGGTTGGTTCGTCCAGGGCGGGCACTAGTGACTCACAGGGCGGGCTAGGCCCCCCAATGCCCGCCTATGGCGCCGATACTGAAACTAACTGTTTTATAAAGCAGCGATTTATTGTACTGATGATCATCTTTAGCTTCAGCGCAAGCGCTAAAACAGTAATACAAAACATTATCTACGATTGTGGCTGTCATATTAATAACATTTTAATTGTATACACTATTGTATTTAAATGTTGTGAATTCTAGTTGCTGTGTTTCGACGTGTTGTTACAGGAAGAACGCATCCACAACAGGAGCTATTCTGTTATTGTTCGTGATCCTTATTTTATGTCCTCCAACTGTGTTTTGTCCCTTAAAGACATTTCTATAGTAGGCCTATGCCACGAGAAACAGTCCATCGCCATACACCGGAGAAAGTGTTACCAAATAATGTTAATATGTTATTAACGAAAATAAATAAATAAAAAAAGTTACCGAGTGGCGCTACCTGTGTGCATACACTCATAGGGCTCGTTTACACAGAACGTGTTTTTGCTTTGAAAAACGCAAGACGTATGTGGAAACGCAAGACGTATGTGGAATAGGGGACGCTTTTTTAAACTTTAATTTTAACATAGCTGAACTGATTCATGGCTTTAGAACACCATGTCATGCGTGAGATGCTGCAAAAGACGCGAGCACAACGGTTCTGAACGTTCTTCTAGTGCATGTTTACATAGAAAACAATGAAAAAGTAGCGCATTGGAATGGAAAAACGCGTTCTGTGTGAACGGCCCCGAGGAAAACAGTGTGTTCGAATTTTAAAGAGTAAAGTATTGTAAAGTGTTACCATTTCATATAAATCCAAACAGTCATGCTTAAAGATGACCATGTTTAAATATCTACACAAAGGCCATAGCATTGACATCTGACACATATTGTATGTATACTTTATTTGCTTCCATTTTAGAACACTGATTACTATTTAAATAAGATTTGTATTGCATTACAGTGATAATACAAGAGAACTGAAATCAAATGCATTTCTGATTTTTCATATATTTATGTCTGCTGCATGACAATACAGTTTGCTTTCTCATGACACTAGCTTTAAATATGCAACTTTGCTGCATAACGAATCGATAAAAGCAACCAGCTGGATATAAACTAATGCAAATAGTTGCAAATAATGCAATCACAACATTAAACATTTGGGTCGAACTTGTGTGTGTTTTTGTCACATTGTTTTAAAGATCAAAGTGTAGGATAAAAAAGTAATTTTCCCCTAAAGAATAAATTGATCCTGAACTGCCGAAATTAGTCGTCAGCAATTCCAGTCTCAATTCCTGTTACAAACCTAACAATGTAAAAATTTGACCAGCCTTCAAACACTGGTAGCTGAGACTGGAAGAGTTTGGTTTGTGTTGTTGACATGTTGACATGACATCTTTACGGCGTGAAAGCAAATCCACAAATCCAAATCCAAGACGAGGACTCGCGCTGGAATTGATATGGTAAAACTGAAGCCATTGTTATTGTTCGAATCACTAGCTGCGTCTCATTTCAGAGGCTGCGTCCTCCAGAGGTTGCATTTGAAGGCTGCATACATCATAAAGGATGTCTTATTTAAGAAAAGTAACCATAATAAAATTGATAGTTATCCCTCTTGAGGTGCAAAATGCTGTATTTTCTTTCTTACTTTGCAATCCAACGATTATTTTTCTTAAATGAGCCGGCCCCAATGACGTATGCAGCCTTCAAATGCGACCTCCGGAGGATGCAGCCTTCTAAATGAGATGCAGCTATCGTGTATCAAGTGCTAAAGAAGCCTCCGGAAATTCAGATATGGTCATTTGTTTGGTTTCCGACATGCGCTGTAAGAGGTAGACCAGTCACAACAGACTGGGTCATCTGACTAATCAGAGCAGAGGAGACTCTCGGAAAGGAGGGGTTTAGAGAGACTGATTGGCCTGTTGAACTCACCTGACATAGCTACTTGCATTGAATTCCTAATAATAGACGAGTTGATGTCATAATAACATCTCGAGAATATGAAATATATGAGCTTTTTAAACTTCTAAGTACTGTAAGTAGCCTGTACAAATAGTTCAGACTATGTGCCAATATGTAGTTCATGCAGTGATATTTATATTTTATAACAGACCTATAGGTTCGAATGTTTTTGGTAATGGCATTTTTTCATGCAAAATAAAAGGCTGATAACTTGCACTTTGTGATTAAGAAGATTGAGTGAATGTAGGTAATAGTTCTGGTGGATGAAGGGCCCCCTCAAGAGGTAAAGCCCAGGGGCCCCTTGTAGTCTTAATGCGGTCCTGCATGTGCCATGGATAAATCAAATTAAATAGCCTCCAAACGGACAATAAGGAAATGATTTTAATCAAACAATGTGTTGATAAAAATAATACGAGAACAATATAAGTGCTAGTTATAAAAAAGAATGCATTAATGTTTTTGGGGGGGGGGGGGGGGGGGGAAAGAAAGTTTTAATATTACAGTAGTAGTAAACATTTTTAATGACTCTTAATCATTGCTGTTTGAGCTGCGCATGCTGAAGCTGAAGAGAATCAAAACCCGTAAACTGAAGGTTTAAACTTAACTCAACGGAACACACCCTATATAAGATATTTCAGATATTTATACAAATTAAAATAATATTACATCTAGTATTTGCACAAAATCATGCACAGATGAACTTTAACTAAGCAACGTAGTCAATAATGTAGCTCCTGTTGTGGATGCGTTCTTCCTGTAACTCCGAAACACAGCAACTAAGCCCAAAGAATTCACAATAGCCTATATTATAATGTCATGTATAAGAAGACAGTCCCAAACATAGTTATTAATGTTTTGCGTTGCTGTTTGAGCGTTCGCGCTGAAGCTATAGATGATCATCAGTACAATAAAGCTCTGCGGGTTATTTACCTCAACGAAACACATCCTTTATGAGATTAATCAGATATTTATACTACATAAATTTAATTTTACGAGTTTTATCTGCGCAAAATGACGCGAATGCACAAGTGAAGCTTGAACTAAGTTATGTGCTAATCAGAATGTTTAACTCCAGATGCGCTCTTCCCACAACAGCATGCTGAAACAACAAATTCACAACGTTTCATTACAATAGTGTTCTCATTATAATGTTATGTAAATTACAGTCCCAGCAGTTATTAATGTTGTGCATTGGTGTTTGGCTGCCAGTGGTGTGGTCCCTTCTGAATGAAACCATTTCTTTCGCCGATCTAACTCCTTAGGAATCAAATAAAATTGGAGTTCGGGGTTTCTCTGACAACTGTTGTAACAGCTAATAGCACCACATATCCCAGACATATTGTAACCTTGTTGTGAACCTTCTGAGAGTGTTTCGTTGGCTTTCCTCTGGTAGTTGTAGCTGCTGTGACCATAGACTGAAACAGTCCGCGCAGCTGTTACCGTACACAAATATGGCGGCGATAAAATAGTGACGTCACATGAAACCCATGGATATATACACAGGGGTGCGCATAAGTGGTAAAAATAAACGATGCGTACCAGAAAACATGGAGGGAAGCGCTTTTGACTAGGCTACCAACATTTTTGATGATTGGTTCACAGGGACACATTTACTTACTGGAGTAGGATTTTTCTCCATCTCTGGTAAGATATCAATCATGATAAGTGTGTTCTTTAATTATTAAGTGTGCAACTGATCGCAATTAATCCGTGATCCGTACGGATAAGGTCCAACGGTTTGGCACGCATGTGATTCACGATTAACTTCTAATTTTAACCATCATGGAGCCAATTAACACATTCAAACGATTTTAAAAGGGAAGAAGAGGCGAAAATCGTTACTCGCGAGCTGTTATCTGTGCACACAGCCTCACACTCCCGAAACGCGCACGCAGAGAGAGAGAGAAAATTACTTAAACACCGAATTAATTCCTCTTGAGCATTTACTTGCGCTTTAACGGACACATACATACAAAATTATGTCAAAATACCTGTCTCGGCAAGTATTCTCTCGGTTATGTCATAAGTGAACAGTTGTGTGCCGGATGTGTGTCAGTTATTAGGTCCGTGCTTTCCTTCTTAAAGTGACAGCAGCCGTTGCTGTTGTCTATGTCATTAATGTTAGTAAAAATAAAAAATAATAATTAAAAAAGGTTATGTGCACCCCTGTGTGTGTGTGTGTGTGTATGTATGTATATATATATATATATATGTGTGTGTGTTTACTATTATAAAATGTTGAATATTCTTTTACTACTACAAATATCCAGAATATCAAACCTTTTTCTGGCTGGTTTATAAAAATAACATGCAGCAAAATAAGATTGTAAGATAAGTAAATAGTATCATTTATGTCAGTTTTTAATTTTGAAATTAAGCCATTAGCTTTTTTTTTTTTTTTTTGAGATATCATATTTCTATGGTCCTATCATACAACCTAAGTAACAACCAGTGTCGGGTGAAACGTGTTACTAAGTATTAGTTACTTATAATGTACTTGCATTACATAGCCTACTGTAAATTAGTTCAACAGTTCTGTTTAAATCAATATTGAATTTAAAATCTAAATTTGTCGTCTAAAGGTAAAAGTGAAAGCTGCCTCTTTAAAATCATTAGCTGTAGTGCAGTTGCTCGTGAGTTCGCAGCTTCGCACCAATTGGCTGTGTAGTCAGCGAGTGGCTGTTTTGCAGAATGGAAATATTCCAATTACTTCACTTTTTTGACACAGGTAGGCAAGAACATTACGGTAAAATCTAAACTATGTCCTGGGGGGAAAAACTGTGCGCGCTCTCTGAGAGATGGTCTTCAGTCAGTGCGCTCTCAACCAACGCACACACATAGCCGCCTCTCGCGAGTGTCAAATTTTCGCGGTTTATTACACATAAACGTTCAAATACACACACAGTTATGTCAAAATGCCCATCTTGGCATATATTCGCATTGGTTATGTGAATGTAAACAGCATGTGTAACAGCATATTGTCTCCGTCCATTAGGTCTTAGTGACAGCAGCCTTTAAAACATGCTACTGTTTACTATTGGCTGTCTGTATTATAATCAAACAACAACTATGCAGAGTTATTTTATATTTGATTATTTAATTTCTGTGGTATTTTTACTTAGACCTGGAAAAATATATATAGCATTGTTTTATTTGTATTTTTATATATTTTTACTGTGGTATTGAGTATTGTGCACGTTTGGTGGTATCAGTACCGACTACTAGATTTTTGGTATAGTGACATCCCTATTTGTTACCCAAAAAAAATGTAAGTATTATAAAGTAAATAAAAGCATTATAGTATATGTTTTAATAAAGTTAAAATGTTTTAAAAAGCTATAAAAGGCTAAACTATTCCATGTTTGACTAAATTATTAAAAGAGTTTCCTTTCTATTGTCTATCCGGTCAAGGTTTATAGGGATTTTAAGAAGTAATAAGTTACTTACTGAGTAATTAAATTACTTTTCAGACAGAGTAATTAGAAAAGTATTTTAAATACAACATTGATGATTAGTAATTAATTACTTTTTTGAAGCAACTTACCCAACACTGGTAACAACTTACACAAGCTTACCCAATTCTCCCCTTTGTTAACAGTCCCTGCTTCAAGTGTGTTATCTCTTCTTTCCACGATGTCAGTTGACTTCTCACACGTTTGCTGTGTTTAGAGAGAACACCTTCGATCCGCTGTCACCTATTTACCACACTAACTCCGCCTTAGACAGTTTATCTCAACAACTAAGGATTGGCACGTCATTAGTCATTTCTGCACTACTTACCTCTCCCACTATCCATCCATCCATCTTCCTCTCTCTCCATCATGTTCTGTTACATTCATTTCCTACTTGATCTGCTCTCAGGTTCAAGTGTTAGCACATTCCTGAGGATGACAGTGAAGAAAGGCTCATTACTTTCACAACATAAACAATAGCAGCTGCTGCAACACCTGTAATCTTAAAAAAAAAAAAAAAATCTATGATTATACAATAAATTAATGTTATTCTTCATATTCACATAGCGACGAATTACTTTGTGTGTATACGGGCTGTGATGATAAAGTTAAAGAGGGTCAGTATGTGTGGGTACTTCTCCAAAGCCACCAACCCACCCAGTTAAAAGAGACACAGCATCCTGAAGAAACCAAAGTGAACATGGGAAGTGTGAAAGAAACAAGAGCAGAGATAAAATTCTAAAAAGAGCCAAAGAGTACGAGACAGTGTTGGATACAGAGTAGTAAGTTTATATAATAGGGGCCTGTCTCTCGTGGTTTTAAATGGAGGATTTGGCCTTCACGCCTCTCAGTGCCATTCTTAAGGAAAGCGGATTTCCGCTGCCGTGACGACCATTATCCTGGTTTCCTGGCAGTAATCCGCCATTCTAGGGACGTAATAGGACAGAGCATGTTGCTGCTAGTCACTGCCATGGGGATCACGGTTCTAGATCTGCCACAGAGAAACACAAGCTGATCTGATACAGCTGATGAAACAGTCATGCACAGCAGGCCTGGAGCATAGACTGTAAAAAAAGATGGACGACGTGACGCCGCTTTCTTCCATTGTAATGAACTTAATGTAAAAAGTACGACGATGTTACGCAAAAATGTTAGTTTACAGCCTGGGCATGCACAGAAGGAATCGTCAGTGGAGCCCGGAGGCGGAGTCACGGTATCAAACTCCCGCCCAGACATCTGCATCATCAAGATCAGATCACCTAATTGTTTTATTATCTATTGTTTATTATATTTTTCTATTTTCCTTCCTTTTTTCATTTGGCTCAAACGATGGCTTAATTACATCTGGCAAAGAAGAATTTACATTTATTTGAATGTTTATTAATGTACATTGTTCGTTTTCAAATAAATTACTAGTGATAACTAGGTCAAAACAACATATTGTAATTGATGTATTTTAAATATATAAATTATACACAATTTAAAATTCTAACTGTAAAATAATATTCTGTTTCTAGACCAATAATATTTTTGAAACAGCAAATTCAGTAGATAAACTCAATAATATGCCACTCGAAACAACTCTAAAATGTCAGAAACGGTCCTGCCATTTTAAATCAAGTTGAACTAACGTTACAGGGGATCAATTGCTGTAGACAGTGCTTTATAATTAGTAAGCTATCATTAGTTTTGTCCTGCTAATTATTATTTTATACCCATAAAAATAATTAGTAACTGGCAGAGTCAAACTTATCACAAAAACGAACAATTGAACATATATCAGCATGATAACAACTACCTTAAATGACCAAAACCATCTTTCGGAAAATTTTATTGGAAGTGTAATCACTTTTTTATTTTGACTCAAGTGCCATTCGTTTTACATGGAGAGGGCGGGGTTTATGACCTGTACTGCCTCCAGCCACCAGTGGGCGATCAAAGAGCCCGCAGCTTCACTTTTCAGGACTTATGGGGCACACCCAGCCTGGAGAGAGAACATCACAAAGTCTGACATTACAATTGTAACTCCAAACTGTTTATAAGATACTGTATAACATTCTATCTATCTATCTATCTATCTATCTATCTATCTATCTGTCTGTCTATCTGTCTATCTATCTATCCATCCATCCATCCTCAGGGATAAGAATTTTCAATTGATGAAATAATTAAATAATCAAAAAATGTAAATGCAAAATGTGTTTTTTATAGACTTTTTTTCAGGTTGCATAAATGCAATCCATAAATTAACTTAAATACACATTAAACAACAATCTTAACCAAAAAAAAAAATAAATACATAAATAAGTGGTAGCATATTGTGTAACTACACGTTGTCATATTAATAACCAGTAACTACACAAGTTTATGACTCACATGTAAGCTGAAAGCTGTATATGTTTCATTTACTAAAAAGGTCAAGCTTATTAGAGTAATTTATCTGTGATTAAGACTGCACTTTTTTGAATTCATTAAAAGAAAATCAACTCTTAAAAGTAATTTATTGTGAATCGGACTACACTGCCGTACTACTGTCTGTTTCACACTGTACATTTAGAAACTCAGTTGCAGCATAACTGAATGAGTAGAGCAAGACATTTTGTTGGAGTATTTTAGTATGCCATTCTGTTCGAATGAGCAGAAGACTAAAACAAGCAAAAACCGTTAACAAAACGTCATTTGGTTCTGGTTTTAAGTTTTTTAATTAAAACTTCTACACTATGGTGAACTGTAAACATTTCAAAATTTTACAGCTTCAGAAAATCTCCTCTGAGTTGTTGATGTTGAAACATCTAATTCCAGCAGTTGCACTTCAGGCTCAGGTAATCAACCAGTTTCAGAGACTTATGACTAGAATTGTCATGATCCCTGTGCTGACTTTTATGTTGAAGTGTAATCTTAGTTCTCTTTGTTTCAATCTTCACTTCCTGTGTTTGGTTCCTGTATTGCCTTGTACCTTGTGTGTCATTATAGTTACCCTCATTAGTTACCATGACATCCAATCACCAACACCTGTCCCTCATCAGCCCATTGTTATCATGTTTATTTAAACCTCTGCGCTTCGGTTGTTGTTTGTTGGTCGATGCTCCTGTGGGTGTGTTCTTGCCGTTGCTCTCGCCTGCTGTCTGGATTACTTCTGTTTATGGATTACCTGTTTGTTTTTGTTATTAAACGTTTGTGCTTGCATTTGGATTCTCACTCTATCTCATGCCTGCTCATATGTTACAGAACGACCAACCAATAATGAATCCAGCAGCACAAATTATGCGTCTCCATCAATGAGATCTGCCAATTGAGGATTACGTGAGGGACTTTGTAGAGGTGGCTCACTTGACTCATATGGATAATGTATGCCTAATGATATTTTTTCGTGCCCGCTGATCTATCTGAGCCGCTCAACTCCCTAATGCCATTGTATCACCCTAGCTGGACTCTTGAATATTATATTGACTTGGCATTACAGCTGAGCGGCTTTGCATTTACTATCGGGGCTGTGGAGGAGGAGCCTCGTCACGTCTCAGCAGATCTTCCAGAGCCTCGTCACGTTTTAGCTGATGGTCCAGAGCCTCGTCACGTCTCAGTGGATCGTCCCAAGATGGCCGCCACGCCTGAGCCCTCAGAGACTGCAGTGCTGGCCATTATGGCCACAGCCATTTGGTGTGTGGGAGCTGCGCACACATCAGCTCTAGCCCGCGAGCCCGCTCCAGGGCCCGCTCCAGCCCATGTATCCTCTTCAGAACATGCTCCAGAGCCCGCTCCTGTCCGTGAGTCCACACCAGAGTTTGCCCCGGTCCCAGAACCCAGCCTCTTGTCCTATGAAGTTCTTGTCTGCCCTGATGCGACCACGGAGGTCGTCCCTGAGTTCCCTGTCTGCCCTTATGTGACTACAGATGTGGTCCCTGGGGTTCCTGTCTGCCTCGACATGACCGCAGAGGTCATACCAAAACTGTCTGTCTGGCCACCTGCACGGCCTGCACCATGCTGGTCATCAGCCCGGCCTGCGCCACCCTGGCCGCCTGCTCAGTTTGCACCGCTCTGGCCACCTTCACTGCCTGCTTTGCCTTGGTCTCCCACAATACTTTTTTTTCCAGTCCTCCCTTAACTCCATGGACCTGGCCCTCCATCCTGCTCCCGAGTCTGCCTCCGCTCCACCGCCCTCCTGGACCTCTCGTTTATAGGTGCATCTGGAAGCCGTTCCTTTAAGGGGGGGCTATGTCACAATCCCTGTGCTGTCTTGTGTTTCGTAGGACTTTTATGTTGAAGTGTACTCTTAGTTCTCTTTGTTTCAATCTTCACTTCCTGTGTTTGGATCCTGTATTGCCTTGTACCTTGTGTGTCATTATAGTTACCCTCATTAGTTACTATGACATCAAATCACCAACACCTGTCCCTCATCAGCCCATTGTTATCATGTTTATTTAAACCTCTGCGCTTCAGTTGTTGTTTGTTGGTCGATGCTCCTGTGGGTGTGTTCTTGCCATTGCTCTCGCCTGCTGTCTGTGGATTACTTCTGTTTATGGATTACCTGTTTGTTTTTGTTATTAAACGTTTGTGCTTGCATTTGGATTCTCACTCTGTCTCATGCCTGCTCATACGTTACAAGAATGAACTTGTTCTGTGATTCTCAGGACACTCTTTGCCTGCATGACCATTACTCCATTCTTCAGATTGCTATTTTCTTAAAGGTGTTTGAAAATCTTGGCCACCATATTTCTGAAATGGCCTTTACTTTTTTGTAAAGTACATTATATTTGTGTAACTGAGCATACATTGCCATTTCTACTTCTTATATAATAATAGTTTTACACATAGGCTAGTGTTTTAACACTACCAAAGTCCCTGTAAGACAAGTCATTTCCCTCGGCAGCCATCTTTGAAACACCTCTCAGGCATGCAAGTGCAGCTCCTTCTCTTTGAATGGGGAAACATCAAATTCTCCAAAGCTGTTTGTCAAGTTTCGATTAAATTTCATATTTGAAATCACCAATGAAACAGTCTCATAAATTTTGTTACTAAACACTCAAATCATGACAAAAAAACTGTATTTTTCAGGCTGGATCTGCCTAATGAATGTGCACGCACAGTCCTAATTGTGCATCTCTGTTCGGTTGTTAAGTCTGACGTCACGCGGCAGTGCTTCCGGGTCCAAATGCTCCATCTCATACCACAAGAAAACAACAAACGGTGCTAATATACACACATGATGTGGTGTAATACACATGATGGCATTCTCAAGTGAAACAAGCCAGGGCTTGGATCCAGAAATGGTGTTCCTTACGTCACGACTTATCAAGCGGATAGGAAGTGCGCATCTGACTGTTTCTATAGCAATCGGAGCTTCTAACGGCCACTGCAGTGATGCGATTACTTTACCAATCTGCGATTGGCTCTTATTTAGAAGGCAGGACTTATTCCGCCATATTGCGCATTTGCACTTTCTCCCATTCAGAACAATACGAGTGACGCATCTTGTCTTATTCTATAGTCTTTGACACTACTTCAGACTTTCAGACTTAATTGACACTACCTTCTGACTTCCCTTGGGTTTGCCACTTTTCATTTAAAAACTCAATTACTGAGTGCGGTTCAAACTTATATAGGTACACAAATCATGTAAGGAGATATTGAGTGTTCATAGAAAAGTCTATGCATTATTGATATATTAAAAGCTGGTCATGTTTACATCCTCACCCGCTCATTCTTTGTTCACCTCACTGTCTAAAGGCACAGCTTAAAATGAAATCTAGTGGTTTCCATGAATGCCACCACAGTGGTTTAGTCACTATTCACTGAATCTAGACATTCACACCAACCATGAAGAAACAGAGAAGCATGCCAGAGGAACAGAAAAAGAATAGGGGTGTAACAATACCCTCATATAACAATTCGATACATATCACGATACTGAACTCACGATACAATTTTATTCCAATACTCCAAGACATTGTAAAAGGTTAACAAAAAATGTATTGTTGACTGTTGAAGTGCTAAATTTGGTATTACATTAGGGGTGGAAATGAATAGGCTTGGACTTGGTGCTGGTAACCCAATGCACAGGACAACAGTGACACCAGAATAAAAATATTCATGATTCTGAAGCATAATTTATTTTAGATGAATATGCTTGCACTCTGTCACTGACTAGATATACTTAAAATGTGTAGGCCACTTTTTACTCGTAACACAAGACATTTGGCATTATCAGAACCCAAAAATATTCCCCCATTGCATTATTATACATTATATTCAACATTATAGTAGTTTAATGTAGTACCGACACTAAAACTCTTTCATTTTGGGTGAACTATACACAATATAGATTGTCACTATCCACGATACATATTGTTGCATTTTTGTATTGTGATATACTGTGACACGATATATTAGATATAAGGAGAGGTTACAGGCATTTGAAATCTATAAAAAATAGATTTTTAAGTGCCAGGCTGATGTTTTCATTAATAATAAAAACTGAAACCCAACGAAATTTGTTTTTAAAGGGTTTATTAATAGCCGCCACTACACATCATGGGTCCTTGACAACATTGTGTTTGACTTTTTAAGTTTGATTAAGTAGACAAAATCCAACTTTCAGATCTTAAAATTAAAATTATAAATTACCTTAGCATACGCATCTCTAAGGAATAAGAAATTGATTATAGTTTGATCCATCCTGTAATCACAAATACGTTTACACTCACATACACATACGTACCTCTCTCATTTTATGTCTCTCTCTCTCTCATCACTGCAGTCCAGGGAGGGCCATCCCAGCCAGGCAGGCTGTGAATATTCATGATCAGGAGTGAGTTGCAGTGGAGGTTGCTGTGAAGGTGTTGAGTTATTCATCATTCTTCAGGAGAAGAGACACAGGAGTCGTCCCTCAGTGCTGGAATATTAACGAGCCACATTAATAAAATATCCACCCTCTCTTTTTCCTGCCTCTTCTTTACCTACAGATCTCAGGAGTCCCCATTTAAGACCACCATGCAAACTGGAGCACACACATACATGTGTACATGCACTGTATTTATAAACACACTGTTCAAATACATTCCCTAAAAATGCAAAAAGATACTTATTCCACAGAAACATGGTGACACATAAATTTCTTAAATCATTTAAGCCTCACAAAAAAGCCACAATCATCAAAACAGAAATCCAACAATACAGCAAATCCCAACAGCTCAACTCACACATCACAGTGATGACAAAGCTTTTGACGGCAAAGACACAATGCAGACTTCCAAGAAAGAACTAGTGGCAGTTTTTGGGAATTTTTTTTTTCATGGTAAAAATAGGAAAACATAGGATACAAGTAAGGGAAGATTAGGTAAAAAGAGAGCGAGAAGAAAGAGTAGACTGGCACTCAGGGGAGAGGTATGTTTAATTCACAGAGTGGCATTTCGTCTGTGTTATCAAGCTAACATACAGAAGGCCAGGCCAGACACTGAGCTGAAATGTGCATCAGTGGTCGTGTAATATTAAAACAGCCAACTGTGCTTTCTTTCACAGCTTCTCTTGCTGCCTTCTCTCATTTTTTTTCTAAATGCATATTTCTGCTCTCAAGATAACCACAAAAAGCCTTCGATTTGCCCCTATTTCAGTCTCAATTGTACAGCACACACACCATTTCACAGCATCAGACAGTAACTCAGATCTCATCCACACAGCTGCCACTGCACTGCTTAAGTATGAATAGATACTATATTTAATAATGTGCATAATTATGCTATAATAATAATATTTTAATTATACTTTAAATTTCCCTAACTGTATCTTACAGTGAGAATTTCTCAAATTTTCTGTAAATGAATGCACTTTTTATTATTAAATTCATATGAATCCAATAAATGCCTAAAAACATTATAATACTAAATAATAATTTATAATAATAATATTAATAATAATAAAGAAATGTAGAAAATTATTAATATTTTGCAATATTTTGCTGAGGATTAGCAAGCTGACATTTTTTATGTTACTTTAAATTTTGATGATAGTTATTTCACACTTGGCACATAATATGCACTGCTGATATGTCCATGATTATTTGCATTCCTCCAAACTGCAACAGTTTTTCCAAATGCTTCATTTAAGTACAAACGACAAATGAGAACATCCTATATAACATTCTCTTTTTATTAAAAATGGAGTATCATAGAATAGACAGAAGCGGGATAAGCCCCTTTTTCTATTCTTTATAAGTTTTATTTTTCTCTTAACTCCTTATGCAGTCTTAAAAGCTCCTCTTTATAGACATTTAACATTGAGTACAAAAATACTTTAATTTGCATGTGTTTGTGAGATTATCCCTATTCACATAATTACATGTAAAGAACGTGGGAGGCAAGTTTGTATCTGCAGCTCAAAGACAACAGCTCATACTCAATGGTGTGTGTATAAAGGACAGATTAAGGTTTTGGTTAACCAGCAATTAAATTTCATTCAACCACACAAATGCAGAGATAGCATTGCCTTCATAGATATCATAATAATGATAATAATTAGTGTAAACACCAGCTTCATCACAAGGTTCTGAATGGCTGCGTTGGCGGTCAAAGAAAGAAAAGTAAACAAGACAGGTGAGGTAAACACAGTACTAATAATAACAACAAACAGACAAACAAACAAACAAACATCAGGATGAAGCTGGAGTTAGCCTGGAGAACAAGACCCTCATTCCAGACCTTTCTCGCTTTCATCTAACTGTGTTACAGTGTGTGCATACTTAAATGTGTGATAGAGTGAAAGAGAGGAAGGATGGATGAGGGGGTGGAGACATGAGACGACTGGGGTCAACTACCTGTCAAAGTCTGACTGCTAGTGGGCTCAATCTGCTTGCTGAACTAGAGAAAGGGAGGACATTTCATGAGTCCTCATATTTAAAATAGCTTTAAAAACTAAACAATGTTTTATTAAAAATGCAGACACTTTCCTGTGATAAGTAGGTTTAGGAGTAGGGGTAGTGTAGGGAAATAGAATGTACAGTTTGTACAGTATAAAAACCATTACGCCTATGGAGAGTCCTCACTAAGATTGCAAAACAAACCTCTGTGTGTGTGTGTGTATGTGTGTGAGAGAGAGAGAGAGAGAGAGAGAGAGAGAGAAAGAAACAAAGAAATAAGATAAAGTCTAGGTATATGCATTTAACAAGTGCTATTACTTCTATATTGTCACGTTAAAAGGGTTAGTTCACCCAAAAATAAAAAAAATTCTGTCATTACTCCCTCTCATGTCGTTCCACACCCATAAGACCTTCATTCATCTTCAGAACACAAATTAAGATATTTTTGATAAAATCCGATGGCTCAGTGAGGCCTCCATTAACACCAAGATAATTTACACTTTCAAATGCCCAGAAAGCTACTTAAGACGTATTTAAAACAGTTCATGTGACTACAGTGGTTCAACATTAATATTATAAAGCGACGAGAATACTTTTTCTGCACTAAAAAAAAACAAAAAACGACTTTATTCAACAATATCTAGTGATGGGCGATTTCAAAACACTGCTTCATGAAGCGTTGAAGCTTTACGAATCTTTTGTTCCGAATCACTGATTCAGAACAAAAGATTCGAAGCAGCGGCCATCACTAGATATTCTCAAGAAAAGAATAACATTAATGTTGAACCACTGTAGTCACATGAACTGTTTTAAATATGTCTTTAGTAGCTTTCTGGGCATCTTACGGATGTGGAACGACATGAGGGGAAGTAATAAAGGACATAATTTTCATTTTTGGGTGAATATTAACCCTTAAGGATGAAACAAAAGACGTATTTTTAAACAAAGAGAAACATTAGGAGATCGTTTTAGCTTTCCACAGTCACATAAGCAATACAGAACGAAGAACATAGGAAACTCAGGTCCTAAATACACAGTGGAGTAATCAAAGTAAGTACGTAAAGGTGAATTAAATCAGTAACTATGGAAACTAACTAGGAACAGAGGCAAACCAGAACAGGAAACAGTGAAAATTAAACAAAACTGAACATATATATCTTGGTCCATGAATTTTGTTGAGCTGTCAGAGGTTATTCAGTGAAAAAGTGTATGTGTTTTCCCACACGTGTTATCTCACGCAACGTGCGGTGTGACTAAATAGGGGGCAGGGAGCTGCAGCTCATTTAAAATACTTGCATGAAAACAGCATGTTTTTGCTTCAACACAAAAATGGGCATTCACAACATGGTATAATAAATTATCTGTGGGGTATTTTGAGCTGAAACTTCATTCTGGGGATACCTGAGACTTATATTACATCTTGTAAAAAGGAGCATAATAGGTCACCTTTAATACAATTTAACTATTTTCTATTTTAATATATTTTAAAATCTCATTTATTCCTGTGATGGCAAAGCTTTATTTTATTTTTTTTATTTAAAAATCTTTCTCACCTCCCACTTTTTATATAAAATATTACTTTATTAAATATTTTAATATAAATAAATTCCTAGTTCTAAGACTATATTCCACCATGTCTATTTTTTGCAAGTGTTTTATTAATTCCCTTACAGGTCTTGCCCTCAGGCCACAAAATTGGATGAAAAGAAAGAGAGGGACAAACCCAGCTGGGTTTAAAGATACAAACAAAACAATGAAACAAGAAAGCAAAAGGGAAGTCTCTTGGGGAAAATGAGCTACAGAAACAAAGACGGATGGCCAGAGCGTGACAGAAAGACAGAAGAAATGTGAAGAAAAAAGTACCTTTACAACCAAGTCTGGTGTTTGTCAATTTGAGGTTGACAGACTTTTCCAACGTGCCAGATGTGCAGGGCATTGAGGGAGGACAGAGTGTGAAAGGATGAAAACAAAACAAACAAACAAACAAAAGATAGACAACCTCTTAGATAAGAGACAAGCACATAAAAGTGAATGCAGTAGGGCAGTGAGACAATCTTCATGTCCAAAATTGTAGTTGAGGAGTCTGTATGTGAACTGGTGGTGGAAATGTTCCAGAAACACTTCAGGCATACGGGACAGTGGCCAAACGACAGCTCAGTCATGGACACACTATTCATGTTATGGTCACCAAGCCAGCCAACAGCTTAGCAGCCACATCCCACGGCGACATGAGCCACATCCAACAGACCACAAGTATCCACAGTGAGTTCAGTCCAGAAAGAAAGTGAAAGAGAGACTTTAACTGTGGAAATGTGTGGCTGGAGTCAACAGGAAGAGCAAATTAAGTGTATCTGCCCCATTTAGGGCAGCTCTCAGAGGTGGATCCAGCACCCTGCCTCCTCTGTGCCTTCCTCCTTCCCATTCATCCATCCAAAGCCATGTCCCAACCTGGGCCCCTATTTCGTCCTCCTTAGGCTGTCTGCCTCTTCATGCATCTAGGCCAGAGGCACCTGGCACAAGTCTTCAAACACACATGATAACCGGAATAGCAGCACCAGAAAAACTGGGACCAGGAGGAAAGCATGTCGGGAGTAAGGGGGGTGAGGGAAAAAAAAAAAAAAACTGAAAAGGACGGATTGGTGCTCTGGAAGTCCCTGGCAGCATGGCAGGGCTCAAACCTGTCACGGAAAAGTTTCCCTTTTTTGTGGTCACGTGTTTAATTGATGAGATGTCCGGATTTCAGAGACTATCCCGAAATCATCACAACTAAACGATTCTCTTATCGTAACAGAGCATTACTGTCTTGCCGGATCCCTTTCTCTCGCTCTCTTTTGATCTGTTCTTTCGCTCTCTCCTCCTGTGCTTCCCTCAGTCCCCGGGCCCCTTAAAAACAGCTCTCACTCATCTGCTCTAAAAGGCTTGTAACAAGACAGAGCAGAGAGAGTGAGATATAGATGCTCTGTTCCAAAACCTAGCAAACCGTCTCCCTAGGCAGCATGTTAAGGCATCATAGGCACGCTCCCGACGCAAAGCCTGTTCCAAAAGCTAGGCGGAATAATTTTGTGCAGCCTCCGGAGACACCTTGTTTCGGCCAGATTTTTGGTGAAGGCAATCCCATAATGCATTGCAATAAGTGAAAAAATAAACCACAATGGCAGATAAAACAGAAAAAGTATAATGTATTATAAAAGCACATATCCTATTTTTAATGTATTTTGCGAATGTCTGCTGATCTTCAATTTCTGGACTAAAGTCTCTACTATTTTTTGACAACTTTTGGAACTGACGCTTGATCCTGACCCCTGTCTATTACTTATTAATGATGATTTCTCTGTAACCCTGCACTATAAATCAAAAAAGGATTCTCTTCTCGGGGGTTAACAGCTGTGAAGAAGGCTATCATTAGTTTGTGGTTTCCATTTAATTCTTTGTCAAAACAGTCATATTTTATGGATATTGTTTGTTTGGAGCGCTCCACTGCCTCAATTAACAGAATAAAGATAACAACTATTCTGCACTGGAACTGAATTAATGATAGCTTAAAGGGTTAGTTCACCCAAAAATGAAAATAATGTCATTAATTACTCACCCTCATGTCGTTCTACACCCGTAAGTCCTTCGTTCATCTTCAGAACACAAATGAAGATATTTTTCATAAAATCCGTTGGCTCAGTGAGGCCTGCATTGACAGCAAGATCATTAACACTTTCAATGCCCAGATGCTACTAAAGACATATTTAAAACAGTTCATGTGACTACAGTGGTTCAACCTTTGAAGCGTGTTATAGTGTGTGCAACAAGAAAACTTTTTGTGCGCCGAAAAAACAAAATAGCTACTTTATTCAACAATATCTAGTGATGGGCGATTTCAAAACACTGCTTCATGAAGCTTCGAAGCTTTACGAATCTTTTGTTTCGAATCAGTGGTTCGGGTGTTTTGGGTGAACTAACCCTGTAATATCCATTCTTGAAAGTTAATATGAAGGAACAGGAAAGGACGATGATGTAATTGAAGACAAACAAGTCTATTAGGTACGATTGGTATTTTTTTCAATAATTATACACTCTGGTCACCTTTATTTTGATAGACATTTTTGCCGCCTTAGAAGATATCTGCCCATGTAGGCATTAAACACCCCAGCAGCTCACCAGGAACAAAGTCAGAGAAAGTAACTTCTAAGAAGAGAGGCATCAGACCATACAGCTTTTCAGTCTCTGTTCTTTCTGTCTATCCCTCAATCTTATATCATGGTGAGCACTCAGTCTCCAGAGCAGGTGTAATAAAGGCAACAGTTGCAGAGGCGTTTCACTCTGTCGGGCAGACTTGACTGAGTTTAACACATGTAATCCTACACACATTCCCGAAAGGAAAAGAAGAAGTGAACGAGAGAGATGGAAGGAAAGACCCAAGGTCTGTGAACAGATGAAGGGATGAAGGATGGAAATGATATGGAAATGCGCTGTATTAGTCCACTTATCCAGTGCAAATCCTGAGCTTGCTTCCTGTGTACATTTAGAACGTGTTATCGCAATGCACATACTTCAGCTACACTCTACAAGTACTCTGCTTGTGATGGGAAAGTACATAAAAGTATAAAACTAAGTACATGCATACATTTTAAATATAAAGTAACAAGAGTACTGGGCATTTTGATACCACAACAGGGGCTGAGGTTCCCTTTTCAATATGTGTTTGCAAGTGAAAAGAGAAAAAAAAAAACTGCAAAGAAGAGATTAAATTGTTAATGGCTATTTCTTGAAAATAATAAACAAATTATACTTAGATATATGTTAGCATAGCTAAATTTATTTTATTGTATGTTTTAAATAAATAAATATGCTCCTAAATAATCTCCTTGTCCTGTCCTATATATTATATTAATTATATTATATTATATAAAAACATCACTTACTCCTCTGCAATGCAAGGACCTGTGGGCAATATTGTGCATTCATTTACTTGAAAATAATTATTACTTAACTTTCAGGTTCACATTTGTGACCCTGAACCACAAAACCAGTCATAAGTCACACGGGTATATTTGTAGCAATAGCCAATAATACATAGTATGGGTCAAAATTAATGATTTTTCTTTTTTAATGCTAAAAAACATTATGATATTAAGTAAAGATCATGTTCCATGAAGATATTTTGAAAATGTCCTACCATAAATATATCAAAACTTTATTTTTGGAAGTAATATGCTTTGCTAAGGACTTAATTTGAACAACTTTAAAAGCGATTTTCTCAATATTTTGATTTTTTTTTTTTTTTTTTTTGCACCCTCAGATTCCAGATTTTCAAATAGTTGTATCTCGGCCAAATAATGTCCTATCCTAACAAACCATACATCAATGAAATGGACATCTTAATTAAAAAAAAAAAAAAAACAAAAAAAAAAAACAGACTCTTATGACTGGTTTTGTGGTCCTGGGTCACACTTAGAAAAGTGAAAAAAAAAAAATCCCAAAAGCATGGATGTACATTTTGAAATTTTTAAAGTAGATCAGAAGAAATTGTTGTGCTCTAAACTGACAAAAGTTCCTTTTCTTTCAGGAGCGGGGAGCCAAGGAAATAATTGAACATGAACAGAAAAGGTAAACATAAAAATTAAATTATGTTTTTCTAGATTTTTTCAGTCATCATTAGACTCAGTGTGCAGCCAGCTACCTTTTCTGTTCATGTTTGAAAATTTGAAAATAGGAAGCAGGGCTACGTAGGGACATTTTTAAACAGTGTGTGTCTGTGCGCATATACTTGAGTGTTAAAGTGAGGTATTTATGTAAAAATAGCAGTAAATGTGGGTTATGTCCTGGGAGGGGTCCTTCTCACAAACTGGATGGACAAGCTCTCAGCTGTCAGTCTGTTTCTCTTTGCTCTGAAGTTAACATTTCTGCAGGGAAGAGCTGCTAGAAACACCGTTTCCTCACATCTCCCACTCTCTCATAGGCATTATAAACAAACAATGCAAGTGTGCCAGAAAGGACTATACATTAAACACTCATCAGACACCAGCACTGAGGTCAAGCACTATAATGGACATCCATATAACAACCACACCCATCACATGGAACATATTTAAAGATCCTGGCATCTGTGCAGTCTCAGGAAGCATAATGTCTCAGGACTATCATTGCTCTTCTTTCAAGCAGTGTCTCCTTCTTTTTTCAGCGAAGACATCTGTCTAAGACAAGGCTGGGCTTCGCTGGAGACCTGGCGCCCGCTCACTCTCTCAGCAACCGTTGCCATGGAAAGGAGCCGAAATGGGGCAGATAAGAGCTGAATGAGAAAGCTGATGTTCCAGTGGGGTCCTCATGTGGGAGGGGTATCTGGGACCACTCTCGTCACAAACGTCAAGCTCTTTTGATGCATGACAGAAGCCGAAAACGGAAGAGAGATACGAATAAAAAAGACAGAAAGAGAGAGTGGGGAGAGAGAGACAGTTAGGCTATGGGAAAACAGCTGTGAAAGTGGAAAAAGTATGGTTTTGCTATGAGAGACAAAGAGTTGTGGGAGGAAGAATCTCAAAGAAAGGGAACCATCCAAAGAGACAGGACTGCTGGAAGTGAGGAAGAAGATGGAGGTTGTCAAGGTGCTCTTACAAATCACTGTTCAAATAAAAACTGAGAAGCAAATCTTTTAATAAAGAGATATGAGAAGGCAAGTTTTAGCAGGTCAAATCGCATCTTCTTGGCTTCGTACAGTAATAAAATTGTCTTGATTCCAGTGAGAGTCTGTCAGACGTATCATCATCATCTGAAACTCAAAATTAACACTTGTCTCAAAAACTTTAAATCATGGATTTTTTTAAAAATGAATTTGATAATATATATTGTACATGTCGTTTTTTTTATGGGGGGGGGGGGTTATATAAGAATAACTGTGATTTATTTCATTAAATAATCTGCATTTCATGTAATCAATTCAATTAAAATGTTTTAATCGATTGACTACCTATAAAATAACCCTAAGCACATGGCTGTAAAGCTAAATATAATGCTGATTTCGTACCGTATGATAAAGAGCAGTGTAAATTGTGAACAGAGGACAGAGGAATGAAATATGGAGTTAAACAGATAAATAAATAAAGTCAGACGATTCCACGAATCTCCCAGTCCCTATACTCATCAGAGGGGGGTTATCATTCCTCCATCTTTCTTCCTTTCTTCAGTGATATGGCTCCATCAGGCCCAGGACTCAAATGCCTATGAAATCTGCTGCTTGTTGATGGGGTTTCACAGTAACGACGGCCAGTAAGGGACACACATACAAACACTTTTGTCTAAGAGAAACACATTCACATTCATGCACATGAGTGAACAAAACAAAATCCTGGGGATTTCTCGCTAACAAACACACACAAACCACATGACTCACCAAAATATGAGTGACATACTTTAGCAGGAGTTTTAAAAAAAAAAAAAAAAAAAACTCCATACAACTGTAATTTGTTTTATATTTCTGCACTGATTGTGGGGAGAATCTGCGGAATTCTATGGAAACTGATTGGTAAATTGAACAGTAAGATTTATGAGATACTAAAGAAAATGTGATTTACATCACAGGAATAAATAACCTTTCAAAATATATTAAAATACAAAACAGTTATTTTAAATCGTAATAAGACTTGAAGATGAAGATATACATATATACACCGATTAGGCATAACATTATGAGCACTGACAGGTGAAGAGAATAACACTGATTATCTCTTCATCACGGCATCTGTTAGTGGGTGGGATATATTAGGCAGCAAGTGAACATTTTGTCCTCAAAGTTGTTAAGTTAGAAGCAGGAAAAATGATTTGAGTGAGTTTGACAAGGGCCAAATTGTGATGGCTAGACGACTGGGTCAGAGCATCTTCAAAAGATGTGTGGTCCGATCCAACAGACAAGCTACTGTAGCTCAAATTGCTCAATAAGTTCTGATAGAAAGGTGTCAGAATACACATTGCATCACAGTTTGTTGCGTATGGGGCTGCATAGCCGCAGACCAGTCAGGATGCCCATGCTGACCCCTGTCCACCGCCGAAAGCGCCAACAGTGGACACATGAGCATGAGAACTGGACCACGGAGCAATGGAAGAAGGTGGCCTGATCTGATGAATCATGTTTTCTTTTACATCACGTGGCCCATGGCCGGGTGCGTGTGCGTCGCTTACCTGGGGAAAACATGGCACCAGGATGCACTATGGGAAGAAGCCGGTGGAGGCAGCGTGATGATTTGGGCAATGTTCTGCTGGGAAACCTTGGGTCCTGCTATCCATGTGGATGTTACTTTGACATGTACCACCTACCTAAGCCATATTGGAAAGTGGTCATAATGTTATGCCTAATATATATATATATATATATATATATATATATATATATATACACACACACACACACATCCTGAGAAGTAGGACAGGATATATAAATAGCCTCTCTGACCTGCTGGTGCACATGACAACAGTTAGAATTCAGAGTAATATGAAAAAGGTAAAAAGGAAATAAATATTGAACAGGAGTCAGGTTTATGTCAGTGGGAGTCTAGTCGTGCTATCAGGTGTGTGAGTGATGAAGAGGTTTGAGGGTGAGGTCAACAGGAATGGGGATTGGGATGAATGACTGATGGTGGGGTCGAGCAGGGCAGAGTGACAGAAGCGTCAAACTGAGAGGGAGAGATGAGAAAAGAGAAAGAGAGACAAATTAATCACTCTGATCTGACAAAGACAAAAGAGACTTCTTGAACAGTTTGCAGAGAATGATAACACACACAGACACACACACCTCTGCCTCTCCCCCATCAGCAATCTATCCATCCATCCATCTATCCATCAATCTGTAGTTTTCAGTTGAGTGAGAGATGATTTCATGTCCTGAAATGATGACTCTTTCTGATCTGAGGCCTGCTGCAGTCTCAGCTCTCATTTGTATTGATCACAGAGTAAAATTACAATGAAATGCACCGAATAACACATCCTTATTTCAGCATTCTCTTTTCTCCTCCCTAAAACACACTTTACCTCTTATTACATTAGCACGCTTTCCAGATCTCTCTAAAACGCACATACCCACACAGTTTTACACTCATACACTCAGATATGATATAAGCAGGAGGCCCCCAAGTGGACAGACAGCGAGCT
Source organism: Elopichthys bambusa (assembly GCA_037101425.1). Taxonomy (NCBI): domain Eukaryota; kingdom Metazoa; phylum Chordata; class Actinopteri; order Cypriniformes; family Xenocyprididae; genus Elopichthys; species Elopichthys bambusa. The sequence continues at coordinate 21,008,753 of CM074435.1, forward strand.
GGGAGGAAAAAAATAGAAAAAGGAGCCATGGGAGCGAAAGAGCGGAGAAGAACTGAGAAAGGGAAATGGAAAAAGGAAGAAAAGGATATGGGGGAAAAAATACACTGGATTAAAAAGGAAATATATTAGCATTATCTGTACAGAGATAACCCAGGAAGTTAAAGGATTAGTTCAACCAAAACAATTACAATTCTGTCATGATTTGCTCACCCTCATAGCTTTAAAAAAAAAAAAAGAATGTAGTCATTTTTGCAGGTACCGGAGCTTTCTGGCTTTAAAAAAAAAAAAAAAAAAAAAAAAAAAATGATGAACTTGGAGAAACTGATTAGTTCAATTAGTGAGCAAATCATTCAGAATCAAACAGAATCATGTGATTCACTGAAAAGATTTAACTCAAAAAGAATCATTTATGATATTTACAGAGCCCCGAACATGACATACAGGAAAAAAATAAAAAACTCAAATTAAGATTTTGTTTCCATGACTTAATTGTTTTATTTAAATTTAGTCCATTAATTAATTCCCTTGTTTTAGTTAAACCATGGCCACAGCATGATTTATCTATACAAATGTAACTAATTCATCAATTTTGGGAATGAATTCTTCATTTGTGGCCACAATTTCTATTTTTTTTCTTTTCCCCACGTCATGTGTGGGGCACCGTAGATATTGCTACTTCTCTAATGAACATGAGAAGAGAGCTATGGCAGATTTTGACATTTTCAGTGTATAACAACTAAAATTACATCCTGTTTAAAAGCTATCATATGTTTCAGAAGACTCGGACAGTCATGTAAATCACTTATGGTGCTTTTGTGTCAGTCCTTGTTCACTTTCATTTTGAAAATAGTCGCTAAAATAGAAAAAAAAAGAAAGCAAAGAAAAACACAATTTGCTTTCCTGTTGAAACATCCCTTCAAAGAACAAAAGCAGAGACAGCTGAGGCGAGCAAAGAGAGGAAGAAATAAAGCGTAAAGTGTTAACATGGACGTGTATGGGTATGTATGCGCGTGCTGTGCATGTGTGTCTCGTTAACTGTCAGGAGAGGATTGGTGGGACATAACGGCCAGGAGGCTGTTGTCACATCTGAGAATGTGACAGAGGAGAAAAATGGCCTACAAGGGAAACGTGGAGCTATCCCACAAGACATTGGAGCACTCTGCATCCGCTGGTCTCCTGTATGCCCTAACTTCCAATCTCTCTCGTTCTCTCTGTCTTGGCAAGTTATTTCATCATGAATAATCAAACACTGTTCCTTCCAAACACTTTCTCCTTGCTTTATTCATTCGCTAGAGGCTGGTCCATCTTGTGCTGCTCACCATAATTTCTGCTTGTTGGTTCTTAGACTCCAAAAGGTTATCCTTCATGCTTATGAAACTGATTACTAGAGGCGAGAAAGAGAGAAAACAGACAAACGAGGAGGAAAAAGAGTGTGTTTGCCCTGAACTCCTTCCTATTGCTATTTAACTCTGGCTCATATCGACCAATAGGAAATCAATGCGTTGTGCTGGGCTCACCAATATAAGCGGACAAACTAAAGGAAAACATAAATGTGCACACACACACACACCTGAACAGACACAGATAGATTACACATCTTTATATCCATAATAAACAGTGAACAAATGATTTCTTGCCTGGAAAAATTATCTTCCTCCACACACCCTTTATTCTCATCATTTATATATATATATGCATCTTTATTATTCCTTCAAGTGCTTCTCTTGCTCTCCAAGCTCTGCATCATGCAAATCCTCCTTTGCTCAATCAAACACAAACAAACCGGTGTGACTGGGGATGTGGCACCAGAACTGAATTTGAGCAAGATTGCTTCATTGTCTGCTTGCATGTTCCCCTCCCCACGGACAACGGCCGTTCGACCGAAGCCATTTACAATAAAAACAGACTGGAACAAATCCAATGAAACCCGACAAGCAAGTTTAGAGAGAGTGGAGAGTTTGAAAGAAAGGTTTCAGGTTGATTTGATCGGCACGGGCTATTGGTATTGTCAGCTCAGGCTTTAGAGAACAAAATCAGATTGCCAGTTTGTTTAGTGGAGTTGATCAGAGAAAAGGTGATATCTTCATTAAAACATTAGTTGACAGCTAGGATAGTTTAAAGTAGGCACAAACATTACAAACATACCTACGTGTGTCCATGAAAAATTATAAAGAAAAGGTATAATCTTTTAAAAATTTACTTTAACACCGACACTGGTGTTGAACTAGATGTGCTTTTAGTTCTTAGGAAGGTTGGTTTTTATATAGTTTTAAAAACTTTTATACCATTTTCAAGAAAAGTTTAAATTTAATGACTCTAAAATTAAATATATTTTTCAAGGTAAAAAGTACAATTACTCTTTACCTTAAAAAAAATATTTAAATAAATACAAAACATATTTTTATGCAGTATTTTTATACCATTTTCAATAAAAGATTTAATTTAACGACTCTAAAAATAAATATTTTATATATTGCTGTACTAAATATTCTGCAGGGTAAAAATAATTAAACTTTAAACATTTAAACATATAGATAAATAAAACAATACAGTGATTTACAAATATTCAGAATTATTTTATATTTAACATATATTAGGATTATGGCAACCTACTTTAATAATGTTTTCTTTTTAAGTATTTATTTTTTTTAATAAGTCTTTTTTTTTCTTCATTTCCAGGACGTTTGTATTACCTTGACATTTTTGACTTCATACCCCCAAACTGAATTTTTATTCAGAAAGTAAAAACATTTTTTCTGCATACAATGGGCGTACTCAAGTCACACGAAGTATGAATTGCTTTTTATAACTGTATTTTAGAATAAATGAATAGTTTTGTAGGAGAATCATGTCATTGATGAATTAAATTCTGTGATAATGCTAAAGGTTATGAAAAAGTTCGAGATTTAGGGTTAAATCGATGCAGTCTTGGAAATATATATATATATATATATATATATTTTTTTTTTTTTGTTTTTTTTTTTTGTTTTTTTTTTTTTTTTTTTGGGTAAGTGATGCCGTGGTGATCCCTGTGCCAGCTTCATTTGTGCTCAGTCTGGCTAGTGGGCGTCTCTTCACCCCTCTTTAGCTGTTGTGTGAGGATACCGCTCTATCTAGATCAGTCAACTGCAACACCTCCCAGCGCTACATGTTAATGTCCAGAATGATCATGTCATGCCTGCAGACATCCTTGTAAAACAGCTGTGGGTGGCCAGCCAGTGTTATGGCAAGTTCACAGGAGAGTCACCACCCATCCAGGGCCAATTCATCGGAAATTTAGTTGTCTTAGTTGGTGGGGGACTTGGAGACTTATCTTTTCTTCTGTGAAATGCACTGGAAACACAGGTGGAATGTGTTTAGTTTACTTGACATTTGCTGTTTGTGTGCCATTGGGAAATAGTGGGTGAAGGACGCAGGTGTGCTATGCTGCTGCCTTGGTCTAGGGAGGCTACAGCTTCATTTATATAAATGTAAACGAATCCACAACAGCATTAATTGAGTAAAAAGCCATTTTGAGTCATCAGTTAATAACTGGTAACTGAGTGAGTTCTTAAATCTGCAGGCTCACCACCTTGACCACAAAACATGTCAAAATAATTTAAAAACATCAAAAAAATAGATAACCACACGAGCTCTTCACATTATCTTCTGAAACTGCATCTTTTTCAAATTAATTATTCAGGTTTTCTTATGAAATGGAAGTTGTAAAATATCAAGTGAAATGGCTTCTGAAATTGATTGGATGGTTGGGGTTTGCTACTGATACTGATTCCGTCATCACCCAAAAAAGTTGCAAGAGAGAGGGAAAGTTATTTTGGTTAAAGATTACAAGGGTATAATGATTATGAGAACGGATACAGCAAATCATTTATAATAAATACTGCAATATTCTATAAAAAAATTTGAATTGTCCATTTTGATTACATGATGAATTTAAGGGAATAGTTAACGCAAAAGGGACACATTTTGAAAAAAAAACTTCAGTTTTGTGTGACTAAAGACTAACTCACATTGCACAGACAATGGCAACAGACCAACATTCGTCAGGCTTTGACGTACTGTAATCTGATGACTGGTCTGTGTTTGTTGGTGCAGTGTGAATAATTATCCCAAGCTCTCTTTACTCTTAGACAGAGTAGATACGTGTGATTGAATGATTCACTCTTTTGAACTTTTTTGATCTTTCAATAATTCAGTTGATCCACAAAACCAGTCTGAATTTGTTCATGATTCAGAGTGATTGGGTTATCAAGGTCATCTCACGGACCCAACAGCTCACTTCACTCTTCTTTATTGGCTTCATTGGAAACCTTCAACATCTGAACCTTTCCACTGCACAAAAGGTTATTTATTTCTTCATAGTGGGAAAGTGTTTTTTACACTAAGAAAAGTTATTTAGTTATTTTAAGAACAGTTCACTGAAATGTTCTTTGGGGATCCCAAAAAATGGTTCTCCTATGACATGGTTGCGAAATCCCCCTTTATTTTTTAGCGTGTTGAGGGGGGAAAATTTGAGCTGAATAACGGAATGACATGAGGGTGAGTAAATGATGGCAGAATGGTCATTTGGGGGTAACCTATTCCTGTAACTCTACAATGCTCTAAATGGATTGTAGGCCTTAAAATAGCACGGTATGCCAGCACTGGTATAGAGAGGACACGAGAAGGGACACAAGGGTAAATTAAGATCCATTCCCTGGCCACACCAGCGTGAATGGAAGTAGATAGGTGACATGTTCAGAGGTCGGCTTCCATTAGCCAGGCCTGCCGCAACAGATAGAGAGAGATCAGAGCAGCGAGGGACCAGGATCAAACTCATTCACCCAATGTCTCAAACACTTTATCCCGACACTCTGCAAGCGGACGGACACGGAGCGTGGCACTAGTTTCTTAAAACCCTAAAGCTCTGTTCTGTGGGTGGTAGGCTATATGGATGCACAACTACACATGGCTGAATCTCACAAAGCCTGTCAAGAAATGTCTGGGTCATATTTCACCAAAAAAAAATTATTTACATTAAGAAAATTAAGAATACATTTAGGACCATTAAGCTATTTTGCATTTTGACATTATTTTTAAGACATTTAAGCATATTTGCCTCCTAGTTATCATTATTACCATAAAGCATCCCATGGTTTCACTTCTAGTTTTTCTATTATTATTATTATTGTTTAATATTATTAAAATATTTTATTATTATTTAAAATAAATAATATTTTATATATTATATATTATAATATTTCATTTTATATTATAATAAAAAATGTACACCTACATTTTACATTATAATAATGTCGATATGATGCTATTATGTTGTCCAAAAATGGACTTCACTTTCTTTAAAGCAGAATATCATTTCTTATTTCCTTCTTTGATTGATTGAAATATAACCTAAACTTTGATAGTCTCCCACACATATAGAAGTAAGTGCACAACTCTTGTTTTTTAAGCTTGAGGGTGTTTTGGCTGTTTTAGCAAGAATTTGAATTACCATGTCAATGTCAGACTCTTACATGAATACGTTTTACATGCATATGCACAATTATACAGCAATTTGAGCATACCTGCTTAATGTGCGCGAGCACACACACACACACACAGATGATTATTAATGTGCAGAGCAAAGGGTGCACTGCAAAGATTAAAAACACATAGAGACACTGATGATGGGAAAGATATATTGGCGGAGATTGCAAGCAATCAGACATAAATTACAAGGCAATACCACAGTATCATAAGCATCGTCTATTTTAATCAGCCGCAACTGACGTCTCTATACCCACTGAGACCTGCCCAATCAGAGAGAGAAAGTTGTGAAAAGAGAAATAAATCAGAGAGTGCATGTGAGTCCAGTGAAGTGGGGCTGTCGCCCTCATCACATCACTGTCAAGGGTACTGCTCTGACCCCTTTTCCCCCTCAAATCCACACACACGAAAACCTTTCAGTGTAAGCAAGATTTTCCTGACACTACGCTCACAGGGATTTTCACTGGCAGATCGCAAGAGAGCGTCCCTCCTGACCCGCCTGGAGGGACATGTCTGCAACTCTGTTTATACAAAGCAGTGACTGCCAGACGACAACAAATGATTATTCAGAATTCAGTGGATTCTTTGAAACATCTGGGCTTTAAATGTGAGATGTGTATGTCTACAGACATAAAAAAAAAAAAAAAAAAAAAAAAGTATATATATATATATATATATATATATATATATATATATATATATATATATATACACACACACATATATTTTTTATATAGAATATATATATATAATATATATAATAAATATATATAAGTCTCTTCTGCTCACCAAGGCTGCATTTATTTAATTAAAATACAGTAAAAACAGTAATATTGTGAAATATTATTACAATTTAAAATAACTTTTCTATTTGAAAAATATTTTTACAAAGTAATTTATTCCTGTGATGCAAAGATGAATTTTCAGCATCATTACTCCAGTCTTCAGTGTCACATGATCCTTCAGAAGTCATTCTAATATGCTGATCTTCTGCTCAAGAAACATTTATTGTGTACAACTATACAAAATATTTGTGTACAATATTTTTTTTTTCAGGATTCTTTGATGAATAGAAAGTTCAAAAGAACAGCATTTATTTGAAATATAATCTTTTGTATAATTATAAAGTCTTTACTGTCACTTTTGATCGGTTTAATGCATCCTTGCTGAATAAAAGTATTAATTTCTTTGTATTCTTAAAAAAATGGAAATAAAAATTCTTACTGACCCCAAACTTTTGAACGGTAGTGTATAATGTTAAAAAAAGCTTTGTATTTTAGATAAATGCTGTTCTTTTGAACTTTCTATTCATCAAGGAATCCTGAAAAAAAAAAGTACAGAACCGTTTTCAACATTGATAATAATCATAAATGTTTCTTGAGCATAAGATCATCATATTTGCAGGTGCTTTGCAGGTGTCTGAATGATGTCACATCCTGTCACATGATACTGACCACATGACTTGATCCAAAATGGTCCATTTATATTGGTTACTCCAAATGACGTCACTGAAATTAATTTTTCCAGACATTCTTTCTCATAACAAAGCATGACTTCTACGCATAATTTTAATTTTAATATTTGGCACTGTTAATAAATGATGTTATGCCAGAATAAAAAATATATACATTTATTACATTTTAAGATGTTTTGATCACAAATGAAATGTCTGTATTGGCCTTTGGATGGTTAATCCGAATTACCTTTTGACACTTCAAAATCTTTCAAATACCTTTATATGTAGTAAAATATAATTAAAACCTTTTGGATTCAATAAAATAGATCTAGTTGTACTACCTTACATACTTTGGACGTCATTGACCCATATATGAAAATGTTAGCGGTATTTCAGCGAAAAACTAAACGTTTCTGTCATTCCTTTGTTAAATGTGTGTGTATGGCTATCTACTGTAATTACACCAATGGTATATTTACATCAGTGAATTCCTATCACTTAACTGCTTCCAATCACTGTTAACTTACATACAGTTGCTTTAACTTGTACTAAACCCAGAATATTCCTTCAAAGGACCCTCCCTCCATCTCTCAGCCTACGCAGTGCAAAACACTGTCACATTTAGACAGTGTCAACTAGTCTCACTTCAGCTTGTGTTGGCCTGATATTGAGATATATAATTATCACAGTTCCCACTCTTGGCTACAGGCAGTAAGCTAATGAACTGTAGCATCATTCAGGAAATGACATCACCTCTCTGGCCAAATCACTGAACTGGCAATTAATGACCCGGGCACCCTGAAATCTGTACTTCAGTCTAACCCCATCAATCATTTTATACAATTATTAACAATTTATAGCTCAAACAGCTCATGTTTACTACATGTTGTGATCTTTTTATTTGCTCTGTGCATTAGAATTCATATTCTTCCACACTGAATGTGTTGTCATGCATGCTTTTTTCCTGAGCAGTGTATGTTTAATGAAGTGTTTCATATGCAGCAAAGCGAGAGAGAAAAAAATTCTTAGAATGCATATAGTTTTGCCACCATTTTGCTATGTTATCTTAGTTAAAGGGATAGTTCACCCCCCAAAAAGAAAATTCTGTTCATAATTTACTCACCTTCATGTCACTCCAAAACCTAAATTCTTTCTTTTCTACTAAGCAAATAGATATTAGAAAGGATGGTCACACTAATGCAATGTCTTTCTCAAAACCACAGGCTCATCATCATGAATTTCTATCTCTAAACAACATTTATTCAAGCACAACAACAACTATATTAAACAATATCAAAACCATGTGCCCGCTCAAAATTATTCCCTGACACTGGCACACCAAGACATGTTGCGCTAAGTTTGGTGGTTCTCACGCATCTGGTAACATGCCAAGTTTAAATATGTAGAAGTGTAAATAAGAAGGCAACAGATTATCATAATGTCTTAAATTTCGTCATAGACCAAAAAGTAATATGGACTAGCTTTATGTTGATTTTATGATTTTTTTTTTTTCTTCATATTTGTAGCTTGACTGTATCAGATACCATTTGAGTTTCATTAAAAGCAAAAAAGCAGCATGAACATTTTGCTGGTGTATCTCTTTTCTTTTCACAGATGAACAAAACTCATACAGGTTTGAAACGTCATAAAGGGTGAGTAAATGATGATAGAATTTTTATTTTTAATAATACTTTTAAAAATGACTGTGACCCAATTCATTTTCTAAACATAATGTTTTCTATGTGATGATTGCATAAAAAAAAAAAAAGAACAATGTCACATATTATTTTGAAAAGGTCTGTAAGCTCTAATTAACATTTGAACCAGTCTTTAAGCACCTGCAATTAGTCTCAACCACCCACGTACACAAACACAGGTGTGTGAACTTATACCATTAGAGTGAACAAAGAGCCGTTTTAGGCACTATTCTTCTTATCTGTCCATGGTATCAGTGGGGTGGATCAGATCACCGTCTGTCTCCGGAGACTCATTAGAGAAAGAGTCATCAGCAGAAAAATAACGGTGAACTGGCACAATCACAGCACGACACCCTGGATAATATTTACAATGCATCTGGAGTCATCCTCCGCTCTACCGGATGAAAATGTGGAGCAAATCGCAGGAAAAGGGAGGAGGGAATAATTATAGGGTAATTTAAGATTTACATCCATCAACCACTTCAGAAATACTCTTTTGTAGGAACACTGTTATTAGCTCATAGGGACTATGTACAGTTGCATGAAAAAGTATAGGAACCACTTGCAGAATCTGTGAAAATATGAATAATTGTAATAAAATAAGAGAGATCATACAAAATGCATGTTATTTTTTATTTAGTATTGTAAATAAGATATTTTAAGATATTTTACATAAAAGATGTGTACATATAGTCCACAAGACAAACAAAATAGCTGAATTTATTAAAATAACCCCCTTCAAAAGTTTGGGAACCACTGATTCTTAATGCTGTGTGTGGTTACCTGGATGATTCACAACTGTTTTTTTGTTTTGTGATGGTTGTTCTTGAGTCCCTTGTTTGTCCTGAGCAGTTAAACTGAGCTCTGTTCCTCAGAAAAATCCTCCAGGTCCTGCAGATTCTTCTGTTTTCAAGGATTTTTTTTGCATATTTGAACCCTTTCCAGCAGTGACTGTATGATTCTCAGATCCATCTTTTCACACTGAGGACAACTGAGGGACTCAAACACACTTATTAAAAAAGGTTCAAACATTCACTGATTCTCCAGAAGGAAACACGATGCATTAAGAGCCGGGGGGTGAAAACTTTTTGAATTTGAAGATCAAGGTAAATTGTACTTAATTTGTCTTCCGGGAAACATGCAAGTATCTTCTGTTGCTTGCAAAGGGCAGTACTAAATGAAAAAAAAATGCATCGTGTTTCCTTCTGGAGTCAGTGAATGTTTGAAACTTTTTTAATAAGTTTGTTTGAGTCCCTCAATTGTCCTCAGTGTGAAAAGACGGATCTCAAAATCATTCAGTCACTGCTGGAAAGGATTAAAATATGCAGAAGATGCTGAAAACTGAAGAATCAGCAGGACCTGGAGGATTTTTCTGAGCAACAGAGCTCAGTTTAACTGCTCAGGACAAACAAGAGACTCATGAACAACCATCACAAAAAAAAAAAACGTAAACGTCGTAGAAACGTCGTAGATCATCCAGGTAACCACACACAGTATTAAGAACCAATGGTTCCCAAACTTTTTAACAGGGTCATTTTAATAAATTCTGTTTTTTGTTGTTTTTTTGTCTTGTGGACTATATGTAAACATCTTTTATGTAAAATATCTTACTCAAGACAGTACTAAATAAAAAATAACATGCATTTTGTATGATCTCTCTTATTTTGTTAAAATTATTCACATTTTCACAGATTCAAGTGCAAGTGGTTCCCATACTTTTTCATGCAACTGTAATATCTGGCCTACTGTATGTCATATCCCAAGAGGTCAAGGTTTTGTATGGCCCAGTTAACTCAGTAATTCTCAACCTTTTTGACTCAAAGGCTAAATCATCTGCCAGTGGGGTAAGAAACAAGAAACCAGATTTCAAACAGAAACAAGATTATTTTTATTACCCCATGGCAGATCATTTAGCTTGTTTTAAGCAAAAACACGCTTCATTTTGTTTTTTGTTTTTTTTTCAGAAAACAATAAACAATATCTTATATTAAAAAATCAATTATTTAAAAAAAAAAAAAAACCTGTCGGGATGTACACCATTTCTATTGTGGGATCTACAACATCTCTCTCTCTCTCTCTTGGCTGTCTGTCTCTCTATCTGTCTGTCTATCTTCTTCTTTAGTCCCACTTTGTTTAAGTGATCTCTCAATGGTTCTCTTCTCACAGCAGGTTGTATGAGGCCAGTGGAAGACAAATCTGTCGCCAACAGGGTCTTGGGACCAGAGAGCAGGTGGCATAGACGGAGAGGAAGTCAAACAGAAAGTGAGAGAGGGGGAAGTAAAATGAGAGATAGAGGGGAGAGTGGGTGATGAGAAGACAGAGAGAGAGAGAGAATGTAACCTAGCCACAACTTCTGGGTCCTTTGGGCTATGTACACGCAAAGACAAACTCAAGCGGTCTGAAATTTGACAGGAGCTCCAAGGCCTGGAAAAAAGTTTATCCCCAGTTCACGTCAGGCCACCAGGCTCACAGTGAAATGAGACAAAAAGCCAAAGTGCAGCTTAGCATAAACTGACTGAGGCAGATAGTATACCGCATGAATTAGTGAGCTGTCTGTGACCGATCAACAAAGGCCCACATAATTTAGTGTAGCATAGCATAGCATCTTCCTCTTGCATATCCAAGGCAAAAGCTGAGCATAACCTCACACTGGAGAGGCAGCATTACCCTGAGGATGTGTCAATGCTGTATCAAAGGATAGTGAAGAATGAGGGTGAAACAAAGTGTGAAAGGACACTAAACTTTCATTGTTTTGTTCCTAATCTGACCTAAGAAGCATTTCATCCAATAGGACTTTGCCAAAGTTTGGGAGAAATCTGGAGTCATGGCAGGGCTGTAACCACCATAGACATTGATTAGAAATGGCCAAATTGCAATATTTGATATTATTGATCCTGCTCTTCTGTACTCCATTATGCACCACTCTGTTTGTTTGTTGTTAGGATGACAGAAAAAAAAAAAAAATGTTTTAAAAGTTAAATTTTTAGGCTGGTCTGCCTCAGGTCTGCCTCAGCGCTCATTAATGTCAGAATGAGTGTGAATTCCAATGCGATGCTTTCGTTTTAGCGGTGAAAGAATACATGACAAGCAAGTAGCTAAACATTTAATATGACGACTGATTTAAATATTCAGCGACTGACTGTAATATCCAGTGATGCAAACTATTCACCATTTTTACAAAAATTTCGCAGTTTTGAATTGAAATTTTTTTTTCTATTATTTGATTAACATTATGATTGCTGTAATTCATAACTGAACAGGCACATGCACAGGTAGGGCTCAACCTATGCAGAGCACATGCCCTTTTTGCTCTTACACTCCGAAGTGCCCTTTTTGGGGTGGGGTATTTTTGTTTGTTTGTTTGTTTGTTTTTTTCTTTCCGAGGCAAGCACAATAAACCTCTCAAGAATCGAAAATGGGCTCATTTGCAATAGGCTAGAGTGAGACCATAGACATCTTTTCAGCTGCCGCAATCTGTTTTGGCGCTCTTTGCGTGCGTGAACCGATCGTCTCTTCCACTTTACTAGTTACAACACGAAATAAACATGAATGAACACCAACAGTTATGTTGAAAGATACAGTATACCGAAATCCGTATCATGTAATCGCTCAATCAGTGTTTTAACCGCAGAAACACGTCAATAAAACAGTTTGTAAACAATGTCATATAACGTCACATTTAGCCTACCTCAGAAAAGCCATTTAATGTCCAAAAACTTGTTAGTCAGCTAAAAAAAATGACTTAGAGAGCAGCATTTTGCTAAATATATGCACTATATTTCATATTTATTCTATTTTTATTTAATCCTTTCCTCAATAGGCCTAATATTTAATGTTTGAAAAAATCCATTTTATGACAGCCACCATTTAGCTTAAATGTTTATATTGAAAAACATGTAGAAACATAATTATGTCCTTAAAAATGTATTAGTATAACGTTATTCATTTTAACCTTTCTTATTATAATTATGTACCAACTGGGGTTAAATATACTTTACAGCATTAGTTAAGAGGTTTTTTCTTTTCAAAGAAATTTGCCATGTACTGTACCTGATAGGCCCCAAATTAATCATTACTGAATCGAAGTTAATTGAATTGAAATCGAATCACATGCTGGTGAATCGAAATGGAGCTAACTAACATTAGATTTCATGGGTTCTTTAAAATTAGTTGGTAAGTTAGTCTAACTACAAATCTAACTTGGAGCTATCTAACTAACATTAGGTTCTTTAACATCGCTGGTCAGACATCATACCTCTATTCTTCACTTACTGTTTCATGCCTCCTCTCTCTCACTGAACCTTCAGTCATATGTCCTACTCATGTGTCACTAAATCAGTTTATGATATCACTTTCTCCACCGAGTGACCTTTTTTCATTTTACACACAGTCATTCTGCATTTATCCACCCACATATACACCCACACACACATTTCTGTCTAACTATATCCATAGCTGGCCTTTGGCTCTGTGTGTCTGCTATGCTACTTTAGGGAGCCCCAGTCCACTAACTCTGAATGTCAACAGGAGGAGATGAGCTTTAATATTTCATCATCCTTCCTCCCGCCTTTACTCCTGCCAGACATTCACAGAATAACATAAACTACATGGCGACAAAATGATTTGAGGGTTCACCTTATCTTTATGGAGGTAAACCGCATCACAAGCACACAGACACACAGGCACACAAATAAAAATCCCCCAAAGTCACACACATTCAGCTTGTTTCCCTCTACACAATTTTAGAAACAAACTGAACTGCCGGTAGCAATACTGTTCCCTCTGTCCACCCCCACCCCCAACCACCCACCCACCACTGTGCATACTGAGCAAATACAGTCCACTATGCAGCACTGCATTACAGAGGGAGAGTAAAGAGTAAAAGAAAGTGATAGAAAGGGAAAAACAGTAAGGATTGATATAAATGATGTGTTGGATGCGGTGAAGCCCTGGGCAGGTGGGGGCATTGGCATGAGGGTTCGATCAATAGCAATCAATGGTGGGAAGGCCAGACATTCATCTTAATTCCGACTAATTAGGACAGAAGCTCAAAGGCGGCGGATGTGAGTGTGTTGTGTGAAGGGAAGAGGATGATAAAAATAAGCTCATTGTTTACACAGAATCACTGCTGGTATAGTGGTTTAAGGCCTGGTTTGTTAACTCAAAAGACGCATTTTAATCGCTGATGAACACAACACATTTTAGTCACTTAATGAAGACCACTTTCACCTATTTTGCCCCTGAGCAAGATGCATAGCGCAAGGTTGATCCACAAGGTACTGTCCCAGCAATTAGTGTAAACTGCTGTGGATTAATAGCATCAAAGGCATAGTTTTGTGGGGTGGACGGTATGGTAAAATCCTCTATGGCCCTGTTTACGCCTGGTAATAACATCCGTTCCAGGCGTGTTTGTTTGTTTTAAAAAAAAATCTGTATTTGTGAAAAATGCAATAATAGGATTACAGAATCAATTTAAAGCTGCAAGCAGCGATGAAATGGTGGCTTTAGGAAAACAGAGCACGGTGGGCAATATGCATTTAAGTATATAAATATAGGAGGACTATGTCAGTCATTTGTATTTGCCACCCTTCCTGCTACCAGCTGGTGGCAATATGACTATAACTACATTTTGGTGTGTAGATGTCTTCAGGCCAGGGCGCTTATCAAACATGTGAAGTTTGGGGCAGATTGGACATTGTATGCTCAAGTTACAACAACTTCCTGTTTCATGACAATAATAGCATGCTTTAGCACTCAGCTAAGTGTTGCTAGTATGTTTTAGAATATATCTAGCATGTTTAGCACATATTTTAGTATGTTGCTAGTAGTGTATCACAGTGTTAAACACGTCACTTCCTTTTGCCAGTGGGTGACACTATTACTATAACTGAATATCATCATGTAGATGTGTTCAGGCCAGGGCTCTTCTCAAATGTGAAGTCTGGGGCAGATCGGACAGTTACAAGATCTTTCTGTTTCATGGCGTTAATCGCATACATTAGCACTTAGACAAGTGTTGCATGATTTAACATGTTTCTAGCATGTTTGGTACTTCGTGGCATATTTAAATGTGTTTCTTTAAATAACAGTGCAAAGCATGCCATTTCCTGTTGCCAACAGGTGGCGCTATGACTGTAACTGAATATTGGCATATTTCAGCATATTTGGCATATTTGATAAGAGTCCTTCAGGCCAGGACTCTTATGAAACATGTGAAGTTTGGGGCAGATCGGACATTGTATGCCTGAGTTACAACAACTTCCTGTTTCATGGCGACACATCAGACTTTGTCAGGCCGCCACGGACACGCCCTTCAACGAAAACTTAAGATCTTTGCAATGTAACATCGCTAAGGCCTTAAGATAAGACTGATTAAATATTATGTTGATCTGATTAAAGCGTTAGGAGGAGTTTGTTAAAGTACAACGTCTGAAAACGGCAAAAACATTTTTAAAAAAAATTCTAAATATCTCACTTCCTGTTGGGTTTTCAGATTTTGCACCTAGGGGCTTTTTGTAGGTATTGGGCTGTTACATATGTCTACCAAATTTCATACTTGTATGTGAAACGTCGTAACGTGGTGGTTGTGTAGGAACTCACACGACGAAGAAGATCAATTTTAATAAGTCTTTACTAGATAATCCAACAGGCAAACACAGATGAAGGCAGGAACAAAACACAGCACTTGTACAACATACGAGACCCAACACTGAACTAAGGAAAGACAGGAACTTAAATACACAGACGATTAACTCAAATGACAAACAGCTGTGATGATTAGTGCAGTGTCCATGGTGACTGACGAGTGGCGGGAACATAGAACAAAGGAGCACATGTGATGAATGAAAACCAAAACAAACAGAACATGATGGTGACCGTGACAAACAGTGCAAAGGGCGCTTAATTGAAATTTTGTAGGTGGCACGTTTTTTAGCCATTTTGCCACACCTAATTCTGAAACCCATATCAGATGTAAATTTTCACCACTTCTGACACGTGTGCAAAGTTTCATGAGTTTTCGAGCATGTTTAGGCCCTCAAAAATGTGATCTATTTCGGAGAAGAAGAAGAATTGACTGAGCAATTACAATAGGGTCTTCACACCATCGGTGCTTGGGCCCTAAAAATTGCTATCTAAAATATAAATCTGTTTTTTGTTGTTGTTTTTATTTTTTACAGTTTTTTTTTAATCACGTTGATTTTTTTAAAATTAATTTTTAATTATTTATTTCTAATTATTTTAGTAAATATTATGTAAAATGAATATCGAATTTCATTGCAGAAATGGTTATACAAGAGTTATTTACATCATTAAATAGTGACATATTATATATTATATTATATATACATATACATACATATATATATACACATAGATATATACATACATATATATATATATATATATATATACATATATATACATATATATATGTAGATTACATATACATATATAGATTATGTGCCAATTACATGCAGCTTTTAAAAGAAACAACATGTAATGAGAAAAATTGATGAGAAAAAGTCAATACATGCACAAGATTTCCCTAGTTTGCCTGACAAAAATACGCAATAGCATGTGAAGCACGTGTGAAGATAACAGTTGTCACATTTGTGATCCAAATTTTAGATTAACATTTGGGTTACACTTTATTTTGATACTAACTATAAGTAACTTTGCAACTACATGCCAACTAACTCTCATTAAAGTATTAGTAGATTGTTAGGTTAGGGTTAGGATTAGAGTTAGTGTTAGTAGAATAATTTGAAAGTTACTTATAGTCTGTTGACGGACCATCAAAATAAAGTGTTAAAGATATTAAGCAGACAGTCTACTAATACTCTAATGACTGGTAGTTGCCATGTAGTGCAAAGTTACTTATAGTTAGTAGAATGTCTAAAGTAGACTATCGAAATAAAGTTTTACCAAATTTGGAGATATATTTTTAAGCCAACTTTTTTCTCCCCTTGAAACCCATTTGTAATTGTTCACAGGACACGCATTTGAAATGCATGTTACTACCGGGTGTAAAAAGAGATCTGTCTCAACTGACCACTTGACCAGAGACAGGATGTTATTACCAGATGTAAACAGGGCCTGCAAATCTCAAGAAACCTTTTATATGAGTCTACAAATAACTGTGATGAATTTGAACATCATTGCTGGTACTTTCTTTTAAATCCACAATGGGATGACACTCTCTAGTTACTTTACCTGACAAAAAAGATCAGATATCATTTTTTTTAGATGAGCTGCTAGTAGTTTCATACTGTTATGTATGCCTTATGGACAGAGATGGTGGGGTCCTGTAACTTTTTATAGTAACATTTTGACCCATAACATATACTACTATTATAGACAGTCCAGTTATAGAACATTTGTCTCTTGTTATGAGGTAAAGAAGAAGAGAGAAGGTGAAGACAAGGAGAAGTGGCTGGATGAGACGTTGGACTGTGCTGACCAGGCTGGAGAATATGGGAAGGGCAGTGATAAAAGCTCAGAGGGTGCAGGCTGCTGCTAAGAGAAAAGTGGAGAGCTTAAAAGAGTGAAGTAGTGCTGTGTGGATGATGGGCCATGCCACACCACAACTGCCTCAGCACGTCATGCAAGAAGCGCAGAGATGGGAGCTGGCTGAAAAGACCTTTATAGCTCCGTCTGTGTATGATTGTCTCCGATCTCTATCTGTCTCTCTAGATGTCTTCAGGCTTTCAGAGGAAGTGACACCAAGATGGCAGGATAGCAATAAGCCATGTCATTAGATTCAATCTCCCTCCACTCAGACACAAACACATTTAGCTGACCGTTCCTCATTCCCACACTAACTTCACACAAACAAAAAAGTCACTTTCCTTGAATAGGGTACAAAATGGGACTGAAGCTCTTAAAATATGAAATATATGTTTTTTGTTGTTGTTGTTGTTTTTTCAACAAAATGGCACATGTACCATAAATTAAACTATCATTCATTATGGGCTAGCTAGGACCAAATGTTGTTTTGACATGAACAAATCGTAACCTTGGAATTATATTTTTGTCAAAATTTAGTTATCCACATATTCTTATTCTGTGAAAACTTATTTACATGATGTGATGTTTTTTATGTTGTGTACATTTTGGGACTTTTATTTAGAAAACAAAAAGGTTCTATCTACAAAGTACAATGGAATGCAAAAAATTTGAAGCTCAATATCTCAAAACGACTCAGAATGCAGATAGAAACGTATAATTCCAAGATGGCAAAATTTGATTTGCTTAAAACTGGCTAGATTTCATGCTAGATTGATTTTATATTAGATAATTTATCTAACTCATGTAATAAATTTCACAAAAACAACAAAGTAAGAAATTTGTGCCTCTATAGCTTCATAAAAAAAAGTAATGGGACACCAAGGTGTACCGTATTCATGGAAAATGCAGAATAAGCTGAAATAATAGTAAATAACTTTTAACACAGGGCTATGAAAACTTCGATGGAAAAACATGCCGTCAAGAAAGAAGGATGGAGGGAAGAAAAACAAGTGAGAGCGAAGGACATTTGGTTTGCACACGCTCACACAAACACTGTCTGAGATCACCACTCAAACTGTCTTCCCTAACTACCGGCTGTATTATCCGAACATGTCTGCATATCACCCTTCCCATCTCTCTTTCATCTTCACAACATCAACCCCCCTCCCTTCCCCTGCTATCCCAGTCTTACCTCCCAGCCTTTAAGACCACTCTGTGAAATCTATAAATACGGCTTCCCCTCCACTGCTGTGTCTCGCATTTCAGATCAAATTAACCAATCCAAATCCGACATGTTCCCCTGGCCTGACGGCTGAGCACTGGCATGTGAGGTTCTAATGAGTGTCGGAACATCGATATCCTCACTGCACGAACGCCACAGTCTTCCCTCAGGGGAACAATTAGAACCTGAGGAGCGAAAAACTTCCCTGGTTTCTCCCGGTCTCTCTGGTTCTGGTTCCCGGCAGTGTTAGTGTAGAACTAAGTGGCTGTGATTTAGATGTCAAAACAGATGCCCTCTGACATGAGCCTGAAGGCAGATCACATCACACAAGAGAATGAGTGCTGGAGGCATGCAGGTGTGCAATTACTGAATATGCAAGTGCTGGATTTGATCACATCTGTTAGGGCCTTACACTGCATGAGTGGAGGAGAGGCACTGGCTGCATCCAAATTTCTGAAGTTTAATAGTATGTATCTGTATTCAATCAGGAACGTATTTCTTGACTGTTAATGCAGTGTGTTCTGTAGGAACAGTGTGCAAGCACTCTTACATTCCTGAATATACCACATCTTCCATGATGGCATTGATCTTTAACACACTAAAAACTGTACTAAACAACAATTTTACGAAACAATTTTTTTTTTTTTTTTTAAAAAGAGGTGCCTTGAATTAAGCAAATAGTATTTGTCTACCTCAAGAGGTCAATCTAATATAATGTTAGCTAATTTATTTTATATTATTAGATGTCTCTGTGGGAGTTTTTACTTTTCTAGCAATAAACATCACACAGATTAATCAAAACGAAATAGATTAATATGATATTATAAATATAGGCCCAGTTTCACAGACAGGGCTTAAACTAAGCCAGGATTAGGCTGTAGCTCAATTAGGACATTTAAGTAGCTTTTTTAAACGTGCCTTAAAATAAAATAATCACTGATGTGCATCTTGAAACAAAACAATGGCACTGACATATTTTAAGATGTGTCAATAGAAGTTGCTTTCAGTTAAGATCTTTTTTTTTTTTAAGTTCAAACATGCATTTTAGTCTGGGACTAGCTTAAGCCTTGTCTGTGAAACCGGGCAATAGTGTTATAAATAAAACTAACTCAAATCAGACTAAAAACCAAACATCAGACCAAATGTAACAAAATAAAGCAATATAAAATGAAATAAAACAATATAAAATGGAACATACAGAGCAAGTATTATGTATACAGTGAATATTATACTAAGTATTCAGAGCAGGGACATTTTTAGGCATATATGCAAACGAGATGGTTACTGTGAAGGGACTGATAGGAAGAAAAAGAAGATAAAACAATCAAGGATATGATCGTGTTCCGATACATTTTAAAATGACATAAAATATTAAGTCTGAATTTCTAAAAAATGTATCAAAATGAAGCAACTTAAAACAAGAAAAAATGTCTGCCCGTGGGGTCAGAAAAATAAACTTAAAAATGAAAAAAAAAAAAGATTATGTTTCTTACCCCACTGGCAGATTTTTTTTTTCTTGTTTTAAGCAAAAATTAGCTTTTTTTATAATTATTTTAGAAAACAATATCTTATGTCATTTTGCTTCACAAGTAAACGTACTTTGTTTC
Organism: Elopichthys bambusa; assembly: GCA_037101425.1. NCBI lineage: Eukaryota > Metazoa > Chordata > Actinopteri > Cypriniformes > Xenocyprididae > Elopichthys > Elopichthys bambusa. The sequence continues at coordinate 21,028,769 of CM074435.1, forward strand.
AAGTACGTTTAGATATTTGTACTGGAAAACAAGACAAATTAAAGCTGCAAGCAGCAATGAAAGGGTTGGGAATCGTGAGAAATTTTCCAGTTCCGGTTCCGATTCCGGTTCCGGTTCCATTAAAATAATTAAACAACTAATAAAAAATAGTAGTAAGGGAAAAATGCACAATGCTCGACTCAGTCCTTTTTGTGTTTATTATTCTTGTAAAATGAATTGAACAGACTGTTAATCTCAACAAATTCGCTAACACTTTACAATAAGGTTCATTGGTTAACAGTTAACTACATTAACATGAACTAATAATGAACTGCATTTCTACAGCATTAATCTTTGTTAATTTCAGCATTTACTAATACATTATTAAAATCAAGAGTTGTATTTGTTAACATTAGTTAATGCACTGTGAAGTAACATGAAATATTTTGATTTATTTTTAACTAACATAAACATAGATTAACATACAGTAACAAATGTATTGCTCATGCTTAGTTCATAAATGAACCTTATTGTAAAGTGTTACCACAAATTAGATAAGATGCTTGAACACACATGTAAGATTCAGACAGGTGAAACTGGATTCATAAAGAATTGTTTCTGAAAGAATGATTCAGTGATACACATTTTGAACAGTAAATTTGTTGCCACCTAGTGGCGTAACAATGCAACAATGCAATACTTTCAGAAGGTAATTTATTATACATAAACATCAGCGTTTCTATCTGAATAATAAACTTTTGTATACATCTGTTATAATTGGAATAGGCCTATTTGTCACACAGAAATAATGATACTGTGCGTTTGTGAAGCTGTTTATAACTCTCTTTAGATCAACGGCAGCGCGAACGCAGATTTGAATGTCGCGATTTTATTTTTGTCAAATGTTTAATATACATGGGCAAATCGTTGTCATTTAGGAATTAGTTCATGTGGGTGATGAAATCGAGAACGCGATCTTTTAAAGATTAATCGTGCAGCTTTGGGCACCTCTCTCTCAATTCAATTCAATTTAATTCAATTCAAAATTGCTTTATTGGCATGACTGTAAATAATACAATATTGCCAAAGCATATATACATAAAACAATAATAAAAACATCTGTATAATAGAGGAAAATATTATCAAATATTATAACACTATCAAATGTTATAACATAACTTAAACTTAAATTATCAGTGTAACAAATTAGAACATGTATGAACATTTGATACCACAGTGTTTTAACATTTATACACACACGCATACTGAGGGTCACTGTGGTGGACGGTAGGGAAACACACTGCGGTCAGACATATACACACATTACACACATTCACCTGCTGTCTCTCAGGCTGTGGCACATCCACACGTATCTCACAGCCAGTGCTGCTGTCTGTCCCTCTCCTAATATGATTTTTATTTGTTCTACTTCAGTTATGGCTGTAAAGTTCTTTATTACATTGCTGAATTTAGTGAAGTAGAGATCTCTTATAGGTATGTATTTGTGGCAGTGAAGGAGAAAGTGCATCTCTGTCTCGATCTCTCCTGTCCTACAGTGAACACACACCCTTTGCTCTCTGGGTAACCAGCTCTTTCTGTGTCTGCTGGTCTCGATGGCTAGACTGTGCTCACTGAGCCTGTACTTGGTCAGGATCCGTCTCTGCTTTGTGTCTTTGACACTTTGGAGATATTTTTCTAATTCATAATTTGATTTTAGAGATATAATTGTAATTTACTTTGTGTTTTAGTTTCCTGATCCCAATGTTCCAGATATGTATATTTAGATTGTTTGAAAATGTGGTTTATTTTGATGTTTGGATTAGCAGTGCTGGTCTGAGACTTATTAGTGTTAGTAGAGTTAGTCAGGTTAGTAAGTCTCAGAACCAGCTGACTAAGGGGACTCAGTTCTTGGGTTTGTAATGCTTTAAAATGTAGCGATTCTGTGGGACTTGATTTTAGATGCATCCAGAATTTGAGGGATCTTTTTTGCATATTAATAATCAATGGAAATCGGCCTAATTCTGCCCTACATGCATTATTGGGTGTCCTTCTTTGTAGTTTTAGGATCATTTTGCAGAATTCTGTGTGTAGGGCTTCTGTTGGATGTTTGTCCCATCTAGTGTAGCTCTGATCACTGAGTGGACCCCAAACCTCACTTACATACAGCGCAATGGGCTAAATTACACTATCAAAGATTCTACGCCAGATTGGAATTGGTAATTCAATGTTTTGGAATCTTTTCTTGATGGCATATAGAGCTCTTCGAGCTTTATCTCTGAGAGCATTCACTGCCATATTGAAACTCCCTGATGCAGCGATGATCAGGCCGAGGTAAGTGTACTGCATCGTGTGTTCTAGGGCGGTGCTGCCTAGACTGAGCTGGTATCTGTGTTCCTGACATCTGGGCTTTTTCCAGAAGACCATAACACTGGTCTTCTTGAGGTTTACTGCCAGGGCCCAGTTCTGGCAGTAGTTCTCCAGCAGGTCCAGGTGCTGCTGTAGCCCATGTGCAGGGGGTGACAGCAGCACCAGGTTGTCTGCATACAGCAAGAGCTTGATGTTCTTGTCTTGTCGACTGAGTCCTGGAGCTGTAGACTGTTCCAGCTGCACCGCTAGTACATTAATGTAAATGTTGAACAGCGTTGGACTCAGGATACAGCCCTGCTGTACTCCTCTCTTCTGGGTGAAGAATTCTGCATGTTTGTTGCCAATTCGTATTGCACATTTGTTGTTCGAATACATTGATTTTATAATGTCATAAACTTTACCCCTTACACCACTTTGTAAAAGTTTGAAATATAATCCATCGTGCCAAATAGAATCAAATGCTTTTTTGAAATCGACAAAGCATGCAAATATTTTTCTGTTTTTGGTCTGTTTTACGTGTTTATTGATTAGGGTGTGTAGGGTGTAAATGTGGTCGGTTGTTCTGTGATTTGGAAGGAAGCCAATCTGACTCGGACTCAGGACATTGTGTTTGGTAAGGAAGTTTACAATTCTATTGTTTAAAATACAGCTAAATAACTTCCCCAAATTACTGCTCACACAAAGTAGGGTCCAATTTATTCCCACTCTTATGAATTGGGGTAATAAGTCTTTGGCTCCAGATGTCAGGAAAACAGCCTGAACTAAGTACAATGTTGAATAATTTGAGCACAGCCGTCTGCAGCTCAGGTGTGCTGTGTTTCAGCATTTCACCCAGAATGCTGTCAGGACCACAAGATTTCTTACATTTTTGGCTATTGAGTTTGTTTGTTAGTTCTTCATGTGTAATTGGGAAGTCATGTGGATTTTGATTATTTTTAATTGTGTCTTCATAAATTTGTAGATTTTGGTTAATCAGATTATAATTGTCATTGAGTTGTTTTGGTGGGATTTCTTTATATAAGTTTTCAAAATGTTTTGTCCAGATTTCTCCATCTTGTGGTTTTGTTGTGCTCAGATTATTCCACATATCCCAGAACTGATTCTGGTTTATTGAATGTTCTATCTCCTGTAAACTTTTGGTCAGATGGTGTTGCTTTTTCACTCTAATTGTGTCTTTGTATTGTTTTAGTTTTAAACAGTATTCAGTTCTGATGTCTGTGTTATTTGGTTTTTTAAGTTTCAGATTTGATAATTTTCTAAGTTGTTTCCTTAATGTTTTGCAGTCTGAGTCAAACCATTTTTCATCTTTTGGTGTATTTTTAATATAATTTTTGCCTCTCTTTTTCAATTCACTTCTATGTGCTGCTTTTTTAAATATGTAATTTATTTCATTTGTAGCCAAATTAACAACATCTTTAGTTGTTTCAAATTTCTTATTAATGAATGTATTTATTAAATTTTTGAGGGCTTGGATAAATTTGTCTGGGCTGTCTTGAGCCCATCTGTATCTCTGCTGGGCCTGATACATTTTGTAGGTTTTCGGCCTTTTTTGTTCTGGTGTGTGATGTGTTTTGATATAGATGTTAGTTTGGTTATGGTCAGAGAGTGGAGTTTGCTGTTTGACAGTAAATGCACTGAAGGAGGAAGGGTCCATGTCAGTGATGCCATAATCAACTACACTAGCTCCAAGACCTGAACAACACGTGAACCTCCCTAAAGAGTCCCCTCTGATCCTGCCGTTAAGAATGTACAGGCCCGAGGCTCTCTCTCTTTCTCTCTCTCTCTCTCTCTCTCTCTCTCTCTGCATTGAAATCTGACGTATATGAGTAGCGCGAGGGCTTTTCAGTACATCCATTGCTATGATGTTTATAATGTGAGATGTCTCGATTAAAGGATATACTCCCCGCACTTCGCCCACACATCACACCAGAACCGTTTTCGGAACCGAAACTTAGAAATCTTGCACGGTTCCGGTTCTTTTAAAAAAACACTACCGGTCCTGGATGAGAACCGGTTCTCGATTCCCAACCCTACTTAGGAAAACAGTGAACAGCGGGCGACATGCATTTAAGTGTGTAAGTAAATATGGCAAAGTCATTTTGACGTGCCACACTTCCTGCTGCCAGCAGGTGGCGCTTTGACTGTAACTGAATATTGTCATGTAGATGTCTTCAGGTCAGGACTATTATCAAACAAGTGAAGTTAGGAGCAGATCGGACATTGTATGCCTGAGTTACAACAGCTTCCTGTTTCATGGCGAAACATCAGATTTTGTCAGGACTCCACAGACATGCGCTTCAAGGAAAACTAAACAACAACAATTTAACGTTGCAAAGGCCTTTAGATTAGACTGACCAAATATGATGTTCATCTGATTAAAGCTGTTGGGTTTTCAGATTTTGCTTCTTAGGGGCTTTTTTGTAGGTATTGGGCTGTTACATGTGTCTACCGAATTTCATACCTGTACTTGAAACGTAGTGCAAAGTGCGCTTAATTGAAATTTTGTAGGTGGCGCTATCGAGCCATTTTGCCACACCTAATTCTGAAACCCATATCAGATGTAAATTTTCACCACTTCTGATGCATGCGCAAAGTTTCGTGAGTTTGAGCATGTTTAGGCCCTCAAAAATGCGATTCAATTCAGAGAAAAAGAATAACTGATTGAGCAATTACAAAAGGGTCCTCACACCACCGGTGCTCGGGCCCTAAAAATACTGAGGAAGAACATCATTTTTTTTGCAGTGTAGGCTTGTTAGACTGTGATTTGTATGCAAAGTATTCAGAGCCTCTAGAGGGTCAGGGTAACTGTCAAACCGCCCAATCACAGAATGACAGGGGAGTTAACACCCGCCCTTTGACAGACTGCCTGCCTCCTATTGGGCAAGTTGAACTGGCAGGTTGGCACACAGGTGTTACGGGACTGGCTGCCCGCAGTGGTGAATGACAGCTGCCCAGAGAACAGGTGTGTTCAGAGCAGACAGGTGTGTGGGTCAAACGTGACTCTCTAACAGTCTCTCACACGCAGGCCTTTTTAGAACCTCTCAAAGCTGATTTAACATTACTGATAAGATATTACAGAGACAAAAAACTTTCATTACATTAAGTATTAATGTTGTAGCGAATCTCAGACATATCTGATGAACGTGTGAACACAATGGCCAATCAGAGGTGTTTACGAATCTGCTCAACAGTGCTCAAAGCATCATATTTTTTAAATTTGAGTACCGACTTGGTATTGCGTTCAGTACTTTTGACATTAAGTATTATCCTTCACATCGTATTAGGCGGGGTGTTTTTTTTTTTTTTTTTTAATAAACATGCAGTTTTGATATTTTGTGACCCCTGATCAAAATGTTGAGAAACTACCACATCACACCGTTGAATGGCACCCAAATTTATGGTTTCTCTAAATAATCAAAATGTGCATATTCAATGAGGCAGAAGAGAGAGAGGGAATGAATGAATGAATGATAGAGAGATTGGAGACAGATTAAAATGAAAGGGAAGAGACAGCCATGTGCAGTGTGCAGCTGCAGCGTTGGGTGCAGACAAAGACAACAGGCTGAGCAAATATTTGAGGCATTGAATGCAAACAGCTGGCATTGCATGGGTGTCTGTGTGTACAGGACTGAGAGATGGAGACTTACAGAGGGATAGAGAAAAAGAGAAAGAGAGTATGTGATCATCATGGCCCTGTCTTTTATACACTACCAATAAACGTTACACCTGCTAAAATTCCAACACTCTATAATAGTACCTCGTTATAACAAACCTTTTAAAGAACTTATGAAATATTAATGTAAATAAGAAGTGCATATCCACCTTATTTTTAACATAAGAGCGAGCACAGCCATTTTTTTTTTTTAATGAAAGGCTTCCGGTGTCATTTCCTTCCAGTTAATTTAAACAGTCCGTTATTCTGCTTGATATCGCACACTGGTATTTCTTACACACATTTGATCACATTGAAGGGATGTAGAATATGGTCATTCAGAATAAGACATTAATATGGGCTTTATAAGTGCTAATCAACAATATCCTAATAATATGCATGCTAATAAGCAACTTAATAGTGAAAATTGGACCCTTAACTAAAGTGTTACAAAATTTAATATAAGGTCTATATCAACATTAACCGAACTTTATGTCATCTTTCTATTCATCTAGAGCAGTCAGTGCTTTTCTCTATACTGTTTTTATCAGTGTACTTTTAATTGGCCCATTGCTTTGTTGTCTGTTTGCCACATCGTGTACAGCTACAGTAGTGTTATGCAATAATCAGGAACTGCATGTGTAAGTGTAAGACCTACATGTTCTCATGAGCAGATACAGCATATGCTTCCTGTACTCAGGCTTGAGTTGAATGAAAAGAGACGTGCTTCTCTTAGCTTTCCTCCTACTTCTGCCAGCACTTTTTCCTCCACTGTTCCTGTCTGCTTTCCTCATCTATCACTAGCAAAGGCCCCTCTTATCTATCTCCTCCTTTCCCTCTCTGCAACCTTCCCTCCCTCTGCCACCCTGCGCTCCATCCATCCGTCCATCCATTCATCCTTCGGCTGATACCGAGCCAGCTCTCCAATTTAATTCCCCATCTGTGGACTGCTTGAGATATTAGTCCAGAGATGAGATCCGTGACCCTGAATACAGGGGTAGAAGATTCAGCAAGGGGGGGCAGGGTGGCCAGGGTCTCCGTCCCGAGTTGAAGTCACGTCTCTGGGCTTGGCAAAGACGCTGCTGCCTCTCTACCTTCCCGGATCACCTCCTGAAGTGTCTGGGCTAAATATTTGCCCTTGGCCTCATCGTCGTCTGGACATGTCCTCTCTTGCTAAGTGACCGTCGTCATCACTTCCCCCTCCTGAGCCGACACCATCTCCACCCCTTTCTCTGCATCAACCACAAGAGCTGGCACAGCGACAGCCGGCCAGAACATAGGCTAGGAAAAGTTTGAGCACTCAGCTCAAAAGAGGTCAGAATAGTTCAGTGACCTGGAAAGAGATGGTTGATGCATTCCTAACTACCTGTAGGCAGGGGTAACACTTTCACTTGCAATAAATCATCAGCCCCCAGTGTTATCTTTAAAAAACAAAAAAAAAAATGAAGACTAAATGAAAGCATTTTCATGATCTGAAATAGAGAAAAACTAACAAACTAAAAGAACTAAAATAAAAATGGCCAATAATGAATACCCTCACAGTAGAGCCCTGCTGATTTCTTAAACCCGCACCCGCCCGCTGAATGTCTGAACAGGACCGCCCGCTTCCGCAAGCTGCGTGTCCACTCCCGCGGACTTTCTTTCAGAGATTGTGAAAAATGTAAACCTACACAAATACTCAGACTAAATTCGTTCAAGTTAACATCCAGAATAACAGACTTTAAACGTGACTGCGTTTAAATATGATGAAGTAGCCGCTAAACCAAAGCACCACACGTGATAAAAACATTGGGTTTTTTTTATTAGCCTTATAAAACATTAACCGTTAAAACAAAACCACAACTAGCGGCACCTCATTTTTAAACGCAGGCTACTGCATACACACAAACGATTAACTAAAACAGTTTAACTGTTAACAAACACAATAAGAAATAACTTTAACTTATTAAATAAACACATAGGACTTAGAAAATAGGCTAGATATACTAACACATTTGATAGATATATAACAAAACGAAATAAATAGAGTGCCTCAAAAAAATCTCAGATTTCACATTCACAATAGCTTGCTTAACAGGCTATTGCAAAAAATGAAAAGAAATAGCCTAATACTAAAAAATAAACAAATAAATAAAAACGTAGCCTACTTAACAAACAAATGAATTTTATCAGTGGGCCTTGCTTTGCTCCATATTACTATGAAGGAAAAGTATATTGCTGACTGAATTGTTTCCAGATGTCTGACTTGTCTTGCTTTGTTTTTGTCAAGTAAACAGTCGCTTTAATTTTCTTCTCAACTTCATGTGTTGACATGACCACATCCCACCATTCCCCGCGGATCTCCCGCAAAATTTTCTGACCGCCCACTCCCGCCGCAGCAAAGGTAAAACCGCCCGCTCCCGCGAGATTTGCGTTGGGTCCCGCGAATCCCGCGAGAGCCTAAACCCAATGCAGCCCTCTACCTCACAGCCTGCCTACATTAAACATGAGCAATAACACTAGACTGTGCTAAAAAAAAATATAAATTTTTATATAATATCATGATATCAGTAAAGCAGTCGTTCTCAACCAGGGGGCTGGGGTCCAATAGAGGGCCTCAGCAAACTTCCAAAAAGGCTTCAAGATGACTTAAAGTGATTTAAATTTGAGAACAGTCATGTAAATTAAAGTCACAATGAAATGTAAGTAGTGACAGATGTTTTCTTTCGTATTGTGATGTATGGCTGGGTATAATGGAATATTAAAATTTAGGGTGTTGACTATGCATTGTTGTTAGTTTTGGATTTTGAGATGTGGCCGTTGTACTCAAAAGTGGAGGCTGATAAATGCAAGCTTACGGGGTGGGGTTTAATTGGACTAAATGATTGGAGAAGTCCTGCATACGTCACCAGAGAGAAGTCTGCCATTTATGGTCCAGTTATGACATTTTGATTAAACATTATGAGGTCAAAAAAATTATTAAACATACGCATCAGATCAATTGTTCACGATTAGATCTATAACATCCATTTAGAAAGTAGAAAATGTTCATTTTCATCTTAAATCCGCATGGTTATTTTTATAATGAATAAAATATTTTATTGGATAGACTTTTTGAGTAAAAAGAATATATTTTTTAAAATCCTCAGTGTCCTTATCCTTCAATGGGTGGGTGAAAATATATTTTGTAGTTGACACATTTATTTCAGCAGACCTAAAATACTAAACCTAAAATAAATTTAATGGATTTGAAGTTTAACTACAAAAAATGCATATTAATTAATTATAATTATATGAATTGACTTATCTTATTAATTTTCCTGCTCCGCCTTCCCTCTTTTCTATCATACTTTATTTTCTACACACTCATACAACTGAGAATTTATTAGAAAAAGACCTGTCAAGGAGCCTTTGTGTTTTTGTGGTGCTGCTGTGAAGAAAGAGAGGAAACGGATCAGAGCTGACAGACAGCTCTCGATGGACCAGAAGCAGCCCATGCAGCCACCTGAATATTCATCAGATTCATTAGCACTTTTTTCCTTTTCTCTCTAGTCCTTTATTCATCATGCATTTTCATTGCCTTAATTCCATTTAAACATTTCCGAAGGGCTGTATGGGTGGATTCAGGGAGGTGCAAGCGCACACCTACAGGGAAGGACGAGTGTGTATTTACACGCACCAGCACATTCGGATTAATGACACAATGCCACGATCGCAGGGAGCCAAAGTTGCAGTGAACTTTTTCGCCTCTGAGGGCCAGCTGAGATTTGCCTGCCACACACTCGAACTAATCCTCCCAGCCACTTGACCCCAGCCATCATCTGTGTGTGTGCTCGTGTCTGTATCTCTCACAGGCACTTCTGTCATCACCATTTCTATAATATAAGCTAATTAGGTCCTCATTACTTCCTCTCTATCTCTTTCTTCTTTCGTCCAAACCTTTTTGCTTCTTTCATACTCTACTATGTGGCACGACAAATCTAAAGTGCTCCCATTATAATCAACAGAACAGTCTACACTGTATGCGATGTGGCAGCTTTGTTAATTATAATGGGGACATACTAGTTTTGTCGCGTCATTTGCTCCCAGTGTAGACGCAGACTGTGTCCCAATTTACATAATTAAACTAAACACTTTTTTCTGGTGATTGAAAAGTTATATGTCTCAGATTCTTTAGGCCTTAGTGAACAGCTTTTTAGGAAACAATCTTCAAAGTCTTTGAAGGGTTATTTCACCTAAAAATGAAATTTCTGTCAGGTACTCACCATCATGTCGTCCCAAACCCGTAAGACCTTCGTTCATCTTCGGAACACAAATATTTGTTTTTATAATGTAATCATTTTATATAGTATCTTTGTTCAAATTAATGTATAAGAGACTTCTTTCAAAAACCTAGAAAGAAAAAACACTTCAAAAAACCCCCGGAAACAATTATATACTATAAGATTTTCAATGTACTATAACTGGGGAAGAGCCAATTCTAATATCTGATACTACTTAGGACGTATAGTTTGCAAATTAGGAGGTGTACCTCTCCCCATCCTCTTTTCCTGAATTACACAATCCATCCTCTATCCTTCCTCTATTGTTTGTTTGCTATTCTCTCCTCAGAGTGAGACTCCATCAGACAGGCTTCTCTCGCTGTCAGTGTCTCAGTTTGCCGTTTTACCGAGACCAACTGACGAGCAAAAACACAACTGAAAACAGCCAAAGGAGGGGTCGGAGCAGCGATAAGACAAGATGGCCAAACAATGGGAGCCGCTTGCCTTGCTGAGGGAAGACAGCCCTGGAGAATGGAGTGAAACTGAAGATAAGACGCAAGTGTCTGAAGAGGACAGAGATAGTGTAGGCCAGAGCTGTCACACTGAGAAAGACAGAGGAAGAAAAGTGATAACCTCTGCTCTGCTGTCCACTCCATATGCCAGAAAATGGCTACATATGTGACCTTCTGCATCTCTATTGTTCTGCTGTCCTTTATAGCCAGACCTAGCACAGCTAACACACAGACACATGTACATGAAAGCACATGCATGCAAACACACACAAAAGGTATAAATCTAAAAATGTTTAGTTAAATATTATTTTCAGGTGCTTTTGTTGGTGGTGGAAACCAGGGCTAACATGCATGCACAAACACACACAACTACACGCAAACAAGTATCTGCATGTTTAAAAGAATGATTTTTTAGGATGTTTTAATGCAAATTAAAAATAATTGAACACCTATTTTTATTTAAAAATCATCAAGAATGTCATTAAATCACAAAAGTAAGGCTTTTACAGAGAAAAAGTTTTAAACACTTCATCAGTGTGGTCAGTTAAACCTTATGAATGGTGATTAGAGCTGTGCAATAGACCTTAATCAGGTAAATCGTCGCAGATGAAAACGAGGCTGTGAGGGAAGAAGTCTCTACAATGGCACGCACTGTATAAAGGTATAGATCATGTAATTTCCTTGCATGGAGTTTTTGTCTACTGAAAGTATTTTTGGACAGATGTTTAGTCCGCTGAACAATCGCACTTGTTGTTAAACAACAGAGCTGTATTCTATCCCTCACAGCCTCGTTTTCATTCCTGTCAAAAATTATACATGGCGCTATCCTGCACGACACTGTTTTCAACTAAAAACGGAAAACTTTTTATGCGTTTTGGCCGCTCATTTACATAACAACAACATGTTGGGGGCCTGAAAATGCAAACTTTTGAAAACGGGATTCAAAGTGCAAGTTTTGAAAACGATACAGTTATCATTTCCATATAAACATAATGCAAATATGTGAAAACAGTGACATCATGTGCATGCGTATTACGTGTTCAGTAAGATGACCAGATTTCTGAAATGGAAACCGGGGACATTTCCTATTTGAGTGGTCAAAATATTACCAAAATGTCATTTTGTTATTATTTATTTATTAAAAAACGGGGACAATACATTTTTGAATGTTTTTGGTTTTTAATATATTATATTATATTATAGTATAGTATATTATTACCTTAATAGCCTAATTATTTTGATTTAGTTTTGTTAATAGGATTTTTTGTCTGGTTTTAATACAATTTACCAAAAAAAAAAAAAAATTAAATAAAAAAACGATTAATAGTAACCATTGTAAAAGCAGTTCAAAACAATATGCCTAATATGTTATAACAGAAGTATGACTTTACAAAAGCACGTTAGAGTACACAAATAAAACAACATTAATGTAAGAAGATAAATAAAACATAATTTAGGCTAACAAATATTTTTTAACATTCATTATTGAATTTAATATTTTAGTTTTCACAAGCTGTTTTTACTGCATTTTAAACTCATTTTAAGCACAAAGTAAGTTGCACTTGCACGTGTATTATTTTTTTTATTATTTTTTATTTATTCACATCTGAGTGTACCTTCACCACGTGACATGTGTGTGGAAATTGCTGCGTTGTGACAGCTGAACTTTTTTGGACGTTTAAAATTATGTAAAACAATCTCGCACCCTGTTGAGGCCCTGTTATAAAACATACACACAGTATTACTTTAATTTAAAATTAATAGTTAGTATGTTACTACCTTGAAACCAATAACAAAGTTTATTTTGATATTTGACAATAATAGTGGATATTTGAAGTAGCGGCGCGTGCGCGCGACCAAGTGTAGCTGCACAGCCCCCTCTGTTGGTGAACATAATCACTACACAATTGCTCCGATAACCAACAGGTAAGCTGATCGAACTTTTTTGCAATGTATTTGCGGGTTGTTTTGTTTAGAACGAGCTGTAAAACGGGGACATTTCCGGGGACAGAACACCAAAAACCGGAACTGTCCCCGGAAAACAGGGAGGTCTGGTCACCCTAGTGTTTAGTCTATAGGCGCGTAGTGATTCTTTACAAAGTGACATCGCCAAAAACTGGCCTGGCAAGCATAATACAGTTTTGGTACGTGTACGTTAGTGTATGCGCACAGTCAAACGCACAGTCTTGCAAAGTATACTTCATTCGACTCGCATACAAAGGCGTTCGACGCATGCGCAGTTCAGCAATCTCTCACATGAGTTACAACCCATGTAAACATCTTTGTATTCTTTCATGCTAGAGTTGTACAAATGAGGGTACTTTCTAACCTCTTCGCACAATCTCTCGTCTACGTAGGCCTCTGTTATCGCTGTACCTTGCATGGGTTCTGGTCTGTTGTTTATGCAGGTTCTCTTTGACTACCTTGTGAATCGACGCCCCCAGAGCATGGTTGCCACCTTGTGGATAAACTAATTACTGCAAAAAAAAAAAAAAAATGCGCATGTGCGACCTGCATGTACATGTGCGCATACAGTACGCATACTCTTCTGATGAAATTCATTTGACCCTTGTGTATGCACACAAAAATTGAACAATACTTTGGGCCTTCTGCGGATCCGTGTTTGAAAACATTGTCTTCTGTGTGCAACATTTTTTTTTTCGTTTTTAGTACATCGTTGTCATCTAAAAGGTCTACATAGGTACAAAAAGAAAATAGTTTTTTTTATTATATTTTATATTCTAAGACACTTAAAATTTGTAACAAATGGCAATTTGAAAAAAATCTTTTTATTTTAATTTATATGCACTAATATTTAAATTAAGATTAAAATATTTAATGGAATAACTAAAATACAATAAAGATTAAAACAACCAAGACCAGTTTTTCACTAAATGAATTCGAAGAGAAATATTTAATCATAATCAGGTGTATTCCCTAATTATAACCTCAACAAACATACTGTAATTAATTCTCTTTAACAAATTTAAGACCTTTTATCACCTTCAATTTTGATATGTGACTAATACATTTTAATACTTTTTAAGGACACCCTGAAAGCGGTCACGACACACAATAACACACACTGATCACGAAGTGGGCCGGAGGTTTGTGTCACATGCAGATGTGGGTAGCCTCGATACTGACAGAGAGGACACAGTATTGGTCCCGGAGGGGGTTCAGTGTTGGGTGGTGGGAGATAGAGATCTTTAAAAGAGAGACAGAGAGAGAGGTGGAGAGAGTGTTTGCCTTTGGACCTGAGCATGTGGATGCCCACCCGCACACTCTGCCACAGCCCCTGGCTCTTGTCGCTTTCTATCAATCTGCATTCCCTTGATAAAAATAGTGCTTAAAATAGTGGCCCATAGCAACAAGCAACATCATGACCAACAACCCTGGACCCTTATGCCTGGGAATGGCCTTATCAAGCAGTCTCTTTATACATTTTCTCTATCATTCATATAAACTAAAATCTGATACCCTCAAAGAGCCTGACAATTAAAAAATTTGTCTAAAAAACATCCTCTCTAAAACCCTTACAGAGATGTCATGAAAAAGTTTTAGATGTTTGAACAATATAAGCTGCAAACATAAATATAGCTGCAAGCAGAGATGGCGGGCCCAAGCCCTGTGGAACCGCCACCCCAGTGGCTTCAGGGCAACTGTGCACGGCGGGCAATAGGCATTTAAAACGGTTAAACATAAAAAGACTATTTCAAAGTCATTTGAATACAACACATTTACTGCAGCAGTTGGTGCCCATATGATCACACACACAGACAGAAAGAGTGAGACTGAGGGGGGAGGAGGGTAGGACAGAGAGAGAGAGTGTGTGAAAAATCCACATTCAAACCAAAATATCTGACTTCCTGTTGGTTGGAGCTAATAACTGTAAATTAGAAAGTTGTCCTGCTTAATGAGAATAATATGTGTACTGAGTTTTGTGACTGTAGGTAAAAATAACCCCCCCACTTTTGTCAAAAGGTGGCGCTACTGAGCCCCTCTCCACCACGGCCTTTTCTAAGGCTTTGTCCATGTCTAATGGTCTACAATATTGATGTGTGTGTTGAGTTTCATGCAATTTGAAGCATGTTAAGAGCCTCAAAAACACTCAAGAATATTATTAAAGTTTGACATGTTGCCAGGGCAACAATATTTAAGATATCACCAATACATTCACAGGTCTACATCTGCCATGTTTTGACATTATTGTGATGAAGTTTGAAGCAAATCGGGTAAAAAAAAAAAGGGGGTGATCTCAAAGCATTTTGAAAGTAACACATTTCCTGCTGCCAGTTGGTGGCGCTATAACTTTGACTCACAATTGTCACATCCATGTGATCGGATTCCTACAACGAACACACTGCTGAAGTTTCATAAAAATCAATCAATGTATGCATAAGTTATAACACACTTCCTGATTCCCTTTTCTCGCCATAAATTTGTTGCCTCGCCACGGCCAAACCATTAGAGATATCAAAAATCCACTGGCAGTTTTACATCCTCAATGTCTCGACTTCATACTGACCGAGTTTGGTGATTATCGGATTAATCGCCTAGGAGGAGTATATCAAATTCCAGAACATGCATTTTTCAAACAACCCATAATAGCTGACTTCCTGTTGAGCTGACATATAACTTAGAGCACGAAAGTTGTTAGGCCCAATGAGGTCTATATGTGTACCGAGTTTCATACTAATACATGCAAGCGTGCCCCCAAAAAGCCCCGGAAGGTTGAAAAAAATAAATAAATAAATAAAATAATCCTTAGAAAAACAATAGGGCCCTGCACCTTAGTGGCTTGGGCCCTAATAAACAGGGACAACACATGGACACGTTTCTTACTAAACTAATAGAAGTCTAATATCAAAATAAAGAGGCTAAATTAATTACACCATTCCTTTATGTGTGCAACCTATTTGTTAGTTTGTTTTCAATGCCATTTTCCCCCACTGGTTTCACCACTAGAAGTTGAGCAGAGTGAGCATGAATACACAAGAGACTTGTAAACACCAAGAGCCACTTTAGATACAATCTCCAGGATTTAATCCTGTAAAGTGCATATAAAAATCAGTTGTCACTCTTAGATTTTCAGCGGAGGTTTTATCATGTTGATATTTTAGAGGCCTTATAAATGCATGTATCAAATATGATACAGTAGGCTTTATATGGTTAAGCATGAACACACTTTTATGCAGACCTACACAGTTCATTGAACATAAACACAAGTACGCCATACAATATGTTTGTAGGCCTCAGAACATTAGTATGATGCCTTTATAGACCACTGTTTCAACTCTTATTATGATTCCCCAGTGAAAAGACACTATTGGGATCAAATACAAAATAGGTGTATAATTGTGCACACCACATAAAATGCGTAAAACTAAAAAACAAAAAACAAAAACAAAAAAAACATGCAGTACCTGAAATGCAGTAGCTATCCAACAGTTCTTTACCTGGGTCCGGACATGCACCTGTGACTTCAGTCTCCAGTAAAGTAAGTAGTACATTGGCAGCTACTGTCATCTAGTGGTGAGCTTTGGTTTTAAAATCAACTGTTCTCATGTTGCGGCATAGGACGTGTGTATACAAATAAGGCGTGTTTAAAACATGATGCGCTTAAAGTTATGAGCATTTAAATAAGGTTCTCACACGTACTACAGTTCGCGGCACTCACTTATATTAATATCAACCTAAATCTAATCTATATCAAAACGCAAGTATTTAAATATGAAATAGTTCGCTAATTCTTTCGCATTGAAAAGTATGTGTATTTATGCTTTATTTTAAAGGTTTTTTTATTTTTTATTTTTTGTTGCAAATTAAAGATACATATATTACCAATGAGAAGAAAAAGCTTCGTTTGAAAGTTAGTGTACCGCATTTGTGTCTGGCATTCTGTGCGGACATCCCGCCTCACTATCAGGACCCCAGCCAGGCAAGATGGCGGCGCCTCACCAAATCGCCGGGGAGTTTGAAAACTGGCTGAACGAGCGGTTGGACTCCCTTGAAGTAGACCGAGAAGTTTACGGAGCATATATACTCGGAGTGCTTCAGGAAGAGGAAAATGATGAAGAGCAGAAGGATGCTCTTCAGGGCATTCTCTCCGCTTTTCTGGTCAGTGCACGCGCATGACACTCGCACGCTCAACTCAGCTGTCAAGAGCTTTCACACGAGTGGCTCTGCTGTTGTGAATATTGTCAACTTTAAGCATTGTTATGACCAACTCATCATAAACCCGAAATACGTTTATATGTTATAAACTGAATTATTTTATTGGTTTATTCCCTCCTTCCATTCGAGTGTGAAACTTGATCAAACGCTTGTTGCCATTCCCCGGCCATTCTTATTATTAACTCCATAAATAATCGAACATGTGTAACTTAATTTTACGTTTGCCCTTTATATCGGAAACTATATTTGGATGTGGGTTTACGTAAGGTGTGTGCAAAGTTAGATCTTTGTTATAGTAGGAAGTCAGTGTAACCATTAAAATACAGTCGTTTCCATGAACGTTTTAGACTTGCATTGGTGAACAGAGGTCACTTTATTCTCACAGGAAGAAGACATGCTTGAGGAGGTTTGCCAGCAGATCCTAAAACAGTGGACTGAGTGTGGCAGCAGATCTGCAGCGAAGAATCAGACAGAGGGTAGGAAAAGATTAATCACATTTACCCCATAAACCAGTTTAATACTGGTGCATTTGTGTCTCCATGCAATATTTATTGTAATTAAATGGCAGAGAATATATATGTGTATATATATATATATGCACAACAGTTTTTTTGCTTTTATTCAGCAAGGATGCATTAAATTGATCAGACGTGACAGTAAAGGTCTTTATAATATTACAAAATATTTATATTTCAAATGCATGCTGATCTTTTAAACTTTCTATTCATCAAAGAATCCTGAAAAAATGCATCACAATTTCCTTAAAAATATTAAGCAGCACAACTGTTTTCAATTTTGATCACCAAATCATCATATTAGAATGATTTCTGAATGATCATTTGATACTGAAGCCTGGAGTAATGATACAGAAAATTGTATAAATCATAATAACTTACATATATATAGTAATAACAATAGTTTACGATATTTCTCTTTCTACTGTATTTTTGATCAAACAGATACAGCATTGTGGGCATAGGACACTTCTTTAAAAAAAAACTTAAAATAAAAAACACTATAAAATATTACTGACCCCAAAATTTTGGATGATAGTGTACATGTTTTTAATAGTCCTTAAATTAAATTGTGTTGAACGATTTTTAGAATTGTTCAAAACAATTGAAAAATTGTTTGGATTTGAATTTTTTTTCAGTCACTATTGTTGGAAAATTTTGAGATGGTCTTGTTTTTTTCTGATTTCAGATGAGGTTCAGGCCATTGCCAGTCTGATAGAGAAGCAGGCACAGATAGTGGTCAAACAGAAGGAGGTGTCAGAGGAGGCCAAGAAGAGGAAAGAGGCTCTATTGGCTCAGTATGCTCATGTAACAGATGAGGAAGAATATCCTTTCAATACATATCTGTTGTATTCAGTACTTGTTTCTATGATTGACTTCCATGACACCCTGTTGAGATGAACAAATCATCACTCAGTCTCTCTCAAGCTCACGGTTCAGCTGATCCAGTGTGGAGCAGTTTCCTTAACGTTTGTACTGAAGATGAGGAGGAGGAACAAACCGCAGTGGGAATACCCATTGAAAAATGTATCCTTTTTACACAGTATCCCTCCACTATGATAGCATGTAAATATATATATACATACACACACACAATTTATATTTATTTATTACATGGCATCGCTCTACTATGTAATAAAAACAATCACTCTAGGAAGATCTCTGCTCTAGTTATGTTCAAAATGTAAAAGTACTTGTGCTGTTGTAGGAACAGCTGCAGTGTGATCTACATTGTTAGATTAGATATCTGTATCATGAGCTGTTCCCTTCACTGCCAGCCCCAGCCCTGTTCAAAAACACCAACGTTGAGGATGTTTTAAACCGCCGCAAACAGCAGCGTGACCAGGCCAGAGAGGACGCGCAGAAGAAGAAAGAACAAGATAAGATGCAACGTGAGAAAGACAAGCTGATCAAGCAGGAGCGCAAGGACAAAGAGAAGAAACGCACACAGAAGGGAGAGCGCAAGAGATAGAGGGGAAATAGAAAAAACTTTGCAGACTATGTAATGCCAAGGTCATTTACCTAGAACAGATAAAACAACGAGACCTCAGCAGACAATGTCCCAAACAAACACATATGCATCCATATCCAGTTTTGGGTCTGATCTAGTTTATTGAAAGATAATGTTGGGCCTAATAAGCTGTTTTCTTGTACAAAACTAATCGCAAACTGGGTGAGAATTATATCATGACATATTCATTTCAGATTTATTACAGGTGCTGACTGCTGTGCTACTTATTTAAGGGTAAATCACACAAAACCGCCAAAACATGTTCAGGTCACATTTCAACCCAAAAAATCTACACATTTATATTTTGTTTAAAGACCCAATTCTCATTACTCTATTTGAAAAATATTTAAATTGTAAATTATAATTGTAATGAAAATCATGTGGTTATACAAAACATCTTAATAATTTACTAATACATTGTTTTATGAATTCAATCTCTTGTTTTACTAAATCATGGCCACATTGTAATAATTAGTTCCTTTTATATATTTATATATATATATATATATATATATATATATATAATTTTTTTTTTTGAATGGTGAAACGTGACCTGGACATGTTTCTGTGAGATTCTCTTTACCAGCAGATAACTATCATGCTTGTGTCTAAAAACAGCATAATTCCTCTACTTATTGCCTTGAGGGACTTTCAAATAACCTGTGAACCTGTTTTATATGTTTTCCATAAGCTGCTTCTTAGTAGCACTCCAGTGATTTTTTTTTTTTTTTTTTTTTTTAAACAATAACTCAAGATACAAAAATATATCTATATTTATTCAGCTTACAAGCTTTTTCAGAATAACCTAAAACCAACTGAAGCCTTCTTGTCATGTAGCAATATATGGAGAGGGCTCAGAAACAACCCAAAGACGGAGAAACAACTGCTAATGAATAGGCGGGACATATGTACCTTTTTTTTTCTTTTTTCTTTTCTCAAACTAATAGTGTGGTGGATGTTTCTGTCTCAGTTGTGGTTTATTTTTATTGTAGGACACTGAACCTAAGAGATTATCCTAAAGCAAGAAGGGTATGTGTGTGCATATATATATCAATTGACAACAGTTCATTTGAAAGCTGCTACATATTGTGCCAATACCTTGTAGACTGCCTTCTCATATACTACAATGGATTGCACTGTAGGTAAACTAATATCTTTAAACCTTTCTTGTCTGTTTGCTTGTAAGATCAGGTGATTTGAGCATTCTTTAATCAGAGCAACACAATTTAACATTTTGTATGCTAAAATATCCCAAAATTAGTACAATAAATTGAGTTGTGTAAATGAACGTGTTCACTCTTGACTAATGTGACCAGTCAACTTGAATCACAGCGAATGTAGTCCTTTTATCTAATACTCTTGGTGTCATTTGTAGGATTTATACCACAGCCACAAGGTGCTGTTTTAAATGGGATGTTGCAAGGCCACTGGTAGATGACCTTTTTTTCTTTTCTTTTTTATCCCAGATTTGGTTTGTCCAAAAGAAACATCAGAATGAATCTTACATTTATGCAATAAGAGCTCTAACTCTTGAAAGCTGATGACTGGTAAAACTGTTGAACATTGTTCTCATTTGTCTAAACGCTGCTCTGATTTTTTTATACATCAATACAATTTAAATGTTGTAAGGTCAAATCTGATTCTTGACCATATTCAGGAGTCAATGGATTTTCCGATTTTATAATGGAAATCACCTAGTGAGTTACACTCTTCAGAAATAATATTTTGTAATTTGTTGAGCCTAAACTGCTTAATTTGAGGAAAAAAATATGGCCTGGTTTCACAAACAGAGTTTAGATTAAGCCAGGATTAGGCCTTGGTTCAGTTAGGATATTCAAGTAGCTTTTATAAACATGGCATGCCTTAGAAACAATGGCACTGACATATTTTAAGATATATCAGTGCAAGTTGCTTTTAGTTAAAACAGCTCAAACATACATTTTAGTATGAGACTAAGCTTAAGCCTTGTCTGTGAAACCGGGGGTTAATTTTCTGGGTAAATATTTAGGGTTTTCAGGACTGAATGAAAGTAAGGAACTTGTTTACAAATGGCTTTTCATTATTTAGCCAACCAGCTGTTTTTGGTGAGTTGATGGCGTTCTTTTAAAACGTACATTATTCCAAGTGAACAGAGAAATTTAGTAAAATATACTGCAGCGTTACTATTCTACAAGTGGTTTCATTTGATAAAGACCAAGATGTGCTTTTTTTTTTTATTAGAGCAACATTAATTGATTAATGTATTTTGGATCCGTGTTTAATTAAATAAACAATAGTTTTATGCACCAGTCTTTGAGTTCTGGGACTTCACTGCTGTGTTATTTTAATTGTTAAACTTGAACAAAAGCAAGGGCAATGAAACAAAACAGTACAAGCACACGTCATATGAACAGTGTCAGTCTGTAACATTTTCAGGTAACAGGTTGTTCACATCATTTATTTCAGTCCATGAATGATGTTATTCTCAGCAACTCAATATATCCTCAAATTAGAGTTACATTACAGACAGATTGACCACATACACACATGGAAAAATAGCGACTGAAATCTTGAGTTCAATTCAGAATTTAGATAAGTTGCGAATAAATAAAATCGCGTTCAGATTTTCAGAAAACAAAACACAGATTTAGAAGAGATTTGTGATTGTCATTGCTTTTCCAGTGAGACCACTAAAAACCAAGTGCTGACAAGAAAATCAAGCACAAATAAATAAGTAAATAAAAATAACAGGACAACTAGAACACGTCCTGCTGGCCATAAATACTGTTTTTGATTTTGTGAATGTGTGTATTGGAAGACCTGAGTATTCTGAATAGGTTGTAGGAGACAATAATTAAACTCACAAAAAAACTAACACAAATATTTCTTTTTTTTTTTTTTTTGTTTCCTATGTAACTATTTATAATTTTTTGGTCAACTGGGCAAAAATATCCCATTATCCTCCTAAGCCACAGATCTTACTCTTGCCGCACATTCTGTACCATTATCACCATTAGCCAGTTAACAGGTCCTTCTTCTGATTTCATCTCTCTTACTGTGACAGTTGTTGAATCAATCTTTCATACTCTCTCAAAAAGCCTTGTTTTTACTGGCAGTTCTTCTGGGGTCCTTGGACAAATAGCTAAATACTGATTTTACTGCCATAATTCTATGTATTTTGGAGAATTCGATTACAATTTGATTGGTGGTTTTCACTGAAGACTGATAAATATTAATGAACTGGAATTCCATCTGCTGCCCACAACTGAGCCTAATGTATCACTATAGTGGAATAACTTAAATAACTCATTCATTCCTCTAAAAATGCAATTCTATCACCTCTTGGACATGGTAGATCGATGTTACTTTGTGTCAGAAAACACACACACAAAGACTGTATACCTGCCAGAAAGTGATCACAGAGTAGTTAGTGCTCTCTCCAAACTGCTCTGCTCAGGACTGTCTGGGCCTAAAGGGGAGCAGGCACCTTTCACGTGTCCCTCCTCTAGGTAAACGCTTGTTTTGGGCAAAGTCATTTGTAATGCACACCAAAGAGCAGTCCGGGCCTTTCTGGTGCTGCTGCACATGTCCTTCACTGCAGACGCCAGCAGAAGTATCTCTGTGAGATTTGAAATACAAAAGAAATAGTGTAATAAGAAAGTTAAGGAAGAACGTGATGATGGAATAATCTACTCTGGGTCAAAAACATCAAAGAATAACTGAACATAATACTTTATAATATAATAGGTTGGGATTATTTTATTTCCATTAGCTTTCATTATTTCACCTTGTAATAACATTATATTAGTACAAGATACACCTACGCTAACTAAGCAACAGGTTAAGTAGGACATATTTCCAGGCCCTGTCATCTTCCACTTTCTTTGGATTGTAGCTTCACACTAGTTTACACAAGATGTGTACTTCCTGCTTTTGTTATAGTGCATGATCACTAACCCCTGTCCTCTCTAAAGAAGGCCACCGGCTGCCTCTGTCTGCTGCCAGCATTGATGAATTCGTCCTTGCGGCGTGCCTGAGTGATGTATATGACCTCAAGATGCCTGTCCAATGCTGAGCCGATATTAGCATGAAGTGGAAAACTCCGTAACTGTTCCATCTTGCCTAGCAAGCCAGCCACCTACAAATACAATGCAATTTTGCATTATAATATGAAAAATTCATCTCATCTGTTACTAGAATAAAAGATCACAAAGTATCAAAATAGGCAAAAGCAGGGTTAAAAAAGAAAACATTTTCATCCCATGTACTCCCAAATATGATAGTATATGATATATATCAGATGTACAGTATATATCATATAAAGAAACATTTATAAAGTAAAAAATAAAAATACGATAAATATGTATAAAGTGTACTTTATTTTCCTTTTTTTCTACCCATCATGTTAGACATACTGTTAAGATGTAAAACTTTAAGACAACATAAAACTATGGATGCCAACAGATTAAAATCATTGTGATTATTCTTTCATGATTTAACAATATAACAGTAATAATGCAGGGCTCGACAGTAAGGATTGCCCGGTGACCCAGGGCCAGTGTGAGCGACACTCAGGACAGCTGACAGAAATGTCACTTGCCCAATCGGGCCAGTGCTGTAGGGTGTGCGTTAAATATCGTCTATGATATCATTGTTGATTGAACGATCTGACATGTCCCTCACTTTACAAAAACACACCCATTGAGTGCGCGCATACACTATGTGATGTAGTCTAATAGGTTAGACTAGTGCGTGCGCATATTTAGAGTGCACGATTTCACTTTGTGATTCTATTTAAATGCATTTAGAATGCCCCCAGAATTCAAGATAAGGGGCAAAAATGCCCCTGTATGTCTTTTATATTCCTATAATTTAATATAGTTAACCAATATTACACGAAGAGTGCCATTTTTATCCAAATATAAGCACGATTACAAATGTGATATTGATTTTATACAACATACAGGTTTAATAAACAAGCAGTTTATATTAAGTGACTTACATTTTAGACACTAAATCACTTGTTTGGTCAACAAAAGTAGTTCACAGCATTGTTTTACATCTCTGAGCAACACTTCCTAAATGAATCAGTCGTCTGAATGAATCGGTTGAATCTCAATGACTCGCTCATTAACAGGGACTTAATGCCACCTCCTGGCGGGTTTAATTTCACATTTAAAATATCTTTTCATTTTAGAAATAATTTCAAATAACAGTATTTAACCTTTTATATTTTAAACATTTCAAAACATCTATGTATCTGTAACTGCTCTTGACTGTTTAACTTTAATAAAGTTTAATCTATAGTTGTAATCTATAGATTACAATTTCTATAGGCTACCTGCAAATCTTCTGTTTAAGCCTACATAAAAACCTGAAAAGCACAGTTTATTTCATTTATGTTTATTCTGGTTTATTTATTTGTGCTATTACTTGTAATTTGATTATTACTAACTGTTTACTTGTCTAATAATATTTAAATTTTAAGTGAGTTAATCTAGTAGCTTTTGGTGTCATAACCTTACTTATTAAAGTTACATGTATCAAAAGTAACGAAAACAATAACAAGGCTTATTTTATAGGCCCATTTTCTTTTCTTTTACTTTCTTTTTTTTTTATTGTGGGGCCAGTGAAAATTTTGGTAGGGCAAGTAAAAATTTGAACCACTGGCCCGACTGGGCCAGTAGAAAAAATCCTTGGCGTTGAGCCCTGTAATGTCAAATACATAAAATATTTTTATTTATGTTTATTTATTTATTTTCTAGACATTTTTACACTGTTTGAATATTGGAAAAAATATTGGAGAGAAAGCTGACCCTGGCTTGTTCACGCAGCTGGTCTACAATAAGCCTGTCCACTCTGGATGGGTTTGGAGGCATTCTGGGTAAAACATTACTGGACACCAAAGACACATGCTTTCCTGGGTAAGTCTTTGTAAGAACAGCTTCTGCCTGTCAGAAAAAATACAACATTACATAATGAATTAAAAATAGGTCGGTCTGCAAACTACATCATTTAAAAGCATGATTCACCAAGACAGAAGCAGCAATAATGCAATCCATAAATTATTTTCCTAAAAAAAAGGCACTGTTTTGGCTATAATACCTGAAAATTCATATATGAAATACATGAGTATCCTCATGTCTCAAGAACATCACACTTACATTCTTTCTCTCTCTTTCCAGCATCCTCCACTGCTCGTAACATTCCTCCAGGTAAAAGTGTAGCTGACTGTTGGGGCTTCCGAGTGCCTTGCCAAACTTGGGCAAAGTCATGGCAGATAGAAAACCTGGGAATGACCCATCTCCTGACGCTTGGCTTAGCCCAATATATTCTTGTAGATAGGGGCTGAAGGGTGAAATATCTCCATCAGGCAGACCTTCATTCCTGTTGACAAGGGGCACAGAGCAGTAGGGCAGCGGGGGTTGAGACTGCATTGGGTGGCGTGCATGTTTTCTGAGATCACCCATCTGATATAGGAAAGGGAAAAGTTGTGATGGTGTGGCTTTGGCTGAGTTTGAACTAACTCCGTTGTATCTCATTTGTCCTCCGTACATACTGCCCAGCCCCTGGTATGGACTTTGCAGGAGTCCTGGTTTTTTGTCTGCCTCTGTCAGGAAACCAGGAAGTTTGGGGTTCATGCTTAATCGCTGACTAAAATGCCCATCAACCTTAAGGCCTGCCGACGACCTGTTGTTCTCTAGCTGGAAGTCAAAATCTGTGACGTCCACATTTCCTGCTCCCTTCCTTAAACTTTCCAGACTAACCTGTCCTATTGCACCATGTCGATTTACTGCATTCTCTTGACTCAAATCAGCCGGGACTCTCGCTGCAGCCCGGAACAATTGCTGAGAAGGAAGTAATGGAAAAGCTCCAGATGTGGACGTGAGCTTTGCAAACCCATATGATCCATTGTTGCTGTTGGTCTTTGCTGAAATGTTAGCTTGAATTTGATAATGGTTTGACTGGACAGGCTGGAACTGCTTTACACCAGTTTGAGCTGTGCTGCTTCCTATCGGAATGGCTTCTTTGTTTGGGTGCAAGGTTGAAGGTGCGACAGTAGACGAATAAGGTTTAGGTGGGGCAAACCCTGAAAATTCATTTCTAGTATAATGATTTTGTAAAAGAGTCTTTATATCCTCCGCTTTAGATCCTATGTGCTCCAAATGGTTGCGGGTCACCTCTCTCTTAAAATGTGGTGTTTGAGTAATAAGCTCTGACATCCTTTGAAAAGGATGGCTCTTCTGCTCTGCCATGATTTCCTCAGGATTCCTCTGAGTTAAAAGCCCGTTCTGAGTCGATTCTCTGCAGTAGTTCATATCCTGCTCTGCCAAGAGAAAGGCCAGTTTACTGACATCCTGCACAGAGAAAGATTGGGCGTTTCTCAGTTTATCTTTGCCTACAGTTGAAAATTCATGAGATGAACTGAAATAGGAGTCATCCATTTTTTGTGGAGTGCAACAGGAGTTGTTGACTGTGTTTATATAATCAGACAGGCAGTTAGTGGTGCTGCGGTATTCTTCATCCTTCTCAGGTTTACCTGCCCTGGTCTGGTAGAGGTTAGAGCGTAATGCTGGGGGTGTGTTCAGGCCTGGGGGGCGAGGGAGATCTTGAGGACAATATGCATAAGCCTCTCCATTACAGTAGGTGAAATTGCAAGGAGGTGAACAAGAATCAAAACCATTGAAATTCTGAATTTCAGCCCACTGATGAGATTCTCTGCCTGCCGTCTGAGGACAGACATTGGTGACGGGTTTAGGACAAATCTGGTTTGATGGGAATCCAGAAATGGGCGGCATCTGCACATCATTATTTAAGTACTGCATGCTATCCTCTCTTGGTAAGTTTGGAGACCAGACACCTTTTAGACTAGATGGTAACTTGCTAAACAACAAACAATAAATATAAAGATTTTGTTATACATCAAGTTCATGCATTTCATGACACAAGCTAAAAGAAAGCTGGTGAATGTTTGGATTAAATGATAAAATTACTAAAACTGTCATAACATGTTACCACATCTGTTTTATCAGTCTGTGATGGAGAAAACCCCGCATTACAGGGTTTTTTTATTTATAAATCAAACAAACAGTATACTCAAAAGTAAAGATATTAAAAGGCAGTAGACTGTATTTTGAAGCATGTAATTTTTTTTAAAATCCTTCTATTAGTGAATTTATATTGTTATATTATATATGCATTTCCTTCAATATGTTAATTGCATGCCTTAAAAAATTATATTAAACATTGTTTACTAAAGTCATTTGAATCAGAAATGAGCTATATTTCACATAATTAGCTTTACATGTTAATTTCTGATACATAAATCAAGATGGACTTACTTCTCTGAGACGTATGAGGAGTATGGGTCCAGTGAATCTGGTTCTTCCAAGATGTCTGACACTAATCCATAAAGATCAGCCTCACTCCCACAATTACTGACATCTACCCGATTTCTATGCAAGATAAACATTAATATTTAACAACAAACCCCTTTTGGCTCACTGTTTTAAAATATTAATATAGAACTTCCAGTTGCTTTCAAATATAATATTATTAAAGAGTTAGTTCACCCAAAAATGAAAATTATGTCATTAATTATCCAGATTATCCAATCTGAATGTGTTAAAGAAGTAAAACATTGGATTACTAGTAATTTTCTTCTATTAAATTCAGATAAGACTGAAGTATTACGTATTGGACCAAAAACCTGTACACAGAATCTCTCAGACTACAATCTGCATTTAGAAGGATGTACTGCTACTCCATCCTCGACAGTTAAAGACCTGGGTGTTATATTAGACAGCAACTTGTCCTTCAAAAATCTTATTTCACATGTTACAAAAACAGCCTTCTTCCACCTCAGAAACATTGCTAAGATACGGAATATGTTATCTATTTCTGATGCAGAAAAGTTAGTTCATGCATTCATGACATCTAGACTAAATTATTGTAATGCATTACTAGCTGGTTGTCCTGCTTTCTCAATAAACAAGCCACAATTAGTCCAAAATGCAGCTGCTAGAGTTCTTACCAGGTCAAGAAAATATGATAATATAACACCAATTTTATCATCTCTACACTGGTTATCTATTAAGTTCCGTATCAGTTATAAAGTATTGCTAATGACCTATAAGGCTCTAAATGGTTTAGCTTCTGTGTATTTAGCTCCCTACTATCCTTCACACTCTTTAAGATCACAAAACTCTGGCCTTCTGGTTGTACCTAGGATATCGAAGTCCACTAAAGGAGGGAAAGCGTTTTCACATTTGGCTCCTAAACTCTGGAATAGCCTTCCGGATAATGTTCGGGGCTCAGACTCACCCAGTTTAAATCTAGATTAAAGAGTCATTTCTTTAGCCAAGCATTCACATAATGCATCTCATATCAGATCAATTGCACATGACTATCTTTGCTTAATGTTTGCTTAAAGCAGCTACGCTAATTATTCTCCATTTGCTTTTCTGTTTCATCTCGGGACGCCCGTCCCAAGGTGACTAGAGAGTACATCAGCTTCAGTTTGGATCCAGCCTCTTAAGAAGACCTCAGATGAACATCACCTGTGAAAAGACGGCGCCAACTCCTGCGAGGACTTCAGATGACGCAACATCTGGATCAACATGCACATTCCCAAATTTCTATATATCCTAATTATTGTAATTCATTATTTCCAGGAGCTCATCGCTTCTACCTTCAATTAAACTGCTAACAGTGATTGTAAATTAAATTGCCTAAATTATTACATTGTTAGCTAACTGCATTCTCTAAATTGTAATGTTGACATGCATTCTCCGTAAAGCTGCTTTGAAACGATATGTATCGTGAAAAGCGCTATACAAATAAATGTGAATTGAATTTAACTGAATCGATAATTACTCCCCCTCATGTCGTTCCACACCCGTAAGACCTTCGTTTATCTTCGAAACACAAATTAAGATATTTTTGATGAAATCCGATGGCTCAGTGAGACCCCTATTCCCAGCAAGTTCATTTACAATTTCAGTGCCCAGAAAGGAACTAAAAACACTTAAAACAGTTCATGTGACTACAGTGGTTCTACCACTAATCTTTTATCAGCAGTTCGGAGCACCAAAGTCACGTGATTTCAGCAGTTTGACACGCGATCCGAACCGCTGATACGAAACAAAAGCTTCATGAAGCAGTGTTTTGAAATCGTCCATCACTATATATTGTTGAAAAGTCGTTATTTTGTTTTTTTGTGCACAAAAAGTATTCTCGTCACTTCATAACATTAAGGTTGAACCACTGTAATCACATGAACTGTTTTAAATACAAACCTGATTCCAAAAAAGTTGGGACACTGTACAAATTGTGAATAAAAAAGGAATGCGATGATGTGGAAGTTTCAAATTTCAATATTTTATTCAGAATACAACACAGATGACATATCAAATGTTTAAACTGAGAAAATGTATCATTTTAAAGGGAAAAATAAGTTGATTTTAAATTTCATGGCATCAACACATCTGAAAAAAGTTGGGACAAGGCCATGTTTACCACTGTGTGGCATCCCCTCTTCTTTTTATAACAGTCTGCAAACGTCTGGGGACTGAGGAGACAAGTTGCTCAAGTTTAGGAATAGGAATGTTGTCCCATTCTTGGCTAATACAGGCTTCTAGTTGCTCAACTGTCTTCGGTCTTCTTTGTCGCATCTTCCTCTTTATGATGTTTTCTATGGGTGAAAGATCTGGACTGCAGACTGGCCATTTCAGTACCCGGATCCTTCTTCTACGCAGCCATGATGTTGTAATTGATGCAGTATGTGGTCTGGCATTGTCATGTTGGAAAATGCAAGGTCTTCGCTGGAAGAGACGACGTCTGGATGGGAGCATATGTTGTTCTAGAACTTGGATATACCTTTCAGCATTGATGGTGCCTTTCCAGATGTGTAAGCTGCCCATGCCACATGCACTCATGCAACCCCATACCATCAGAGATGATGATAACAACTTGGGTTGTCCTTGTCCTCTTTAGTCCGGATGACATGGCGTCCCATGTTTAGATATGGCTTCTTTTTTGACCTATAGAGTTTTAGCCGGCAACGGCGAATGGCAAGGTGGATTGTGTTCACCAACAATGTTTTCTGGAAGTATTCCTGAGCCCATGTTGTGATTTCCATTACAGTAGCATTCCTGTATGTGATGCAGTGCCGTCTAAGGGTCCGAAGATCACGGGCATCCAGTATGGTCTTCCGGCCTTGACCCTTACACACAGAGATTGTTCCAGTTTCTCTGAATCTTTGGATGATATTATGCACTGTAGATGATGAACAAACTCTTTGCAGTTTTTCTCTGAGAAACTCCTTTCTGATATTGCTCCACTGTTTTTCGCCGCAGTATTGGGAGAATTGGTGATCCATCTTGACTTCTGAGAGACACTGCCACTCTGAGAGGCTCTTTTTATACCCAATCATGTTGCCAATTGACCTAATAAGTTGCAAATGTGTAGCTCTCATGAAATCCAAAATGAGCCAATATTTGGCATGACATTTCAAAATCTCACTTTCAACATTTGATATGTTATCTATATTCTATTGTGAATAAAATATAAAGTTTATGAGAGTTGTAAATTATTGCATTCCTTTTTTATTCACAATTTGTAAAGTGTCCCAACTTTTTTGGAGTCGGGTTTGTATGTTTTTAGTTCCTTTCTGGGCATCTGAAAGTGTAAATTAACTTGCTGTCAATGGAGGCCTCGCTGAGCCATCGGATTTGATCAAAAATATCTTAATTTGTGTTCTGAAGATGAACGAAGGTCTTACGGGTGTAGAACGACATGAGGGTGAGTAATTAATGACAGAACTGTCATTTTTGGATGCAGCCAAAATGAACTAACCCTTTAATATGTGTAAAAATAAAAATAACCTGTTATTAGGCATGACTTGAGGCCAATCCACTGATTTACGGTCTTCCTGAGTTGGCCAAACTGTATAAGGTAGTGGTGCGCAGTCTTGCAACGCTCTGTCCGAGAACGAATTGAAGAATCCACTGTCACTGAAATTATTCTGCAATTGAAGAACACAGCATTTGCTGATGAAAGGCACATAGGGAGGCAGTAAATTGGCTAAAAATTATACATTTAAAAAAATATTTTCAAAAACGAAGATTGTGGGTGAGTAAAAATACCCATCAATATTTGGAAAGACATTTAAACTCATATGGTCTTTTAAGGCAGAGACTGATATCTGACATCTTTATCTAAATAACAGCTAGTTGTTCCAATTACTATACATACAAGCAAATTGCATTCTCTCCCTTGATGAATAAGTGAAAGGTAAAATGGCAAATCAATATTCTAAAATCATAATTGTATTCTTTTAAAAATGTATTTATGATATAATGACAAATTGAACGACATTATGAAGTTTTATTCACCTGAGGCCTATAGGTGGAAAAGTAGGAGTCTGGTCCTGAACTATGAAATCGATCAAAGACCGTTCTTGCTCCATTTGTATCCACATTAATTTTGCTTTTTACTGCATTATTAACCTTAAACACAGAAGAAAATTATATTAATATGACTGATGTGCTAATGTAAAGGGAAGAATTATTTTATAAAGCATAAGGGTAAAAAATATACTGTATGAAAATGGACAATAATGACAAGACAAACACACACATTTCCATTATATATAAAATTATCAAAACGTGCCATGTGAATTTTGTACATTAAATCGGCTCAAATGAGGCCTTGTGCGGATTTTCTTTCGCCTGGTGATACGACATATCTGTTGTCCTTGCAGTTAAACATGAGTGGATATCATTGCCCTTTACTTTTCTTACTATGCTAATGAATATTTTAATTGGGTAATCTATGTGTACACTTAGTAATCTGTATTCGGTCGGTAACCAAGTCAACTTAACAAGCAGACAGAAAAAGTGAACTAGCCAGAAGTTTTTCCTCAGAACAACAAGCTCTCTTACCTCCATTGACAATGAACTCTGCTGGCAGGGGGCCTCTCTCTATAAATTACTTATGATATAAATATTATAAATATATATTGTTCACGATTGTTCTGATTAATCAAATGATTTATTGTGAGAATTAATTTAAGACGTCAACCCCACGGCGGGCCAACCTCTTTCACGTAAATTTCTCGGAGAAGCTCGCGCAATCTAGCCCGTGTCTTCTTCACCGACGTACCCGCGAAGCGTTTGCGGTCTCGAGACTTGAGCCGACAGTTCTATTGGCTAAACCGGCTTCAATTAGCCAATCAGAATCAATAAAATGTTCAGGCGCAGAGTTGCAGTCACGCATAGCAACGAAATAATTTTTTCTCCTTGAACACATAAGAAATTACATGAAATGTGTTTTACTGCCTCAGGATTTTTTCTAATTTTTTTTTTTTTTCATCAAATTAATGTCCCAATAATTAATCCTTTTTCTCTTTTCTCTTCTACTTTTATTTTTCTTTATTAATTAGAATTTTCTTCTATCCAGAACAGCTAACAGAACACTACACTAAAACTATACATATGCTACATACATTTGTTTGTATATTCTTATCCTCGATATGTCACTATTGTCACTATTATCAATATTACTAACCTTTTGATTTTATACTTATTTTAAAAATGTGAAATAGTTTAATTTAAAATAAAAAAGCAAAAAGAAAAAAATAGAGCGATGAAAGTTACTGACAACACAAGCCACAAGATGTCGCCACTACCCATCAGTCACACGATAGATAGATAGATAGATAAATAGATAAATAGACAGACAGACAGATTGATGTTTTTTGTTGTTGTTTTTTTTGTTTGTTTTTTGTTGTTGTTTTTTGTTTTTTTGAAAATATGCTTTTCAAGTTCACGTTCTCTCATTCCTCTATACCAACGTTTTACCCAAATAAAACTGACATTAAAAAAACATTATAAATGCTTTACGTTTTCAGATGACTATAATGGCATATGGTGTTGATATCGGTCTTCAGTGATTCAATTGGTCCGAAGACCTTGTGATGGGGGTTTAGGGTAAAAATCTGTTTCAAGACCCCCGAAATCCCTCCTCCTTCTCATATTCCGTTCAAAGTCAGCAACAGGCAGCCCAGGGGGAGCTTGAAACAGTCTGACGGACAAAGGGGGAAAAGTCATGTAGTCGCTTCTGCGTGCAACAGATATTCCTAGCAAAGTATGCGATTTACACTAGTTCCTGTGAGTTTATCGAGACTTTTTGTTTTCGATTAGCAAAAAAAAAAAAAAAAAAAAAAAATGTCACCAAAAGCATAGTTTGTGGACTCCCATTGTATTCAGTGAAAGTTAGGCGGAACTTTCCGGGACAATGCAGGCGAGTGGAAGTCTGTGTCTGTTTTTGGCACTGATGTTGCCGTGCTGTTTCGTGGCGTCTGGACAGTATCACGGAGATAATGGAATAGCCGTCCCCGACCACGGCTTCTGTCAGCCCATAACCATCCCCCTGTGCACGGACATCGCTTATAACCAAACCATAATGCCGAACTTGGTCGGACATTACAACCAAGAGGATGCCGGGCTGGAGGTCCATCAGTTTTACCCGCTGGTCAAGGTACAGTGCTCGCCCGAACTTAAATTCTTCCTGTGCTCCATGTACGCGCCAGTGTGCACAGTTTTGGAGAAAGCCATCCCGCCATGCCGCTCCATTTGCGAGAGGGCAAAGCACGGCTGCGAGGCCCTCATGAACAAGTTTGGCTTTCAGTGGCCAGAGCGGCTGAGATGCGAACATTTCCCGGTGCTGGGAGACGGACACATCTGCGTGGGCCAGAACGACTCCACGGCTACGGTGGCGCCCGTTCACATGCCCGTTCCAGGAACGCCGGGCGTTCAGCTGTACTCTTCACCGGACAAACCGTTCCGCTGCCCATCAGTGCTCAAAGTGCCGTCTTACCTCAGTTATAAGTTCCTGGGCGAGCTGGATTGTGGTGCTCCGTGCGAGTCCTCCAGAACGCATGGGGCCTATATGTTCTTCACAGACCAGGAGATTGAATTTGCCCGGATTTGGATCCTTATCTGGTCTTCTCTTTGCTGTGCGTCCACTTTATTTACCGTAACCACTTATTTAGTGGACATGCAACGTTTTAAGTACCCCGAGCGTCCTATTATCTTCCTGTCTGGCTGCTATACCATGGTGTCCATTGCGTATATCGCTGGCTACTTTCTTGGGGATAAAGTTGTGTGCAATGAGAGCTTTTTTGCTGACAGCTATAAAACCATCGTTCAAGGTACGAAAAAGGAAGGGTGTACGATTCTGTTCATGATGCTCTATTTCTTCAGCATGGCTTCTTCGATCTGGTGGGTCATCCTGTCTCTCACCTGGTTCCTGGCAGCGGGTATGAAATGGGGCCATGAGGCTATTGAAGCCAATTCACAGTACTTTCACCTGGCTGCCTGGGCCGTTCCGGCTGTAAAGACTATTAGCATCCTGGCCATGGGGCAGATCGATGGAGACGTGTTAAGTGGCGTCTGCTTTGTGGGCCTAAATAATCTGGATCCCTTGAGGGGCTTCGTGTTGGCCCCCCTCTTCATCTACCTCTTCATCGGCACCTCTTTCCTGCTCGCGGGCTTCGTGTCGCTGTTCCGCATCCGCACCATCATGAAGCACGACGGCACCAAGACAGAGAAGCTGGAGCGTTTGATGGTCCGCATAGGCGTCTTCTCGGTTCTCTACACCGTCCCAGCCACCATCGTCATTGCCTGCTTTTTTTACGAGCAGGCCTTCAGGCAGCACTGGGAGAAGAGCTGGATCAGTACGAACTGTAAGAGCCTGGCCATCCCCTGCCCCATGCAGTCCTTTCCTCACATGACCCCTGACTTCACCGTCTTCATGATCAAGTACCTCATGACTCTCATTGTAGGGATCACTTCGGGATTCTGGATCTGGTCGGGAAAGACGCTGCACTCTTGGAAGAAGTTCTACACGCGTTTGACCAGTGGCGGGCAAGGGGAGACCACCGTATGAAATGGGAGATTGTGGTCCACATTTTCTTGCGATAACTGATTTGAGTTTTCGAATACAAAAAAATAATAAAGTACCTTTGATTGTCAGTATTTTGAAAGCAGTTATACTTGTCTATTTTCAGACTGTCAGAGACTTTCAAGTGGAAAGAGAAATGGGATGTGAACCACTTGGCTTCCCCAAACAAACACAGCCAATTTGATACCAAGTGCAGAAAAGTTTTCCTCCCCCATTCTGTTGCCCCCCTGTTTTTTCTCATAAGCTGCTGGCCATAAAAACTCAACTTGGAAAGTGAGATACCAGCTGGGAATTCAACAAACGACAGAGCAAAGAGAGCCGAGGGGGGAGGAGAGCTTGAAAACGTGTCATCTAATATGGCCGGCAGTTGTGTTAATTGTAATTAAAACATTGTACATAATATTTGTAAAAATCTGTATTTTAACATTATTATATATTTGTATTTATGCAAAACTATGCTTTTTTGTGTGTTTTTCAAAGTTTGATACTCTTCTGTATTTAGAAGTAGCAGCCACTAGTCTATCTCTCATATCTTCTATACTCATGTTTGTCTTTCTGTTTCGAATTAAAGTTGCTGTACATAATACTCTCTGTAAACCTTATTTAGTCCAAAGGTGAAAGATTCTCATGATGTGTGTTGTAGATTTAAAGTAATAGTTCACCAAAAATGAATATTCTGTCATCATTTACTCATCCTTATGTTATTCCAAACCTGTATGAGTTTTTTCTTCTATGGAACACAAAACAAGTTGTTTTGAAAATGTGTGTTATTTTGTCCATACAAAGTAAGGCGGTGGGGTCTAGTGTTTTGCATTGCCTTTCATTGTATTGAAAAAAACAGTTTTTCAAAACAAAAAAGAAAAAAAAAGAAAGACAAGAGTAAATGATGACAGAATGTTCATTTTTCCATAAACTATCTCTTTAAGCACATGGTTTTGTCATAGAAGTTATTTCTTTAATTAACTGATATTAAAATATGTGAATATCTTGATATTCATATTCTTCTTCATATATCTACCAGATCTTAAGACTCTTTGTCCACGAATACTATCTTAAAACTAGAGTTTGGAATGGTTGTAGGTGAGAGAGAGATCAGAGAGAGAGAGTGCTGTATTTTTTTGATTGTGGTGTGAAGCAGGCAGCCGTTGAGGAGCAAATGGTTCTCGCATGGTCCTGAGAGCTGAGGCATGTGGGGAAAAATGGAAAGCACATGATGAAATGATTGTGTGTGTGTGTGTGTGTCACAAACCAAACTGCTTTACCAAAATGGTGGAGTGTAGTCTATGATCAATATAAAGTTTTTCTACGGTGTAGGTTTTTATTCCACTAACTTTCTGTCTCCATTTAAGGCTGATTGATTTTCATGTCTTCTTTGCTTTGGCCTGTGAGAGTGTATGTTTGTGAGCTCAGGTTTCTAATCTAATGCATGCCCCTGGGCAGCCAATTTCATGCTCAGCACTTCATACAATGTTTGCCTTCTCCCTTTACGCCAAATCTTACTCATTTAACATGCACCACTTTCTATGTGTGTACTTCATACCCTGTTTTCCTTTCACCAATTTGTACCCCCTAAAATTTATAAAATAAATGGCCATGAGAATTAACATTTATGTTAACGATTATGTGAATGTATAAGGGAAAGTTTATTCAAATATATACTACCAATCTTAAGGGGCTTTCGCACTAAATAGTTCTAGGAAGAAGTGGCCACTAGGATAGTTCCCTGGGAACTAATTTCTCTCCCGGGCCATGTTCCTTTGTGCATTCGCACCGGAAATAGGAACTTTGAAGCTGCCGACAGCGGCGTCTTTAAGTGCGCCATATACAAACACAAAAAAAAGGTGGATGGAGGATGCTGTGATCTGATCTGTGTTTGTTGTGTGTCTTGGGTTTCGTGATAACGGAGATGGATGTAAGCGCATAATCTATGCGACTGAAAGAGCAAAAAGTGGGGCTAAGAGACGAAATCTCCTATGACAACTTTCAGTATTACAAATCATTGAGGCGGAGAAAAGAACACAACCCTGCAGACAACAGGTAGATGCCGTTATTGCTGTTTTCCATGTTCTTGAAGTAATTATGTTTACACAGCTTTTTAAAAATGGTGGGTGCCGATGTTTGACATGCGTTTGACCAGTCCACGTACACTTACGTCACTGATAGTTTCTTATAGTGCCGGTTTAGAAACTACTCTGAAGTAGGAGCTAATTTAGTTTCCCCAAAAGGAGCTCCTAGAACTAAAATCAATCCTAGTTCCTGCAGTGCGAACACGGCAAAATCCGGGTACTTCAGCCAATAGTTCTAGGAACTATGAAAAGGTTCCTCTGGTGCGAAAGCCCCTTTTTATTGATTTTTTTTTTTTTATTATTATTATTTTTTTTATAAAAGTTTGATTTTTGTTTTTGAAAGAAGTCTCTTATGCTTTAAAGCTGCATTTATTTGATCAAAAAAAAAAGTTTTTTGAATATGTTTTAAAATGAAATGGATGGCAAAGCTGAATTTTCAGCATCATTACTCCAGTCAGTGTCACATGATCCTTCAAAAATCATTCTAATATGATAATTTGCTGCTCAAGAAACATTTCTTAATATTATCAATGTTGACAACATTGTTCTGCTTTATATGTTATTGGGAAAATATGCATATGTAAAATTATAAATGCCTTTACTGCCACTTTTGAGCAATTTAATGCATCCTAGCTAAATAAAAGTATTAATTTTCCTTTCAAAATATATTATATATGTATAAAATAGTGTTTAGAATGTCAAAGTTCTAAAAGTATTTCATGTCAGCTATGTATTTATGTTCTCAGCAGATGCTTGCTTACTAAAGCAACTAAATGTAAATTACATCAGCTGAGAAGGCACATGTAATGCTAAGTTTAATCCTCAAAATATCCAAAAGTATCCCAAAATAACTGCAAATACATTCATCTTGTAATCATCTATTTTCTGAATGAATGAATAGTCATTATGATACTTTACTGTACATACAGTCCATGCTCAGGGCATTTATAGTGCTGGTATTGTAGGTGATTTTTCTCTTTCTTTACATTTTAGTTTTTTTCTAACAAACAGTCATCTGTATGTTCACAAAATCTTGTTGTCTGCTCCAAAATGTAGTTCTCAACTGGTCTTGCTTCAGGGCCCAGACTTTACAATATACATCAAATGACGACCAAACCAAAGTTGTTTAGTGTACAAAAGTAACAAAAGTTTCCTAAAAATCAAACATTGACATTTATTTATTTAAACCCCTGGAATACAATTCACCACACAAAACACATTGTAGTCAGCATAAACCATGTGTATGTGTATACCGCTGCTTTACACATACATACTCCAGTCTCCATTATATTTATTTAAATACACACATAAATACACAAATCCTGGTAGCAGAGGTGATAGAGAGTGCAGATATACCTTAATGATATCGAACTAGAAAGCCCAGCGGCTACTGTGGAAAATGTTGTGTGTAGGTATGTGTGTTTGTAAGTGTTAACAGTAAAATGATATGTTCTCTAACTCAGAATAATCTCTCCTAACATTTAGTCAAGCGCAAATGCTTATACGGTACACACACATGCAACACTGGAATCCCCCTGAAAGATAGAGACCAGTAATTCAACTCCCCCTGGAGATGATGTCATTACACACATGAAGGGCAAAGAAGAAAACTGATCCACCCTAAAATCTCAACAAGTACAGAAATTGTCCCATCATTTTTAAATCCATATTGTTTTCTTATTTTCCAGTAAAAATACTGAATTTAAAAACAACAAATTTACTTAAAAGAAAGTTGACTTTTCGTATTGAGGGATTTTATCTTACATGAAGTTTATTTTTCTTAGCACATTACACTGTAAATGTGGTAACATGCAGTTGTTACCTTGTGCAGCCATTTTAGCTTTAACCCATTAAAATATTTTGGTATAAATTAACTAAGATTAATAAATGCTTTGAGCATAGACATGAAAATGAAATGTTCAACTTAAACTGTCATAAATCTTGAATATTTTCCAAAACATGTTTTACGCTAAAACTGTGAGAAAATCAAAGCCTTGAATCTAAACAATTTGTGTTCAGTTGTGCCCTAGGCTGATATCTAAAACTAAATAAAAAAGAGCTTTCAGTAAAATTTTGTTTGTGTGTGTTCACAAAGAAAGTGCCAAAACTTTACCAAATGATGTACCATTCTCATGAAGTAAAAATTCTAAAAAACCAAAACGTAAAATTTTTCGGCCATAAATGACCTAGGAGCAACAGATGGTTAAGCAGTAACTTCACAAAATCATTTTAGATCAATAAATGGTCAGTGAATAAAGAAAAATAAACCAATAAAGAAGAGTAAATCTAAAAGGATATATTTTCTGAAAACAATGTTAATGTTTTTGCTCCTAAATTAAAAATGAGTACTTTTATTCATTTATTTAAAGATCTGTCTCTTTTGTAAAACTCTCTTGAGTAAGAACATTCAATAATGCTGAAAACTCACCTCAATAACACTTTTATAACAATTTTATTGCTGACTTCTCAGAAAATCTCAGAGATAGTTGTTAAGACTGTTGACAGCTCAACAGTTCTTTCAGATCTGTGCAGAAGGTATTCATGTCTTTCTAAAGATACTCCTGCAGAGTCTGTCATCACTTTCATTCTTCTTGTGGCAGATACCTTGATCCCTCAGGGGGAATGTACGTTAGATAGAGCAGATGTACCAGATTTGTTACCGGTGATATAAAGGTGTCTTATGACATACGACACAGTTAATGTAAATGGTAATATGATGGCCTGTATATAGGAAATAATGAATCTACATGTGTTTATTATTATATAGCTTGCAATACACTCCCAATTCCCTCTCTTTGCTCAGATGAAAGTAGGGAATGCTGTAAGCCAGTGGCCAAGTATAGAGAATTGCACTCTATGAATTTGGCTGGCACAGTGACAGCTTATATCCTGTGTGAGAGAGAGAGAGAGAGTGTGTGTGTGTATGTGTGTGTGTGTGTGAGTGTGTGATGGTTGACTTGCCTAGGGGCTTGATTTCTGAGCATGGTTCAAGTTGATGACAATCCCTGTTTGCCTTTCCTACCAAAGAAGGAGGTGGAGGAAAGCATAAATGTAACAACGAAACAATGGAGTAATAAAAAGTTGGATATGGGTGCTGGAGTGGAGGGTAAAGTGCGCTTTCCATGATGGTTGTTGTGCGATTGGTTGAGGCGATAATGTGGAAAATTCAGCAATACTGTAATGAGCTCTTTTCCCGCCTTATATATTTTGTCCAGGATAAACAAGAAGCAAATCATGAGAACAGACGACTGTTGAACAGAATATTTGGCCTTTAACCTGCAGGCCAATAATGAGCAGCAGCCAACTTTACAAACACTTTCTTCTATGCAAAACTGGCACACTAAATGCTAAAAACAAACTGCACTAATCAGTTTAAACATCACATATACGTTTAATTCATTCTTTAAAAATCCATTCTCACATTGCATTAGGTATACATTTTAAATTATATATCATATAATATATCATACATTTACATTATATAAATATTCTAAATCATTTTGTATAAAATCATCTGCTAAATAAATTAATGTAAATGTATATTTAGTTCATTTTGTATTTCAAAATTGATTCATAATTTGAATTGTATTAATTTGGAATCGTGTTGAATGGTTGATTCCTTTGTCTTTATGATAGTTGAGGTACAGTTTACAATAAGGTCCCATTAGTTAACATTAGTTCATGCATTAACTAACAATGAGAAAAACATTTGTTACAGTATTTGTTTATCTTTGTTAATGTTAGTTAATAGAACTGTTCCTTTTGTCATTTCAGCTCAGCTCATAACAATAAATGATACAACTTTTGTACATTTTAATAATGTAGCCTAGGGTAGGCAATTTTGGAGAGGCTAGCATAAGATCCCACCCTCCCTTCAAATCGCCTCCAAAGCCACGCCTCATTCAAAACAAATGAACACACACAGTAGAGTCTGCAAAGTGTCACAAAACGAGAATCAGCGTTAAATTACCTTATGTCTCAAAGCACATAACGTTACAACAATAATGAACATAAACAACTTACAGAGCTCTTACTTGTACCACCTGACTGCTGCAGATTCATTTTGGCGTTGATAATGTTGACATAAACGCATAAATCTGAGTCTGAGGACTTGAACAGGAATAGAACGTCACGGGTTTCCATCTCATAATTATGGAGCGTTCCACAGAAGATACTGTATACGTATATGTTTTAATATTTAGACCACTTCTATTGATTGCTATTAGGATGTAAAGAGAGCTTCATAAAATAAATATTTATAAAATATTGCCTACCCTACCTTTAATAAATGTTGAAATTAACATTAATAAATGCTTTAGAAGTATTTCTTATTGTCAGTTCATATTAACTAATGTAGTTAAATAATGTTTCATCCAAAGTTTCTTCAGTATTTTACCATTTGGTTCAAAATAATACTTTAAATATATGCATATCTCAAAGTTTAGGAATATTTTAGCATATAAATGATATCAAAGCTAAAAAGACATAGATGAAAAGGCCCAAAACTGTCTTTAATTTTGAAATTTCATCATTGCAAGGACAAATATTTTTACTTGCAGTCTTCTTTTAGCTGTTCCTGCTGTAACACAGATGGAGGAATAGTGAGTGGATTGGCTCCATACTCTTGGCATGCGTTACAAATGTTGATGGTTTGCCAAAGTAGAAGCTTTAGCTTAGTGTTAATACTGATCTTCACTCTTCCTAGACTTTCACTGTCTTCACTCACAGCTTCTGTTAGAGACACATGCAGATCAAAGCATTTTCTCAAAATTTCTTGTTTATATCACTCTAACAGGTTTGAGAATGCAGATGTTTTTAAACAGCTTATGCTAAGATGCACACTAAAGCTGTGCTAGAGAAAGCAGACATAGCAAAGGAGAAACTAGACAAAACTAACATTTATCAATAAAAATAACAAACGTTGGGTTTAGATCTTCTGATGTGTGTGTGTGTGTGTGTGTGTGTGTGTGTGTTTTCACTCTTTTTATGCTTGTTGAATTAAATAGCCTATCTCTTCCCCTAGGACATGAAAGGACAAGCTAAATGGTGGGCAGAGGAATGCTAACCATCAGATTACATACTGATTAGCACTCCCGCTCCCACACACACACACACACAAACACATTGGGTTTTCATGTTTTACGGAAACTTTCCATAGACAATTATTTTTATACTGTACAAACGTTGTAACACCTAACTGCATAGTACTACCCTTAAACCTACAAAAAAAAACTTCTGCATTTTTTACATCTTTAACAACAACAAAAATTAATAATAATAATAATTTAGTATGATTTATAAGCTGTTTTAATCATGGGGACCAATCTCACCACAAGGTCAAAAATGACTAGTATTACTATCTTTGTAGGGACATTTGGTCCACACAATATAGGGTTTACCAGGACAGAACGTGATTGTGCACGATATTGTAAAAAAAAAAAAAAAAAAAACACACACACACACACACACACAAAAACGTGGTCTGTTCAAGAGTCTTTTTCTTTAAAAAAAAAAAAAAGTAGTGGTTTCATACATTCCCTCACATGTGTCTGAAGGATTTTGCAGTTTGTTTCAATGTGATTTTTTTAAGTTGACATAACTTGTTTCTGAATAGCAGTTTCTGAATTTGCTTATTCAACTTAACATGTTAAGTTTTCTTTGTCTCAACTAGTTTGTACGTTGACTTAAGAGTATTTGCCGCCTCAACTCAAAAACATATGTTGAATCAGTGTAATAATATGTTCTCAACATTTATCCGAGATCTCGTGAAGTGCAAAGCATCATGCATCTGCCATGATGGAGGTCTTATCGGCACAAGATTGAAACCTTCCACCATCGTCAGACAGTACTGTGTCCCAGACTGCCTGACCCAGCTTCTATCAGCATCCCAGCATCTTTCCATTTGCCTATTTATATACAAACAGGAAGAAGTTTGTGTTCCTGCTACCACCTTCCTTTGCGAGAATTACTTCCTGTGTAGAACTGGGACTGTTGAAGTGTCTGTCACACAGAGAGACTGACAGCACTGATCAATATTTAAGTGTGACCAGATATCCTCTTTTTGGGGGGACACTCCTAGAAAAAAAAAACATATTCAAAAATGCAGCCTGTGAGATTTCTTTCATAAATATCCAAAATTCATACTAAACAAGAATTTCAATTACACATTAAATGCTGAAATAAAACATTTTCATGAAGTTCTCATTTCACAAATTATAGAAATTATATCTGTGTGTGTCTATGCATGGATGCATATTTATCTTTGTCTTAAAGTAAGCCTGAGTCTGTGGGTGGATTTGCCAAAGGGAAGTCTTGAAGAGTCTGTGAGTGTGTGTGTGTGTGTGTGTGTGTGTGTGTGTGGCAACAACAACTTCTGCTACCAGCTGCTGTTCAGAAAAGTGACGACAGCTGTGTTATGACTGTGTGCCTGTGTGTGATGGCTATTTACAGAGCAGGACACCCAGAGAGGATAATGATGGCCTTCTGTGTGAGTTTGCATGTCTTTGAGCTGAAAATCAGTACTGGCAAAAGATTGAGATGGACCGAAACAGAGATTGAGAGATTACGGTCGATGATTCAGTGCTGGATGCCAACTATGCAAAAACAACCCATGTCAACTTTAGAATCCAAGTAAATCATTGAACATCTATGTAATATAGATAATTATCATTTTCATTTTATCATTTTACCTTTTATCTTACATTTTATATCAGGTAAATTTTAAGTGA
Organism: Elopichthys bambusa; assembly: GCA_037101425.1. Classification (NCBI taxonomy): domain Eukaryota; kingdom Metazoa; phylum Chordata; class Actinopteri; order Cypriniformes; family Xenocyprididae; genus Elopichthys; species Elopichthys bambusa. The sequence goes on from CM074435.1 coordinate 21,072,461, forward strand.
GTTTTGCACAATACATCAATCTATAATCAGAAATAAAAGACAAAAATGACTACATTTAGGTGACTTTTAGCCAAAATCATTTACTCATACTCATGTCATTCAAAATCTGTATGACTTTTTTCTTCTGCAAAACACAAAAGAAGATATTTTAATCACACTTTATATTAGGTGTCCTTAAAGGGTTAGTTCACCCAAAAATGATCATTTATTACTCATCCTTATGTCGTTCTACACCCGTAAGACCTTTGTTCTTCAGAACACAAATTAAGATATTTTTGATGAAATCTGAGAGCTCTCTGACTCCTCCATAGACAGCAATTTAATCACCACTTTCAAGGTCCAGAAAGGTACTAAAGACATCATTAAATCCGATATGACTGCAGTGGTTCAACCTTAATTTTATAAAGCGACAAGAATACTTTTTGTGCGCAAACACAAAACAAAAATAACTTTATAAAACAATCTCTTCTCTTCTGTGTCATTCTCGTATGCTGTTTACGTTCAGCGCTTCCAGGTTCTACGTTCTATGCTGGCTAACATTAGGTTGAATCACTGCAGTCACGTTGACTTTTTAAACAATGTCTTTAGTACCTTTCTGGACCTTGAAAGTGGTGGTTAAAGGTGCAATATGTAAGAATTTTGCAGTAAAATATCCAAAAGCCAGTGTTATATATTTTGTGCACTTAAGTACTTACAATATCCCAAATGTTTCCAACTATTTGTAAATCGTGAGAAAATTGCAGTTTTAAGCAAGGCTCCAGGATGTGTGAGGAGTCGCCTGTCAATTGCGTCCTACCAGCGTTACCCTCGGTTTCCGGTTTTATTTTGTAGAAACTATGGAAACACCAAATATGCTTTAATATATTACATGTTTTAATAGACAAGAGAACAACTTTTTTGATATATTTATATACAGAAAACTAATTATTGTCTATATAGTTTAGTCTTATTGTTTAAATCTAATTTTTTGCGAGTACCATGTTTTACCATGCTTCAGAGAAAAACACTATTTTGTCAAGTGGCTAACATAGCATAATCAGATGCAGCTTTATTTTTAGTAACAGTAATACAGCATTTTCTCCATCATACAATATGTTTTAAAATGAATTGCATACCATTCATCAACACAAGCCATCCAGCGTTTAATATGATATTAAAATATCGATCTAGCTTACTGCAGTGTGCAACAAGTGTGTCATAACAGCCACTAAGCGAACGCACAGAGTAACGTTATAACATCATTTTCAACACACTCAAATGTATCTAATATGATAAACAGAGCTGTGTTACCTCATACTCATGACTGGAAAAGCAGAAGCGGCGCCGATGACTGTGGCATAATAAAAGTTCCGCTGCTCGGGAGGCGTGTGTCGCATTCATCTCTCATTATCAATCGCTCCAGCGGTCTCGGTCAGCTCCCACAACACTCGGTCCTGCTCTGCTTCATACTACAGTAATAATCGCATCCATGAACATGATTTCTTCCCAAGTCCTATCCCGATTGTTTTCCACCAGCTGTGAGGTGAAGACCACATGTCCCAGATTTCGTGCTCAAACTTGGCGTCATCAAGCTACGCCTTTGTTTTGAATAGGCGACCTCTAGCAGAAAGAAAATCATACATATTGCACCTTTAAATTGCTGTCTACGGAGGAGTCAGAGAGCTCTTGGATTTCATTAAAAAATACCTTAATTTGTGCTCCGAAGATGAACGAAGGTCTTATGGGTGTGGAACGTCATGAGGGTGAGTAATTAAGAATTTTCATTTTTGGGTGAACTAATCCTTTAACTACCATGTTTTAAACATTAAATACCTACAATAGATTTATTGTGTAGCTATATTTTGTTCAGGAAAATTCCCACATTAACCGCGTATGAGTCTGAGGTATGGTTAGGAATCGGTGTATAAAGGCAGGGTTAGGGTTAGGATTATGGGTTAGAGTTTTGGGGTAAGGGTTAGGGTTATGGTTAGGGTAAAGTTAACAGTGTAAATACAAATGTTAATTAAATTCAAGTACTTTAAATACAATTACAATGCACAAACATGTATGTATAATAAGTAAAATGGTTAAGTATAGCATAGTTAAGACCACCTAATATAAAGTCTGAACAAAAGTCTGAATAAAGTTCTTTTTGTTCATACAATGAAAGTCAAGTGTGCTTTTGGACCCCACTGACATTCATTGTATGGAGGGGAAAAAAAACAGTCAAAACATTCTTCAAATTATCTTATTTTGTGTTCTGCATAAGAAAGAATGTCATACAGGTTTGGAACAGAATTTACATTTGGGTGAACTAACCATTTAAAAAAAGATGCTTAAAATAGCTGTAAAGTTAGCATACTATGCTTACACACACAAATGCAGTTTGCATGGTGCCACCAGAAATGTTTGTTTGTTTCATTCATCCTCCTTGTTTAAGTTGTGGTAATCACACTGTCTTTAACAAACAGTGTTAGTTAGCTGTGAAAGCTGGATGGTAGTTTGGTGTAATGTAGCGGTTTCTTTAGGAAGAGCTTCTGCTTGACGTGACTGCAGTGCATTGTGGATATGTGCCCTATAGACTGGGGAGAGCTGACCTGGGGCGGAGGTTTGGGCTCAAGGTGGAGCTGTAATGCGAACCCTCTTTCCCTCTTTTCAGGTAATGAGTTACAGCTCTGGCTCCTGACAGACGAGTCTCTTTGCATCAGGACTTTAATAGAGGCCTTTAACATGGCTCATCCTTAGGAATTTACAATCCCACTCCCACCCACACACGCTTGCTTGCTGAGAGCAGTGTGGGAGAGACAAGGTGGCTAGCATACAGTCGAGCCGTCCCGACAGAGAGCTGAGCGGAAATGTACCGCTGGAGGCAAAATGACGGCAGCAAGAGAGCCGTGTGTAAGTTTGACTCAGAAGAGAGAGTGGGGGGGAGTTTTTGCAGTTTTTGCCTTTGTCGTCTGCCTGTCTGTGTGTGTATGTGTGTGTGTAAAGTTGATGGGCTGTACATTTGCTCTGTAATTTCTCCCTCCCAGAGTAATCACTTCCATCTGGGACCTGCCCAGAGAGAGGCCCCAGATTGGAGGTGAGGGTTAGTCTCACACGCACACCATTACAGTACTCTCAGCACTCTGAAATGTAAAACTAGCTTAGTCGGACTGCTTGATTAAATGAGAGCTCATACTTTAGTTGTACAGAAAAAAGCATGAATTAAAGGACAAGAAGACAAGTTACAAATGGACGGAGAAAGATAAAGAATAAAGGAACAGGAAGTGGGCACAGGAAAAATATCTATGCACCCACCTCAAGACATTCATAAAAAAAACTGTAGCAAACATAAAATGATATGAAGTTCAGTTTTACTGTACTTACAGTAGAGTTAACAACGATGTACTGCCATCTGCTGGTCATTGTCACTATCTGTATCTCTCTGAAGTGTAATTTAATCCAAAGAGACACCAAAGCTAAAGGGTTATCCTTAACTAAAACTACAACTAAAGCAATTAAAACATTTTTGTTATTTGGAATAAAACTGAAATAAAAGAAAATATAAATATTATATGAAAATTAAAAAAAAAAAAAAAAAAGTTGAAATAAGTTTAAGCACTAAAATTAATTACTGGGAATAAAAACTAAAACCGAAATAAAATAAACCTAGATAGTAATACTTAAAAAAAATAAGAAGAATCACAAAAGCACATAATTACTAAGAATTTAATTAAAATGTACATGAAAATCTGAAATATCAATAAAACTATTATAGTATATAAATAATACTAAAATGAACCTATCATTATGTCCCAGGAAGTTCACATATTATTCATATAATTATTTAGTTTTTTAATTATTTAGTTTTACTTTGTTCATTTTAAATTGTGCTGCAGTGTGGAGAAAGTAATTAAGTACAAATATTCCGTATTTTCTTTCAAAAAATATAATTATCCCACATGCATAATAACTACAAAAAAAGAAGAAAAAAAAATCTAAATATTTTGAAATCGTTTTAAATGGAGTTCACATCACAGATCATATATATTTCCAAGAAGTATTTCATCTTTCAACCACCCATTTACAGAAAATCAAAGCAACATCAAAATGATCAAACAGGAAATCTTTGTGTACTGAAGTCCATATACCACAGGAAGCTGCAAAAGTAAATATACAACATTGCTTTGTTTGTGGTAAATATGTATGTGTTGAAACTTTGAGAGACATGCCAACAGCTGTAGAGATTTACAGCACTGTTTTATCCACATTCTGAGGACAAGTGTAAGGAAACGTGAAATACAACTAAATGCACAATGAAATAAACCACAATGAATCATTGACTATAGTTCTACACAGATGTGCTTCAATAAAATGACTGGAAGTCACCGACTCTGACATATTTGTTTAAAGCATGAGCGGTTTTCAGCCCATATACATCTGAAACGTCAATAAAAGTTACAACATCCATAACAATACGGGTAAAAGTGTCATGTGAAGGCCAAGTATGGTAGCCCATGCTTGGAATTTGTCCTCTGCATTTAACCTATCCAGTTATTAGTGCACACACATTAGGAATAGTGAACACACACACACACACACATACACTGCAAACCATGGACACACACCCGGAGCAGTGGGAAGCCATTTTTGCTGTGGCACCCAGGGAGTGATTGGGGGTTAGGTGCCTTGCTCAAGAGCACCTCAATCATTTCCTGCCGGTATTGAGACTTGAACCTGCAACTTTCGGGTTACCAGTCTCTCTCTCTAACCGTTAGGCCACGACTGCCCCGCCCTGTTGTGAACACACAGCAGGTGTTCATGACTTGTACATGAAGAACCATATCAGAGTTATTTCAGTTTTGAGCAAATATTCCCCACTTCAGACTGAAAAAATTACAGGTCTTTGAAGTATTTTTCAGTCAGCTCACACAGTCAGATGTTTTCATGTGTTATTCCTCATTCTTTTCACTAGAGTGCACAAGATTCTCACGCTTTCAAATTCAAGAATAGATCTGCAACATTCACAGGATTTTACATGTTGTATCAGTTGATTACTGCAACAGGAGAAGCCCACTGTTTTATACATTTAAATAATACATATTTGATGTTCATTTCACAAAACAGTCATTTATCAGTTTTCATCATTCAGTCATTCATCACTGATTTTGGCCCATTAATAATTTGTCTTTTTCTTTACATTGTTTCTGTGCTTTCTTTTTAAACGTTGAGATTATTTTATTATTAGATAATAATATGATTAATATAATTATAATTTTATATAATAAATATAATTATTATTATGAATTGCCCATATTCATCCATTTACTTTTGAAGTAAAAAGAGTAACATTTAAATTTGTTCTTAATTTACATTTTTTAAATGTAAAGGAAATCCATGTGTGACATATGAGTCAAATATTTATTTGTCAGCTGCTTTGTTTTTTGTTTCCAGTTATTCATGGATTATTGTCCAGGATCTTCCTGTCTGCATTCCAACCATAACAACATTAACAGACCTTTGATGGGCTGATTGTACACTACCCCTTACCAGTTAGCGGATTTACTCACTACCCCCCAAAAAAGCTGTGGAACTTCCCATAGCTCCTGACAAGCACATATTTCAGTCATGTTACAGTAATTTAAACAAATTTTCTCTTTTTTTTTTTTTTTAGTTTCGAATACACATACAGTAACATTGTTTTTCTGCATTATTGATTCCAAATTAGTCACATGTTCAAGGTTTTTAGTGAATGTTTGGTTTTCTCTGTGGACTGGCATGTCCAAAGCAAACAGCTTCTCATCACATGCACACACACAAAGATGAGAGCGGGAGTTTTGTTTACTTTATCTGGTTTTCACACAGATTTTTGTTCATTACATTCCTTAAAATACATTCTAAATATACTAATGGTTGGTTCACATTGACCCAACAAACACCAATCAAGTTCAAACTGTCTTAAGTTGCCTGTTTGGAAACATTACTGTCATTTTCACACTGTCTCAACAAAAGCTAATGACCGCTGAGATGTCAGTATGAACTCGCAGTTGCATGCCATCAGTGTTTCAACTGTACATCGATGAAACTTGCTCCAGATCAGTCAGATAATGTTAGTCTAAGGCCTAGTCCACACGTATACAGGTATTTTTATAGAAGTTTTTCCTCCTTAGTTTTTTCTTCTTCTTTTTTTTTTAAACTGTGTCCAAATAAAAACGCAAAAACACGCTATGAAGCGCTGTCAAAAGCCATGTTGGCCAATCAGAAGCCTGGAAAAAAGTTTATTACTGGTTCCGGTTGGCTAACAACATTGTATTTTTATTAAGCATTTTATTTTTGCTATTATTATTAATTCCATAAACCATAACAATACAATGAGACATATTCATTCAAAGTAAAAATAAATAAATAAATAAAAACATTGTCATAAGCAGCGACCTGCATAATATTGCACGCCTCTGTTCCACAATATAATGGGAGAACTGTGGTGTGCATGTATCTGTATACATGTTATAAGCCCTGTTAGCAAAGTTTTTAGCAGCAATATTTTGGCTACATCCTTCATTGCACAGACTCGCCTCACATAAACAAAGGAGATAGCTCGTCAAACAAAAGAGATAACAGCGATAACACTGGCCAAAATCTCCGGGTTCACCGTCTACACGACAACGCTGTAACCAGAGTTTCTAAAAAATCTTCACCCTGGCCGGAGTTTTCAAAAAAGTTCAAATGTTTGCGATCAGTATACTTTTTTTTTTTTAAATATATTATTTCATTTAGCAATTATGCATTAAATTGATCTTAAATATATTATTTCATTTAGCAATTATGCATTAAATTGATCAAAAGTGACAAAAGTGTAAAGACATTTATGTTGGTTCAAAAGTTGGAACTTTATATTCAGCCAAAAAAAAAAAAAAAAAAAAGTTTCTTAAACACCAAATCAGCATATTGTAAAGATATCGGAAGGATCATGTGACACTAAAGACTGGAGTAAAGATGCTGAGAATTCAGCTTTGCCATCACAGAAAGAAATTACATTTTAAAATTTATTCGAAAACCATTTTTAAATTGTAGTAATATTTCACAATATTACTGTTTTAGATCAAATAAATGTAGCCTTGGTGAGATAAAAGACATTTTGAAATGTTCTTGAACGTGCAGGTTAAATGACACAGTTTCAAAACAATCAAGCACAGGTTTTTTTTTCAATGGAAACACACACACAACCAAAGTTCAACTGATAACATGACAGTAAATCCAGAGGGAAAAGGAATGGGGAATGTCTGACCTTTGATTCAGTTTCTAATCAGTTATTTGTGTATCTTTGTCTCTATTTTCACACCAATATAAAATAAACATCACTGACATGACACACTATATAGTTTACTCACTCAAAGCATTACTAAATTTAACATACACATAACATGTTCTCTCTTATCACCCACTCTAAGTTTCTCTGTTTCTCTCTCACCATAGCCAAAGTCTGTAAAAAGAAACTGTGCAAAAGATACATGGTGAAATGATGTGAAAGTTGTGGGTGGGGTCTGTGGGGAGGTGCTGAGTCAAACCCAGCAAGAGGACATTCTCCTGCAGACCGAATGAATGAGGCTTCAGTGACAGGGAGGAGTCAGAAAACAAAAGAGATGCAGAGAACCACACGGGTCAGAGGACATGTGTGTGTAACAGAGACTCTGAGACACAGGAAAATACGGGCCGTCTGATAAGAAAAGCTGGGAAATGACTTGGATTTTATGAAACGGGTTTATACTGAGAAGAGAAATGAGTATCGCTGATGGGAAGACACGTTATGTGTCCACTTTCAGGATACAACTGTCAGACTCTCAGTCAAAGCGGGCCAGTGGACAAGGGTCTCAACCCACACAGAGAACTACAATCACCACAGCCGTGAAGAAGCCTGAAGAGACATCCAGCACAGGCAAGTCTGGAAACTTCTTGAATCTTGTACAAATACACACAAGTGTTTGTGAGTGTGTCATTATCAGTATTTGCATACTCCAGAGAGCCTATTTGTGTTTCTCTATATGGGTTTGGGCAAGTTGGTTGGATGTTTGCCATTAAAAACATGCTAAGGATAACATGATCTTTATCTGCGGTTAAGACAATCCCTCTGAAGAGTTAATAATAAGCATTTCATTCAGCAGTCATCAGAAAATGACAGGCACTTTGATTTCACTTTCACTGCATTTGGATTGTAATCTGCATTCAGTCAGATTTAGACAGGGAAATCCTAAACACTCTTATGTGTGACAGACAGAACATCTGTCTGAAAAGACTTTTTTTGTTTTGTTTTTTCACTGCCAGGCTAATTTCTGATAAGCATATTTACTTATTAGAGTACTTAACTCCATCAGTTACTATACAATCAGTGTGATCTTTTTTCTAAATTAATGTTTCACTTTCTGGAAAAAAAAATACCTCATGGATCTATTTCCTCTTGATCTAAACCTGTGGTTCTCAACCTTTTTGATTTGTGCTAAATAATATTTGAAGACCTCCCTCATATATAAGCAATAATATTTTGTGCTGTAATTATGGCAAGGCTTCTTTGTTTTCATGTTTTATTATTAATAGAAACTGGGAATTGATTAACCACAATTATTCTTCTTATTTATTATTTAATTATTCCAGAAGTTTCAAGAACTACATTCTTTACCAAAACAATAGCTGTTGAAGGAAATAATAAAGGTTTGTTGAAGATTTGCTAGAAGGTTTGATTAGATTCATGGTTGAGAACCATGGATCTAATCCATACAAACTACTTTTGTTGGTGTAACCTAATTTGTCAGGTTGATTTTACATCCTAGCTTTACTTCTGTTTCAAAACCTAAACATTTCTGTGGATTTCCAGATTTAAATGAAAAAAATAAAATAAAAATCCTATATTCAAAGTGGTCTACAGTCTAAAGTGGAACCCCACCGAATCTTATCTGCCTCAGGATGCAAATTACTAACCAGGCAAGAGGTCACTATTGGCAGGAAATTCCTTCCTTGCTTTTGTTTTGCGTTTCATGTACTGGTTTGTGTTGGACATATACAGTATGTTTGATGGTACTGCTATTCTCTTAACTGCATTTTAACATGGTTACAACACCACAGTTCCTTCCTTTCATTTCTTAGATCTTATCACCTGATACATGGCAGTCAGAGTACAACAGAGTTAAACTTTCAGTTTGATCTTCTCAGAATTGGAGTCACAAATTTAGACATAATGTGCTGCCATAACAGCCAGTTAAAAAAAAAAAAAATCCTTGTTTGTTCATGCAAAAGACCATGTGATCTACCAGGTCAGTGAGAACAAAAATGTTTGATCCATTGTTAAGACAGGAGGACTAGAATGACTTGTTCCTTTAATCGAGATGACGTGTCCCTTGACTAAATGACATTTAAAAAACACACTGATTAATCAGGTAAACATGACACTGCTGTAGATCCAGCACACAAAAATACAAAAGAGGCCATTCACATTTTAAAGTTACTATGTTTAAATGCATATACTTTTGAGAGGTGAATTATACTCCGCACAATGCCTTGTATAAAATGTAAGTGGCGGTATTTTAAACAGAAACAGGTTTGGTAGAGGAGTGTCAGAGTTTAGCACAAGCCTTTTTTTTTCGATTTCAGTTCGCTCTTTTAAGTTGCGATCAATTTTGTTAGTTATGTTGTTCTTTTGTTGATAATTTTTTATTACAATGTTTGTTGCCTTTTGCCATTCTTATGTGGCATGTAATATAAGCACTGTTTCAAGACAGAAGGTGTGATTGCAAGAATGTTAAGAGATACAGCAGCTGTTTGCTGAAACACATCTCTTCCGTTGCTCTCTTCATTTATATGAGCTTTGTTTCTTCCTGTGTGAAATTATTGTTAAACACTATATAGTATACATATACATCAGATCTAATATTAACCTCGTTCATTACTGCAAAAAAAAACAATGTTCTTAATCAATATTTTGAACTTGTTTTGCAGTAAAATTATCTAAACATCCTTAAAACAAGATAAAATTCCTAAGTACAGTTGCATAAGATGATAAGCTTTATAAGGCATTAAAATCATGAACTAACATTTGCATATTGCTGCTTCAAATTAAATGAATTATTACTAAATAAACACCAATTGATTGATTGTAGGCAATCAGTACTGTGATTGACATGACCAATAAAATCTTAAGAATCAGCTGCAGGGTGGCATTGGCCTGGCTTCTGATGTCACACTTGGATGTGGGCCAGGTTGGATGTCCACCGCAGGCTGCAGCGAGACGCTTCTTTTATGTAAAGTGGGAGGAGATGGATCTGGAGCCAACCTCACCTCCTTAATCTCGTGTTCTGCATTGAGGACCATCTCGGTATGTTCGACTTCAAGCAGCATTGCGCAGACCGATTGATGTATGACAACAAAATACAGTGAGAGCGATTCAAAAGAATAGAGTCTAATCGCTCTCACGATACTTTAATGTCATACAATGATCGGTCTGCTCAGAACCGCTTCTCACCTATTGTTTAGTACCTAAATAAATCAGTGCTTCTGAATGAATCTGTTGAGTGAACAACTCAATGATTTACTTATAAAATTGTTTAGTACCGTTTACATGTACCCAAATAATCCATTTGTTTTCTAATCCGATCCAACAGCAAAAAATGACCATGTAAACACTTGAATCCGACTACTTTCTCAATCGTATTCAGAAGTCTCTGGGGGCATGCGCAGTGCAATGCTGACGAACAATACGCAGTGTGCAAGTTCACGTTCACGTCTTTTGCAGTTACGTCACGAGTTATGCCGGTGAAAAAGTCTCAACCTCAGTCAGTATTCACTACAGAAATTGAAAGTAATAAGTGACTGAGCTGTCTGACGCTGCATTAACGGAGCATATTCTCTCAGAGACAAATTTCAACATAATATGCTGATAACGGTATATAACTGTCTTAATTTATTCCATTATTTCTCTTGTGGCCGTACATATAGGAGCATATAAATGAGAATAATAGTATTTTGTGTTAAACAGGTTGTTTTGTTTTTTTAAATACGGTGCTAGAAGTAAAGCTGCACTTAATTTTCATTGATGACTGCGGTTAGGAAATATTATAGCCTACACTCTTAATCATTTTAATTATAGGCCTATAATTCATTGTATAATACACCTAAAAAAATGTTTAAAACATTTTCAAAGATAGCTAATAGCCTAATCTTTTATTATCCTCACAGCACGTATAATATTAATTTAATAATAAAAGAAGCCGAACCTAATAGTTATAATAATAGACTAGAAGAATGTAACAGGCCTACATTAATTGGAAATACCAAATCCTCTTAATATTGCCAAGATTTGATGCTTTTGACAATATCTCTGGCTATCGTCGATACTTGATCATCGTCTGTTACCGCAAGTGTGATTGATATAACGTTACACGCAGAGCGCGTGCGCAAAAGTTTTAATCCGAATGTATATAAAACACAAACGGATATTTGAATCCGATTACAATGTTTAGAGTACATGTAAACTGATCTGCAATCGGATTCAAAACAGAAAGCATCACTGATAAATTGCCACCACTAATACACACTTGCGCAAATTCAGGCGGTGTGATACAGTGAAAAGTCCCAGTGCTGTTGGAGCAAATTTGAGAATCGTACTTCATTGTTGTATAATAAAATGTATGTAACTAATCTCATTCTGCTTCCCTCTGTCAAGCTAGAGAGTGGTAAACACAGCGGTCAGGATCCACCTCTTTTCACCGAACCCCTTGAGGACTGTATAGTGGATGAAGGAAATGACATCACACTGAAAGGGACTATCACAGGGAGCCAGCCAATCAACGTTTCCTGGCTTCATAATGGTGAGTCCAGTTTTTTTTTAACTGATTTTGCTATTTGAAATGTACAAGTCTGAGTAAGAATGAGTAAGAATATGTACACTATAGACTGAAGATTTATGTTTTCATTTGCAAGTTCCTGTACCTTGAGTTTGTAAACTGAATTTGATCAGCAAATAAAAGAAACATCTATTTTATATATATATATATATATATATATATATATATATATATATATATATATATATATATATATATATATATATATATATATATATAATTATATAAGTTTTATATGTTTTTTTTAAATGTCACTCAAATGTCTATATTTTCTTAATGCCACAAAGTCAACCCTGTTTCTCCTTTGGTTTCCCCCTTTTTTGTCCATTTGTACCATAACCGTTTCAGGTGAGATTGTGCGGTTTGCCAAATCCTCATTAGTGGGAGGAGAGGCAAGTTTGGTAGTTAAGGAATGTCTCCCAGAGGATGCTGGGGCTTACACTTGTGTGGCCGAAAACACAGCAGGAAAAACATCCAGCAGTGCAGCAGTTTGTGTGAGAGGCAAGCATGTACTCAAAATCAACTTTAGTCTAAAGTGTGTACTGTGTATTGTATAGTTCTACAAGAGCACTGAATGTCTATTTAAAAGTATGGGTTAGCTGAGCTGGATTGGGGGCACTTTACATTACTACTTTTTACTACATTACTAGCACTGTAAGAGGTAAGTGTGCAGGTTTTTCTGTTTACATCATAAATAGAAGTGTGTATTGACAGGATTATCAATGTTAATTACCTTCTTAACTACCAATGCAGTTCTCCCTTTCACTCTTATTTACTTCCCTTTTGCTCCTCATACTAACAAATCAACTGCAGACTATGAAACAATTGCTGGGATCCATAATATGACCCACAAGTCTCACTCCCACCCTAATTCCCCTCATCCTCACACTCCTGACATGGTAAACGGGGTCTTAAACTCAACTCAGAACATCCCGGATAACAGTGTTTTTAAAGGCCCACAGTCACCTCAAACAGGAAGTCCTATAACAAACTCTCCAGCACTCAAGAGAGGTATGTCACAAACAATGGTTAATCTCAAGCATTTAAGTGTAGGAAATTTAATACATGGAACATTTCTGGTTCCTCCGAAGCTCCTGTGTCATTGGTGTCACTAGACTACATCTAAAACCATTTTAAAAAGCACCTTCATTTATCACATTAGAAATCTAATTATTCCATGTAATTATTATACATAGCTCATACTGTATATTATATGCTCTCCATTTAATTTTTATTTATAATGTTTATAGATAATATATTTCTATAAAAATGTATATATAGAACAATAAAGGTAACCCTTCACAATAAGGTCTCATTTGTTAACAATAGTTAAAGCATTAGCTTGTGACGGTATTTGGCCTTAAAAGATTGAGTTCGGGCGCCAGGGGTAAAAACCACCATAATTATTGAATTAAATTAATCATTAGAGACACTACATATATAGGGATGACATTATCAATTCTTTATGAATCAAATTGAACAAGGATCCACAAGAAAATTGATTTAAAACTTTTCTATTCAAGTTCAATTCCAATCATATTACATTACAATTCAGCACATCATATTCAATTTTTTTTTTAAAAACTGATAAAGTGAAAAAATAAACATAAATCACAAGTATTCGTTTCAAGCCCAGAAACATTTACCTTTTAGTTACCTCACAACAATAAATGAGTGACCGATAAATGAAGAAAAAAAAACGGGGGTGGGAAATCAACTGGATCCAAAGTTCAACAAAAGAAGGAAAAAAAAAAAACATTAATTTGTTTACCATGTCACTTATTGAACTACTGGGCCTGAAACGCAATTCATTACATCACACACAATATTTACAACATAATTCGGCAACTCGAGCGCCAAAATAAACACCAAAAGTAAAACCTCCCTACACAAAAAAAACCCCTCCTCAAAACATACTAACGTTACATATAATACCCTGAATTAGCGTCTAAACCACAGCATAACCGGATTGGGGGGACGCTCTCTTAAACGCTACATTTACATGCAAATCGGCAAAACGCTCTCATCACAACTTCCCAATGCTTTACGAAAATAAATGAGGGAAATATTCATCAAAATATGAATCGTAAGCATTAAAAGCAGAAAAAGACAGCAGCATTAAACGTAGCATTAACACACTGATGCAACGCGGCTACAACAGCAATACTCACAAACCACCTGACAACAAAGGCTAGAGAGCGCGAGAGAGAGAAAGACCAAGAGACGCAATCACACTTCCTTAAATAACTTCCCACCTGGTTCCCCGTATATACGCTCAACAGCGCCACCCCCGGTACGGAATAGAAAAAGCACAAATCATTGACGACTGTCACAAGCTAACATGAACCAACAATGAACAATACTTCTACAGCATTTATTAATCTTTGTTAATGTTAGTAAGAATATAATCGTTCATTGTTCATGTTAGTTCACAGTGCATGCTAATGTTAACAAATACAATGTTTGACTTGAATAATGTATTAATAAATGTTGAAATTGGCATTAACTAAGCTTAATAAATACTGTAAAAGTATTGTTCATTGTTATACATGTAATGTGAAACCTTGCTGTAAAGTGTTACCATAAAAAAAATATACACATACAAATTTCCTTACTGATTAACATACTAATAGTTTTGTCCTCTTAAGCATTTCTTCTTTAATCAATTGAATATTTTTGTTAGACACACATACCTTGACTCCTCCCTTATATGATAGGCAAAGTTTGTTATCTCTTGCATGCTCTTTAACACAAATGCACCCACACAGACACCTGATTCTTTACATATTTGTGTCATGTTACAGAGGTGCTTGTCAAAAGAAGAAGCAGCTCAGGATCAGGTAAGACCATCATCATGTCTGTCTTCCACTTTCAGTCCTACTTTTGGACCCTTTTTTCTCCTTGTCACAAGATTTACTTATTCTCATCTGTTTTCTTTATACCATAACTTAACAGTTGAATCACAAACTTCTGTTACATTCTTTTGGATTTCAGTGAAGATATTTTCATTCCTTCCTCATTTCTTAAGAGCCATTTAATCTAATAACACCATGTCTTTTAAAGCCTTTTTGTCTGGAATTGCGAGTTAAAGTATAACCACCATGACCTGCTTCAAAAAAAGGAGTAATTTGCTCCAAGCAACTGTGTTTCACTCTGCTGATCTTAACTTCCAGATTGTCTGGCTCCTCCAGGGGCTGTTAGTCAGTGTTACTTCCAAACTGTAATACATTATAGATTACTTGTTACTGTTATTTAAAAGTAATTCTTTACTTTACAATATTACTGTCTCAGAATTGTAATGCGTTACATTACTCCTGTATTACTTTTGAGTTACTTTCACCAAAATAACTACAGAAGTAGAACTTAACATTATAAAATGACAAAATGTACTGCAGAGCATTTTACATCCAGTAGAGGGCGATATAATGAAGCATAATGACTGTGGGCTATCCAGGCTACTAACGATATAGCTTATAATTGGCAACGTGAAGGCTGAAGACAATGCAAGAAAGGATGACAGACAGAATCACAAACGATCCGAGTCTGTTAAAAGTATGGTAGAGGTATAAAGTGATTATCTGACAAACTCGAAGTAATGCGCATACGTCCATCTCGCGAATGTCTTCTTCTGCCATCTTCACCCATTAGCCGCTTTTCCACTGGCCAGCGCGAGCAGAGGCCTAAATCATGCCGCGTTTCCACTGTCGGGCCAGTATCCTCGCGGTCCTCCTGTAAAACCCGCCGTAAACACGCCTTCACTCGACTATGTTACACAATACAAAGTTACACCAGGGAGAGGGAGATGAATGAAATAAATCACTAAACAAATATATCAGAAGCTGTCATTTAGTCTTTATTTACAAACGTGGACACCACACGCGGCTATTGACTGACCACGAACAGGTCATAGAACTTACTTGCAGCATTTTTCATTTGTTAAAGTCCACTTTCTAATAAAAATGTCCTGATAATTTACTCACCCCCATGTCATGCAAGATGTCTATGTCCTTATAGTGGACTTCAATTTGTCCCCAAACGGTTGAAGATCAAAATTACAGATTCGGTGCAGCTTCAAGGGGCTTTATCTAGCGAAACGATCGGTCGTATTCTTCAAAAAGCGTACGCCGAATGTCCTACACCTTCCCTATTCAACTTACGGAACGAACGCGGCGCCAGCTCTTTTTTAAGTTAAGTTTAATAGTGAAGGTGTAGGACATTCAGCGTAAGCTTACTGAAGAATACGGAATCGCGGTCTGGTGGAAGCACTTGTGATGCGATCATTTGTGTCTATAAAGCATATACATTTTCATTTTTTAAAGAAAATGACCGATCGTTTCGCTAGATAAATCCTTTCCCTTTGAAGCTGTACTGAAACTGTAATTTTGACCTTTAACCGTTTGGGGCCATTGAAGTCCACTATAAGGAGAATAACCCTGGAATGTTTTCATCAAAAACCATAATTTCTTTTCGACCGAAGAAAGAAGGACATGGACATCTTGGATGACATGGGGGTGAGTAAATTATCAGGACATTTTTATTACAAACTGGACTAATCATTTAATGCAAGGATCGGCAATTAAGTTTGGCATCGGACCAAAAAAATAATAATTTCGCCACTATGGTGGACCGGACCATAGTTAAAGGAGACTTGAATAAGCCCATTAATGGCATGTTTGAGTCATGCTTTTAAAGAACTATGTTTTAATAGGGCATACAAAGAAGAATGGAAAGACAACTATGCGTTCATCCTACCTGGTTTTGTGAATGCAAAGCCAGTGTGTCTTATCTGCAACGAAGTTGTCACTGTTTGCAAAGAATATAATATTAGGGGCCGTTCACATGTCGCGTCTAAAAAACGCGTGGAAAGCGCGCCCGCGCCTCTTTCTCCTCCTTTCCAAAGCGCTTGCGCTTCCGTGGCGTCTGTCGTTGCTATGCAACCATGAACTGCGCTCTCCAGACCGATCTACTTCTGAACCAGCCGCTATCAAAATAATCTGGGCTAATTTTGGGCTAAACGTGTGTTGTAACGCAAGCATTACTGAACATGTACCAAGTAAAATATTACTGAAAATTGATTAGTAATGCCTTACACTACTGCGTTACAGCAAAAAGTAATATGTTACTGTAATGCATTACTTTTGTAATGCGTTACTCCCAACACTGCTGTTAGTGTTGTTAGTGTTTAACAGGAAGCTGTATATAGTCTTTTGTGTCCTGGCTACTAATGTTCATCTTAATCATGCCCTTATTCTTTTTAAATACTGTAATCCTTGTCGTCCATATCAATATTCTTCAATAAAACCTACCATTTAGCATCAACTTGTGTCTTAGATTGAATCCTTTGTGTGTGTTTTTATATTTTTATACCTTACAGACAGATAATCAGTTTAAGAAGCCCAAATACTTACCAGACTGAGGTATAAAAATAGGAATTTGTCAGATTATAAACATCACTTCAACATATTATCAGCATTTTCTTTGGTACTTCTGGGCTGGGCACTGAAGCACTGAATGGTTTTATTTTAGTCTGTTCATCTTTGATGTAAAACACAGTGCTATCTGTGGTACCATGAGGTCATTAGCAGATCAGGCTTTTATCAATCCAGTCAAATTCATTTAAGTGTGTTGATTTGAATAATTGCAGTATGATGGCAAAGCTAAACGCCTCAAGTGAGCTGTAAAAATTTCATTTAAATATCTTAACTGTGGGAGAGGAGGAAAGTGTCACTGGGGTTTTTTTTTTTTTTGGTTTTTTTTTTTAAGAACAATGTTTTGTGTGAAAACTACTCAGCCAGAATGGTTTGAATGTACACTACAATTATTTGTAAATTAATAAATTATATAATTACATTACAAATAATTGCAGTTGTATATAGATATTTTTTCAAATGAGACTATGTTTACAGTTGTCTTATTTGTCTATTATTCTATTTGTCTAATATATAATGTAATATAATGATGAATAATATTGTAGACGAATGAGACAATTGTAAGCATATTATATTTATACAAAAATCTGAGAAGTAAAAGACTTAAGCAAAAGTCTCCCTTTGCTCTCCATTTAATCTCATTGTTGTCTAGGAGAAACAATAGAGACATTAAAGAGGTCTCATTTGTGATTTTCTTTCTTATGGGCTGGTGTTTACAGCACCTCTGCAGTTTATAGATCCAATAGTTCGGCTGGAGGTGCATGTTGGAGAGACAGCCTGTTTGACGTGTGTGTTCAAAGGCAGCTGTCCTGTGGCATCTTGCTGGGTCTATAACAAAAAAGAAGTACATAAGCACTCGCACTAACACAACACAATCCAGACATGTTGCATTCTGCAGGTGGTTGTGTGTATAATGATCTGTCTTTCTGAAGGTGGTGGAAAGCTCCAGGTTTCATATAGAGTCCTGTGATGAAAGCAGTTCTCTGGTGATCTCTGAAGCTCATCCTGAGGACTCTGGACGTTACACCATATTTGTGCGAGATCGCAAAAGTTCAGCCCAACACACAGTGACCCTGAATGTCCTTGGTAAGGTCCAACAAACCCCACATTGAGTTGTTAATTGGGTTGTGATGCTCATTTTTTTAGTTAAAAATTTTCTATGATTAACATGTTTTTAATTTCTGAACTTAAATTAATTTTGATGTTTTTGAGGGACTTGAAGACAATAATTTCTAAGTGGTGTTACTGTACAGAGACTGTATAAAAGAAAATAATAAGATATTAAAATAAAAAGTTATGTATATGGTTGGGCAAAAAAAAAGATTTTTCGATTAATCATTTTTTAAAATGTGGTTGATTCGATATCGATTCTCAAAAGCCACGAGTCAATCATTTTTCCATATTTATTTCCGCAAACATTGAGCATAATATCTGATTGAATTAAAGGGTTAGTTAACCCAAAAATTAAAATTATGTCATTAATTACTCACCCTCATGTCGTTCCACACCTGTAAGACCTTCATCTTCAGAACTCAAATTAAGATATTTTTGATGAAATCTGAGAGGTTTTTGATCCCCCATAGACAGCAATATAACCATCACTTTCAAGGTCCAGAAAGGTACTAAAGACATTGTTTAAATAGTCCATGTGCCTACAGTGGTTCAACCTTAATTTTATGAAGCAACGAGAATACTCTTTCAACAATATCTTCTCTTCTGTGTCATTCTCATACACTGTTTACGCTCAGCGCTTCCAGTTTCTACGGCAGAACGCCGGCTAAGTAGTATCTAATCTTATTACTAGTCTTCTTCACAAGATATCATCCTCTTACTTACCTTGCGCGAAAGCGGGGTTAGTGTTGCCAAGTCCACTGTTTTCCCATGGAATTTGGCTAATTTTAAGTTGTTGCCGCAGGTGAAAAAAAAAAAATCCGCGGATTGATTTCCACCCCCATACATATGATTTCGGCGCTCCAACACCCCCAAAACACCCCCCAGATGTACAAATCCAGTGGAGAATTCGGCTGCCCGATGGAGAAAATCGACTATTTTGAGGCTACTTTTGACTGGCCATTGGGCTACTTTTATTGCACAGCCCTGGCAACCCTGTCATGAAATTCCAGGCAGTTTAAGGAACTGTCACTGTCCCAATCGGTCCAGTGCTTCATGGTCACGGAAGTTTATCATTTGCACCTGTTTTCAAGCCCTGCCAATTTCAAGCACAAGATGCGAAAGTAAACTCGCGCACTGTGTGAGAAGTTTTGTGTATGCACACATCCGAAGCGCACACAGGAATCTGCGCATCTCGGACAGCATGCAAATAATAAAATGAATTCTCTTTCAAGTCTCATTGCGCTTAAACTGACAAATTCACACAAATTTATCTCAAAATGCCCGCATTGCCGAGTATCCTACATAGTCAGTTATGGCTTAAGAAAGCAGTAGAGAAAGACAACACATGCATTATTATATTGGATTCGGTGCAGCTATTAAAGTGACAGCAGCCTAATATTCCTGCTGCTGTCTGTGTTTTTAATGTTAATCAAACTACAAATGACAAAAAAAAAAAAAAATCACTCACTGCTCTTCACTGAATAACTTTTTTGTAACTTTAATAATGATTAACCTTTATTTAATTTGTAGTGAAATTAAATGCAGTGTTATTTTACATTTGATTACTTTTTCAATTTCTGTACCTGAAAACTACTGTTAGATATCTGAAAAACTTTTGCTTTTTAACAGTAGATAATTTTTTGATTTCATCAACACACATTTTGTTCATGTCAAACGGAGTAACCGTACTAAAATATTTCTGATATATTAAAGCCTAAAAATTATTTTTACCTTATTAAAAACTCACTTGACATTTAGAATGACATTTGATTTGTGTTTTATTCAGACCTGCCCCAGCCTCCTACCTCCTGTCCCGTGGTGCGCGTTCTTTCCTCTCACTCTCTAGTTTTGTCCTGGTCTGGGCCATCTTACGACGGTGGCAGCGTTGTGACGGGATACGTGGTGGAGGTTTGTGAAAGCCCTAGTGAGACTGACCACTGGAAAGAGCTCACAGCCCAGTGCAAGAGTACTTCACTCAGGGTGACCTCAGGACTCCAGCCTCAGGGAGAATACTGCTTCCGGGTCAGGGCCTGTAACGCTGTGGGCATCAGCGAGCCCAGCCAAGAGTCCCAGCCAATCAAGATGGACAACCCAGGTGAGGGTTTTCTGAAATTATATAAAAGTTTTGATTACTTTTAGTGGTCTTAATGTATCCTTAATGCTGGATCATTAGCTCTTTAAATGTAGCACACTATTGGATTGTAATTTTAAGCTAATCTTTTCCCACAATTTATGAAAAAGGTTATCAAGTTTCAGTAACCAGATTGTAAACAGGAAGAACGCATTTTAAGTCATTAACGAAGGGCATGCAATCTAAGAGTTGAGGCTTTGAGTTGAGGTCCCACTGTGAATGAAGGCATGTTGTCTTTCAAAGGAGAGCCCTGTGATGAGAAACCAGTGGAGTATGTGAATGTGACCATCAACACTGAGAATAATGTTTCTGACCACTATAATATCCTGGAAAAACTAGGAGTGTAAGTATCCTTATCAAACACACACATTCAGCAGGCCTTATAGCTCTCGTTCACAGGACCTGTCAAGTGTAACATAACTTCTACATGTTCCTACAAGCATACTTGCATCTAAAAGAGAAAACAACCCATATACTTGATCCTTATTCCCAGAAAAATGCGATATATTTACACAAAGACGCTGACTCAAAAAGAAAAATAAGATGGGTTAAGTTAGAGTCAAGGTTGGTACATTTTCAGTGGAAATTACAATTATCTCTCATAATCCCTATAATTTAGACATTTAAGAGGTGATCACGGAAATGTTTCCCAAAAAATATTAAACAAATACAAAATATAAAATTCACTTAATTCTTAAGAACTGGATAAATGGGAAGTTAGGATATTGAGAAATAATGATTTATTAAATGTCACATACTTTGAGTTTGTAAGCATGATATCATGCTCCAATTCTGAATCTTTCCCAGAGGTAAGTTTGGCCAGGTGTTTCGGATGACCCATAAAGCGACGGGTCGTGAATATGCTGGAAAGTTCTACAAAGGCCGTCGGGCAAAGGAGAGAGAAGCTGCGAGGAAAGAAATAGAGCTAATGAACTTCTTACACCATCCAAAACTGGTGCAATGTCTCGCCGCATATGATAACAAGGCTGAGATGGTCATGGTGATGGAATTGTGAGTATCTTGCATGTTGGTGTTTGGAAGAGTCCAATGTTTTTTGGAACAATTTACATAAATGAGAAACGCCAACAGGTTCAGTGCATTAACTTCAATAGTGACAATAGTTTGTTCATTACAGTATTTTGGCACCTAACACCTGTGTCTATATGTGCAGTGTTGCTGGTGGAGAGCTGTTTGAGCGTATTGTGGATGATAGTTATGAGCACACAGAAGCATCTAGTGTGGGCTATATGCGTCAAATTCTGGAGGGGATTCAGTATATGCACCAGCAAAACATCATCCACCTGGACCTCAAACCCGAGAACATCGTCTGTGTGGACAGAACCGGGTTTCAGATCAAAATCATTGACTTTGGACTCGCTAGCAAGATTGGTACGAATGTACTGACGATACTGTGCTGATACATGACATAAATAACATATTAAAATATTACACCATTTAAATATTGTTAATGTAAGTAAACATTTAAAATAATATATAATAATATTGGCTATAGGGAAATAGATGGCAGTTTGTCAACAATTAAAACTAAATGGACATTGATTTTATATTTCTAACAAAAAGTACTATGTATTTTAGACATGTACCGTGTTTTATCTGGACAGGGACGATGGTAATACCATGGTATTTGTAGTACCATCTAAATACATGCATAAATACAAATACAATCCATGCATGGTATATAGCAGGTATATAGATGATACACAGTACTTTTTGCAAGGGATTTCTGAGTGAAAAGTTTGTACTTTGTAGGGTTAATATCGTTATTGTTTTGTTAACTGAAATAAAGCTAAAATATTAGATACAAATCTTAAAATTATTTTTACCTTGACTACTAGGCCAAATGAAATAAGTTTAAGTTGAAATGATAAAAATAATAAAATAGCGAGGAATTAATTACTAATTTTTTTTCCATATTTAAAAAACTGATAAAAAAAAACACTTTTTAAAAAAAATGAAAAAAAAAAAAAAAAAAGCCCATAAAAAATATTAATAAAAACTATAATCGTATATAAATAACACTAAAACAACACTGTATATTTGTTCTGTAATCTTAGATCCCAACACACCTCTGAAGGTGATGCACGGCACTCCAGAATTTGTTGCTCCAGAGGTCATCAGCTTCGAGCCGGTCGGTCTGGCCACTGACATGTGGAGCATTGGTGTCATCTGCTACATCCTGTGAGCTCAACACTGCCAGTCACTTAAGCGCTCGTTGCCCCCTTGTGGTGAATCATGCCATTACATTTAATCTGAATCTGATTTTGTCCTTTGTAGGTTGAGCGGTGAATCTCCATTCCAGGGTGAAAGTGACACAGAGACTCTGTCTCTCGTGACAGCAGCGAAGTGGGAGTTTGATGAGGAGAGCTTTGAAGAGATCACCGACCAGGCAAAGGATTTCATTAGCTCTCTGCTCAGCAAAGATGTCAGGTGCTTTAGCATCCTTCACTTCCCTTACACACATCATACAAATCCGTCCACACAGATTCATAACTGTGCGTTGAACCCTCTGACAGGCGTAGGATGTCATGTGAAGATGCATTGGCTCATGCCTGGTTGGCATCTACGTCTGTAGACAACACCAGCAGCGTCACAAAAAACCTTTCCAAAGACAAGATGAAGAAATTCCTGACTAGGCAGAAATGGAAGGTAATCACTGAGTTGATTTTTTTTTTTTTTTTTTTTAGATTTATTTTGCTAACTGCATGATGTTATATGAACAACACCCAGTCAAGTAAGCGAGTTACAAGAACTTTAAAGTTTGAAAGCCTCAAGTTGTTTCAAACCTGTATGAATTTCTTTCTTCTGCTGAACACAAAAGAAGATATATTAAAGAATGTCAGTAACCAAACTTGGATTGGAGTCATTGGGGACAGAATTTTTATTTTTGGGTAAACTATCCATTTAAGGGACATGGTGATGGGGAAAATGGGATGGTGGGAAAATTATATTTCAATGCTTATGTGTTCACAACATTTTCTAGAATGATTAAAACATTTTGACTAATTCACTTAAACAACTGACTCACAAGAGTCATAAGTTAGTGAATTGGACTCCACTGCATTGTTTTAACAAACTTCCTTTTGTTCTTTCTGCATCGTTTTGTTTCTCTGTTTTTAGAAAACAGGCAAAGCTTTGCTGGCTCTGAAGAGAATGGCTTTATTGTCTAAACCAGAGGCTTCTGCACACTTGAGCCCTGTAGATGGTGAGAAAGAAACCAAATCAATGTGCTTCAGAGCAATGTCAGCATTTGTGACTTGTGACATCTCATGACAGTTTTTTGCAGTGATGGATGTTTTTACAGTTCAGTTTCTTGCTATTATATGTGTTATAGAGACAGATAAAGCAATGCAATCTCTGGAGCTGAAGCTTCAGTGTAAACCTGAGTTCAGTAAGACTCTATCTGACCTGACCGTCCCGCAGGGCTCCAGCGCCCAACTCTCCTGTCTCATCACAGGTTAGGACACACCGATGGATGTCACTGGCCTTCTCCATAGACATCAAAGCCAGTTTCTCATGACGTCACGGCTTCTTCTCTTTGTGTTTCAGGTTACCCTGACCCTGAGGTGGTGTGGTTGAGGGATGGTGAGCTGCTGGAGTTGCAGGACAGGTGTGTGACAGTGGATTATGAGGAGAATGGCAGCTGTACGCTCACTCTAGAGAACGTCTCTCTCCAGAACAGCGGCCTGTATTCCTGCAAAGCCACTAATGCACTCGGGGAGGCGCTGTGCTCTGCTACACTTTCTGTTGAATAAAAACACAGACACATGGATTCATAATAGCACACATAAAACAACCACACACCAGACAGATTAAAATATACTGATGCAAAAACTGCAATAAAAAAAATCCAATTGATGTTATTGTCATTTATTATTATTTATGAGATTATTATTTAGAGATTATTTGAGATTATTATTGGACTTTGGTTTAATATCATTCATTGCTGATTAATATCAATATCATAACATAACATTGACTGTATATGACCTCTCAAAATACACTTGATTTTTTTAAAAACTTAATTTCAATCCCTCTGAGTTTAAATAGGTTCTAAGAACTCACCCTATCTAAATTCAGATGCTTTATGAATGTATGTTATTGATCTTATTGCAAATGATTCTTCCCTGCATTTTTTTTTTAGTCCACTTAAAACCAACAGCAAGTTTGCATTCAGATCTGCGTCTATTTTTGAGAGCAACTCCCACTTCTCAAAATCAACTTTTGGACTGAACCAAGTTTCCACCCTACATTCTTTTCTTTTTCCGACTATCCATTTCGTTTGGATGTACATCACAATACAAAAGAAAAGATCTGTCACTATTTCTGTTTCATTGCAACTTATATATGGCGTCAAATATATGAATATATTAATTTGTCTAACATTATGCTGTTATTAATATCCAACCAGGCTGTTCGCAAGGTTTAGAGACACGTGTGACAATAAAATTGCAGTTTTGAAAAAACACTGTTGGCATTCTAAAAGCCTCTTACACACTAATCTGAGCCTGTGCTTGTTTCATCTTCAGCAGTTTGTGGATAGTTTTTCCATTCATCTGAATCTCAGCTAATGTTATTAACTTTGTTGGAATCCTTAAAACTGCTCTCTGCTCACAAATTTGCTAACCAAATGTATACGCACTTATCTCAATGTAAAGGAAACCTTAGACACATTTGCAGGTTTGATTATACGTTCCTGATGCTGTACGTGCTATTTTGACGAAGCAAGGCCATTTTGTGGTCATTTGGCACCAGCCATTTGCACATAAGGTTGATGTGTCCATATCAGTAACACTAAATGTTGCAGTCTCTTGTGACCAAAATATTTGCTTGAAATGAAGGATTACATCTACAAAGCTTTTAAAAGCCACATTTTGTGATAATTCTGGTTGTTGAATAGACATCAGACAAACAAATGAAACCATATATTTTCTTATGCATATATATGGTAATGTGATGCTTCTACAATTCATATGTCATAATTTGTTCCTGTTTTAGTCACATTTCCATGCGATCTAAACAGAATTTTCCCTTTTATTTAGTGTCATGGTCATTTTCCTACAATGCAGTGCATTGCTTCCATGTTTACGTCTGAAGGCTGGCTCAGTATTGGCCGGCGCTGTTCAAGTGAGCACCACGACGCATGCGTGCGATGATGACGCAGGAGTCAGCCAATAATGAATCGGCATTCTGACGTAGAACTGCACTGCGCCAACTGTGTAGGAGACTGATAGAGAAGAAATTGTTGAATAAAGTCGTTATTTTTGTTTCGTTCTGTCATTTACTCACCCTCATGTCATTCCAAACCTATAAAACTTTAATCTTCGAAAAACAAATGAAGATACTTTTTAATGCAATCTGTGAGGTTTCTGTCCCTCTATGGAAAGAAACCAAAACTTTCAAGATCCTAAAAGGTCATAAAGGCATCAAAAAATGAATCCTAATTGAAATTGTTTATCATATGAAGCAATCACACCTCTTCACAAGACTTGAATTAAACTACTCAGCTCATACAGATTTGTTTTATGACACCTTTTTGAGTCTTCTAAGGTTTGGTTACCTGGACTTTCAATGGAAGGACAGAAGTCTCTCAGGTTTAATTAAAAATGCCTTAGTTTGTGTTTCAAAGAATAACCAAAATGCAGTTACCAAAATCAGATTTGGAACAACATGATGAAAGAATTTTCATTTTTGGGTAAACTAAACTTAAAATTAAAACAAGGAAAAAAATTAGTACAACAGGGCCATGACTGAACTGCAGTGAGCATGTCGTGTGCGGGGCTCCGTTGGTTTGTCACTTTAAATCAAATGATTTTGCTTGAAACAGGTGTATGCTCCGAGGCAAAAACGTGGGAAATAAGTTGGTTTTGCAAATGGTCACCTGACCTTTTAATGCAAATTTATCACAGGTAATGGATGACAGAAACGTCAATCACAAGCAGACGTTGTACTATAAAAATCTGCCCCCCATCAAGGAACACCAGACTTTCCTTCTCTCACGCTGACAAAGAATAGAGATGTAGACAACAAACACTTCATCTTCCCAGAGTGTAGATGGGAATTTCTCCATTTCATCCCACGACTAGCTCTGCATAGGATCGTACAGCACGATCCTTGATATCCTAATGCTTGTTGTCAATCTTCCAATAGCCCTCTATGTGGTAGTGGAACTATTTCTGAAACAATGTGCGAAACCTTCAAGTTCAGGAAACTTGCCTTCCTCTTCCCAGAACAAACTCCTCTTTCTTCATCTAGCCTGCTCTCATTTCTTCTATTACATCCGAGTTCTGCTGAACATCATCTAAAACCTGGGTGGAGTGACTGGAATCGGACAGGAATACATCACAGCCTTCCACAGCTGCAGTTTGATTGGATGATCTTTATTCTTTGCTGGCATGTCTATAGACTTGTATTTAGCTGTGGCTCATCCTGTAGCGTATGTGAATCAAAAACCTTCAACAAAGCAAATACATGCACATATATTCTGTACATTTGTTTGGATGTACACTGTCACCATAGGAATAGTCACGGTCATTTTTAAAATCACAATGTACCATCTGTTGATTATGGCTTCTTTTTGTGCAGCAGTCCCTGTGAGTTTCATCTTTTGTGCGGTTGTACTGTTTATCTTACACCCTGCTGGATCAAGGAAGGGCAGTCAGACATCAAGACCTGACAAAATCAAACAGGCCGCTATTCGGTTCATTTTGAACAGCCTGATTATATTATCAGTTTACTTTCTGCCTCACATCTGCGTATTGATCTATTTATCAGTAAAGAAGTCTGACTGGCTACACCTGCCATGTCAAGTTCTACCTCTGATGCTAACAGTCCAGATTTCTGAGTTTGTGACGCCCCCGATCTTCTTTCATAACACAGGAAAACTGGGTGTGATAGCTAAACATTCCTTAACAATATGTCGCAATATTGGTGGTTGAAGTAGAACCGTAAAATTTGGATCCACTTTCTGCGAGTCGTAACTCTTGTATCCCTCCATCCACACTAATAGACAAAGAAGAAAATGTGTAGATTTACATCAAATGTAACTTGATGAATTTATAAATGAATCCATTGAGTGAAAACTGGCTGTGCTTGAACAGAGGAACGTGTGCACTGTGCACTTATACTTCTCATTTACTCACACACATTCATTGTTTGGGTATATTTTTTTTTGTCATGCATATACTGCACAGCATGTGATAAAGGTTTGTTAAATATCAGAGGAGCCACATTTTTCCTTTATCTCTATATGTAAAAAACAAACAAACAAACAAACAAACAAACAAAAAACCCTGACTTTGAAAATGGCATCTTGTGAACACATAGAACTTGATAGTTTACACAAAGATATCTGAATTACATTACCGTTCAAAGGTTTGGGGTCGGTAAGATTTTTTTTCTTTTTAAAAGAAGTCTGTATGCTCACCAAGGCTCACCATTTGATCCAAAATACAGCACAATTGTGAAATATTATTACAAATTAAAATAACTATTTTCTATTTGAGTATATTTTAAAATGTAATTTATTCCTGATGGCAAAGTGTAATTTTCAGCATCATTACTCCAGTCTTCAGGGTCACATGATCCTTCAGAAATCATTCTATGATGATTTTATGCTCACATGTTTTTTGGTTTTTTATTATCAATATTGAAAACAGTTGTGATGCTTAATATTGTCCTAGAAATGGTGATAAAAAACATCCAGGTTCCTTTGATCAACAGAAAGTTCAAAACAACAGCATTCATTTTAAATAGAAATCTTATGTAACATTATAAACATCTTTATTGTCACTTTTGATCACTTTACTGCATTCTTGCTGAATACAAGTATTAATTTCTATCAAAAAGTATTACGGAGCCCAAAGTATTAAGCGGTAGTGTATATATCTGGAAAACTGAAGCACACATGTCCACAGACTTTATTAACATACATCTAGAATTTAGGTAAAAATTATATTTGAAATGAAATTTGTACTTTCAGACGCTGTAACAAGTCACCTTTTTTCAGCATTTTTCGAACAACTTTGTGCCTTCTCTAGTTCATATTTATATTGGTCCATTAGCGCAAAAAAACAAATAAATGACAAAAGAGAAAATAATTTTTAAACGATTACATTTAAAAAAAATAATTAGCTAAATTAGGTTTAAAATAGCTTTATATGAAACTTCTATGACACCGCAGGGTCAACCACCCATAGGCACTTTTTAAATACATTTGAATCATTTAAAGATTTAAAAACCAACCGAAAGACCAAGACAAGAAGGATGTTTTCAGAGAATGTTTTATTTAGTTCAGAGTCTCAACAAATGTTACAGAAAAAAGGGTTACAGTCAAAGTTCACTCATAAACATGATGTAAGCTCATGGATGCTCTGATTGACTTAACGATAAATTAAAATTTCACCTCTGTTAAATACATATAAAGGAGTTTGTGCTGCCTCGGCAGTGACAATTCATAGTAGGCCTTCACTC
Organism: Elopichthys bambusa; assembly: GCA_037101425.1. NCBI lineage: Eukaryota > Metazoa > Chordata > Actinopteri > Cypriniformes > Xenocyprididae > Elopichthys > Elopichthys bambusa. Next base: position 21,101,476 of record CM074435.1, read on the forward strand.
ATAAAAAAGAAAGAGATTGAAAGATAATGACACTGTGCCTATTACTTATCTATAAAATGCTTGCTATCATTAGAAATAGGTGCAAGGAAGCACTGTAGTACAAAAAAGCAGCTTTCTTACTCACCAAGTTCCTTTTAAAAAACTCTCTGATTTCACTATTAAAAGAAGCAAAGCTGAAACGTTCATGGGATGAAGTAGAAATGAAAGCACAGGTCCTCTCTACAAAGCTTTGGAGGGTTCAAACTGAACTCCAGGAGACAACTGAATTGAAAAAGGTTGGCTAAAGTGGCATGTTGGTTTGATAAGGTCCAAAAAGTCCAGTTTATTACAGCAAAGTCCACAAAAAAAGCAACATTCTTGATCCTATTGCAATTAAAAACTGGCATGCAATTATGTAGAAAACACATGCTTTAAATGACTGCTACAGTAAAACATGTTCACACATTTCAAACAGACCATCTCCAATCCAGTTGTCTTTTTAAGATCAGATTTACTCATTAACAACCAGCTGCTTTCTCCTGACTGGACAGAGTGTTTCTATGGGTGTGATAGCAGCCAATCAAATGGCATGAACATTCATGTAGAAGAGTGTATCTTAGCAGGTGTGGAAGTAGTAGATTCTTTCTCTAATGTCTATGAATGTGTGTTTGTGTGTCTCACATGGCTTTCACTTTGATCTGCTTCATTTTCATCTGCTTCTTCTCCAGCTTCTTCTGCTCGCGACGTTGGGCGGCTTCCTGAATTACAGAGGGAAGAGAACATTTTGTATTGATGCAGATAACAGCACAATAAGAGAAAAGATCCGCTTTTTAACTACACACACACACATACCTCTAGGCGGCGCTGTCTATCAGGATCCTCTTCATTCATGATCCTTTCCTTCTCCGCTCTCTTCTTCTCTTCTCGGCGCGTCTGAGCGGCCTCCTGTCGTTGAGCGTGAGTTTGCTTCAGGAAGTTCTCCTCCACGCGAGCACGGTTCCTGTCTGCTTTCTGCTTCCCCTAAACACCCAGATAAAGCTTCACATTAACCTCTGTTACTAATTCAACGTGTAGTTATGCAGATTGTGCATGTGCACTCACCTCTCTGTTGAGGCGGAGCTTCTTGACCTTGTCGATGCTGTAGATCACCATGTTCATCAGAGGCAGCAGACCGTCCATATCTTTGGGAGATGTGTTACCCATCCCAGGCACTGTGAAGTCCAGCACAGCACATTAAAAAAACAAAAAAAACAACTGACAAACAAGGAATGTTCCAGTGTCATGCAAGTACAGAAAATTGGCATTTGTGAATTTTTTTAATTTCACTCACCATTAAATGTAAACAGCAGTGTTTTCTTGGTCTCAGGCAGCTTTAAGGGCTGACCCTCCCTAAAAATTATTTAGAAACCATTAGCATTAACATTTATTAACCAATAAGAACTCCTCCAACATAGTCGAAGAATGTCATAAAAACTACTAGAAGAATATTTTTTAGAGAGCCCTGCACGGACTTCAGGTGAAGCAAACTAATTCAACATACACCTCCGCTAAATTTTCTATATATCCTAATCGCTTTTGTTAACAACATGCATTCATAACTTCAATGAGCTCATTGATTCTACCTTAAATGAATACACTGTTTAAATTAATACATTGTTAGCTAACTGCGTGATTTGCATATGTACATTTCTGAAATCCATTACTTGGATGTATGTATTGTAAAAAGCGCTATACAAGTAAATGTAAATTAAATTGAATAAGAAAAACTTATTTAAAAAGACTTACTCTTGCATAACTTTTGGACCAGAGAATTGGTCCGAAAAATGGATGGACTCAATCTTGTCAGCATGACTGGTAAGGTAATGTACCATCTGAAATCAGAACAATAAAAATAAAGTTAAAGTACCGACCCATGACATTGAGAAGAGAAGGATAAATATACATTTCAAGCAGTGTTTTTTTAGTAATGTTTATATGCTGTTATAGTTTTAATTATTTTAAAGTTTCAGTAATTTTGTGGGGTTTTTGACTTGATTTTTATTTGTTTTTTTTTGTTTTTAAATATTTCTATTTAACTTTAACTGAAATAAAATTACTAAAACAAAATGTTAAAGTTAACATTAAGTTTTTTTTTTTTTTTTTTTTTAAAGTTTTTCCATTTCATATGAATGTTTAATAGCTTTATTTCAATGAACAAAACATTTTTAAATAGTTTCAATAATGATTTTATTATAGAGTCCACGTTGTCTCATGACAAACTCAGCCGTTGCTTGGGAGACTCAGCGCTCACCTTGCTGTCCATCACTCCATCCGTGACCTCTCCCATCTCTGATAAAATAGACAGAGATTCAGGGAGGCCATATTTTGCCCCTGATTTGGGCTTATCACCACAGAACTCACTCTGTAAAGAGACCAAGAACGAATAAAGTTAGCAAAGGCCAGTTCATTGCAACATTAAAACTACAAAATAAACCTGTGATAACACACATCTTTCTATTGCTTTTATTGCTGTACTTAAAACAAGCAACAAATACTTCACTGAATAAACTCACTGAATCCCATCAGTATGGTTAGCAAATCAACATCACTGACTCACTCACCATGTTTGTGAAAAAAAGTATCTTATGCTTTTTTTTAAATCAAAAATGAAAAAAAAAAAAAAAAAGCAATACTGGGAAATATTATTACAGTATAATGTAATTTATTCATGTGTTGCAAAGCTAAATTTTCAGCATCATATTACTCCAGTCTTCACTTTAATATGCTGATGTGGTGCTCAAGAAACATTTCTTAATATTACCAAACAGTTGTGCTGCTTAATATTTTTTGGGAAACGGTAATACATTTTTTTCAAGAATTTCTTTGGAACATTGTAAATGTTTTTATGGTCACTTTTGATACGTTCAATGCATCCTTACAGAGAAAAAGTACTAATTTCTTTATTCATTTCTTACCCCAAACTTTTAAACATTAGTGTACATAATATTCTATTTCACTTAAAATATGTAAATCCTTTATGACTAACCAGGTCCTGCATCTCTTTCTGCATTCGTGCCATGGCCTTCCGACTGCCCACGGCAAACACAAACGTGTCCATGTCCTCATCATTCAGAGTCACTTTAATTTGCTGTGGAACATGAAGAGTGAGACTAAGCAGAACAGCCTTCTGAACATCCATTTGAGATACTACTTGTAATCAGTCTATGTTAATACATCAGAGTTTGTGTGCACCTACCACTTGATCACAGGCTGGTCTCATCATCCTGGCCAGCACATTCAGCAGGTCCTGTCTTTTCAGAAACTGCAGAACAACAACAAAACAATGACACCATAGTAAATACAGGAGATATCAAACAGTGTGTTTCTCTCAGGCCCCATTTACACCTGGTATTTTAATTTGTTTCTTTTTTCCACGTTCAACCACTTCTGTCCTGATTTTTTCAAGGGGAGGGTCTATGGGCGGGTTAATGTCGTTTTTTTTTTTTTTTCTTATCCTTTGATCTACTGGACAAAATAAGTAAGTTTGCGCAAATTACATATGAATGCACAAGAGACGACAGAAAAACATACAGAGAGCATCATCTTTCGTTTCTGCTCTGACAGCCGTAAGACCACGCTGAACGCAGCGAGTGTGTGTTAGAAATCAGGAATGGTGAGAGAACATTGTGCTTGGTACATTTTCGTCTTTAAACCAAACTTGGGTCTTCAGCCGACAAAGTTTAAATCCCATCTGGCTAGCGCGCTTCCCATAATGTTTATGCATCAAGTCAGCAGGCGGTCTTTTGCGGCTGTAGCACATGAAAGCAAACTGGTCGAATACATTCAACTACCTCTGGAAGTGGTCAAAAGTGGACAAGCTCAAAACGTTTTACACCCCATTTACACCTGTATTTAGCGTCGTCCACTTATGATCGGATCGACTAAAATGCATCTTAATACCAGGTGTAAACAGGGCCTCATATTCAAACACACATGATACCTTAAGCTGAATCAGCATCCCCTCACAGCAAACACGTCCTGAGCACCACAGGTTATAGATGTGCTCATTCTCCTGATTCAGCTTCCCTGTACTGGTGGCCTCCTTACTGGTACCATCATCCCCTAAAAATAAAGACACATTTGAGAGTCAGAGAAAATGGCATAAGAAGAAGAAACAAAGTGGAGTGAGAGTTACACTTACCCACGAGGGCAAAGTTGCTCTCGAGAAGTTCTCTGTGGGAATTGAACCAGGCCTGGGCGAGCCTGCTGTTCTTGTTTTTGCCAATTATGTAGTTCATAATATAGGCAAGAAGACCGGTGACCATTAAGATCTCCATGTAGTAACTCTCCCAGCTGTTCTGCAGGTGTGCTGGGACCTGTAACACGCATACACACAGTCAGCTGAGGAAACTAGAAGTGCCTGTGAAAGTCAAATGCGGTCTTTATTTCTTTTGTACCTCTCTGTATATAAGAGTGTCTTTGAATGAAGGGTTAGTCTTCTCGTAGCCCTCAAACTCCTCGTTGTCATATTTGCTGTACATGTCTTGATCCTGTAACAATGATCAGATTAGATTTAATCATTCATTCACTTGGACATGCAGAAGAAAGGAGATAAGAATGGCTTTTCACATCTTTACCTGTGCATCGCCATCTTCAAACTCATCCTGGCCGTCTTCGTTCTCCACCGTGGCCTCGTCTTCATCGTCCTCTATGGGTATGGATGAGGGGGCTGCTCGTGGGGGTGGCTCTTTCTCAACATCGACTGCTGGGTCCTCAATGACATCCTCAAACTCAGCAAAGTCATTGTCATCAAACTCTGCGATGTCCTCCCCGTCATCAAAGTCATCGTTGTATCGCCCCCTAGTGTCCGGTAGGGCCAGCAGGAGCAGCAGGGCTGGGAGGAGGAGGAAGACCAGGTGCCTCATGGCTCAACCTGCACAGTAAATGACAAATAAACTGAACTCATGTTGTTAGGTCGACAACAAAATGTGTGATCAATTACACTACTGTTCAAAAGATTGGGGTTGTATAATAATTTGTTCCATCGTTTTACTAAATCGTGTCCACGTTGTAATAATTTGTTCCCTTGTTTTAGTTAAATCAAAACAAGGAAATTAATTAGTACAATGTGGCCACGATTTACTAAAACTAAAGAATCTCTCTCTCTCTCTCTCTCTCTCATATATATATATATATATATATATATATATATATATATATATATATATATGAATGAAGAGTTTGGTTCCAAAATGTTATAAATCCATTTTGATTAATTTGAGTAAAAATGTGTTTTCTTTACCATGAAAGCAGCAAGATGAAAACCACTTTTTTGTTTCAAACTTTCACATAGCACCTTTTGGTTATAAAAAACATTAAACATTCAAATCTAGATTTTGATTTTCAAAGGTTTACTATAAAAACGGATTATTTTTCCCCCCAAAATGCAATAAATCCATGACACGTTTTTTTTCCGAAATGCAATTAATCCATCAATATAAAAGTTATTTTTCATATTGACAATACACAACAAAGTAAGTTTAGTCACATATATGACAGCCTCTGAACTTTGTCAATACTAATTTTAAATACAGGCATTTGACTAAAAATACATTCAGCCGTCACTCCCAAATGAATTCAACGAGTCATTTTGTTAATGTTATAAATTAATTATGTCTCCGTTTGTCATTACCGATTAAAGAGTATCTGGCGCCACCGCACGGTTAAAATAAACACATTTGCCAAGTACATCGTTATTTAAAACGGCTTTTAAAAACTGTTCATGATTCAGTTTTGGAGACCGTGACAGAAGTTTGATGCTGTCGTGGAACAAGCAACAGCCGGTATTTTTCCACCTCCCGATCCGAGTGCCTCATCTTCTTAATCTCCTCACGTAAATTATTACATTTCGATGACTTAAGTTTCTTCCCCACCGCAGAAACCACCACAGGTTCATCAATGGCGTCAAAATTATTCATTTTTCTGTTTTTGTTGATCACAAAGTACAAAGCAGATAAGTAAATCTAGGATGCCGGGTGTATTCAGAGCGCCACCATTACTGTTTACAGTGCGTGGAATGGTGCGCTGTGATTGGTTGAGCGAATATATCGCATTCTGCAGAGAAAGGAGACTGGCGTTTGTCGCCATATATAATTTTTTTTTCCCCCCCCCTCCGCTCCATAAATTATTACGACTTCAAAAATTTAATATTCATTTGATGGCAACGCTGTCACATGAACATTTCTTCATATTTAAAATAAAAATATTTTGTAACATTATAAATGTCTTTACTGTCACTTTCGATTAATTAAAAATATACTTGCAAAATAAAAGTTTATTTATATTTATATATATATATATATATATATAAAACGTTTTAGGGTAGTGGGTAGTGCATATCCAATCTTATTTGTTGGTACAGACTAACATGAATGTTAATGGTGTAAACAAACAACACCAAGTAAATGTATGACATTTACTATTGCTGATTAAATAGGTGATAAGATGGCCCTGTGGATTATGGAGTGTATATCCAAAAACATTTCCCGCTCAGTGATGCCTAGTATAAATACTGTACGCTATAGTCAGCTGTAGTACAAACAAACAAGACTTGATTGTTTGGTTTTCTCATATAATACCAAGAAAACTAATGTTTACACTGTAAACCAGTCAAGCCTAAAACACGTTTACTTGTCATATTTCTTTATGTTAAAAAACAGACCCGTAAAGCAAATTAAAGCAATTCCTCACACACATAAAAGAATAAGCTATTGCAGGTTATTTTAACCTAATGTCTAACAGTACTGCATGTGTGGCATGACAATAGTAATGATTTATCCAGTGGGTATAAGTGAAGGATAAACAGATCAGTACACACATTTTTACTGTAAGGAATAATAATTTCAAATGGGCCCCAGGATGTCTAACACATGCAAAATGGTTCAACTGTTTTAATTCTGAAACAGTAACAATGGAAACTAAGATCCAGCAGGGATTGAGAGCCTAAGCCTCAGATGTTCAATAAAACCAGCGTCTTCTAATTGGCTGAAAGTCTTTATTAATCACATGGCACATACTGGTTGGCCATACACTAAGGCTAAGCTGATTCAGTCTTTTCCTATAGACTTTATGGACAATAACCATTTTATGAGATTATGCACAACCCAATTTACAAAAATAAGAATCTAAATCATATTTCATATCTGAGGCTATATTCGTAAATTAAGCGTAAAGACGAAATACTAATGAAAACCGAAATGTATGTTACATATAAAAAAAACCTGAGGAATTTATTACAAGAGCTTTTTGAGCCCATAGCTTAAAATCCATTTCATTTCTGCCCTGTTCTGAGTCTATATTCAGAATAACTGACAGTATGAGCAGCATCCAATCCACCGTGTGTAAATCCTGTCAGGTGAGTAGCTAATAGCTTCTGCCAAGACGACGAGTTACGTGCAGTTTGTGATGTCAGTTATAACCAGATGTCAAGTCATGCTCCACCTGTTACAGGGCTAGTAACAGAATAAGTACTCGAAATAGTAAATCGTAGAGTCAAAGTTTAACAGGATTGTTATTCATTTTGAACAAAGTTTAAGTTCTAAACTCGGAAAAGCTCGTCGTGCCGGCGGCAATTCCTCGCTAAACTAAAACTTTGTCGTTAAACTACTAGACAAAGTACCGGACACATTTTCTGCGCATGTCGTGTCAGGCAAATCTAGCAAATCTTCCAAATGAATGAGAAAAAAGCTATTCGGACCTGTCTACCCCATCCCCCATGAGTCCTGCTCCACTCGCACTGATGATACGAGCTATCATCAGTTAGCTCGCTAGCTGTGGCCGCTACATGCACGATCAACCTCAGAAACCCCACGCGACATTTCTGCGACACTGTAAATGCGTCGATCACTTGAACTCACAGGTTTAAAAGGAAAAGCCACCGATAGCGACAAAAATCACGTAAACGTACCTGTAAATATTGGTGTTTCCTTCAGTCAGTAGCTAACAGTTTGTGACAGCAGCTGTAAGTTACCTCTCACAGGAGAGGCGAGGGTCATCTGACAGACTCTACCCACAATGCTCTGCGAAGCCTGGCAATAAGGATAAGAAAAGATCGGGGCGTTTATAATGCACTGATAAATGATTAACCCTAAATATGCATTATCAGATGGAGTAATACCAAGAAATAATATTAATTATTATTGAAAACGATATAAACGCTAAAAATGTACCATAATTGCGTTTTAAATGAGATATTTAAAAAATATATTTTATATATATATATAAAAAAATAAATATACATATATATATATATATATATATATATATATATATATATATATATCGGGCATGCATATTTGTTAATGGAATCTTATGTTTATTTCATATATTTAGGATTTTAAATCTTGTTCTTTTGTGGATTGGTTTTTTTTTATCTACTGAGCCACATTTTATATCTATTCTACAATAGCAATGTGTTGCTTTTCAGGGCTGAAATTCAGAAATACCGGCCCTATGTGAAGTGAAAGTAAATTTATCAACTAGCAACAAGATCTATAAATAACCTCAGCGCTCAGCCCCCATTTTCTATGAGGGACTTTTATTTTGAAACACGCACATCCTCAGACCAAATGCGCCGTTGAGCGGTTGGGCCTATTTAGGGCTTTCTAAAGTTAGAATTAAAACCGTTGGGACTAAGCAGAAACATGGGCCTTTAGCTACACACAATATTGAATATTTAACGGTAGTCTCTGTGTTCGACTAAGTAGGTTTTGTGTCGTCTCGGAGAGCAGCTCTTCGTTTTCGAGGCCGTTGAGGGATTGTTATGACATTCTCTTTGTCTCTCGCGGCACAAACCCGAGACCATATTTCTTGCTGAAAGAGCCTTTTTCAGCGATCGGTGCAAATCTAGCTATTCTTAACGACCTAATTCTTACTGGGTTTTCGCCGACCTGATCAAGGGGTTGAAACATGTCGTTGCACGGTAAACGAAAAGAGATTTACAAATACGAGGCGCCATGGACCGTCTATGCCATGAACTGGAGCGTCAGACCCGACAAGCGCTTTAGGCTGGCGCTCGGCAGCTTCGTCGAGGAATACAACAACAAGGTAAACAGCTTTTTGACATCAGTAGATCCCAGATCAATCTGCATTATGTCTCTACTTTGTTCTGTGTTCTTATGGCTGCTGACATCCTATCATTTAGAGAAGTGTAATTGGTAATGTTATAATAACATGATGAATGCAGATGAACATAGGTGACAACCATAGAGCACAAATATATTACTTGGACATAAATAATATAAATAATAACTAACCAAACTGTTATTTGTATTTTGTTTGTGAGTCCTGGTTTGACAGCTGTCAGAAACTCGTGCATCATGAATTCAGTAGATTCATTGTGGTGTGCACATTGTTACATCAGCTGTTTGTTTTGTGATGTTCAGGTCCAGCTGGTGGGTCTTGAGGAGGAGAGCTCAGAGTTTGTATGCAGGAACACTTTCGATCATCCGTACCCCACCACCAAGATCATGTGGATCCCCGACACCAAGGGCGTCTATCCAGACCTGCTGGCCACCAGTGGAGACTATCTGCGCATATGGAGGGTATGCAGAGGATAGTAGTACACATCAGATAGTAGTAATTAATGACTGCACTTCAAGTCAACATGAGATGAAAATGGACCCTATTAATGCTTGTGCCTGGTCTTACTGTGAACATTCACTTATGCACAACACATTATAAAAAGGGTCCCACTTTATATTGTGTCTTTATCTACTATGTATTAACATTTAAATGAATCATTTGATACAATGCACTTATTGTGTACATACATGTCTTTACATTATAATTTTATTTTAAAAATACCTCAGTCTAATTACAGTTGTAACTTTAACATAATTTTTACATTTTTAATTCCACTGTTGACCCTTGCCTTACAACTTAACCCACCCTTAAACCTAACCATATCACTGAACATGTCCCTAACCTTACCCGTATCCCACCTCAATAGCAGCAAAAGTGTTTTGCAGTACAACACAAACACAATAAGTACATTGTACCTAACTTTTTTTTTTAATGTACTAGTTAAAGACACAACATAATGTGTGGCCAAAAAAAATCTTTTTTTAGACATTAATGGCTTAATGGTTTAGACATTAATGGCTGTGTGTTGAGTTATTTTGAGGGGACAGCAAATTTACACTGTTATACAAGCTGTACACTCACTACTTTACATTGTAGCAAAGTGTAATTTCTTCAGTGTTGTCACATGAAAAGATATAATAAAATATTTACAAAAAATGTGAGGGGTGTATATGACACGGAAATGTTTATGATTTAAAGATCGTTATTAAATTGGTGTTCACAACCCATTTTACTTAAATTTTGTGGGACTTGGTTGAATCCATCTGTAATTGATTTCTTGGTGGAATGTCTCATATTTCAGATAAATGTGCACTGATTAATTGTTCAAAGTAAGACTGGGAATGTGTATCAAGAAAATAGTCGAGTTTAATTAAATTGAACATTAAATGACTTTAAGTTAGTGAACTGTCTATCTTGTTGTCAGGTGAATGACACAGAGACTCGTCTGGAGTGTCTCCTGAATAATAACAAGAACTCTGATTTCTGCGCACCTCTGACCTCTTTTGACTGGAATGAAGTGGACCCCAATCTTCTGGGTAAGAGAACATGTAGCCTGTTTGTTTGGCTGTGTTGTGATTTAAGTAAAACTATTAAAAATCATTTCCATTGACAAATAATGTCCTGGTAACGAACTCAAAGAAGTTTAGTTGAAGTACTAAAAAGATTAAAACTAAAAGCTAAATAAAATAGATTATTAAATAACTAAAGAAGCCAATAAAAATGCAGCACATTACAAAATTCCTTAAATACCATAGTAGTATATATATGATACTATATAACACTGTTGTTTAGGAGAAAAAAAGGAATGTTTTACACATTTGTATGTTTGCCTCCCAAAAGATCATCAGGTTGTCATCATGTATTTGTGTTTTCTGTTTTCCAGGCACCTCTAGTATTGATACCACCTGCACAATCTGGGGTTTAGAGACAGGACAGGTTCTGGGAAGGGTTAACCTGGTGTCAGGCCATGTCAAAACACAGCTAATCGCTCACGACAAAGAGGTGAGTAAAAACTCGCCTCTCTTAGGACTTAACTGGTGGGCCATTTTCTATTACTCTGCATTTGTGTACTTTGTTGCTGTATTTAAATAAATCAAGCATTTTTTTTTGGCTTTAAGGTGTATGACATCGCATTCAGCCGTGCGGGTGGCGGTCGGGATATGTTTGCGTCTGTGGGAGCCGACGGATCCGTGCGCATGTTTGATCTGCGGCACCTGGAGCACAGCACCATCATCTATGAGGACCCTCAACACCACCCGCTACTGCGCCTGTGCTGGAACAAACAGGACCCCAACTACTTAGCCACTATGGCCATGGATGGCATGGAGGTCTCTCTTTTAGTTGCTTTTACTTTATTAGCGCATTTGCCCTCATCTTTTCTCATGCCCCTCACTTTGTTGTGTTGTATTGTTGTCAGGTGGTGATTCTGGATGTGCGTGTGCCGTGCACGCCAGTGGCTCGGCTTAACAATCATCGTGCCTGTGTGAACGGCATTGCATGGGCACCACACTCCTCCTGCCACATATGTACAGCAGGTTAGAAACCAGCCCGTTCACATACACACACACTAATAAATATATAACGACAATATATATATATATATATATATATAAGCAGCACAACTGTTTTTAACATTGATAATTCTTGACTTTAGTAGTAAATCATCATTTTTAGGATGTTTTCTGAAGGATTATGTGACACTGAAGACTGGAGTAATGATGCTGAAAATTCAGCTTTGCCATTACAGGAATAAATTACATTTTAATATATATTAAAATACAAAACAGTAATTTTAAATTGTAATATTATTTCACAATATTACTGTTTTTAACTGTATTTTTGATCAAATAACAACTTCTTTCAAAAACATTAAAACATCTTATAACCCATTTTTTGAATGGTAGTGTGTGTGTATATGTTTAAACAATTTGTGTAAATGGCATATACTATTTTGATTAGGGATGTCAATTTACGATCATTCCCATGATCGATCATAGTTTAAATTTACGATCAATTAAGCGACTACAGTGACATAGTCACTGGCAGTTTGTGCAAATGCTCAAAACGGCAGGTTCCTCATCAGAATGAAAAGGTTTTTTAGTCTACATGTAAATAAAAGGCTAGTAGTGGGATTGTAAAATGAATCGTTGTGATTCGCAGTTTGTAATTAATTTAAAGTAAAATGAAACGTATCTACGGCGTGTAGGGCTGTGCCGTACCACCAGCTATTGTACGACGAAACGCATTTTTGGCCATTATTCTTATTTCTTTTTTATAATGTGAAGTACAAAGTTTTGCGCACAAGAGAAATAATTGGTTAGCAGGCAAATGTTACATCGCGACCATGGAACTCTTGGATTCATGCTGAATGAGAGAGGTACATGAGCCCATAAATTTGAATTAAGCCGTAAGAGGCTTTGTGTTCTGTTTTGTGGGTTGCTCACTCAAATTTCCATGAATTCAACAATATTCTGTGAGGTATTCCCAAATCCATACCGTCTCACCCTCTAATTTTGCGGGGGAAAGATCGATCGTGGTCACGAATTAAGAATTTGTTCCCACAACTTATTAATTTGTTCCATCATTCTAGTTTTATTATTATTATTTTATAGTCTATAATATATTTTATAATATATTTTTATAGTCTATAATACAGCGCATTTCACACACGCCAGTGTTAAGTTTCGCTTTTCCTGGCAGCGCAACATCCGATATAAATGTGTTGCTCGTGCGGAAGATTCGCTTTTCTGTCAGTGTCAGTAGCTTTGGAATATTGGGACAAAACATGAAGATATGAGACAAGAGACACTACGTCCTGCTTGTGTCCCAAAGCCCTCTCAAAGCGCAGAGCCCGATATATGATGAAATATTTATCTTTGTGGGAAAGTATAATTAAACTTGACTTAGTTACTAAATTTATATTGTTTTCCATGTCCAAAGACTTTGTATTTTCTATTTTAATGCACTTTTAATGTTTGCACCACATTAAAAGCGTCATTTTTACAATTATTTGAGCAAAAAATCCAGCCCCGTCATCGTCACAGCCCTAACCACGTTTTACACATGAACCAAATGCACCACAAATCTGTGCACCTTAAGTTTTAAGCAATTTAAATTATTATAGACAATTAATTCATCGTCGATTAACCGTTAGCATCCCTAATTTGGACCAATGTGCAAATAATAATAAAATGATACATTGTTTACAAGTGCAGAGCCTTTTTTTTTTTTTTTTTTTAATGGTCCAATAGAGAATGTGTCAGTTCTGTTATCCTTTCTGTTGATGTTTTTGTTGCGTCAGTATAAAGGCCTGTTCACACCAAGAACGAAAGCTGTAACGATAACTTTATAGCGTCCATACCAGCAAACGATATCTTTGTTTACTCTAAGCATGTGCTGCAGTTTTGTCGGCTGCAACTTTAAATCCTGAGCTCTTTAAAGTAGGATGGATTCTGGCTGTCATTGTTTTTATCGTTCATCAGCTGGAAAAAAACATTCTGAAATTGATTCCATCAATATCCTTTCTCTGTGCCGTTTTTATAACTATATTGTTATAGTCATCGTCCTTGGTGTGAACATGCCTTAAGACTGTAGCAACTGTGACAGTGCTGTTTCATTATAAGTCTTCTTTACCTGGCCCCCCTTTTCTTTTAAATCCCACTGTAGCGGACGATCACCAGGCTTTGATTTGGGACATCCAGCAGATGCCCCGGGCAATCGAGGACCCCATCCTGGCCTACACGGCCGAGGGAGAGATCAACAACGTACAGTGGGCCTCCACTCAGCCCGACTGGATCGCCATTTGCTACAACAACTGTCTGGAGATCCTGCGGGTGTAGAGCCGAGGCTTAAAGCACCCCTGTGCTTCCTGTTGGGGCATTGCTGGAAAAGGGTCTTTAATAAAGCAGAGACTTGTTTTCTAAAGTTCCTGAGGTCTAGAGGTTTCAAGCGGGAAACGATATGAATGGGCCTATGGGAACAACGGTCTGAACAATGTGTGTGCAACTTTTGTCTGGGAGAATGAGATTGTGTGAATGAGTATGTGTTTCTGCACAATATATTATATTGGTCTGTTTTCCTACCTGCTGGTGTCCCAGAGTCCTCATTATCTTAAACACAACTGTAATTACTATGATTCTATGGCCATTTGTGTAGGGAGAGATACATGTTTGTTCAGTTTGACCGGTAAACAAAAAAAAAGCTACTAAGATTGTAAGGATTTGCCAACATGGACATACAATACAACCCTTTTATTAAGATATCATTACTTAAAAGATTAATACAGTTTTAAAGATCCTCTGAACTTCAGATCCTGCTTTTTTGTTTCAGGAAGGTGCCATTTTTTTTGTAGCCTTGGAAACTCTTCAATACCATAGTATGGGGAAAAAATGCTTGACATCACTGCAAAACATTCATAATTGTTCTTCAGGCACACTCACGACTCGCATAGCTGTTAGTTGCGTCGTTGACGTCAGTGTGTGAGTGGACGATGTCTTGAGCAAAATGTCTTTTCATTTAAAGATGCATTACTGCTCACTTAATTGTGAGAAAGTTCCTGTTATATTTTTCCCCATGTTATTTTTTTCAAAATTAGTCCCCTTTCAGCATGCTTGTGCTTGAAGTGAAATGTGTACTGTATACATATATAAATATTATGTACAAGGTAGGACAAAAGTGTCACTTTTCCAGAATAATTTTGCATTGCAAGTCATTTGGTCTGTTCATGAACTTGTTCTGTTCTTATGCAAATATGATGTAGTAGTTTGCCACTCGTTTCGGTCGAGACCGAAGTCAAAAGTGAGTTTGCAAGGCTGTTTGGGATCCTCATCCTCACCTCACACTCTTAGATGGAGTGTTTATATGTAAGTAGTTCTGTGTGTGTCCAGCCATAATGCTTTTATATTAATAAACTCACTTAATAAACTCTTGTTCTTTCGTAAAGCTTTCAGTAGTAATTCATCGTGAAAAGGCCAGACAACTATTATTTAAGGATGCACAATATATCAGTGTCATATTGGTGGATATTAAAGATGTTTTATTTGGTTAGATAATGACTTGGATCTAGATATTATTCTATTTTTATATTTTGATTAATTTTGCTATCATCTAACACCATTATAAACATTTATAAACACTAATAATTTAGTAACATTGTTAAATGTAATCTTTAGCAAATATATAAATGAATATCCATTTTTTATACTGTTCATTATAATGTAATGCCTGAATTCATTTGTATCATTTAAAAACTTTTATTTAGATAAAATAGTAAATGTGTGTTGCATACATATATAAAAATGTAATATTAGCCAGCTATCGCTTATAACCAGTGTTATCTTTAAAACTAAAACTATTAAAAATATTTTTGGTATTGGAATAAGGCTGAAATAAAACAACTATAAGAAAAATGTAAACTTAAAAAATTTACCTTGGCAACTAAAATACTAAAATTAATAAAAGTGAAGTAAACAGAAAATTTACAAAAAAAAATAAAAATGACAAAACCATAAAGTTATTAAAACAGATTAAAAATGAAAATGGAAATAGAAGCTAACTCACAATATTAAAGGGTTAGTTCACCCGAAAATGAAAATTAATTAGTAATTTATTACTCACCCTCATGTCGTTCTACAGCCGTAAGACCTTCGTTCATCTTCAGAACACAAATTAAGATATTTCTGATGAAATCCGATGGCTCAGTGAGGCCTCCATTGAGAGCAAAGCCATTCAAACTCTCAAGGTCCATAAAGGTGCTAAAAACATATTTGAAACAGTTAATGTGAGTTCAGTGGTTCTATCTTAATATTATAAAACGGCGAGAATACTTTTTGTGCTCCAAAAAAACTAAATAAAGACATTTCAACAATATCTATATGGGCCGATTTCAAAACACTGCTTCAGAGCTTTACGAATTGAATCAGTGAATCAGAGCACCAAAGTCACGTGATTTCAGCAGTTTAGCTGTTTGATAGGAGATCCGAATCACTGATTTGAAACAAAAGATTCATAAAGCTTCAAAGCTTCATGAAGCAGTGTTTTGAAATCGGCCCATATAGATATTGTTGAAAAGTCATTATTTTGTTTTTTTGGCGCACAAAAAGTATTCTTGTCACTTTATAATTTTAAGATAAAACCACTGAACTCACATGAACTGTTTTAAATGTTTTTAGTACCTTTATGAATCTTGAGAGTTTGAATGGCTTTGCTCTCAATAGAGGCCTCACTGAACCATCAGATTTCATCAACAATATCTTAATGTGTGTTCTGAAGATGAACAAAGGTCTTACGGGTGTAGAACAACATGAGGGTGAGTAATTAATGACAGAATTTTCATTTTTGGTGAACTAACCCTTTAATAAATTCTATAATAGTAACATTATATTACAAAAAGTACTAAACGCGGTTTATAACTTGAAAATAATTATAAGCTTGATTTGTTTTAATATCAGTGCATCTCTAGTAAAAATGAATAATTCAGAAAAACAGACCAATGAAAATAAGGACAAAGAATATTGATATCTTAAACCCAGTACAACATTAGTACTCCTTTATAAATAACATTTAATCTAAAAAATAATAATAACTTTTGCTTTTGGAAACCTTTACAGTCCAACAAAGGTTTCCAGTCATTTTACATACATTCATCTGCTTACATTGCAGAGGTGAAATAAACTTTACACTGATTTCATCTCAAAAAGTGATTTACAAAAGCAGTCCTTCACTTTCCAATCAGAACATCAAGAATTCAAGAGAAAATCCTCAGAGACACATTGTAAGTCTAAACACACCCACACACAGTCACACCACCCGTCAGCAGTTAAAATAACCACTTCAGTGAAAGAAATAACATTTCATAACCTTAAATTCATGCCCATTTGGTTACTATGAATCCAAATATACAAAGATTATTTTTTGTGCCAGTCATTAAGTCATTTGATGTAGTAATACATTAGATTTGGGTTAAACACCTAACCTGACACAATAGATTATAATTAGAAAATCTGTACATTGAAAAGACAATTGAGCATGTTTGCAATATCAGTACACACAAGCGATTCATTATACGTTTAAAGCTCAGGTATATGTCATATTTGTCCTGGTTTCCGTGATGCTGCTGCCTCAGAGTATCTGTCCTCTGAATCTCAGCTGACGCAAGAAGACAAGATGAAGTTTAGTATGCAAAGACAAATCTCAAACCAGACAAAAATTTACAATTATTACATGATGGCGGCAGGTGATCATAAGGTAGCATCTCTCTTTGACTCTTTGATCTTGTCTTTATTGCCCACTGTGCTTCTCTTTATATTCGATAACAAAAAAGTTGAGAGGTGTTACCAAATACTCTAGCATCAGAGGAAACATTCCTGCTCTTAATGAGAAGGGATATGAGACAAAACACCTCAGAGATTCAGAGAAATCTACAGTCACCATTTTGGATTCATTTTCTCTACTGGACGCCCTTGTAACTAATGAGTAATATGAATACATTTATTCCAAAAGTGCAATATTGAGCTGATTAAAAAAGGGAAACCATGAAAATGTGGTATATATGCGTCTTAGAATGAACAGTAGTCTGTTTTTGGCCTCTAGCTTCCAGGTAAGACTGGATCGGACAGGTGCCTCTGGATTTCTGGTGATCCCTCCAGCGTGCTTGGACTCTCCAGACTGTCCGGGAGCGATGGAAAGCGCAGGCTTCTACACAGCAGTCCCGGGGGCTGTAGATGAGGCTCTCCTGTGGGCACAGCCAGCTCTGTCTCTGGGGACATGGACATGGTATCATTGGAGGCAACTGTCAGATGAATCCCACTGGACAAAGAGTCTGGAGACTTCTCTTTGAAGCTGTCCAAGTCAGGGCTCTGTGTAATGTGGAAAACAGGTCTGGTTCAATACAGACGTGCAACATGCTCACTACAAAGATTAAACAGGTAACAACAGAGATCAGTCTATTTGACACGTATCTCAGTTGGTGACAGTCGCTATCAGTGTTGGGGAAAGTTGCTTTTAAAAGTAATGCATTACAATATTGCGCTACTCCCTAAAAAAGTAACTAATTGTGTTACTTAGTTACTTTTTATGGATAGTAATGTGTTGTTACTTTTGGATCACTTTTTTTTTATTATCTGGGCTGTTTGTTTGTTGGTTTTTATAACAACAAAAAAGTTATATTTTTTTTGGCAACTGTAGAGGCCCTTTCACACCAAAAGTTAAATGAATAAGCCTAAGGCTGAAGAAAAATGCAAATTCGCGCCTGTACAGTAGAGGGCGCAGAGGGGATTACAGAAGAACAGGATGCAGGAGAAGTAAATGAGTAAATGTATGCTCACATTTAGTTTAGAACTAGTCTAAAATAACCATCATATTCACACAGCGCACACATCGCCTCTGCACTCCAGATTTCTCTCAACTTGGGGACAGGAGAGCTGTCAGTCAATAAATGGGAAAACAAAGTAACTTGCGTTACTCATTTGAAAAAGTAACTCAGATATTTTGTTGTAAATTTAAAAGTAATGCGTTACTTTACTAGTTACTTGAAAAATGTAATCTGATTATGTAACTGTAATGCATTACCCCCAACACTGGTTGCTATATTATCAAAGTCTGAAAGAGGATTGTCATATTTGGGGGTCATCAAAAAATACAGCATCTCAATTTTTTTGTGAGTGGTTAATTTCCTTCTCCTTTTACTGTTTCTTCTTCCTTTTACTGTTTCATTGCACATCTACTGTTAAAGGGTTAGTTCACCCAAAAATGAATATTCAGTCATTAACTACTCACCCTCATGTCGTTCTACACCCGTAAGACCTTCATTCATCTTCAGAACACAAATTAAGATATTTTTGATGAAATCCGATGGCTCAGTGAGGCCTGCATTGACAGCAAGATATTTAACACTTTCAAATGCCCAGAAAGCTACTAAAGATGTATTTAAAACAGTTCATGTGACTACAGTGGTTCAACATTAATGTTATGAGTGTAATGTGACGAGAATAAAGTCATTATTTTGTTTTTTGTACAAAAAGTATTCTCGTCGCTTTATAACATTAATGTTGAACCACTGTAGTCACATGAACCGTTTTAAATACGTCTTTAGTACATTTCTGGGCATTGAAAGTGTTAATGATCTTGCTGTCAATGCAGGCCTCACTGAGCCATCGGATTTCATCAAAAATATCTCACGGGTCTTACGGGTGTGGAACGACATGAGGGGGAGTAATTAATGACATTATTTTCATTTTTGGGTGAACTAACCCTTTAATGCAATTAATCTATGTAATATGCGATTTACAAACCCATATGTAAATATCACACACTCCCTCTCTCATTGCTCGCATGACAACCTACCTTACCAGGCGATGTGCTGTCAGTGATCTGTAAAGATGGCATAGTATTGTGCGTTGCTGTAGTGTATAGGCTGGTGGGGTGAGCGGGGTGGGCCAGCGGTTCAGGGGATACTGCGCTGTATGCGGGAGGTACAGGTGCCATCTGCCTCTGCAGCAACTGCAGGATCACATTTATATCAGCTGTCATCCTGGTCTCCAGTCTTTAGGGAGAGAGGGAAAGAGAGAGAAGCGGGGGGGGGGATGTAAGGCAAATGCAGACTTCACATTTAAAACTTAAAATTTCACATTTTCTCTGGATGTCGGACCTGTTGAGTTGCGACTGGAGCAGCTCCAGGCGGGCTTGCAGTTGGTTCGGTCTGTCCTCAACACAGGGGCTGTGATGGTGGTAGCAGGCCTGCACTGCAGAGGAATGTCTCTGACTCTCGGAGTACTGACTGGCCCTGCGGTCGGACAAATAGCCGTATAACCCCGACACATTCAGAGGAGCTGCTGTATGGATGAAGAATGAGTAGAAAGATACAGAATAATGGACAAGTTAAAGTTATGGCTATGGTAAAGTATATACTTGGTATGAACTGAAAATTCCCCTTTTTTCTAAATGCATGTTATAGATCTTATTAAGAAACGATTGCATAAGGATTTTCCTTTCTCCTTTTTTGACATTTCATGACCTCAAAGATTTTAATCAAAATGACAGACTTCTCTCTGGTGATGTATACTGGACTTCTCCAATCAATTAGTCTAATTAAACCCCGCCCCTTCCTTACAATCAACTGCAAACTCGCGATCAGATCTGCCTCCGTCCAGTCAACAACCAGTGGATAGAACTAAGTTCCTGCCCTACATACCTTCTTTTTCAATAATCCATTTTACTCAGATGTGTCACAATATGGAACAAAAGATCTGTCGCTACTTCCATTACACCGCAACCTTAAAGGTATATTCTATAATTTGTCTTCCAAAAAAAAAAAAGACATTGTACATAAATAAGTGAATAGTACTTTTGAAAATTGTTTATAATTATGTCATATCAGTAGCCTAATAAAAAGCTGTTTTATTTTACTTCGCTTCATAGGATCACATGATCAGATAAACCTACTCTAGAGTAGGTCATGTTGACCTATTCTACATGATTTGAGCTGGATTTGGAACTCGGTAAAATCCAGGCTCATTTGAGGCTCATTACCTTACGTTTACATTACTTTCATTCACAATAGAGTGCCTTTAGCGGCACTCACCAAATATTTTTTTTAACTGTTGCGCATTAACATGCATGAACCAGCTTAATAAAATGTTGGCACAGTCACTTTTATCTGTTTTGGAGAAAACTGAACGTGATTTTTTACTTTGAAAATTCAGCAACATAATATCATTTTTACAAAAATGTCACCACAGACATATTCACATTTTCATGAGCTGGTGTTGATATTATGTACGTTGTACTATGATTTAGGAAACATCCTGGCGTGCTACCTGTGTACGGATGTGCTCCTCCTAGTGGTCCTCCCATGGCAGAAGCTGTGCTGTTGCCCGGAGGCAGATGGCTGACTGCAGAATGGGAGTATTCCTGCATCTCTGTCCCTGGCGAGTACATATCTGTCCCTCGGCCGGACACCAGGGGCTTCAAGTCCTCCTCACTGGACAGGGAAGCAGCACTGGCATTGCTGCATAACTCATCCCAGTGTGAGAGCGGTATTGCCCCCCGATGGTTCCCCACAGGGGAACAGGACTGGACTGGGTACGTGTCCATCCCATCTCGGTCCATCCCATCTGGGTGATTTAAGAGAAAAGAGAAAGATCAGAATAGTATAGTTCTGCAGCAAAATCATTTTTGTGGCCCTCGTAGACTAGATAGGCACCATTACCAGGCCGGTTTCGCTGTAGGGGGTTCCTCCGGTGTCTGGGTCGACGGTACCCACAGTCTGAGTCCTCGCTTGGGGTTTGATGCATGATTCTGTCTGCCTGATACACACAAGCTTCAGTAACTCACATAATTACAGAACACATACAGAAACATGATTAAAGACTTGCTATCATCCCATTTATTTCCATGTATTGTGTGTTTGAGTGGCTTACATCTCGAAGGTTGAATGTGATCTCCAGGTTGCTCCAGAAGTTGTCAGAGAAATCGGGGTACATGTCCAACACTTCCAGCAGGTCGTCTCTCAGGATTTTGTGCAGGTCACAGTACGTCAGAGCCCTCACGTCTGCACTTGATTTCCCTGGCCTGGCATACAGACTAATGGGCTCCCCAAAAATATCATTCTTACCTACAGTGGAAACAGAATGAGAGGCAGGAGGTTGGAATAATTAGAAGAGAAAAGTAATAGAGAGAAAGAAGAAAATCACAGTTGGGTGCCAAATACTGTAGGTTTCGTGTAATGCAAAAAAAAAGTTCAACCGGTTATGTTCTGTTTAGTTCTGTTTTATTATCATGGTGTTTCGGTTTTCCTGTTTGCCTGCCTGTGTTCTCTATTAGTTTCCATAGTTCCTTATTAATTACCCACCTATTCCCTGTTCTGTTAATGATCTTCCTTGCGTATTTAAACCCTTAGTTTGCCTCTGTTCTTTGTCTTGCGATTACGTTATATTCCTGTATGTAGTGCTTATGTTCCTGTTTTCTATTAAAAGTTATTTGATCATCAGTTCAGCATCCTGTATCTCCACTTTACCCTCCACAGCGTCCTGTAAAGCTACACTTTAAAGTGGCCAATGTATGTTTGGACCCTTCTCTGCTGGCACAATATATAAAAGCCATTTTTTGGCTTAAATTGTAATACTATTTCACAATAGTACTTTTTTTTTTTACTGTATTTATGATCAAATAAATGCAGTCTTGGTAAGCATAAGATACTTCTTTAAATATATATAATCAACAATAAATGTGAAGTTTACTAAAGTTAAGGCAGCAATTAAACTTTATTTTTCAAGCTGAAGTGAGTTGAAATAAATGAAGAATGAAGCAAAAGATAAAGACAGAATTAGAAAGTATTCAAACCTAAAATGGCCACAACCACATCCTCTCTGAGGATCTCTATAGAGCCGCGGGAGATGAAATACAGTGCAGTCAGTACGTCTCCACTGTGCACCAGAGTGTCACCGGGTGGGGCATGGGTGGTCTTAAAACGCATGGCCAGAGCCCGCAGACAACCCTTGCTCGCCCCCCGGAATGCCTTACAGTTCTGCAGCAGACTGCGGTTCAAATGCAGACAGATGTCAGCCTGCAGACACTCCGGAAAACCCTTTAACACCTGCAGCAAGACATGGGAGAAATGCAACATTGAAGGCATACAATATTTTTCACATTTTTATTAAAACTATTAAAAAATAAATAAAATTCAGTGCCAGAAACTGACCAGGGGTTTAAAAAGTAGCATATCAAGTACAAAGCATAAAATTTAGTAAACTTTAGTAAAAAATTTCAAATTGATTTTTCTATTTTTTTTTTATAACACATATGGTTGGGGGGGCCCAGAATCCCCCTCACCATACTTCGAACACTGTAGAGGGTGAATACAAGTCATTTTATGTAATGCTCAGGTTGATTTGAAGGGTATGTCTGTGTAACTCACAGCGTTCATGTCGATGCCGTTAGTATAGGACCAGGCATGCTGGAAGTACTCTTCCAGTCGTTGCCGAAGACCTCCTGGAATCTGATGAAACCTGATGAACTCTTTCACACGTAACATCTGAGTGTGGTAGCGAGCTGTGCCTGAATACAACCTTTGAATTATAGCTGACACGTTGCCAAAGATACTGGCATACATCAGGGCTGGAAAGGAAGGAGAACAAAGACTATCATCAGCAAAGAGATTGGTACAGACAATACTTTTTTAAAAATTACATTTATTTATATCACATATACACTACTGTTCAAACGTTTGGGGTCAGTAAGATTTTTTAAATGTTTTTGAAAGTCTCTTATGCTCACCAAGGCTGCATTTATTTGATCAAAAATAAAGTAAAAATGTTAAGAAATATTTCTTATTGTTGAAATGTTAAAAACAGCTGCTTAATATTTTTGTGGAAACTGGTATACATTTATTTCAGGATTTTGAAACATTATATATATCTTTACTCTAATTTTTGAACAATGTAATGTGTCTTTGATAAAATAAAAGTATGTCTTTAAAATAATGTAGTGCACTTACAGCCAATGAGCATGACACAAATGGAGAAAATCTTCTCAGGGTTGGTGTTAGGAGAGACGTTTCCGAATCCCACACTGGTCAAGCTACTGAAGGTAAAGTACAGTGCAGTTACATATTTATCCTTGATGGAGGGGCCGGAGAAGGAGTCACTGTCATTGTAGCGCTTGCCAATCTGGTCAGCCAGGTTGTCCAGCCAGCCGATCTTCATGCCTCCGATACGGGCAGAGCTGGTGCGCTCCACATTGCCAATGGCATACCAGATACACGCCAGCCAGTGGGCAATGAGGGCGAAGGTGCACATGAGGAGGAAGAGCACTGCTGCACCATACTCAGAATAACGGTCCAGTTTCCTCGCTACTCGCACCAATCTCAGCAGCCGTGCAGTCTTTAGAAGGCCAATCAGAGTGGTTGTTTGAGGCTGGAAGGAGGAGTTTGAGAGGATTAGTTTGCATTACATAACAGTTGCTCTTTTTTTTATTTTGTCTCCATGATTGTGGCAGAATCCATGGCACACATAAGTGGAATCTCTGAAGAAGTCCTTGCCACTTCAAGGACTTGAGCTGCCTAGTTTCCAAAAAAGCACCATCAAGTTTCCAAAAAAGACTATCAAAAACTCTTGATTAGGGCTGATATCAGGATTTGAGACCTAAATTTTGTTCTGTTCCTCATACAAATCTATCATATGACTTAAGAAGACTTTTAATAAAGCTCACAACTCACAACAACATGGGGGTGAGGAAATAGCGACCGAATATCCCTTTAAGAGCTGTAAGTACTTAAAAGACCATCATTTTCAAGAACAATGTTCAATGTGAATTTAAACATGCAAATCTACAATAATAATAATAATAATAATAATAAAAAATGCATAAATGCTTCCAATGTGTTAACTTCTCAGTTATGTTCACTTTAATGCAAATCCATATTTACTAATCCAAAACTACGCAAATCCATACTTACATTAAAAAAATAAATCACTATAATCAGACTATGGTTTTCATGAGCAAAAACAGCAGATTTCAAATTACATACTTCTGGAAACCATTTCTGTACGAAGCAATAAGTATGAATTAATAACATACGAACATATGAATTAATAACATAGCTGTTGTTTCATCATTCTGTGAAGGTGACCTTTATCAATATAGCAGAATCTAAATGCCGATAAATCATTCAGGATAACAAACACAATCAATATTATTACACTGCGATCAATATTCTCAACGATTCATTGATGTCTGAGTGGTTCTGCTAAAAATAGAATGTTTAACATTTGTATAATTCAATATTCTGTTCTAGATTTGAAATATCACTGATTAATATACCACCTAGTTACAATATTAGGTAAAGTTACTTTTAAAAGTAATGAATTACAATATTGCGTTACTCCCTAAAAAAGTAACTAATTGTGTTACTTAGTTACTTTTTTATGAAAAGTAATGCGTCCATTACTTTTGCGTTACTTTTTCTCACCTGGGCTGAGCTTGCTTGTTTGCTTTTTAATAACAACAAAAAAGTTCTATTTTTGGCAAATGTTAAAGATGCAGTCCGTAATTTTGCCTCTTTGTCGCCATCTCTGTTTGAAACCTGCAATTGCAGTTATTTGTGGAATTATCATCTTCACGTGGGTTGTGCCTCAGCACGATTCCTCTAATGTTGACTGACAACCACATCGGTGTGGATACTGTACTTTGGAATCACAGAATGTAGTAGAAGTATGACCAAAATAAGAATTTTCACCCGAAAATGTCATCTGTAAGTAACATGTCTGCCACTTTTGTTCTGACCAACTTAAATCTAACTATCGCTTAGCTCGGATCACGTCAAACCGTGCAAATTATTATTATTGTTATACTTTGTTCTCAAATTGTTAATGTTAACAACATCACCATTGTGTGACTATGTGTATTTAGTGTATATTAGTGTTACCTGTAGAATTTAATTTCTTTACAGTCTAATCTCTATCATTAATTTGTCATACCATACAATCCGCTATCCAAATTATAAGTTTAATTATTGCAGCTGCTGTGAGAAAAGGCTATAACTGATCTGTCTCACATGCCATATAGCCTAGTTAGCTGGGACTCATTCTTTAAGCAAACAGACGTGACGCAATGACACAAAGACAAACGCGACATGCTCAAATTTCCCGCGGAAACCCACCAGTACAACTCTTATTATAAAGCATTATTACAAGCTTACTGTTGTGAATACTACGGTAAGGAGATAGTTTTGAACACTGGCTGGTTATGTACTTGCTCAATAGTTGATTTTGGATCATTTTTAACCAAAAAAAGTTACGGAGAGCAGCTTTAAGGCCCTTTCACATTCACACCACAAGTGAAATGAATAAGCCTCAGACTGAAGGAAATGCATATTTATGCCTGTACAGTAGAGGGCGCAGCTCAAACAAACCTTTCAGCTGTGCTGCCATTCTGGATTAAAGAAGAATAGGATACAGGAGAAGGAAGTTTAACACAGTAGAGGTGTCAGTCAATAAATGTGAAAACAAAGTAACTTGCGTTACTTATATATTTTGTTGTATATTGAAAAAGTAATGCGTTACTTTACTAGTTATTTGAAAAAAGTAATCTGATTACGTAATTCAAATTACTTGTAATGCGTTACAAGTGCCTTTGCCTAGTTACAGTAGCACATCACAATCCTCACCTCATCAGAACCTGATCTGAAAATGAGCAGGTCGAAGGGAATCGCAGCAACAATGTCTATAAGGAACCAGCCCTTGAAGTAATGCTGAGCGATGCGAGCGGGATTGCTGACCACCTCGTCGTTGTGATTGACGTAAGTGGTCCTGAAATTGATTAGGATGTCGATAATGAACATGACATCCACCACCAGGTCCACTACATTGAGGGGGTTGCAGGTGTAGCCGCAGGTGCGCCTCCTCTCGTCCTCCTGCTCGTTGAGGAGAAAGGCAGCCGAGTAGGGCGTGAAGACGGCCGTGTAGAGCACCAGAAGTAGGATGATCCAGTCCCATACTGCTTTGAACGGGCTGTAGTGGAGGATGGTCCACTTGTGTATGCGTGGAGCTTGAAGCTTGTACTCAGGAAGCACATCTGCCCCGAGTGACAGTACCTGTGAAGAGAAGGAGAGAGGGTAAGAAACCACATGATCAGAGGATGTCATGGGGTGATTTTAATCGAAATTCGATGGATGCAAAGGGTCAAGGTTAGCATGGACAGTTCGCTGACAGTTTTGCAAGCAGATTTCATAACTATACCTTCTGGCTAGTGTTATTATTGTTAACTAAAACTAAAACTATTAAAATGTTTTTGTTAAATGAGGTAAAGCTGAATTAAAATAAAATGTAAATATTAGTTGAAAAACTTAAACTAAATAAAAATTAGAAATGATAAATAATTTGAAGCACTAAAATGGTAAATTGAAATGAAAATAAAATAGTAAAAATAAAAGCAAATTTAAAATATTAATACAAATATAATAGCATATAAAATAACACCTTATCAAAAATTAGCTGTGTATTCTGACAAGGCAATATATAAATTGCATATATTTCATTATATTATACTATATGTTTTGCAATTGGCCTATTTTATTTGAAGGGTTCTTTAAAGCATAAAATTGGTAATAATGTTGTGAACACAAAATGATTCAGCAGAATGATTCAGTCCCCAAAACAAATGCAATTGTACAAAAAAACATGCCTGCTACAATGTGAAGTCTATGAGTGACAGTATAAAATGATACCTCAATAGACCCACACACACACACACACACACACACACACACACACAGAGAGAGAGAGAGAAAGAGAGAGAGGAGGAGATAGAATGAACACTAGATGATATCTTGAGCGTTATAAAACAGACATTTCACTCAAAGCTATGAACTATATTGTTATATCTCATTTTAACCCAGAGCACGAAACATCTGCAGACATCTTTCATGCTTTGTTCTTCAAGATATAAGCCTCCTCTTCCTCTTGACATGTACTATTATTAAAAGGAAGGGCAGCAGCCATGTCCTACCTACCAGATACAATTTTAAAGGGCATGGACTGAAAAACGTGCCACAGGGGGGCCTGTCTCTGTGCCGAGTGTTATGCTAATCGACCACACTGCTTGAAGTAGTGTAAATGTACTGGTATAGGAGAAATGACAGAGAAATAAACAGGAAAAAGAACCAAACCTTGAAGAGTGTCGTTATTTATTCTCCTTATTCTTCTCATGATGTTCCAAATCTGTATGCTGTCATTTCATTTATGAAACTCAATTTTCACACAACAACAGTTCATAGTGACAAAAAAAATAAATAAAAAATAAACCTAAAGGTACCAAATAGGTAGTCTGTTTGACTTGTATGGCTTTTGAAGTCGCACAATAGCTTTGTGTGAGAAACAGAGCCATTTTAAATCAAACATAACAACATGGCGCCTATGGCACAGGTTTGACGTCATGACCTATTGTTAAATGACACTTAAAAACCAATGACGTTTGATGTTATTGACGTCAAACCTTCACTATTCACAGTCAAATTAATTCACACTCTCTCAGACATTAGCTAGAGACTGTATTGTGGTACTGAGAGGCTTTGCAATGTGGTCTGGATCAGTTCATCCATACACATCCTCTGTCACGTCAGAACAGACTCCAGCTTTCCATTACCTCCCTCGACTCCGATCAAAGATCAATCACTGGCCGTGGCTCTTAAAAACAAAGGGTTCTAAAAGGGGGTTTTTATAGAGATGCCATTTTGGTTATTTTCAGTGAACAATTCTTAAAAGAACCATTTCTTTTTTGCAGTGTGAATAACATTTTAATAATTTAAATAACTTTTAGGTTCCTTTTTCCATTATAAAGGACCTTTTGTGCAATAGAAAGTTTCCATGGATGTTAAAGGTTCTTCATGGGATCATATGCCAATAGAGAACCTTTATTTTTAAGAGAAAGCAAGGAACTTCACTGTACCATCTAATAAAGAAAAAAAAAAAAAAATCCCCAAAATAAATGACAAAATAAACAAGACCAAAATTAAGACATTATGCAACAAGTTTTTTTTTTTTTATGTCCCACACTTTATGTCAACAAGTATGCAGCCGGGCTATATATGTAACTGCTGAACTATGTCACACTGAGACCTATTTTCTGCTAGAGCTTTCCCCCAAAAGAAAATCACTCCTTTAATACAACATTAGCAGCCCATGATTACTGCTCGCACAGACGACCATGGCAACCACTGGCTGCCATGGAAACTACAAGTTGATCGGAGAACATCAGTCATGTGGTAAAAGTTGGTCGATTCGAACGAGTTCTTTTGGATGGGAAAAAAAACTATTTTGTAAGCAAAACAGTAAAAAGCAGTTGTCATGGTATTGCTGGATTGTCATGGATGTTCAAACACATAATAAAAAAAAAATTCTGAAAAATTAATATGCATTTCAGTTTTCCTTACTTTTTCTTTTACACAAATTTCAGAACACATGACAAATCACATGCCTTGTGCATAAAGGAAGTAATGAATGATGTGAAGAGGCATGTCTTTTTCTGTTTTCAGATTGTTTGAACCTAATTCAGGGCTTTTACTTTTATTTAGCACTTAAGGGCTCAGAATTGCCTTTGTTTAAGTAGATGAATTGCTTCATTAAAGCAAATAACAGCTTTGAATAGAAGTTTAATGTAATTTACCTGCCACCATTTACCAACTATTCAAGCTGAAATTACTGAAACTTAATATGATAAATGTGTTAGATCATTAGCCATATCACATGCCATTAAATGGGAAAGTACTGCAAATGTACACATTCATTAATAAAATCTTTCTGAATATAACATTTATATGCATCCTGCATAAACTGCAGTCTGTACTGACCGGTACGACAATGAGAGGCTCCTTGTCCATGTTGTCCAAGGGGTCATGCTGACTCACAACATCTTCAGCAAAACTATTTCTTCAGAAAGAGAAGAAACTCCACACACCTTTAAACAGACACGTCATCTTTACCACATATATACTGTACAAACACGCCTGATCTAAAGAGAGAAAGAAAGCAGTACTGGATAGATGGACGATGCCAGCTTTCTGAATCCAAGGGAACAAAAAGATAGATTGCTGAACAAACAGGCTAAACTGCCTAAATGCACCAATTTACAAGGGGAAAAAATCGACAGGAAAGGGAGTGGTGAAGGAGGGTGTGGAACATTTCCAACAGGTCAAATGAGAACTAAAAGGCTGAAAGAATCTCTCACACTGATTAATTGTCAAAGTACAGCATGAGAGGTTATTGCTTCTGATTTTGCCTGCCTAAATCAGTTTGGTAATGCAGAAAGAACTGTTGTGCTCAAATAAGATCAGTGCAGCCACAGGTGGAGCAAGAAATGCTCAAAATGCATTAAAATGCTCAAAATCCACGGCAGATGCTGTCAGAACACTGAATGAAAACCACAATAATAAAAATATTTTTAAGTTTAATAAAATAAGTTTATTAATTGACGTGATGTTTTCATGAAGAACCTTTAACATTCATGGAACATTTCTCTTGCACAAAAGGTTCCTTATAGTGGGAAAAGGTTCTTCAGATAATTAAAATATTCTTCACACTAAGGAAAAAAATGTTTATTTTAAGAACTGTTCAATGAAAGGTTTTTGAGGGAACCCAAAATAGTTCTTTTATTGCACTGCTACAAACCCCCCTTTTAGAACCTTTATTTTAAAGAGTGCAAGTTATCAGAAGTCAAATTATATATTTATCTTCATTTTAGAACAGCATGGTGAAAAAACTGCAATTGATGTTGTTATCATCTTTGTTCATTTCTATAAATCACCTAATAATTATATTAATAAATATTCGATGAAAAACTTACAGTTGAAATAAAAATAAAGTTAAAATACAAAACAGAGTGAATACTAAAATACTGGAACAGAAATATTAAAGCTAAATTAATTCAAGTTAATTAAAAATATTAATAAATACTATAACAGAATAATAATGTAACACTGAGTGCAATGAGTTAAAACAGACCAGTGAGCAGACCCATAGCTTTCTTCAGTCAAAAATAAAGATAAATAAATATAGACCTTCATGGTCTGGTTTTCATTCTGTGTGCAGACAGCACCTGCCGTTTATCTTGCATAAGTAATATGAAATCATTTGTGTACTTTTCATAGAAATGTATTCCAGAACTACCAGAAAAGCAGTTAGAAAATGAAAAGTATCTATAGTATCTATAGTTGAACCTATTTGCAGTAAGACTAGAGTAACCACAGGTTGAAAAAAAAAAAAAACATGGCTGATGGTTTGATCAATGTAACAATATCAAGCAGCTGTGGTATTTGATTTGAAAAATCATAGCTTAAACAGCTTTAAAAGCCACAACTGCTAGTTGTAATAAAAATGAACCAGATTCCCTCATGCCCTGAACAGATCTTTATCACTAACAACAGTCTTGTGGCTAATGTCAAATTATTTATGCTGTTGACTATAAAGGGTTCAAAAGTGTGTTCTAGCTCTTAAAGACAGCAAGGATGATACACAGATCACAGCAATGCAGGTCTCTTACAACAAGCAGATACATGTAAGAGATAATATATGGTCATTACTGATGATAAATCCCAACATAGTGATCAGGACTCTAGTGCAAAGAGGAAATGTCTATTTGGTCTTTTAGACTATCTGACTGTACACTAATCAGCTTTTTACATGGCTACTCACCAAATAAATAAATAAATGGTCCCACTTTATATTAGGTGGCTTTACTACGTACTTACATCAAAAAATAAGTAAAATGTACTTATTTTGTTCATATTGTATTGCAATATGATATTGTATTGTAATGTGCTGCTATTGAGGTGGATACAGGTTAGGGACAGGATGGGTGGTATGGGTAGGTTTAAGGGTGGGTCAAGGTGTATGTAACGGTGTGTGCTCAGGCAGATGAGGACGAGGACGAATCAGGTTCAAACACAGTTTAATATAATAATATGAACAGGAATCAGAACAGGCATAGGGATTTACACACATAACTAGATACGAGACCGGACTAGGAACAACAAACTGGCAGGAACTTAAGTAGTGCAGATGATGATGAGGTGCTTAATGATGAAGAGCTGACAAGGGTGAACTCATAATGACGGTGACCATGGAGACGGAAGACAGGCGGGAAACACAAACAAAGGAACATGTGACAGATGAAAACCAAACTGAAAGTCCATGAAAACTGAAACTAATGGGACAGTGTAAGGGATGGGTCAACAGTGTAATTATAAATGTAATTACAGAAATTAATTACAGATGTAATTACATGCAGGTATTTTTTTAAATATAAGTACAATGTAAAAACATGTATGTACACGATAAGTGCATTGTATCAAATGATTAATTTAAATGTAAGTACATAGTAGTTAGGGACACCTAATATAAAGTGGGACCAATTAAATAAATAATAGGCATAAAATATTAATTTAAAGTATATTTTATTATTTTCATTTGCTCAACTATGTATGGTACGGGTTTCTCGGATAAGCGGTCAGTTATACAGTGTTGCCATGGTCAACGGTCATTATTCAGAAATTATTCGCAACTGACAAATCAGAATCAAGCATTCCAAAGAGGCTCTTCTCCATGAAGGTATAGCAGTGTCTAATTACACTAAGGGCAAATAGTCAACCTTGTTGCCAAAGTTGATTTGCACTGGTCACTTTTAGTTCAAATAACATTTTACTTCTATGTACTAAATAGCATCTATCAGTATTTGCACCTAGTGTAAACCAGACACTATGTGTTGCTATTTATGATATAAACAGTATCTATCACTACACACAGTGCACACAGCATGTTGCAAGTCTTTAAACTGTTTTGGAAGTCTTATCTGTCATCACACATACACACGTAAGTTTATTGATTATGGTGGGGACTTTCCTTATACTTGTTTTTATACTGAACTAATAATGTTTCCTATACTGTAATTCTACCCCTGCACATCACACAAAATTTTCAAGATATACATTAAGATTATTTGGTATGTTTATTCATCTTTTTGCTTCGTGGGGACCAATGCTAGGTAACTACAGATTTTGCAATTAACTTTCAAATTGCACTTTCAAATGAAAATTACCCCATGATTTACTCATCCTCAAGCCATCCTAGGCGTATATGACTTTATTCTTTCTGATGAACATAATCGGAGATATATTAATAAATATCCTGACCAGTGGTGTAACTTTGTTTTAAAACGTGGGTGGGACAGGAATGTGTGTGTTGCTGGGGGGTGTATTGTAATTGTATCATTACAATAATAAATGCACAACATTTATTGACTTAGATCTCATGTTTAATATGATATTTCATCCTTACATCTACTATAATACAATATATTGTTAGTCTCAAGAGTATTTACATTAGCCAATAAATACGTGGATCTGCATTAATATTATGTTGTCATGTTGGACTAATGGCAGAATTCTTGTTTAGCGTCCCAGAGGTTCTGGGTTCTAATCCGCCCTCATGTAATTTATTTTATTTTTTTCTCATTAAAACCAAATATGTTCATCAGTGATTGGATATCAAGAGTAGGGACACGTTTATGTGCATTTTGTTTTGTGGTTTCACCGGAACGAGTCTTCGGTCGATAGATTGAAGTGCTCGTCCATGTGAAGACTGCGCAATGTGCACGAGCACTAAAAGAACACTGTCTGCACCACTGATAACAGCGAAAACGAACACTCAACATGATTTTAAAAACAACACATCCCAGCACCAGATCGCCTATTATTTAACACAAACAAACGAATTGCTAATCAACTAGAGATGTTTCTTTTGTATTAGTATTAGGACATGTCCCACCCGTCCCACCCGCAAATTACGCCTATAATCCTGATGCATCCAAGCTTTATAATGGCAGTGAACAGGAGTCACGAGTATGAACTGAATGCACTTTCTTCGTACATTGAATATGGTAGGCGGTCTGGCGGAAGCTAGATATTTTACTTCATAACTTGTTAAATATGGATTTTTTTTTTTTTTACACATACGCATCGTTTCACTTCAGAAGGCCTTTATTAACCCCTGGAGCTGTGTAGAGTATGTTTATGATGGATGGATGTGGATAGAAGCACTTTATTCAGCTCATACTCGTTGATCCCTGTTCACTGTCATTATAAAGCTCGGATGCATCAGGATATTTATTAATATTTTGCAGATTGTCTTCATCAGAAAGAAGAAAGTCATATATACCTAGGATGGCTCGAGGGTGAGTAAAGCTTGGGCTACTTTTCATTTGAAAATGTTCACATGAACATTTTATACTGATTATGCTTAATAAGCCAACAACATGTGTGGTCATGTAAACACGTTAAACCTTTTCCATTATCGGCAGAAGATTATAAATGGCTTAAGAATTTAACTGATTGGCACAGCTAGATTTTTGCCCATTATCCCGAATTCACCCCAGCATGTAAACAGCTTAACCTGCGCTATTTTGTTTGGCTTATTGAAGTCCGCATTTGTGATATGTAACAGGAAGGCATCCATACTGCAGATTTAAGAAGATCAAACCAGAGTGAGAGTTTCACTGTAGGAGAGAAAGAAAATATTTCATACACTACGTCTCTTTCTTGACACAAAATGTGTTTCTATCTTGTAGTACTGTAATAGATACTGCAAACATGAAAACAGAGTATGAGTCTGTACAAGTTTCCTGCTAACATTTTGTTTTTTTTTAATGCTATAACATCACAGCTCACATAATAAGTAGAATACATTTTGACAACACCACCAGGAAAGAACCAGAATTTTAAAAAAATCTTTTTAAATGCAGATTTCTTGCATTGCCGGGCTTTTTGCATGTGAACCGGGTAAAACAGGCGATTTCAATAAACTGATTTTTTGTAGTTATCAGTGTATTGGTGTGCATGTAAATATGCTCAATATGTGGGTTTCCATATGATAGGCAAAATCTTTCCCACACACACAAGCCCAGACAGTCTTATTGCTCAATTTCATATAAAAACCCAGCAATCCTGAAAAGTGGTTATGAACAACTAACACACACTACAGCATCAGTTTTACACTATGCAGTCATCACAACAAAAATATGTCCATCCTCAATCTTACGATCAATCTAATGTATATATATATATATATATATATATATATATATACACTCATAATGTGGAGTCACAGTCCTCTCTTATCAGTTTGCAAATGTCAGTGGACACACAAACACAAACACGCTGTGAGTGCACTTTCAAATCCATGTGCTGGTGAGATCCTAATGACAGAAGGTGCTCACATGCACATACACGAATTCACTGGAGCGAGATATCTGTGCTTATTGATATAATCTAACACTCTGTTTCATAATGATGGAAGCAGGCAAATCCATTGCCACTGTCTGCATGCAGAGCACAGCCACAAACTTGTGGACACACACACACAAAGATACCCAAATGTAAAACATACACTGTGCAAAACTTAACTAACAGATTTATCTTGTAGCTAAGGTCAGTGTAACATTTCTATGACATGTTTTTTTATTTTTGACTATTTATCACTATTCACTATAAAATAAAATAAAAATAGCGCCCTGAAGAAAAGATGTTACCACACAACATTGCGCTTCAACATGCAAATCAAAAACATGATGAATGGAGAGAAAGAAGGAAAAACAAAGCAAAATGAAATGATGTGTTTACAAGCTACCACAGCAGACTAAACAAAAACAACAAGGCAGGGCAACAAGAGAAAAAAAATAAAGCTAGAACAAACTAAAATAAAACAAAGTAATGACAACAAACAAACCAAACACAGTGAAAAGCAAAAAAATGGAAAAACAAACAAAAGTAAAAAACAGAGATGTAACTACAAGCCACTACTACAAAGAAAATGAACATACGGTGAACGGCACGACGACAAAACAAAGAAATAAAGACGAACTAAGGCAAAATAAAGGGCCACTAATACAGATAAAATGAACATACGGTGAACGGCACGAAGACAAAACAAGTTCAAAAACATGTCCTCAGGCAAAAACATGTCTCAGTTTGCATATGTCTCACAAGTCACAAAAAGTCAACAGAGTCTGACACTGAAACAACACCATTAACAGTGATCTATGTGTGTGGCATCAGCTGTCAGTCAAATCCATCCAGGTCCTGACCTTTTTTTTTTTTTTTTTGCCAACCAGGTGTGGGAGGTGAAAATCAAGCAGGGTGAAAGAGAAACACGAAGCAGCGAAGGTAAGAAAAGAGAGAGTGGATGAAGAGGAGATAAATAAAGGTCAAGGCAAGTCTGGTACTTACAGGCTTAAGTTTCTGTTTCAAGCTCATGGTGGCATTCTCTGAGCAGTGCTGAGACAGACACACAGAGCACTGACACAGGGAAACACCGCCCTTCCACGCTCACTCGCTTTTTCCTCATGGACACAAACGCACACACACACATACTGTTAAAGGTGTGGAACGGACGACAGCCATCCTATTTGCATAAAGATTAGACTGCGTAGACAAAATATGGATGTGGCACAGGCATTACAAAAGATACATTTCACACACAGACTTTATTTTGCTTTATTTTGTGCTCTGAAACTCATTTTGTATTAGTTTTTGTATCATTTTGTATTAGTTCTTTTTTCCCTTTCTTTTAATAGTTTTATTATTAAAGTATGTTCTAGTGTAAAAAGTAAGAGTAATATAATGGAAATCTCAATTTCAATGTAGAATTTGTAATTTTGTAAAGAAAGTGAATTGGTTGAGGGTGTACATGATGTTCATGTATTGAACTGTGACACTGTAACTACACTTTATATGTTTGGCACTGATATTCTGGGAGGCACAATGTCAATGTATTTGCCCTCTGCAGTGGGACTGTGGCGTGCTTATGTCACATGCCTATTAACCCTTACAAGTATTATTAGAGCAATTATTAGAGCAATTATGCTGCATTGCTTCTTGATTCCAGGAAAACTGGAGCCTGATTTTTCCAGTCTTTCCAGATTTTTTTTTCATACACTAGCATTTAAAAAATTTTTTGTAAAAAAAAGAAGTGAACACTTTTATTCAGCAAGGAAACATTAACTTGATCAAAAGAGACCGTAAAAAAGATTTCCATTTCAAATAAATACTGTTATCTTCTATTTGTCATAGAATTCTAAAAAAGTATCATGGTTTCCATTAAAATTATTAAGCAGTTTTTACTGTTTTTAACATGGATAATAATAACAAATGTGTCTTGAACACCAAATCATCATATCATAGAATGATTTCTGAAGGATCATGTGACACTGAAGACTGGAGTAATGATGCTGAAAATTCAGCTTTGACATCGCAGGAAAAAAATACATTTTAAAATACAATATATTTTAATAATATTTCACTGTTTTTGATTGTATTTTTGATCAATTAAAAGCAGCCTTGGTGAGCATACTTTTGAGACTTCTTTCAAAAACATAAAAAGAAAAATCTTACATTGGGAGGATAGACAGGAAAGAACAGGAAAGGAGAGAAGGGAGCAGGACCGAGAAAAGACCTTAAAGGGATAGTTCACCTAAAAATGTAAATTATCCTATAATTTACTCACCCTCAAGTCATCCTAGGTGTATAGGTCTTTCTTCTTTCAGCCAAAAACGGTCAGAGTTATATTAATAAATATCCTGGCTCTTCCAAGCTTTATAATAATGGGAGTGAAGCCCCAAAAAAGCGCATCTATCCATTGTAAAAGTAATCTACATGGCTCCAGGGGCTTAATAAAGGCCTTCTGAAGCGAAGAGATGCTATTTGTGAGAAAAATATCCATATTTATAACTTTAATAACTATAATAACTGGCTTCCAACAACAACCGTACGTGAGTCTAGTTCCGGCGTAAGAGTGACCTCTGACCCGACGCATTACGTACTGACGAACACCCAAGTGCAGAGGATACAGCAACAAAACACCTTTCACAAGTTAGAAGTCTAAAACAAGAATTTTTTAAGAGAAATGTTGAAAGGAGCTTGAGTTTGTTGCCCAGTCCTATTTGAGACCCAAGAGACCTAAGCTTATGCTACGCCTAAATCCTGCGTCATGCCCTGGAACTTGACTCTCTCGTGAACACGTGGACAGACATTAACGGAAGCCACTGATTACCGTTTATAAAGTTATAATTACGGATATTTTTCTTACAAAAATGCATCACTTCGCTTCAGGACTTTATTAACCCCCTGGAGCCTTATGGATTACTTTTATGTGGATATATATGGATGGATGCGCTTTTTTGGGCTTTAAAATATCAGTTTTACCATTCACTCCCATTATAAAGCTTGGAAGAGGCAGGATATTTTTTAATATAACTCCGCCTGTGTTTGGCTGAAAAAAGAAAGTCATACACACCTAGGATGGCTTGAGGATGAATATATTATGGGCTAATTTTCATTTTTGGGTGAACTATCCCTTTAAGCCAGAACTTGAACTTAGATTGCTCAAGGCTGTGCCATATGTCAAAGCTACCCACAAGTCTATGACTCCAGCTGAGTACAGAACTTTTCCATGACCTCTGTAATATTTCTAGTTTTTTTTTTTCTTTCTTTTTTTCTGTGATTGTCGGACCTCACGAAATTCATGATCATATTTCATTCAAAGGTTAATGCTCCTCACATGCAGACCAGTCAACTAAAAACAGCACAGCTGGTCACATAACTAGGTACGTCATGTTATACAGACAAATCAATAGCAACAAAGATCAATGCAGATGATCATTTCCCTTCTTGCTCAGTGTCAAATCGAAGTCCAATTATCAAGCCAGGAATTGCCTGTTACAGTTCTACCTCAGGACGTAATGCCAAACACAGTCTGCACATATGCCTTAATACCATAATATCAACCAAATGCTCAACTGCTCATACACAATCTTCACACTAATTACATACATGGGCATTAGTGAATATGCTAAATAATGT
Source organism: Elopichthys bambusa (assembly GCA_037101425.1). Lineage (NCBI taxonomy): Eukaryota > Metazoa > Chordata > Actinopteri > Cypriniformes > Xenocyprididae > Elopichthys > Elopichthys bambusa. The sequence goes on from CM074435.1 coordinate 21,139,976, forward strand.
ATTAAAAGAAAGCCAAAATGCAAATAAAAGGTTAATGTCAGGGTTAGGTTTAGGGGATAGAAATGAGCTAAACATACAAACAACAGAAGTTGTGTTAAAAAAAAAAAAGTGTGAATATTAAAAGAAAAGAGAAAGAGAAGGAGTGAGTAACAGTCAGACAGAAAGCGATAGTGAGAGAGTAGGTAGAGAGGGCCAGAAAAAAAGAGTATGTTTGCATGCACACTTTTGACAGATGTGTGTGCGAGTAGAGAAACAGACAGTCAGTGTCTCTTTGGCCCCTGCTGTCACTGCCCTCTACTTCCATTAGCCCTAGAAGCCAAGGTCACCAGCAGAGAGCAACCACACACACACAGACATCCACACACGGGTCATGCTCACGCAAATTAAAATGCTTTTAATATTTTCAAAATACAGTTTAAACAGCAGCAGGATCAACAAATCTGAGGCCAAATGTCATTCCAAACCTGTATGACTTTCTATCTTCTGTGGAACAAAAAAGATTGAGAGATTTTGAGAAATATTTCAGTGTTTTTTATTTTTGTCCATACAATGGAAGTCAATGGTCACCAAAACTGTTTGGTTACCAGTATTCTTCAAAATATCTTATGTGTTCCACTGAAGAAAAAAAAAGTTTGGAATGAGTAAATGATGACAGAATTTTTGTTTTTGAATTTTTTTTTTTTACAGAACCAACCTTTTAAATAATAGTTTGTGAACGTACTCAAATTTATCAAGATAGTTATAAGTGGAGGCTTAATTTAAAAAAATATAATAAAAAACTGTATTATTAGACAATTAGGAAGAAGGGGGAAAAACGTTCAGTTCACCTGCTGGAATGTGTCATATGCTGCATTAAAAACTAATACAGACACACACACACAGGCTTTATGATTGGAATGTGCAAGCTGGCAGCAGATTTGTCAGCATGATTGATTTTTCCACTGGTAGAGCAACACACAGTCTCCCACATGTGTCCTAGGGAGAGACGTCACCAATACAATCCTTTTCTGTCCGTCATTTTCACGGTCTTTCCTTGATTCTTCTTCTTTCTCTGCTGTACTGCAACCCTTTTAAGTACTTTGCACTCTTTATCTCTAAACTTTGAAGACAATCTTTCAAATTTTTATATAAACCATGGCACGAGGAGCCCACACAATCTTTGCAGTCAGTATGTGAAAAGTAAATTGAACACACGAGCATGTGTTCCAGTATACCCAATACAATAATCACATATAAAACACAGGGGTAGGAAAAGTGTGTCAGTGTGCGTCTGTTCCCTACACAACAGCCCATTAAGCACTGCCCGCATCAGCACAGGACTCAGTGGTCCCCTGTAAATAGGTCACTAACTGCTTGTGTGGAGATGTTACAAAATAGTAAATCATGTAGATGATGTCATCAACCATTTCATTGGCTGATGAGGATGGGTGAAAGCTTCAACTAGTGCAACTTCTGGTGTGTATATAGTCTTTGCATCTTTTTACATGTATATTTTCATGGAACTTTAACTGGAATGATAAAGTCAATGTAATAGATTGAATGAAATTAAATCTGTAAGGCCTGTAATTCCATCAAATGTCAAGACTGTAAATCTTCAGATAAGGTTTTGTCAAGCTATCTTCAGTTTGTCTTGACAAATTTTCTAGTTTAAAATGACTCAATTTAGTCACTTACATTGCAGTTAAATTAAATTATTGTAATTTTAATTCAATTACCTCTTCATAGACAAACAATTTAAAACCGTGTAGAAAGAATTTTGATTGCAAAATAGATAAAATCATACAGGTGCATCTCAATAAATTAGAATATCATGAAAACATTTTTTTTTCTTCTGTAATTTAATTAAAAAAGTAAAACTTAAATATATTCTAGATTTATTAGACATAAAGTAAAATATTTTACTTTTTTGTTTTCATTTTGATGATTTCAGCTTGCTGCTCATCAAAATCAAAAAATCAGTATCTCAAATTATTAGAATATTTAATTTCAAGTTCTGTTAAATTACCATTCTCAGAGTATAAATACTGGGTTTAGGTCAGTAATCCCGACAGCAGTCATGGGGAAGTCCAGAAGACGATCATCAAGACCACAGAGGGTCATTGCTGAAAGAGCTGGCTGTTGGCAGAGTGCTGTTCCAAAGCATATTCATGGAAAGTTGGCTGGAAGCAAAAAGTGTGGTAGGAAAAGATGTACAAGTGAAAGGAATGGCCGCAGGATGGAGAAGATTGTCAGGCGAAGCCGATTTAAGAACTTAGGAGAGCTTCAAAGAGGAGTGGACTTAAGCTAGTGCATCAAGATCCACCGCACACAGACGTCTTCAGGAAATGGGTTACAACTGTCACATTCCACGTACCAAGCCACTTCTGAACCAAAGACAACATCAGAAGCATCTTACCTGGGCTAAGGAGAAAAAGAACTGGACTGTTGCTCAGTGGTCCAAAGTCCTCTTTTCAGATCAAAGTCAATTTTGCATTTCATTTGTAAATCAAGGTCCCAGAGTCTGGAGGAAGAGAGGAGAGGCACAGAAACCATGTTGCTTGAAGTCAAGTGTGAAGTTTCCACAGTCAGTGATGATTTGAGCTGCCATGTCATCTGCTGGTGTTGGTCCACTGTGTTTTCTGAAGTCCACAGTCAACACAGCCATCTACCAGGAAATTTTAGAGCACTTCATGCTTCCTTCTGCTGACAAGCTTTATGGAGATGCTGATTTCATTTTCCAGCAGGATTTGGCACCTGCCCACACTGCCAAAGGTACTAAAAGCTGGTTCAGTGACCATGGTGTTACTGTGCTTGACTGGCCATCAAACTTGCCAGACCTGAACCCCATAGAGAATCTATTGGTATTGTCAAGAGGAAGATGAGAGACACCAGACCCAACAATGCAGATGAGCTAAAGGTCGCTATCAAAGCAACCTGGGCTTCCAGTACACCTGAGCAGTGCCACAGACTGATTGCCTCCATGCCACGCCGCATTGATGCAGTAATTCATGCAAAAGGAGGCCCAACCAAGTATTGAGTGCATAGAAATCAACATACTTTTCAGAAGCCTGACATTTCTGTTTAAAATATCCTTTTTTTTATTGATCTTATGAAGTATTCTAATTTACTGAGATAGTGAATTTGTGGGGTTTTGTTAAATGTGAGCCAAAATCATCACAATTAAAAGAACCAAAGACTTAAAGTACTTCAGTCTGTGTGCACTGAATTTATTTAATACACAACTTCCACAATTTGAGTTGAATTACTGAAATAAATGAACTTTTCCACAACCTTCTAATTTATTGAGATGCACCTGTATATTAAAAATGTTACTCATCTGCTTTAATAATGTCTTTATTTTTATTTTTATTTTTATTTGCGAACTGTTCCCAGCTAATATTAACTATCTTTCAAACATTTAGGGTCAGTAAGTTTTCAACATTTCAAGTTGAAACCTCAGCTTTGCCATCAAAGAAATATATTCAAAACATATTCAAATAGACAACCGTTATTCTAAATTGTAATAGTATTTCACAAAACTACTGTTTTACTATATTGATGATCAAATAAATTCAGTTAAAAGAGCAAGAGACTTTCAAAAACAGTATAAAATCTTACCCACTGCAAACTTTCAAACAGTGGTGTATGTATCATATGTGACCCTGGACCAGAAAAATACCAATACCAAAACCAGTCATAAGGGTACATTTTTTGAAATTGAGATTTATACATCATCTGAAAGCTGAATAAATAAGCTTTTCATTGATGTATGGTTGTTGGGATGGGACCATATTTGGTCGAGATTTGAAAATCTGGAATCTGAGGGTGCAACAAAAAAAAAAATCAAAATATTGAGAAAATCGCCTTTAAAGTTGTCCAAATGAAGTCCTTAGCTAATAATATAAATTAATTTTTAAAATTAATATAAATATTATTAATATTAATATAAAAATTTTTTTTGATATATTAACAGTAGGAAATTTACAAAATATCTTCATGGAACACGATCTTTACTTAATATACTAATGATTTTTGGCATAAAAGAAAAATCGATCATTTTGACCTATACAATGTATTGTTGGCTATTGCTACAAATATATGATATATGATAACTGCAATTAATTTGATTAATTAATTGGCATATTGCACATACAATTTTATTAGAATATAAATAATTATAATTGTAACTTGGTTGACAGCTCAATTTTCACATTACTGAGGTTTCTACAATCTACAATTACTTTGCTATTTTTTTTTATTATTATTACAACGTGTATAGCAACAGTACCATAAGGGTATAAATAAATCAAATAGATCAAATGGCAAAATCACTAGGCTTCAATAAGGAAACAGAAAGAAAATGAACAAATGACTAAATAATAGAGTAAATAAAATAATACATTTGCATGAAAATATGCATGAAATACATTGCTGAGCCGTCAAGTACTTTTTCATATTACCTGTGTGACTTGAGTGACCTTTTCTGAGACGTTCTGTGTGCGGTCTTTAATCTTGCTGGGTGCTATTATCTCGATCTCTGTGGGGGAAGGAGGTCTGAGGCGGTCCGAGCCGAAGGATATTGTCACTTGAGGAATGCGGCCAATGGTGCGGTGCCGCATCAAATCAGAGTCTGAGGTGGAGTTTAAGTTACTGGGCTTCAGATCTGAGAAAGAAATATTACACCCTCTGGTCAGTTTTCATCACAGTAGTCAAAAACAATTGAAAAAAGCAAAAAAAAACATCACAGAGTTTGATTAAAACAATATCATGCCATGTGACTTGCACTACCATCCTGTATGCATCTGCCAATTACATTGCTGGTTATGTCACTGTTTGAGTATGCAATGATGAAAACCTGTTATTATAGACTTATGTCATTTAGACACCTGTATAGTGACAAAATAAACTCTTTAGAGTTTGCGCACACACATGCAGAGCGGCAGGCGCGTCAGGGGTGGCTGAGGGTAATCACAGTCGCACAAAAGCATTGATTAGGACTACAGCTACAGAAATAGGCCTGTCAGGCCGCCACATGTGCCCATCTCACCGGGGAACCAAGTCTTATTCTCGACTTCCAGAGACTTAAATGATACAATTTAAAATGTTCGAATGGGCCGCTTTGTTATGCTCATTATGCTTTGTGCTGCTTTTTGGATTTGTTCCATAAACTCCATTAGAATACCATACTAGCTCATTTTGATCAAATGTTACTTCTATTTTAAGCTAATTGGTTTTGACTTATTATGTAGTCAAGAATACATTCAAATATAATACTTAATTTCCATTGAAAGCATATCCGGTACACCTATTTAATGCTAATGGAAGAGTTTAATCACAGCTAAGAGACGGGAGAGCTGATCAAACAAGGCTGCATGCACTAATAAGCCGATTGAGCATCACTCAATCCCCGCTCATTTCTGTCATATATAAATTCTCAGACATATGACATATGATTTAAAAAAGCAGTCACACTGCCCAGTAAGTCAATGTATGAAAGAACCAAAGAACCAAACTTCTCTCAGACTTCCTTTGTCATACACTACCTGCCAATAAAAGTGCAGTCCAAGAATGAAGACAATAATGTTTACAACTTTGGCATTTTCTCCACTGTATTTTTTACCGTATTGGAAAGTGAAATTATGGAAGCTGGTTTCCATCACTGCAGAAAAAAAGGTCATTCTCACTTTATGTCTCACAATTACGACTTTAGTTTTACTTCTAAGTTCATATCTTCCAATTAATTGCAAATTTATATTTCATAATATGAAATATGAAAGTAGTATGCTCTATCTACTCAATTAAATAGTAGCAACAGATTACAAGCAATATTATTAATTAAATTCAACATATAAGAATGGAGTTAGAATTAGTCAAATTAATTCCTTAAAAGTCAACTATCTAAAATGTGTAAAATTAGCAAATACCATTACAAAAACCACAAACTGACATAAAAAGCAAAGAGTCAAACTGCCCAACTAAATGAAACACTGAACACCATAATGGTGTATTTTCAATAAACTCAACATCAGTATCTCTGCTGTTTCTCTTTCCTTCAGTAATTCTGCTTATCATCAGGTGTCTTCAGTGTTGGCAATAAAAAATAAAGAGTTCTTAATTCATCTTTGACATCTGTCTGTTATTCAGATATTTTAGTTTAAATTTTACTTACATTTTACTCATTTTAAATGGTTGACATTTAAGGAATCAATTTAATTAATTTTAACTCAATTCTATTTGTTGAATTTAATTAATAAAATTGCTTGTAATCTGTTGTCAAAATTTTATGTAGTAGATATAGGCCCGGTTTCACAGACAGGGCTTAGCCTAAGCCAGGATTAGACCTCAGTTCAATTAGGATATTTAAGTATCTTAAATAGACTTACACTAGAAAAAACATTACTGGTGTACGTCTTGAGACAAAACAATGGCACTGACATATTTTAAGTTATTTTCAGTTAAAATAGCTCAAACATGCATTTTAGTCTGGGACTAGCTTAAGCCTTGTCTGTGAAACCGGGGGACAGAATATTACTTTTTACAGTGTATCAGAGTGATTTTTATTTATTTGCAAATACTTTATTGTCCAGTGTTTCGGCAACAAGCCTTTGTCCTGTGTCCTGTAAAGCTAAATTTTCAGCATCATTACTCCAGTCTTCAGTGTCACATGATCCTTCAGAAATCATTCTGATATGATGATTTGCTGCTCAAGAAACATTTTCGATTATTTTTAATGTTGAAAACAGTTGTGCTGCTTAATATTTTTTTGTGGAAACCATGATAATGTTTTTTTTTTTTCTTTGATGACTAGAATGTTTAAAAGAACAGCATTTATTTGAAATAGAAATATTTTGCAACATTATAAATGTCTTTACAGTCATATTTGATCAATATAATTTAAAAAAGACACTTACCGACCCCAAACTTTTGAACAAAAGTGTATAAAAAAGTGGCTTAATGTCCTAAAAATTTCTCTGAGACTTTACTTGTAATAAACATCTTCTGCCAAAAAAAGAATCAAACAATATTTTATGTTAAGCCCTTACTTTATAATGGATTTCTATTAGGGAAAATGTGCTTTGTGTTTTATTATAGCATCATCCTTTTGCTTGTAGACAAACCAAGAGATTGGATTTTGTGTTTGTTCCTTTTCATTTGGAGAAACTTAATATATGAATGTGAATTATGGCTTTGTTTGCAGTAAATGTTTATTAAATTAAATTGGGTTCTCCTTGCTTGTTTTTTAGTACATTAACCCATGTTAAGCATTTTATACCCCCATTTTATCACATCTGATGATCTAGAACAAATGTGAGTGAGTTTTAGAGACATCCAAGAGAATATAATAGCTATAATGACTATTACTTGGTAAACACAGAATCATAACTGAATAAAATTATTTCTAAATAAACTTCTTTTATTAATCTTTGTATTTTCAATCAACCAGCAAACCACACAGAGACAGGATGTTATTCCGACATTGGATTCAAGATTGCCTTGATGACCTTCAAATACTGTCTGATAAGGTGGAAATAATACTGCAAACAAAAAAACTCATACCGCTCCACTGGTCCCTCATGCCGTCGATGTCATGCAGCGAGGATGCCCGACGCAGACTGTGTACACTCTCTCTGGAGTGGCTGTGTTTGAGAGGGGGTCCACTGGGCTCTAGCCGGTCTGAGGGCCGTGAGAGTGGGGATGAGAAGCCACATGAGGAGGGGGTCTGCTGAATCAAGGCCTGGGTCTCTGATTTCAAGCAGCTGTCTGGAGACATCTGGAGGTCTTTCAGAGCCACCTCCTCATGAGAGGGCTGCAGGACAGGCAGAGGGAAGCTGTTATCACGTGTCTGTAGGATTATGAACTTATGTATTGTATTTGCACGCATGTACCTGTAGGTAGTCCACCACCACTCCCTCAAAGTGGTCCTTAGGGAGGGACGGCTGCCGTTTCACACGGAGAGAGGGCATTCTAAGCCTCATCTTGCGTCTCTGACCTGAGACAGAAACACAAGCTTAAATAATGCAAGAGCAAGATTTTTTTTGTTGTTGTTGCTCAAAGCTCAGAGGATATAACTGGTGAGAAATGAGTTCTGAAGTCTTATAGGTCTTTTTATTAATATCTGACAAATCTGAGTACAGTGGGTGACAATGATGAGATCTTTTTTAAAACCTGTAAAGCAGGAGAAGACGCAATTTTCCCTCATTTAAATACATTAAATACACTAGATTAATATGGCGTGGAACTAGGCTGATAACTAAAAGGTTGATGCTCACTTTAATAAATGTAGTATAAGTTGCTTTGTATAAAAGCATTTGATAAATGTCAAATTTGTTAGATAACTAAATATTATCATCATCATCATTTCTTTTTATTATATATATTTTATATTCATATTTTATTATTTTAGTTTTATTATATGATTTAATGATAATTGTTTTATTAATATAAACACTAAAAATATGATTGTTTAATATTACTATTTAATGATAATAATAAAAATGTATATATTTAAAAACATAAATAAAATAATTTCAAATATTATATACTTTACATTATAACTTCAAATATTTATTTCATTAATAATAACAATGAAAAAAAAATGTATTTTTAAATAATTTAATAATTATTTGTCAACATATAATATAATAATTTACATTATTTTATTTTATATCAATTGTTGTATATGCATGTTTATTATTAATATCAATAATATTGCAATTTTATTTTTAAACATATACTATCATTAAATATATTGACAATAATTCACATATTTAAAAACAAATAAAAGTAGTTTCATCCATTTTTAACTTATGGCAGCTAAATATCTCATAGTGTCTAATATAAAAGTTAAATGCACCACTGAACAGAAATGATGAGCCAGGCATTCACACACACTTCACATATACATAAACACTGACACCAAAATCTGACACCATCTTTATCAAATGCTGCCTCTAGCTACACCTACACACCAACCGTCACACCAAGCACAGCAGTCAATGTGTTTACCTTATAAGGCTGTTACAGAAAGGGCATAATCTCTGCACACACAGAGAAAGGGGGGACACGCACCTGCCTGTAGCCAGCTGTGTGTCATCCGCTGTTTAATGCCACCTTTTTTCATAGACGGGTCTAAAAGCTCTTGAAAGTTTAGGATGAACATGATTACGACTCCTTCCTCATTCTTTACTGGAACGACATCAACTAAACATGGCCTACATGCTCCTGAAAGGCCAAGAGAGAGAGACAGGAGAGAAAGAGAATTAATGTAGTTAACAGGGATGTCAGCAAGCAGAGATGTTCAAAATACAGCAGAAATTTGGTTTCGTTTTCATGAAGAGCTGTTATAAATACCAGTGTGAGGGCTGTGAGTAGCCCAAACACACTCACACTTACACAAACACACAATAAGACACCCACACACAGGTGCTGCCGTTTGGGGGGTTTGAAGTCCATGACTTTGAGGAAACATAAATCTAAAAAATCGGGGAGCTGTAACACATTCTTTCATTGTCTGTGTAATTTTTACACTATGTCTTAAAACTTTGATATAATGTTCTCATATTTATTGACTACGAATTAAAATAGTTTATAAATCTAAAACTCGTACCTAAAATGTGCAAATTAATTTAAAGTTTATAGAGTGCTGTTATTACCCCACCAAAGGCAGCATTAATAAAATAAAATTAAATAATAAAATAAAATAAAATAAAAAACAAAATAAAACAAAACAAAATACAATTTTATGCCATTCCCATGTTTATAACATTGATAATAAGAAGAAATGTTTCTTGAGCAGCAAATCAGAATATTAAGGAGTAATGATGCTAAAAATTCAGTTCTAATTACATAATTACATATATCAGGAATAAATTACATTTTAAAATAAATTAAAACTTGATGCTAGAGAATTAGTTAACTACAGAACAATCTTGAATCTCCCTTTTCTGTCAAAAATATGAAAAAAGTCAGTATCCTCACAACTATGTTCCTTCCTGGAGTGAAATGATATCTTTGAAGATTTCAAGTCAGGATTTTAAACATATCATAGTACTGAGGCTGCTCTCATTAGAGTTACAAATTCCTTGCTCTTATCATCCAATCGTGGTTGCATCTCTCTATTAGTGTTACTAGACCTTTGACACTATTCTTTTCAATAGACTTGAAAATTAAGTTAGCATTAATGGAACTGCATAAGCATGGTTCAAATCGTACTTATCTGACTGTTATCAATTTGTAGCAGTAAATGAAGATGTATCATATCGATCACAAGGTTAGTATGGAGTACCCCAAGGCTCAGTACTAGGACCATTGCTCTTCACTGTGTATATGCTACCTTTGGGATATATCATTAGTTTCCTTGGGATATGGCATCAGTTTTCATTGTTACACTGATGATATTATTTCTTTGCGGATTTCCTACCACTAAATTCTGAAAAAAACTGAGGTTTTAATTATTGGACCAAAAATCTCTGCACGTAATAACCTAGAATACTGTCTAACACTTGGTGGCTGCTCTGTCAAGTGTTTGTCATCAGTTAGTAACCTGGATGTGTTATTTGATAGCATTCTTTCATTTTTAAAAGCCACATTTCTAAATTTGTAAAATCGCATATTTTCATCTTAAGATAGCTCTATATTACAACACGTGCTGTCAGTGTCAAATGCAGAGAAGTAAATTCATGCATTCATGAGCTTAAGGCTAGATTATTATAATGCCTTACTGGGTGGTTGCCCTGCATGCTTAATAATCAGACTTCAGCTAGTCCAGCTAGAGTTCTTACTAGAACCAGGAAGTATAACCAATCAATCAGTATGACCAGTCAACACTGCATACATTTTAAAATTTGCTGATTACTTGTAAAGCCCTGAATGGTTTAGCTCCTCAGTACTTGAGTGAGCTCCTATTACATTTTAGTCCTTCACGTTCACATTAAACCTAGCATACACATACACATTATCACACTTCTATAATTCAAATAATTTAAACGATTATTAGGCTGCATAAATTAGGTCAACCAGAACCAAGAACACTTTCCATTACATCTGATGTACAAACCCAATTCCAAAAAAAAGTTGGGACACTGTACAAATTGTGAATAAAAAAGGAATGCAATAATTTACAAATCTCATAAACTTATATTTTATTCACAATAGAATATAGATAACATATCAAATGTTGAAAGTGAGACATTTTGAAATGTCATGCCAAATATTGGCTCATTTTGGATTTCATGAGAGCTACACATTCCAAAAAAGTTGGGACAGGTAGCAATAAGAAGCCAGAAAAGTTAAATGTACATATAAGGAACAGCTGGAGGACGAATTTGGAACTTATTAGGTTAATTGGCAACATGATTGGGTATAAAAAGAGCCTCTCAGAGTGGCAGTGTCTCTCAGAAGTCAAGATGGGCAGAGGATTACCAATTCCCCCAATGTTGCGGCGAAAAATAGTGGAGCAATAGTTTCTCAGAGAAAAATTGCAAAAAGTTTGAAGTTATCATCATCTACAGTGCATAATATCATCCAAAGATTCAGAGAATCTGGAACAATCTCTGTGTGTAATGGTCAAGGCCGGAAAACCATACTGGATGCCCGTGATCTTCGGGCCCTTAGACGGCACTGCATCACATACAGGAATGCTACTGTAATGGAAATCACAACATGGGCTCAGGAATACTTCCAGAAAACATTGTCGGTGAACACAATCCACAGTGCCATTCGCTCTTGCCGGCTAAAACTCTATAGGTCAAAAAAGAAGCCATATCTAAACATGATCCAGAAGCGCAGGCGTTTTTTCTGGGCCAAGGCTCATTTAAAATGGACTGTGGCAAAGTGGAAAACTGTTCTGTGGTCAGACGAATCAAAATTTGAAGTTCTTTTTGGAAAACTGGGACGCCATGTCATCCGGACTAAAGAGGACAAGGACAACCCAAGTTGTTATCAGCGCTCAGTTCAGAAGCCTGCATCTCTGATGGTATGGGGTTGCATGAGTGTGTGCGGCATGGGCAGCTTACACATCTGGAAAGGCATTATCAATGCTGAAAGGTATATCCAAGTTCTAGAACAACATATGCTCCCATCCAGACGTCGTCTCTTCCAGGGAAGACCTTGCATTTTCCAACATGACAATGCCAGACCACATACTGCATCAATTACAACATCATGGCTGGAGGAAGAGGAAGATGCGACAAAGAAGACCTAAGACAGTTGAGCAACTAGAAGCCTGTATTAGCCAAGAATGGGACAACATTCCTATTCCTAAACTTGAGCAACTTGTCTCCTCAGTCCCCAGACGTTTGCAGACATTTGCTTCTTTATAAAAAGAAGAGGGGATGCCACACAGTGGTAAACATGGCCTTGTCCCAACTTTTTTGAGATGTGTTGATGCCATGAAATTTAAAATCAACTTATTTTTCCCTTAAAAATGATACATTTTCTCAGTTTAAACATTTGATATGTCATCTATGTTGTATTCTGAATAAAATATTGAAATTTGAAACTTCCACATCATTGCATTCCTTTTTTATTCACAATTTGTACAGTGTCCCAACTTTTTTGGAATCGGGTTTGTACTTGCCATAATGGCATCTACACTTATATTAGTCTCTCTGTTTCATCCTTATCCCCAGGTTATTATAGTCAGCTGGATCCGGTCTGTATTCAGACCAGATGGTAGACCTGCACCCATGAGGTGATCACAACGCACCCCTGAATGTCACCAGAGTCCACAACAACTAGACTAGAGACAGACCGACCACCTATGAAGACCATCAGCACAGATCCTCAACAAACAGATCATCAACCCCTATGGCCAGCTACAACTCCTTCCAAACAAATGCCAGCGTGAGTATCCTAGTCTTCAGGTAGAAGAACCTGGATGAAATATCCTGAATGATATTAACCCACAATATGACTTGTGATGCAGCCTGGAACTAAGTTCCTTCATTTGGCCAGGAGAACTTGTGCCTCAGTTGAGCCTGGCTTCTCCCAAGGTTTTTTTTTCTCTATTCTGTCACCTGATGTTTGAACTAAATATTCAGCAATATTATTGATTTGACTGCACTGACCGGATGAGAACTTAACTGAGCAGTATGATGACACTAATGCTTTCTCTAGAGCTGCTTTATAGCTGAATTGAACTTGTTTCATAATTGATGAACTTTACAGTTATTGAACAAAACAGAACTGATAATGACCATTTACTATTGTCTTTTTAGAGCTGCTTTACAGCAGAATTGAAGTCTGTTTGCATCACTGAATCATTATTTTCCTGTTTATCACTGTAAAACAGCTTGAAACAATCTGCATTGTATAAAGCACTGTATGAAGAAGGTGACTGGACTTATAAATGCAGCTTTGGTGGGCATCAGAGACTTCTTTTAAAAATATTACTGACCCCAATTTTTTTTTTTTTTAAACTTTGGAATTTTTTTGTGGAAGTTTTATTTCAAATTAAAGAGAATCTGGTAAATCAGAAGACACCAGTTCTGTCATTCCACATCCGGTTCATGTATAAGTAATTTCACCCCTGAGGACCATTTCTAATTGGTTAAATTTCCTAGTCTCCAAAACCCTAAAACAAACACACAGATGCACTGAGAACATTTAGAGAGGTCACTAAGCCACTACTTTGGCTAAGAGGCTTTAAAAATATATACTTTCTTTATGACATACAGCATGAGAGAAATCAAAGCATCATGAGTTGTACTTTTAACCCAGACATGATGATGAGCAGAAAGGTAATAAAGGAGATAAACGAGAGAGTGAAAAAAGGGCTTGATGCAAATCAAAGAAATAAGAATGCAGAGCAGAAAGGGAGAGTCACAGGAATGAGAAGGGAGTGATGGGAAGGAGGACAGAAAAACCAGAGAAAGAACAGCATGATTAAAGTCAGCCAGACCCCCCTCAGCTCTTGACTAAAGCAGGCCATCAACCACTCTAAATATAGAGCTTGCCCTCACACACACACACACACAAAGGTGCTGTTCAGTCTCCAGCTCAACTGTGACATAGATCGAGATGCTGTATCAACTAAAATATGTGATGGATAAAAAGAACAGAGGGGCGGCGGCACATGTGAGCGTGTGCATGTCAGCATATGCATGCATCTGAGCTCAGAGTGCATTCGTTTAGTGATAGGGGTGTGAGTCTCCGGAGTCCTGTTGTCATGGTAATGTTATCAGTGCACCGCTTCCCGGCCGAAGGAACACCTGTCTACTTTCAAGCTGAGCTACAATGAATGCACACACGCACAAACACTGGCGTAACGACGTGCAGAGAGCCAGTCACTCCATTCATCTGTTCCTGGCTGAGGAGACTAAAGACATGAAGACAGAGCCGGTGGGATTGGTGGCTCTGTTAGACACACAGGCCCTCGGCTGGTCTCTGGACGATAACTATAACACAACAGAACCATACCGCCAATCTAAACTTTATGCTAATTGTCAATCATCATTGTAATAGCAGAATCCACAGAATCCACACCACAACTATAATGATAATTGCACAGAGAAAAATTTCTTTTAGGACCACTACTGTCAAAGATGATTGACAATTAGCAAACAGTTTGGATTGGCGGTTCTGTTCTGAGCAAGAACTTCCTGACCATCCATGCATCTTAGCATAGATAATAGCAGGGAGTGCAGTGATACCCAACATAAATGTATTACAGATACCATTAATGTTCTTAAAGGGTTAGAAAATGAAATTTCTGTCATTAATTACTCCCCCTCATGCCGTTCCAAACCCGTAAAACCTTCAGAACACTAATTAAGATATTTATGATGAAATCCGCTGTCTTTAGTACCTTTCTGGACCTTGAAAGTGGTGATTATATTGCTGTATATGGATGAGTCACCTCTTGGATTTCATCAAAAATATCTTAATTTGTGTTCCGAAGATGAACGAAGGTTTTATGGGTGTCCTGACTGTGGATGAGAGGAGGAGCTAGGGATGAAGGAGGGACTTTACTGTCACTTTTCATTTATTTGGTTGCCTCCTTGCTGAATAAAAGTATTTCTTTAAAAAAAAAAACACTTGAAAGTTAGTGTAGGTAAAGGGTTGACATGTACAGCTCTTTAAAAAAAATAGACTAAAAACTGGTTCAGTCTGGTCCAGATAATGTACATGCACACTGGAGTAACAGATGAAGACTCTATCAAAAAGGTCACTGGCTTTTTTAATACAAAGGCGGACATAGGGAAATTTGCCCGTTCCTTTTCCTGTGTTGATGAGGGTATGATTAAAGTATACACACACACACACACACACACATACACACATACAATGCTTCTGACGCTGGTGCTGCACCAGCTGTGGATTGAAGAACATGCTGAATAATGCTGACTAAAAGACGGGGAGGAGCCAAAGCCTGCCGCTGTTTTCATATGTGTTTTAAAGGGAACTGAGGCGATCATGAATTCAAGTACATTACGGAGCTAATCACAATTTTTTAAAAGAGGGCCTAGTGATGCCTCTGGTTCAGACAGTGTTGTCAGTAACTGGTGTATCTGCATTAGTTGCTATAGTAATGATGTGAGCATCAGCACAATGCCAAAAGACTTTTTACACACAACTGTAAAAGTAGTTGAGTATACGAGAGTAGTTTTGTCAGTGTGAAAGCCCTAAATTTGGGTTTATAAGGAAAAGTGTGAGTGAAATTCTCTCTAAAACCCACCTTCCTTAGAGTAGTAGAGGATCTCCACCTTGCGCTCTTCTGACCCGAGCAGGGCCTGTGCCAGCTGTGCCAGGGCGCTCTTCATAGTGCCCGGCCCTACCAGGAACTGACACGTGCAGGACTGCTGCATGATCTCTGCCCGCGAGAAACCAAACATCTGACAGAAGCCCTCATTGCAGTAGATAATTCCACAGTTCTTCACCTGGGCGTTAGCAATCAGGAATTTACGGTCTGGTCGGGTTAAGAAAGAGTTAAGAAAGAAAAATTAATTAAAATGAACATTTACAATGTAATCAGGGGGGGAAAGACATTTAAAAAGTGCATTTAAAGGGTTAGTTCAAAAATTTTCCATGATTTACTCATCCTCAAGCCATTCTGGGTGCATATGACTATCTTCTTTCAGATGAACACAATTAGAGACACATTTAAAAATATCCTTAGTCCTCCAAGGTTTATAATGGTTGTGAATGGGGGCTGCGTTTTGAAGTAAAAAATAATGCATCCATCCATAAAAAAAAAGTAATCCATACAACTCCAGGGGGTTAATAAAGGTCTTCTGAAGTGAAGCGATGTGTTTTGGTAAAAAAAATATCCATATTTACAACTTTATAAATTCAAACAACTACCTTCCGGCGGACGACCGTACGCAGAATGCGCAAGTGGATTTGTGGCAGAAGAGTATCCTTTGACCTGATGCACAATGTAATGACGAACGTGAAGGCACAGAGCATAGAGCAAAACAAATCACCGGTCACGGATTATAAATCTAAAATTATTGTTTTTATTAAATGTTGGCAGATTTCGATATAAGAGAGGAGGAGCTTAAATTTGTTGCCCAGCCCTATTTGTTAGAGGCGTCTAAGCTTACAATACTCCTGCATCCTGCATCACACGTCGCGTCAGAGGATTACTCATTTGGCGCAAGTCGACTTGTGCATTCTGCATACGGTCGTCCGCCAGAAACTAGTTATTTGAATTTATAAAGTTTTAAATATGGAAAAAATTTTTACAAGAACGCATCACTTCGCTTCAGAAGGCCTTTATTAACACCCTGGAGTGGTAAGGATTACTTTTTTTTTTTTTAATGGATGGATGCATTATTTTTGGCTTCAAAATGCTGCGCCCCCATTCACAACCATTATAAACCTCGGAGGACTAAGGATATTTTTAAATATATCTCTGATTGTGTTCATCTGAAAGAAGATAGTCATATACACCTAGGATGGCTTGAGGGTGAGTAAATCATGGGATAATTTTTTTTGGGGGGGGTGAACTAATAATATTTTTTTGGGGGGGTGAACTAATTAACACACACTTAACTTTTGTGGTTGTCAAATTATAGGCCTACAGGATAAGTTGTCACAATGGACAGCTTGATATTATATTATTCTTATAAACTATTATTATTATTATTATTAAAACATTAAAATAACTTTTGTGTAACCGGACTTTCTTACTGAGAGTTACTAGCTTTCTTCCATGTGTTTTAACTAGCTCTTTTCCTCAATACAGGATATAAATAGTTGGTATCAATTTAAAAGTGAGATAATTGGTGAAAATGCTTCTAAATTTTACAATCATTATTGACCTAAAAATAATAAAAAAATTTAAATCCATAACTATGTTTTTTTCTGGTTTAGTCTACCAAAAAAAAAAAAAGTTATAAAAAAAATTGAAAAGATATCCCCACACTTGATGATTGAAGGGATGCTTTTGGTTTGATTCTTGTTTTGTCTGTTTTATGTCTCTCTTTTTTCTTTGTCCTTCCTCTTCCTGTATTATATTTCTGATCATTATCTGTATTTCCGATGGCTGCTTTGATATGAACAGGAAATCTGCTGACAGCAGTGCTATTTTTGCAGCAAGAGCTGAATCACACATCAGCTTCAACAGGTGGGAGAGCAACACCGTTCATCTTAAGACGGTTAAGATAGAATGGAAAGGAAATATTTCTTTGCTCCTTTTAGCAAATTAAAATTCTATATATTCAAGGGTATGTCACATGTGCCTCTGAGGACACACACTGCCTGCTTTTCTCTCTGAATCTTGTTTCACTATCTCTGAATGGTAATTGTGTTTGGTGACAGGAACTTTAATGCCCCTCAGCATCAAACTCATTATCGCCTTTTTACTTCAGGAATAGAACACAACGCACTGAGATGGTTGCCTAGCAGCCGCAAAATGACACTTAGCCTTAACTGATAGTGAAGGGAGGAGCATATATGCACCGGCACACATATACATGCTTGTATACTTAAAAGATGAGGTATTAGCAATACACACATAGGATAACTGATGCATCCAGTAAAGGGAGAAGAAATTATAACATGAATGATTTGCTCAAAAATAATAGCTAACATAAAGCAAAAGCAGGCCAAAGTTATGAAACTACTGTATGAAAGTTATGAAACATTCAACTACTGTAAACCATGAATAGTGTACACAAAGCAATGTTGATTAAAGGTATATTGAAATAATAGCTATATAGGCCTATAATTTATTCTTTAATATATAATTTTTTGTTAGCATCTGTTTGCCTGAATACGGACTCTGGCTAACTTATAACATTTATCATTACTGAAATGCTTGAAAACCCTGCAGAAACTCATATTTTCACCTGTATAAAAAAAAGAAAAACTTTTACTAGGTACTGTAACCTTTTTTATTTTGACTTGTGGGGAAGAACCCTCATTAAGGGCCTTACAGGACAGGCATAGGTCAAGCTTTCGGTTTATCATGGGGTAAGACTATAGATTTAAGGTAATTGGGGCATATGGACAGAGATTAAGGTTATGATGTGGATTTCAAATTTCAAAGGGCTCTTCATAAAGATAAAACTTGGAAACCTGTTAAAAAATGCTGCTTCCTCTTTTAAGGATCAAACATTACATGACAACTGTGGTAAAATAGGTTTATTATGCAAATGCCATTCCCTAGTGTAATGACACATGTGTCCAAAATCAGGAAACATGATTGAATGGACAAAGCAGGTGCACGACATAAATAAACACATGCATATACAGAGAAGAATGGACAAACAAAGGGGCAGATGGTTGTTAGCAATTTTCCATATTAGTCATAGATTCGTTTTTTCCATTGCATTTACATGATGTATATAAAATAAGCCGGGTCTGTTGATTTGCTCTTACCTGATGATCAACTGACATGCAAATCAAATCACAAACTGATACCCATGACTGAACTGGACACTTCCAATGGCCACTCGCTCTCTGACAGTTTCTCACGGAGTGCGTATACGACCCCGATTGATCAATAAACAATAACATTGCTATATCTATATTTTAGACTATAATAACACATTTCTGAGCTATAAAATGCCTTCTAACCCAACGAAAGGAAATACAAAGTTTTTGAACTCACTTTGCCCGTCGAATTTCTTGATGATGGTGTCCAGATAGGTGTTCTGAAGAGCGACGTGTCCCCGGCGCACAGGCATTTTCACGCGTGGACAGATTCAAGAGCCCTCTTATTCTGGTTCTTTCTCTCTTTCAAGGACGACCGAGCAAGACGTAAGAAGATAATCTAGAACTCGAACACATTGTACAGGAAACAAGTGTTTATAGCCCCAGCATTAAACAAAAAGGACACTTCAATGCCTGTGGGGTCCTCGCGAAAGTGAAGAGTCGCCGAGTCTAAATGCAAAATAAAAGAAAGCCGGTTTGAATGAAAGCAAATGTCTTGCAGTTTTGGGACTCGAAACTCTCGCGCCGTCACATGAAATGTCGCTCCGTACAGTGGCAACGCACGGATATGCTCCCTGAAACCAGACGAAACATAAATAGAAGAACAACGCGAGACAGCAGAACCAACGCCTGACACCTCAGAGGCAGCGTGCGGCTTGGCTGATGAAGCTCGTTGTGGAATAATGGTACGTTGCGTTCAGAGGGGAGGCAGTGGACACAGCTGTCACTTTTGACAGAAGGCAGATGCGCGCTCATGCTCCTCTCTCTCTCTTTCTCCCTCTCTCAGAGAGCGTTTATCTATGTCCTAGTGGGATGCAGTCCACCAACGAGAACAACATTTCCACCAAACACCATAACAGCACACTACCTTTCACTACTGTCTTATACATTTAAGGCATTTAGCAGACGCTCATTTAAATGTTTGTGATAAAATGTTTTTTGTTTGTTTTTTTAGTAACTGGATTTTTTGTGAATTCATGAATCTTTCATGTCAGGTTGGGTCAAGTTGTCATGTTTTAAGTGTCGTAAATGTAACAACAACAACAACAATAATAACGGCAAATTTCTTGATACTTTACCACATACAAACAAGTAAAATATCAAGTAATTTGCATTTCAGACAAAATATGGCCAATTAGTTCATAGGTCTATTTTCTGACAACCAAAATAGTTCCAAACAAAGCCAAAGTGTGGAGCTTTGACTGTCGCCAAGCAACGCTCAGACTTAAAGAGGTTCTTCACTGCTGGCAAAATGGGCTTTCAATAAAACATGGCTGCCTATGTAGTAGAAAGGCGAAGCAAATTATTTTGAAATCGCTGCCACCAGACTAGAGAAAACAAAGAAAAGGGCTCTTGTCGTCCCTTTTGCCAATGTAGAAAAACTGCAACACCCATAATGCACTGGGCCTGTTGTCGTCCAAGGCCACTCCCACACCAGGCTGCTATGGATACACTCTCCAGAGTCAAATAATGCTTGCTTTAGTAGAAAATACTGCTTAGCAAACTTTTAGTCATACTGGTGTCGACTTGTATTGTTTCCAGGTGCAAGAATTCAAAGAGTAAACATTTAACGAGAGTGAGTTACTTTTGCTTGGAAGGATCCAGCACGTTGTAGGCTGTGGCTAAAGTCAGCAAAGAATCGTAAATACGGAAAATCTGAAAAACCTCTGTGTAGTCAAACTGGATGACTACGAACACAGTGTCTTATGCCAAACGGAGAGGAAAAAAGAAAAGTAACTGCTCTCCTTGTCAATTCCACCCAACCAGCGAAGCAAAACGCTGTGTTATATTTTCACCATGATGCTGTGAGTAGACAAAGTATGATACAATTTTCAGCGATGCACTCCTATTACTTATGAATAGGAGAAACTGCAACGTGCAATATGGCGAAATATGTCCCGTGTTCTAGATTATGGCTAGAAGGGATACAGCCAGGTTTTCACAACAAAACCCACCCAACTGCTACTCAAAACTACCGTTTCAGGGGGGAACCCCCACGTTCTGGGGGAAAAATCCACTTTTTGGCAGGGTTCCCCTAGTAAAATCCGCATCCCAGGGGTTAAATATCATGTTAATTGGGGTTGCTTCAGCCTGAGGACATGGAAAAAAAAACTGGCAGTGCTGTTAAATTAGCCCAATTCCACGGGAAAACCGCAGACTTGGCAATACTGGATACAGCTATGGCCGGAAGTGATGCAAAATCTGGCCATAAAAGAACAATAAATTAAATTGGCTACTTATCAGATTGTGTTTTATTAATGTCTACACCTACCCCAATCCTAAAATCCTACCCTTACAATAATGCAAATACAGTAAATAATTGTTGTTCAGTGTGACAAAAATGACGCAATATTAATGTGTGCATGCCCAGTAGGACAGTCTGATTTTAGCTGTATCCCTTCTAGCTCCAACCCGCATTCTAAATAAAAGAGCCAATTGCTGATTGGTAAATTAATGGACTATATGCACGGTTACTTCCTGGTTGTCGTTAAGCCAGCTCGGGCATTTCTGGTGAACTGTTAGCTGTTCATTCTGTAGTCGCTGTACATCGACACAAACCCATCAGTCACATTTAACTAATTTTCCAATAAACCAGTTTTATTGATTGCAATAAAGACGAAGCTATTGGGACCGTTTAAAAACGCAGTGTCTGTACTTCAAATGTTATTTTTAATGTGATGACCACAAACATTATTTGTTCACCCTTCTGAGATTGACCCCATTGTAAAACAGAACGTTTCAAAATGTAGGAAATTCAACCTTTGATAGAAAACACTTATTTAAAAATAAAAAAGACAATAATTACCACTTTAACCAGCAGGTGGCGGCAAAGTAGCATTTATTTGCTCATATATCAGCCATTTCAATCGTTTTTCACTTCGTTTTTGACTAAATATTAAACATTATAAAATTATAAAAAATCTTAAGAAAAACAATAACTTTTCTTGTGATTCATGACAGAAAGCGAGCGCAGCTCTCTCTTTGTAATCACAGCAGCTGTCAGTCAGTGCATCACAAGATCAATGATTTCAGCACACTTGTAAAAACACACATTTTATTCAATTAATCTATCTAAAGTGCAAAATAAATTTTTAATTTTTGAAGCTTTTTTTCACATAAAAGTGTGAAAACTGATGGTCGAATTGAATTTAGCCGAGGAGGAACAATGAGGTACGTCTTTATTTATTTATTTTTTTAATGTTGTCTTACGTTTGAATAACTGAATTAATGCTATGCCTGACTATTTAAGTGACTATATTCTGATTATAAACTAAGTATCACACTACTGATGCTCAACACACCAGCCAATGACATTTCACCGGAAGTTTTTGAGCTGGCTTATATTAAAGCGGAAGTTTTAAAGAACGCTCCGTGCATATAGCCCATTGCGTCATTGTAGCTGCTGTTAGAATCTCCAGTTCCCATAGAAACCTGAGACTAGCACTTAGGACTGCACATGCGCAGGGTATTTGAGTGTAAGAAACAACATTTATGGGACAGTTCATGTCAGATTTTGTTGCAGATTTGAAATATGTTATTTAATTATGAGTTCGGCAAGCACTTTTTGAGATTTCAGGATTTCCCCAATTCAGATAGACAGGACTTGGGGCCGGTTGCATAAACTGCTAAGACTAGTCTTACAAGGTAGACATCACTTCTTTTTTTTCTTTAATACTGTTCATGACTGTTTTAGGTCTGTTACATAAAAACTTAGATTGGTCTAATTTGATACTTAAAACGTAAGACTGATTGCCCCTTGACTAACTGCTAGTTGGTCACACTAGTACTAGTACATTCTTAACATAATGGCTTTGTTTATGCAACTGGCACTTGGATGCCCAAATAGCTGGTTGCAAATATGGCCGCCGAGTGAACAGACTTTCCTTGAAAGGGACTTTGGTTAATAACCTTCTCACGATCCGACTGTCCATGGTAGGGCTGTGAATCTTTGGGTAGGCAGCGAATTGATTCGATTCACGATTCATAGGTGTTCGATTCGATTCAAGAATGATTTTTGCAAATTCAGAACGATTCGAGACAATTCACATTAAAATTCGATGCAATTCAATTAATTCGATTAGATTCTGCATTTTTATATGCATTCATAGGGTTATTGAAATGCTTCCCCCAATGTGTCTTAGTCAGGGTGCGAATTACACAGCGGCCTTCAGGGGGTTGGAGAGTAAGGGCAAAAAAAATAAAAATAAAACTTTTGTCCATTGTTAATGTTAGTTCATGTTAGTTCTTAATGATGCTACATAACTTTATTTTAATAGCCTATAAAAATTGGCATTTGTAGAAATGTACATAAGCCAACATTTTAAAAGGTTTAAAAGTATTGTTAGTTCATGTTAACTATAGTGCAGGATAGTGTTAATGGCTACACAACCTTTTTAAAGTGTACCAGGTACATTAAACATACTAATGAAGGGCTCTTCAAGTAGTTTTATTCAAGGGCCGGATTATTAAATCAAAAAGTTGAGGTGGGCCGGGAGGGGGAGGGGGGAAAGAAAGTCGACAGAAATAAGAATGAAAATGATCGGCGGGCCGCCAGTTGACGAGCCCTGTACTAATGCTTTCCCAACTTTCCCAACTAATCCTAAACTAACTTTTCTTCATGGAATAGTTATAAAAGTCCTCATTGTTCTCTTTATAGGGAACTTTTTTTTTTTTTGAACAGCTCCGAATATAACGTCACGTGTTGTCATCTCAAGATTCCGGTAAATACGAGGTGGCGTGAACGCAGCATAAGTTCATAATTTCATTTATCATTCATTGGAACTGTGCGTATGCATTTTAGACACTTGCATTATGTGTTTGCTCCGTCCATGCAATAACTGCGCGTCCTTGAATAAGAGGGGTTTTACTTCAACTGCTCAGGTAATGTCAGTGGTATGACCCATTTCCGTAAAAATGAAGTATTTTATCTTATAGAAAATAACGGTGACGTTTCCACGCAATGAAAGCGTTTTATTTTAACAGTAGTGACCATGCAATGACTTGGCAGCTTTATCAATGCCTATCGCTGTTTCGATAGAGAGATGTCATCTGCTCATGTAAATATCACTGGCCGTCCTGAGGAGAGCTCAAACGTGGGCTGCTCAAAACGGAGTGTGAGTACAAGAATCTAGTGAAAGGCGGTAAAGAGTGAAGCGCGTGTCTGTGAAGGAGAGCTGTGAGGGCGAATGACGGCGCACGTCTCTCATCAATTTGAGCATGTAGTAATTTAATGTTTATATATTTTAAAGTACTGAATCGCTATCGAATCCGATAATCAGATTCTTAGCATTTTACATCGATTATCGACCGGAATTAACGATTCACAATATAAAAAAAACATGTTTCAAGATGGATGCATATGTATCGCCAGGATTTGTAATCGATGCATTGAAAAAACGAGTGAATTAGTCCGTGTGCAGGGATACACACTGAACATGTAATACGCATGAAAATGACTTCACCATTTTCACAAATTCGCGTTTTTGTAGTTTACACGAGGACAATAATGGTATTGTTTTCAAAAACTTGCACTTTTAAACCGTTTTCAAAAATGTGCGTTTTCAGTTCCAAAAACGCTGCCGTTGTGTAAATGAGTGGCCAAAACGCATAAAAAAACGCTCCGAAGCTTCATGAAGCAGTGTTTTGAAATCAGCCATCACTATATATAACTCGTTATTTTTTTATTTTTTTGGCACACCAAAAATATTCTCGTTGCTTTATAATATTAAAATTGAACCACTGTACTCACATGAACTGATTTAAATGTTTTTAGTACATTAATGGATCTTGAGAGAGGAAATGTCATTGCTGGCTATGCAGGCCTCACTGAGCCATTGGATTTCAACAAAAATATCTTAATTTGCGCTCCAAAGATGAACAAAGGTCTTACGGGTGTAGAACGGCATGAGGGTGAGTAATAAATGACATTATTTTGGGTGAACTAACCCTTTAAGGTGAAAATTTAAAAAAAAAAATTGTTGTTTAAATGGCCCCTAAGTTAAATTGCTCTGCATTGCTGTATGAAATATGATAGAAACGCAGCAATAGTCTCTTCATCAGCCTAAATAACAGTGTGATCTCTCTCTGTCACCTCTCTAGTGGTTTCAGTAAGATTCCAGAATGGAAAATCCCACATCGGTGTCTAGCCAAATGAGAACACCACTACTGAAGTGTTTTATCTGTCCCACATACTTCCAGTATCCCAGAACTGATTGCTTCCTAACCATATACAAACACATCGGAGAGGACAGACTCTGAGAAAAACATCTGATCTCCCATATACAGTATTATCCTATGAAAGTTTAAAATCTGTTTGAGCATAATGACTGCTACGTCTTGTCTCACATGAAAATTGTTCTAAAAAAATACTGATATCAAATATGTCCAGTAATATCCTGTCCCTCCCACCTTCCACACTAAGCTCACTTAAGTGATTCTCATTTTTAACAGGAGATAAATTTTTCACTCAGTCTTAACCTGTGTGTGAATGAACCGTCAGAAATGTGGTGGTCGTGGAGAGATCTGACACAGTGTGACAGGCTTAGCTGATTGTGACGTACTTTGCACGGATTCTCCGGGTGCCTGAGTAAAGAGGTGGCGGCGCTGGGGGTTCAGACTAAGGTTAAATAGGAAGAGATGTTTGATTACAGCCTGAACAACCTCTCTGATATCCGTCTATAGCTTTCAGTGGTGCTGTTGGTGTCTGCTGGGCACAGAAGAGATGTGTCTTCCAACACATCTTTAATCACATCTCTTTATTAATCGTGGGCAATTCCTTTTTATCTTGCTCTCTCACAGGCCTGCGCAACTCAAGATCAATTTTCCTGCAGATTTGAGCTCCAACACTGATCAAGCTCACCTGCCTGTAGCTTTCTAGTAATCCTGAAGACCTTCTCGTTCAGAGAGAGGCTGCTCACTGTAGAGCCAATGGGTGGAACTTGAGGGTCCAGCCACACCATAACCCTACCCATAACCCTAAACCTAAATGAGGTCAAGCTTCACCAATTAGGTCCACAGAGGAGGTACTGGATGCTGGACCTCTCGTGTTCAGGTGTGTTTGATTAGGGTTGGAGATAAACTGCAGGAAAGTGGACCTCAAGGGCCAGACCTGCCCATCCCTGCACTAAAAGAAATGGGATGGGTGGAAAAAAATTATGTTTCAATGATTTTGCTTTCTCAGAAAAGTATTGAGTTCCCCCGAGAAACTTTGTTTGCACGCATGGATGGAAATAATATAAGGTGGGAGGGGGAAAAAACTATTTTAGTGCTTTTGCGAGTAAAGGCAAAGTTTCTTGGGGGAACACAATAGTTTTGTTTTGCAAGCAAAAGCAAAGTTTCTCAGGGGAACGCAATTTTGCAAGAGAACGCAAAAGCTTCGAAATATAATTTTCCCTTTCATATCATATTTTTTTCAATCACCATATCCCATTAGTGGCTCTGTGCTGATCAGATTCAAGCTGGCATGTTGTAAAAAGTTGTGAACAGATGTTTTGACGATTATTCTAAATCACTGGGATTTTGATATTATTGGGATATTAATATTGTTCCTACTGCAGGGACTTTCTTCTGTGTTTCTCATGCCCATATTACCCACAGATCCAGAAATAAGCTGCCTATAATGATTTTTCTTAGTGCAATGTTTAACTTGGAACCAGAAACCCATCCAGATGCTATCAGACTATGCGTCATACATTATTCTAAGTATTCCCTTTCTGATACCTTAGATGTTGTTAGCCTTTAACACTTCTTTAAAGTACATCAGCAAGGACAGCGTGTAATTATGGCTCTCAGTTGCCCTTGTTCCAGAGTTGCCACACTCCAAATGACTCATCTAATATGGCCCAATTTCTTCACATAGGACTCAACTCAAGCCAAATTCTGGCAACTCAATGCCTCCTTCTGTGAATGTCTAGCTAGCATCGCTGTAAAATGTTTTAGTGACCTCTAAGCTGGCTGATCTGAAATGACATTTTAATTCATGAGTTTTGATTTTGACATTTGTTGGCTCATTTGCTGGGTTGAGGAAAATGTTCCCAGATTGGGCCAGGGACATATTTCTCAGCATAAGTTTTCTATATACACATGGGGTCTGGACCATCAAATCCAAAGAATGGACCCGTTTCATGTTTACGAGCAGCGTTGAGATTAACGCATTACAAGTAACGTGAGTTACGTAATTTGATTACTTTTTTTAAAGTAACTAATATAGTAACACATTACATTTTCAGTTTACAACAAAATGTCTAATTTTTGTTCACATTTATTGAGTGACGGCTCTCCTGTCTTGAGAGAAATAAAGTGCAGAGGTGTTGTGTGCGTTGATGTAGTTCTAGACTAAATGTGAACATGCATTTACTCATTTCACTTGCACGAAAACATTCAGCATTTCTCAAAATTAATAAAAACAGTGAAATGCAATTTCAGAATTTTATGCAAACCTGTAATAATTAACTATATTAAATTACACAAATATAGGCCTTCTTCATGTTCTTAATCTCACTTTATAATGTCTTTGCTGCTGACCTTCAATGACCTAATTCAATCATACTAATAGCCAAAAATGACATTAGATTAAATTTAGAAATTTAGATTCAGAGTGTTGAACTTCCTTCTCCTGTATCCTATTTTTCTTTAGTCCAGAATGGCAGCACAGCTGAAAGGTTTGTTTGAGCTGTGCCCTCTACTGTACAGGCATAAATATGCATTTCCTTTAGTCTGAGGCTTATTCATTCACTTTTGGTGTGAAAGTGCCTTAACATTTGCCAGAAATAGAACTTTTTTGTTGTTGTTGTTATAAAAAAAAAAAAAACAAGCAATCCCAGTCCAGGTGAGAAAAAGTAACGCAAAAGTAGTGTAACGCATTACCTTTCATAAAAAGTAACTAAGTAATGAAATTAGTTGCTTTTTTAGGGAATAATGCAATATTGTAATGCATTACTTTTAGAAGTAACTTTCCCCAACACCATTTATGCGTTTGGAAAGCATACATTTTTTTTTTAGATTTAGTAATTAACAATACAGTTTGTAACAAGTTGAATAACCACCAAAATTTCAACATTAAACCATGACAAAATATGACATGAAATCACACAGAGATAGAAAAAGGGAGATAAAAAAAAAAAACACAACTGCATTTCCATGACTTTCCAAACAAACGTGCTCAACATGCAAAAAACAAAGATACAGCGTGCCCCATGCAGGCCGGTTAATGAACAAATGACTCTTTTTAAATTGGTACTTTTAATGTTCACCTGACAAACTCACATTACTGATTTAAATCAGTCTGAGTCCATCAGAGCAGCTACTGAATCAATATACCAATGACTCACTTATTACACTGTAAGTTTCATGTCGATGCATCTTCACCGGCTTAATATAAGAAAGCAAGCTTTTTTTGCTAAGAAAGAAAAAATATATTCTCTCTTTATGTGTATAGCTCACAGTCTTTATTCATGACATGTTTATCCTCATTTTTGTAGGTTACTATTAGATAATGCATTTCAATTTCTTAAGTTAGCCTACCCAATGCAATTTGACAGCAAAGAAAATACAAAACGTTAATGAGTTAGAAGACCATTTTTGTTCAGAATGCTGTCACCTTTAATTTGACCATAAATTATTCACTGGTATTGCAAGTAATGAAATGAGTGCTGTTTATAATATAATTCTTAATTCTGCCAGTAAATATTGAATATTATTGACATCATACTGCCCTTTGTAGACCAAGAGTATGAGTATGGTCTTCAAATAAGATGTTGTTATGTACTTGTAGGTGAGATATTTCACTTTGTAAACCTGTGAGAAGATTTCAGGTTGAGAGTGTTCTTTGGTTTTTTAAATTTCATTACACCTCACTTCCTGGGAAGGATTCATTATCTTGATATCCAGGGTATCAAAACCTTAAATAAGAGCAAACCTAATTCTGCAGCAACTTAGCTGTTGCCTGTCAGCATACCCTGACAAAGACGTGTAATCCCCTCTAACCAAGCACATTCTGTCAGTGACCCTGTCAAACACACCTGTCACTCAAACCTTCTGCCCCCTTGACATGTTCACATGTGACAGATCACTGTCACTTCCTATTTCGTTCACTTTTAAGTCATTATTAAACAATGCTTGTTCAGAATCAATGCTGTTTTACTTCTACAAGCTTATAAACAGAACAGACACCACCGAATATTTTTTTTATTTTTTATTATTACTATTAATGTTAGCCACCACAATACAGTGACGTCCATTTCAGTATGCAAGAGTAGTGTGAAAGTTAGTCCTCTTTGTTTGAAAACATATTCAGTGTTACTTGGCAGTATTATCTCACAGTAAAGGTGCGATCAGACTGCGGCTAAATTTTGCATGCAAAAAAAGGTCCATTATCAATAAATGTTACACAGAATTCAAACCGAGCAGCTTTTTGTTGGTCAGAGCAGCTAATTCACAAACATGAACATAATCTGCATGGGAAACTTTTTCACCCTCATTCGAAACTCCCATTCATGTGTATTCCTATTGGAATGACTGGATTTTGCCTGCAAAATTTTACAGAGTAATGGTAAATATGGCTGCATCTTAAAACAATAGAAAAGGCATCAGTAGCAAAATTGTATTAATTCATCTGTTCATATGATGGGTAACACTATGTCAGATGTTTATAATGAGTTCAGTAAAATGACGTTTTTTGTTGTTGTTGATTAAAATGTACAATTAATATGTTTTCTGTAGGTCAATCAAGTCAACAAGCAATTTTATCCTGGGTTCAAAGAAATGAGTTAGCTACTGTTCAAAAACATTGTGCATACACAGTGAAGAAGGAAAATTGTTCATAGCACCGCTGACACAATCCATCATCCATTTAAAACTCTCACAGAGATCTTGCCGTTATAGTTCCCTTCTGCCTTACTTTAACACTGACCATTCAGATTCAAGTTCCAAACCTGCTCTTCTTCATTCTTACAGACTACAATACATTTCAGAATTAAATCTCTACAGTTTGTGCTTGACAAAAAACTACAATCCCCATGTACTCGCTCTGACCACTAGAAACATTTTGTTCTACTTTCATCTTTCCAACCATGACTTTTTATGGCTATTCTACTGTCATGCTAATACTCTTCACCACAAAAGAGACAGATACTGTAAAGAGAGAAGCCCAGGAAGAGACAGAGATCAAAACATAGTTGCGTATCGCTTATTGTTGCTAATGTAATTGAATATAGTTCCCAGGAACTATATACACTAAGGGAAAATAAGTAGGGAAAGTTGACAAGAAATTATATTTGATTGCAGCATTAGTGAAGGAGCTCTTCAGTTGCAGCCGATCAAGTGTCTGAGACTAATTACGGCAGATCCTTCCTCTCCGTAGTGGACTCTTTAATGATCTGTGAAAGAGAGATTGCACAGGTTGGTTTTAGTTGGGAAATTACTTTTTTTTTTTTTTTTTTTTTTTTGCATTTACGTATACAGAATATTAATGAATTTGATTTAAAAATAAATAGTTACACTTTACAATAAGATTCCATTTGTTAACATTAGTTAACTGTGTTAACATGAACTAACAATTAAAAATACTTCTAAAGCATTTAGTAATTTTACATAATGTCAATTTCAACATTTTCAACAATTTCAAAAGTTGTATCTTTTAATATTATTTAATGGACTTTACTGTCCATTGGAGCTAATGTTAGCAAAGATTAATGAATACTGTAACAAATGTATTGTTCATTAACAGGGACCTTATTGTAAAGTGTTACCAAAATAAATTTTTATTGCATGTAATGCAATGATGTAATGTAATACATTTACTTTTGGGCTATGACCCTCAATCAGGCCAGATTTTTGGCCTTTCATTGTAAAAAGTTTGGGGACCTCTGCTCTAATACAATGTATGAAAGAACAAATGAACGAATCAATAAATTAATCAATAAATGAACAAAAGAATAAATTATTTTATTCTGTTGTGAGAGAGATTGTTGGAAAAGAAAATGTTGCCATCTGCTGATGATTATGTAGAAGTGCATTCATGTGAAATGGATGTCAAAAACTTGGGTATTGTCAAAAAAATTGGTATTTTTGTAAAGGTTGATGAACAGCGTTTACCTCCCCGTCACGAGTCTCAACAGTTCGCACAACTATACTCCTCTTCACATGTGCCTCAGGAGTCAGCCTAGTATCCATGCTGGTGTCTAGCAAAACACACACACACATACACAAATAATTACATAGAGACATTTAAATCAAGCTGTAATAAACAACTGGATGATGAATTACTCACCTCTAAACTGTAAGTTGGTGAAGTTCTGCACCGGAACAGTGATTCTAAAGGAGGTGGGAGAATATTAATTGAATCATATCTGAATTCATTTAGTCAGTGTGGTTCATGCTGTTTCTCTTCTTTCCTCACCTGCTTTCTTCTCCTTCGAGTAGCTTCCTGTAGGTGGCAATTTCAATGTCCAGGGCCAGTTTTACATTGAGCAGGTCCTGGTACTCCTGCAAGTGTCTGGCCATCTCTTCCTTCAGCATCTGGATCTCATCCTCCAGACGAGCCACAGTGTCCTGGTAACCGGCCGTCTCTATGGCGAAACGTTCCTCCAGCTCTCGCAGCTGACGCTCCAGGGACTCGTTCTTAAAGACAGTGCGAGATTTGAGAGGATTTTATCCATTATTTCTCTGCAGTCAAGTACTGAGGTCTACAGTGAAATTATTGTTGTTCTTAAGTTTGGTGACAGGTGAAGTGAAATACTTACAGACCCACGAAGAGACTCCAGGTCACAGGTCAGGCCCTGAATCTGCCGACGATACTCATTGGCCTCCTGCTTAGCTTGCCTCAGAGCCTCTCCATTCCGATTGGCTGCATCAGTCAGATCAGCAAACTAATAAAATACATAATACATTTTTTTAAGTATCATGACAACTCTTTGAAGATTGTTAGCATTAACATGGTAATGAATATGACAATGTTAATGTATTTGGTGTTCCCAAATCATGGCTACGTTGTACTAATATATATATATATATATATATATATATATCAGTGGTGTGCGGTGGTGTTTTAAAATGAGGCAATGTCCTCATTTATGTCCCTGTTACACAATTTTCCCTGGTTAAGTTAACATTGCATAAAAAGAGAGACCAAATACAATTCTATTTTGTTATTTTTACACTATATAATGTTCTATTCATTAAAACCAAGAATAAATTTCATCATTAGTGTTTTTACACATTTTTACATTTATTCCAAAATAATAACTATTGGCAGTAACAATTTATTTAATTTAACAATAAATGTAACAATTTATTTTCAGCATTCATCAAGCTTGTACACACTGGTCACTCGCTCACAGACACAAAGATGTACCTTTAATTTCACCACGCTGATTGCTCACTAAAAACCCCACAGTCATCATGTTTTCAGCAGTGGTGGACGAAGTACACAAATCAAGTACTTGAGTAAAAGTACAGATACGTATTATAAAATATTACTCAAGTGAAAGTATTTAGTGCTCCTTTTCAATTTTACTTGAGTGAAAGTGCAAAAGTACTTGATTTTTAATGTACTTAAGTAAAAAAGTACTGATTGATGAATGTTTATTTTGTCATTTTATATAGGCCACTTATATAATTTAATTTAATTTTATATTATGTATTTTATATAATCCTATTGCTCAAAATAATTATGTCAAATATGTAAAACAGCCAGCACTAGTCAGTATGGATGAAAGATTAGACAATATAACAATATAAAAACAGACAAAACATATAGGGCTAAATACATAACATTTTAAGAAATTGCTGCAGCAGCGGGGAAGATGAACGTGCATGCGTTATTTTAATTTGTGTTAGAGTTGCACGATTCTGGATAAAATCTAAGATTTTTTGTTTGTATGTTTCAAACAGAGATCATGATTCTCCCACGATTCTGAACAATTTAACAAAATTGCATAGAATTATTTACTAGAGGACAAAATATGAATTGCTGCAGTCTATTTAAAAATATTTATTTAATTATTTAAAAAAATGGGTTTAAATGAATTATTTAATGACTCACTCGTAACTACTTGACTTGTTTCATTACTCGATGAATCAATGTTTTTGAACAAATCTTTTGAATGAATCATTCAATGTCAAATACATTTGACGTCACTTTGGCGCCTCCTAGTGGAGTAATGATGTAATCGATACAACCGTTATTTGAAGCGGCAAGTTAGTTTTAAAATGTGATTTGATCCGTTTGAATCGAGATCGCGATCTTTAGACACATTAATGTGGAGTGTCGCATTAAAGCATTTCAATGGGCTTGAACAGATCGCCTTTTACAGCAGATTCAGTTCAAAAACAAAATGACAGTTGTGACCTAAATATGACTTTCAGTTACAATAATTAATCCTAAAGTTCAGCATTAGTAGGCTGACTTACTTTTCACCATCAGTCGTGCGCAACTCGAGGATCCCCTAGTTCTTGGCTAATTTTCAGTCAGATTTGTAAATTCATTCACTGGAGAGTCACTCTGAACGGATCATTGAATCAGTGATTTGTTGACTCGAGAACAGCTGCAATACGATCAGTCCAATTCGCGAATGAATTGTTGATGTGATTTGTGAACCGATTTAACAGGATGACTGAAAAGAATCAGTTCGTGCACGAATCGGTAACGAATAGTACAGTAAGTACAGTAACGAATTAAAAATACTTAGTTACTGTCCACCACTGGTTTTCAGGCCATTTCGAGTTTGATTTTGATATCTAAGTGACAGATGTTTACTTACTTTT
Organism: Elopichthys bambusa; assembly: GCA_037101425.1. NCBI lineage: Eukaryota > Metazoa > Chordata > Actinopteri > Cypriniformes > Xenocyprididae > Elopichthys > Elopichthys bambusa. The sequence goes on from CM074435.1 coordinate 21,173,597, forward strand.
TAATTAATCTTCCCATTAACGACATCACTTGCTGCGTCCCAATTCGCCTACTTATACTAGGTCCTAAAAATATGTACTGTTTTTGTGAAGAAAAAGTACATACTTTTGAGTGTGTAGCAGAGTATACAAGCTTTGGGACATACTACCTCGTCATAATTGCGTCTTTAACAGACTTTCTGTCGCTTAGTTACGCAACCTGTAGTCGCACGTTTACCTGCCAGTCATAGGTCTTTCATGCAGAGAACTCTCCTCATCTTTGCATAATGATGCATTTAAAAGTTAATGACCAAACGCATCGTTATAAAAGTTCACAATGCTGTTGCAAATGAAATTTGTGACTCGTCTTGTGTTATTCTATAGTCTTTGTTATTAATCACTCAAGCCCCTTTATCTTAACCTGTCTTAAGCTTAACCGTCGGTCTCGCACATCCGTCATGTTTGTAGTTTTTTAACACTTTTTATTTGTATTTGTAGTTCTAATCGAATCCTCGTCCACAGCGCAATGTGTTATGGCCAATATTAGCCGTTAGAGTGTGCACGGATCTGCACTTTGAATTCTAACCGGAAAAAGTAGACCATCCGGGTATCTTTGGAATACTCATTTCAACATACTACAATTTGGGACATACTAATTCTTATTTCGAATACTATTTAGGATGGATAGTATGCGAATTGGGACGCAACAACTGTCTTAATTCAGGTCGATTCGACAAAAACGCGCACGAAAACAAGAGGCAGGATTTATCGCACGAACTAATCATGTCCAATTGTAACCGATCATATCCAGTCATAGCGCGATGGAGGCACTGCCTCCTCTCACATGACTTTTCCCCATTCATTCTCAATTACCCCCCACTAAACCCAGCGCACGCTTAGGGGGCTCTGCTTTGTTTCTATGAGCTGAAGGGAAGCACAGAGATGCAGACTCCCCACTGTAACTTCACCTGCGGGTGTCGCTGTTTGACAGTGTTTCTTTAGAAACGAGTGACTTTTACACATTTTAATGTCAAATTTTGTAACATTTGCATTATATTTTTGTAATATCGATTATTTTCTCATCCAGTTGTTTTGAGGAGGCACTGCCTCCCTTGCCTCCTCGGAGGAAACGCCCCTGATATATATGTATTGTCAAGAGCAGGGGCTTTGTACTACAACACATTTAGGTGTAGAAACAATTTTCATTTAGTTAATTTAGTAAATTTGGCTGGTAAATTTCTAAATTAATTACAAAGAAATAACAAGTAAAACATTGAACATGAAATTTTGAAGAAAGACTGAAAGAGTATTTTCTTGTAAAACGCACACTCCAATCTTTTTTATTCAAAAATAATTTTGATATTAAATTTTTATACAGTGAAGGGTAATTTTATAATATCATGTGTATTTCTAATTATTATATTATACTACATGTGTGTTTGTTCATGTAACCTTTGAGCGATACCACTCCTCAGTCTCCTGCATATTGGAGGTGGCCATGGCCTCAAACTGAGCTCTGATCTCCTTCAGGGCAGTGGTTAAGTCTGGCTTAGACACATCCAGATCCACATGAACCTGTTGGGCCATCAGCTGCTCCTGCAGCTCCCTCATCTCCTACACAGAGGAATAAAAAGAGTAGAAAGAGTTTCCATTTGAATACAATGGTTTGGTACAACACAATGTCAGATCAAATCTAATCTTTACTGTTCATACTGTGATTTTGCAAACAAGGAAATTGTGAAACTGTTTGTTAGGTCAAAGTCATCAAAATCCAATATAGCTACAAATAGTCAGATTAAATCAGAAGATTTGAGACAGATATGCCACTTGAAGTAAAACCTAAGAGACAGGGGTGAACTGAACAAATGGAGGTAATGAGGAGATAGTGGGAGAGATAACACACCTCCTCATGGACCTTCTTCAGGAAATTGATCTCATCCTGCAGAGCATCAATCTTCCTCTCCAGCTGTACGCGGTTCAGAGCCGCTTCATCCACTTCCTGGAATCAAAAGTGAAATGCATAACAGCAATGCTAACTCTTTCATGATATGTATGACTGAGATGGGAATGGAGTGTTCCTTACTTGTCTGAAGGTGTTAAGGTTATTTTCTGCGTCTTGCCGTAGGGCAGTTTCATCTTGAAGTCTGGAAGACAAATAAAAATACAGTTACCATTACTGAAGTGAACTTTCTCACAACCTAAAAATGATTCTACACAAAGTTCAACAAATGACTGTAACCACATATTCAAGATCTGTGATCAAAATAACCCCCAGAGACCCAAGCATTGATACTGATGGAGTATTTTTTATTATTATTTTCCCCCTTTTTCTTAGGGGGATATTTTTTAAAAAAGGTTGGGTTCTAGTTATAAAAAATCATGTTGTTTATTTACTTCTTTAAAGCTTTCACTTAAGAAGCATTCTCATCAAGCCATAGGAGTCTAAAATTTAGATATATATTTATCTCACAGTGCTAATGACTTGCTTATTAAGGCAGTCATTTGTCACCACCTACTAACATAACGATAACCTGCAGAAAGATTGAATATTCCTACATGAAAACTGACAGTCTGTCTGGAATGGTGCAGACATGGACAAGCGGAATGATACAAACAGTGAAAAGTTATAAAATATATGAAAAATATAAAATATATGAAACTTTATAAGTATACTACTGTTTAAAAGTTACAGCAAAGCAAAAACATTTACATTGTTACAGAAAATGTACATTTCAAATAAATGTTACTATTTATTTATTTAAAAAATTACAATACATTTCAGAAAATCTGCTGAAAATTCAGCTTTGCCATCACAGGAATTAATTACATTTTAAAAAATATTCAAATAGAAAATAGTTAGTTGTATTTTGATCAAATAAATGCAGTCTTGCTGAGGTTTTTTTTTTCTTTCTTTCTTTTTTTACTTATTTGAAAAAAACACACACACACTTTTGAATGGTAGCGTATATATAGGACATGTCTATAATGGTTACAGCCCTGACTAAAAGAATCCCATAACAACAAAATATATGCTCTGTTATCTGTGATGCATGAATATAATTTCTCCATCCCTTAAATTGTATCCTAAATAGCTATTTATGATAAATCAGTCATGACGGCTTTAATGAAAGGCTCCCAGTGGAGGTGACCTATCATGGTGTGCTGAGACCTGCAGGAGGGGGCAGGACAGAGTTCAATGGATCACTCACGCATCATTAACTGCTCACACACACACTGCAACAGCCGCTCTTTCCCACGGGGTGGAGTACATGCACACCCTTTCATATACTTCTAAACTGAGCAGCTACACCTGACACAAGCAGTCCAATATACACCAATCCAAACTATTCCAAATAAATAGTGTCTAGTCTGACCATAAAAATAAATATGTACATCAAAAGTAATCTGACCATGAAATAAATATGTACATCAAAAGTAATCTGACCATAAAAATAAATGTACATCAAAAGTAATCTGACCATAAAAATAAATGTACATCAAAAGTAATCTGACCATAAAAATAAATATGTACATCAAAAATAATCTATTTGATAAGATTCTTATAAATGTTTTCACTTTTTTTTAAGATTAATATCTTGAATGAAATTTGTTATCTGGATTATCTGGTATGGGAAACACACCAATGAGTCTAAAGTTTGGAATTTGGTTTAAAAAATGTGGTTCTTCTTTCTCATACCTAACAACAGGACATCTGCACTGGGTGTGTTCAGCCTTTGTTGAAGCTGTGCTGAGGTACTGTGCCCCTTCCTGCCCCCATAGCACTCAGTGTATCAGGCTTTAGTTAGAAAAGAGGCAGTGTGGCATTGAATGGGAGCAAGAAATGGAGAGCCTCTCATTGAAAAAAGACTTTGCATGTTATAAATAACTAGTAACATTGTAGTTTTGGCAGTGTAGTGATGTGGAAAAATGCTTAAGGTGCTGCTGTTGTTAAATCTTAAGAGATTCTCTACCCGTAAGACAGCTGTTCTTAAGGGCAAGTTAATAGATGGCGTTTCTTTGACATGGCTATTGAACTTTTTTTGTGACATTGTTCTCCTGTTGCTCTTAGCATTCTTCTTGGCATGTCCTGGAATGCATGATACCTCCAACCCAGCCAGACACATACTCGTACATAAGTACACCCTTTTTAGGGTGTATTTTACTTTGACAAGTTGGTTAGAGTGATTTTAACTTTGTAGTGTCAATTGTTTTCATCATGACACCAGTAAATCAAGGCAGGGGTTCCCATTTCTTTTCATTTTATAAAGTGACCTGATAAAGGAGCTGAATTATTGTATCACTTAAAAGTGTCTGTCAATAGCATAAATGTGAAGGTAATGTCAATAGAAGACAACTGCCATAATCAGAAGTTACCTTGAAGATCAAAGTTTGTAAATAAAAGTTAAATCTTGCTCTGTATGTTCTTCTTTCACAGATAAAAAAAAACTTCCTTTATATATATATATATATCTATATATATATATAAACTATATATATGTTTATAAAATATATAAAAGAAATGTAAACTTTTTGTGAAAATTGTGAAATAAAAGATTATAAACATATATTTTTGTTTTTTAAATATCTATCTATCTATCTATCTATCTGTACTTATTATGTATTCACAATATATCTTAAAATATTTGTGAAAAATATATTTATGTATATATATTTCAAACTCTTAAATACACTATATACACTCTTAAAAATGTTGGGTTAAATGGTTGACCCAACCCGCTGGGTAGTTTTATTTAACTATTAACTATTGTTTAAAATTACTATATTGCTAAATCGGTTGGAAATGCACATTTATTAATGTTTTATAAATTAACATGTATTAATGTTTAATAAATGATAATTAAAGTCCCCCTGTGGTGAAAATCAAGTTTTTAATGTTGTTTATATGTCTGTCTGGTGTTTTTAATATGCTTTAAGACAAACCATGTGCAAATTCATAAGTCAACATCATTGCTGAGTATTTTCTATTTAAAACTGCAGTAAACCAAACAGGGTTTAACCAAATTGCGCTAGCAATTTTGGGCCCTATGAAAGAATATGAGGTTGGGGCCCCTACCACACCCATTCCGCACCAAACATACAAGTCAACCTAGCTATCCAAAATCTTTGTCTGAAATTTACTTTTGCTATTGCTTTTGACCTCTAGATATCAGTATTTAGTGAGAGACCTACCATGGCTATAGCACTAGCAGATGATTTATTATGCAAATGTGAATGTAATAGAAAAATACAGTACAGTAAGCAGATATTCATATTCATACATTCTTATACAAAACCAATTGTTTAGTTAAAAATTCATGAAGGTCCATATTTTAAACCTTTTTCTAACTTGTACTCAGCCTTAAAATAAAAGTTCTTGTAAATATTAACTATAGCATTTGTTACAATAAGGATATAATTACAGGTAAGACCATTTAAAAATGTATAGCATTTGTTATGAAAACTAGCAACACCGTTAGAAACTATAGCTAACATGCCACAGTTGTAATATAAATCTTTAATGAAAAATGTATTCCTATTATCTATTATAAATTCTACAACTAATCAAAATTTGCCACAGTAGAACGTGATAAATTCTAGTAAATGTGTCTTCATGAGTTTAAAAAGCTTGCAGGATGATATTTTACCCTCTTTTCATCAGTCATTTTAGTGGCTGTTTTAGATCATGTTAGCGTTTTACTATCCTCAATAGAATCCAAATGGGTCGCACATTTTATCATCAGCGTCGCATAGGAACGGCTCGTGCAAATCTCAACACTTTTGGAGCACGCTAGTGAACGCGCCACTCAGGCAAAATCAAACAAATGGGCTTCAGTCAGTCAAGCTCCGAATGCGCGATGTATACAATAAATTAATAGCCTGATGATTCTACGTTTAGGTGTGGGCGTTCAGAGTACCGGCAACATGTGAGAAGTACCGGTACCGGTACCGGCGCGGCACGTACTGCGTACCGGCCCACTTCGAGCACTGACTGTTACTACTAATAAAACCGATCTCTGGGGGCCACAAAAGTGCGTGGGCCCTTAGAATCTCAAAAGAAGGTTATCCCGGTATATTTTTCTGTTGTTATTAAAAGATTTAGCAATATGGCGGGTGTATGATGCATATTACAGTGTTATGATGAACTATATGCCTTTCTCCACTGTTGACTTAAAGGTGTTCAAAGCGTTTCTAAGGATACTGATTGTTAGAATGCAGCTGTCTGACTCGCGAACATGAACATGGTTTGTGTAACATTAGAAACACATTATTAGCTGTTTGATAATGTAGTCAAGCAAAAGGATAATCATATTAATTACAGTTATGTATCCGATGTTGTAAAAAGCAATACCATTGTGCTGCGTTTACCTCAGGGAGTTGACCGAGTGGATCTCGTCTGAGCTTGTGAGAGTGAGTGGAGGCGGGGCTAATTATCATATTCATAGGTCCTTGTATAATAAATGAGCCAAGGGTGTAGAGTTACATTCAAGCTATACATTCAAGGGGGGTTCATTTTAAGCCAGCCATATAGTAATTTTTAATCAATAGAGTTAAATAAAACTACCCAGCTGGTTGGGCCAAAAATTTAACAACCCTCTGAGTTTGTCCATATTTTACCCAACTTGGGTTGTTTTTAACCCAGCATATATGTATGTATATGAAGAGTTCAGATGCAAAAGCCTCTAAGTGCCATCTGAAATTTTCTTCTAAAATGTATGACTGGATGTTGTATGTTTAGGTTCAGTAATTTCACTTTAATGGCAATTAATAGGTCCCTAATTAAAGGTAAATAACTTAACATAAACATACAAGCTTGATAAACATGTTCATTTTAGAAGAAAATTTCAGACGCCACTTAGCATCTGAACTCTTCGTGTGTGTGTGCGTATGTGTTTGATTCTTACTGTTAAAATACAATTAGTTAGATTTTCCATTTCATAATTATTATTATTATTATTATGAAAGTTGCATTCAAAATCCACTTTGCTTAAAAGTCTGGGAAAGTACTTTTAATGGGCATAACACATCTGTCTTTACCTCTGTTTAAGAGTGGCAAGGTCTGAGGCCAGGTTGTCTCTTTCTATCTCCATTCTGGCCTTCCCAGCATTGAGGCCGTCCACCTGTCTGCGGAGCTCCCTCAGCTCCTCCTGGTAGATGTCCCCCAGACGGCTGGGCTCCTTCCCCCTCAGCTGGTTCAGCTCTGCCACCAGCATCTTGTTCTGCTGCTCCAGGAAGCGCACTTTCTCGATGTAGCTGGCAAAGCGGTCGTTCAGCCCCATCATCTCCACCTTCTCATTGGTGCGCGTCTCCCGGTACTGGGCCTTCATCAGGGAGTCCGCAGAGAAGTCCAGCCGCTCCCCGCCCAGGGACAAGCGTGAGGTGGACAGGGTGGCTGGGCTGGAGGTGAGGTGGCGCGGGCTGCTGTGGAGGGACAGGCGGCCCGTGCTGAGGCGGCTGCTGATCCCCACGGACGGGGAGCCGCCCGGTGTCCCGAAACGCTTTCGGTAGGATGAGAAAGCACGCTGGGGTTCCATGGCAGAGGAAAATGAGATCGGGTGTGGGTGAACTTTGGGTTTTTATAGAGAAGGCGGGGGAGAGAGAGGGGGTCCAACGGGGAGGGCAAAGGGCAGGGGGTGTGTATGTGAGCCCGGAATTGTTTGTGCTTGTCCACCCAGTCTCCTGACTGCCTCTTTTCACTCTATTCTGTCTGTGTCTCTGGTGTGGGGTGCACCGTGTGTGGGGAGGGGACACAGTCAGTCAGAGAAAATCCTATTCATGCCACTGCTGGAACACATACACACAGAGACAGACTCTAATGGCATTGATATTTGACTATCACTTCAATTCTCTCTCACCCCATGATAAAATGCTGCTTTGTACCTCTTCTGAGTTAATTTGGAGTTCCTCTCCTTCTTGGTCACAGTTTTTTCTGCCGTTCCAAGAGGGATTTTAATGATGTCACACAACACTGGGGTGATTACGTAATTCTTCATTATAAAAAGAGTCTAACACTCTCTTTTGTGCTGATCTTGGAACATCACACACACACACTTCTCAGCACCACTGATTCATATCTGTTTACCAGAACAAGTATTTCGCTTTATTATTCGGCATTATACAACTCACACTGGAAAGGTCTGTTTACCCAGCAATGAATATTCTGTGAATATTTTTTCATCCTCATGTTGTTCTTGTATGACTTGTTTCTTTTGTGGATCATGAAAGAAGATATTTTTTAAAAATTCCTGAGCTGTTCTCAGCCATACAAGGAAAGTAAATGAAAACCAGTAGGCACTGCCAAACTAAAACTATTAACAAAGCTGAAATAAATTAAAATATAGATTATTAGATAGATTATATGTAGAATATTAGATAAAAACTTGCTTCCTTGGCAACTAACTGAAATAAATGTACTAAACTTGAAGTACTAAAATTATAAATCTTCATACGATAACAGTGATAACTTCTGAGGCAAATCTGAGGCAATATTTAAAGTACTTACTTGACTAATGTTTAAATAAAATTTTGGTTCACTCTAAAAAAAATGGTGCTATACAGTACTAAAAGTGGTTCTTTGGCTCATAATCATATAGGGGAACCACTTTAAGTGCTGTATAGCACCAAATCTTGGTGCTTCAGTGGTTCTTCAGCGATTCTTCACTGGATCTTTGGGATGACTGAGGTGCTATACAGCACCACTACTGTACACAGAACCTGTTAAGCCCCTGTATGGTTCTTCAGCGGTTCTTCAGTGGTTCTTTGGGGTGGTTAAGGTGCTATATAGCACCACTGCCGTACAAAAAATCTGTTACGCCCCTTTAAAGGTTCTTTACGAGCCAAAGAACCAATGTTGGTGCTATTTAGCACCTTTTTTTTTTAGTGTTGGACAATTTATTAAAAAAAAAATATATATATATATATATATATATATATATATATATAGGGGATGGGCTCATCAGTAGCCAACACTGATGACCTGCACACTGCAGGATTGTTATGGGTGGACAGTCAGGTCTAGTGAGTGTTGGGTATGTGTGGGTGTTGGTTGATTAGCAAGGTAATGTTTCTGTACTCTAACATCACATAAAGAAAAGTGGAGTAAGGTATGTCAGTGGGGAAATTGTGTGTTCCCTTAATCTGAGGAACTGTGCATGTGACCATGTAGAAATCACCTGTTATATAATGTGAGACGAAATGTGCTGTTTTTAGTACACTACAAAAATTTTTAAAAGATTTTCGAAAGAAGTGTTTTCTGACCACCAAGGCTGCATTTATTTGATCAAAAATACAGTAAAAAACATTTATATTGTGAAAAATTATTACATTTTAAAATAACTGTTTTCTACTTTAATATACTTGAAAATGTAATTTATTCCTGTGATATCAAAGCTGATTTTCTAGCATCATTACTCCAGTCATCAGTGTCACATGATCCTTCAGAAATCATTCTAATATGATGATTTGATTAAACATTTATTATTATTATTAATGTTGAAAACAGTTGTGATGATGATGATTATTATTATTATTATTTTGGAAACAGATTTTTTGGATGAATAGGAATATTGTGTAAAATATTAATTTCTTCCAAAAACAAAAAAATCTTACTGGTAACACTTTAGAATAATGGTCCGCCATTAATAAGTAACTATGCAGGAAGTAATGCGGGACTAATGAGTAGTACTCCTTCTTTTGGATGAGACGTTAAACTGAGGTTCTGACTCTCTGTGGTCGTTAAAAATCCCAGGATGTCGGGGTAACACCCCTACTCTTTTCGAAGGACATCCTGGGATTTTTAACGACCACAGAGAGTTTGCCCATTGGCCTCTGTCCATCATGGCCTCCTAATCATCCCCATATACTGATTGGCTTCATCACTCTGTCTCTGTTACGTATCCGGCGCCTGCTGGTTTCTGCTACTCCCCACCAGAGGTCGCCGGTTCACCATTTCATTGCACAAACAGTTATACTTCACTCTGGACTACATTTCCCACAATCCCTCACCTAGGAACCAATCATGCACTCACACCTGTTTCCCATCAGTGACCCTTTATAAGCTACACACACTTTATCCGACCTTGTCTCTGTGTTTAATTTCCCTTGCCTAGCCTTGCCTTTGTTTTTGACCCTGGACTGTTTCCTTGTTGATGGTTGTTTGCTGCCTGCCTTGACCTTTGTCTGTGAATTGGACTACTCTTTTGCCTTGCCCTCTTGTATCTGTTTGCTGGTGTTTGACCTCTGTCTGTATGACTACACTCCTGTAATAAAGCCTGCACATGGATCCTCAACTCTGTCGTCCAGCTCCCTTCGTTACAGTCTCCTCTCCACCAATAAGCTGGTGTGTGGTGGGCATTCAATATGGCTGCCGTCGCATCATCCAGGTGGATGCTGCACATTGGTGGTGGTTGAGGAGATTCCCCCTTCTGTATGTAAAGTGCTTTGAGTACCCAGAAAAGCGCTATATAAATGTAAGGAATTATTACTACATTAACACTTCAGCTACTATGATTAACTAATATAGAAACAAGCTTAACTAATCAGTGAGTAATATCAAATTTAGGACTAAGATAGTTCCTTATTAGCTAATCAATAATTAGAGAATGAGATTGGCATCATTAAGAACTAATAGGTAACTATGACAAATTATAAAGAATTACTAATTAATTACTAATCACAACATTAAAGTGTCTGAGATGTGAGCAATTGTCTTTTTTTACTCTCAACGTGGTCATAAAATGCATCATTAATTACTCAAGTGTTACCTGGTCACTATGCAGGAACTACTAGTGATCAGGACCATAAAACATCTTTTTCACTTTAAAATAATGGTCCAGATCACTAGTAGTTCTTGAAGATTGTCCTTTTTTACTCAACATTTTACTCTCAACTCAAGTACCTAGTCATTCTTCAAGAACTACTAGTGATCAGGACCATTATTTTAAAGCCCTCGGCCGAGATGGCTGCCACGCCTGAGCCCTCAGCCGAGATGGCTGCCACGCCTGATCCCTCAGCCGAGATGGCTGCCACTCCTGAGCCCTCAGCCAAGATGGCTGCCACGCCTGAGCCCTCATTGCTGAGTATTGTTTAGCCTTTATCCGACCTTGTCTCCGTGTTTAATTTCCCTTGCCTAGCTTTGCCTTTGTTTTTGACCCTGGACTAAGATAGTTCCTTATTAGCTAATCAATAATTAGAGAATGAGATTGGCATCATTAAGAACTAATAGGTAACTATGACAAATTATAAAGAATTACTAATTAATTACTAATCACAACATTAAAGTGTCTGAGATGTGAACAATTGTCTTTTTTTACTCTCAACGTGGTCATAAAATGCATAAAATGCATCATTAATTACTCAAGTGTTACCTAGTCACTATGCAGGAACTACTAGTGATCAGGACCATAAAACATCTTTTTCACTTTAAAATAATGGTCCAGATCACTAGTAGTTCTTGAAGATTGTCCTTTTTTACTCAACATTTTACTCTCAACTCAAGTACCTAGTCATTCTTCAAGAACTACTAGTGATCAGGACCATTATTTTAAAGCCCTCGGCCGAGATGGCTGCCACGCCTGATTCCTCAGCCGAGATGGCTGCCACGCCTGAGCCCTCAGCCGAGATGGCTGCCACGCCTGAGCCCTCAGCCGAGATGGCTGCCACGCCTGAGCCCTCAGCCGAGATGGCTGCCACGCCTGAGCCCTCAGAGACTACAGCGCTAACCATTATGGCCACAGCCATTTGGTGTGTGTGGGCTGCGCACACATCGGCTCCAGCCCATGAATCAGCTCCAGAGCCTCGCTTCGTCAGATCTTCCAGAGCCACGTCTCGTCTCATCAGGTCTTCCAGCCCGTCTGAACTGCTTTGGTGGTCATCTGCTCCGCCATGGGGGTCTCCAAGCCTGCTTACCTGGCTGTCTGCCCTGCTTTCTTCGCCCTGTTCGTCTGCCCTACTTCAGTCTTCAGTCCTTCTCCCACCACATGGTCCTGGCCCCCCGTCCCTTCCCCTGTTCCTCCTCCGCTCCACCACCCTCCTGGGTAATACTGTTTTAGAGCATCTGAAAGCCGCTCCTTGGGGGGGGGGGGGCTCTGTTACGTATCCGGCGCCTGCTGGTTCCTGATACTCCCCACCAGAGGTCGCCGGTTCACCATTTCATTGCACACACAGTTATACTTCACTCTGGACTACATTTCCCACAACCCCTCACCTAGGAACCAATCATGCACTCACACCTGTTTCCCATCAGTGACCATTTATAAGCTGCACTCACACACACACTCATTGCTGAGTATTGTTTAGCCTTTATCCGACCTTGTCTCCGTGTTTAATTCCCCTTGCCTAGCCTTGCCTTTGTTTTTGACCCTGGACTAAGATAGTTCCTTATTAGTTAATCAATAATTAGAGAATGAGATTGGCATCATTAAGAACTAATAGGTAACTATGACAAATTCTATGAATAGTAGTTCTTGAAGATTGTCCTTTTTAACTCTCAACGTGGTCATAAAATGCATAAAATGCATCACTAATTACTCAAGTACCTAGTCATTCTTCAAGAACTACTAGTGATCTGGACTATTATTTTAAAGCCCTCGGCCGAGATGGCTGCCACGCCTGAGCCCTCAGCCGAGATGGCTGCCACGCCTGAGCCCTCAGAGACTACAGCGCTGACCATTATGGCCACAGCCATTTGGTGTGCGTCGGCTGCGCACACATCGGCTCCAGCCCATGAATCAGCTCTAGAGCCTCGCTTCGTCAGATCTTCCAGAGCCACGTCTCGTCTCATCAGGTCTTCCATTCCCATCAGTGACCCTTTATAAGCTGCACTCACACACACACTCATTGCTGAGTATTGTTTAGACTTTATCCGACCTTGTCTCCGTGTTTTATTTCCCTTGCCTAGCCTTGCCTTTGTTTTTGACCCTGGACTGTTTCCTTGTTGATGATCGTTTGCTGCCTGCCTTGACCTTTGTCTGTGAATTGGACTACTCTTTTGCCTTGCCCTCTTGTATCTGTTTGCTGGTGTTTGACATCTGCCTGTATGACTACGCTCCTGTAATAAAGCCTGCATGTGGATCCTCAACTCTGTCGTCCAGCTCCCTTCGTTACAGTCTCCTCTCCACCAATAAGCTGGTGTGTGGTGGGCATTCTGGCGCAATATGGCTGCCGTCGCATCATCCAGGTGGATGCTGCACATTGGTGGTGGTTGAGGAGATTCCCCCTTCCGTATGTAAAGTGCTTTGAGTACCCAGAAAAGCGCTATATAAATGTAAGGAATTATTACTACATTAACACTTCAGCTACTATGATTAACTAATATAGAAACAAGCTTAACTAATCAGTAAGTAATATCAATTTAGGACTAAGATAGTTCCTTATTAGCTAATCAATAATTAGAGAATGAGATTGGCATCATTAAGAACTAATAGGTAACTATGACAAATTATAAAGAATAACTAATTAATTACTAATCACAACATTAAAGTGTCTGAGATGTGAGCAATTGTCTTTTTTTACTCTCAACATGGTCATAAAATGTTAATTACTCAAGTGTTACCTAGTCCCTATGCAGGAACTACTAGTGATCAGGACCATAAAACATCTTTTTCACTTTAAAATAATGGTCCAGATCACTAGTAAGAATGACTAGGTACTTGAGTAATTAGTGATGCATTTTATGACCATGTTGAGAGTAAAAAAGGACAATCTTCAAGAACTACTAGTGATCTGGACCATTATTTTAAAGTGAAAAAGATGTTTTATGGTCCTGATCACTAGTAGTTCCTGCATAGTGACTAGGTAACACTTGAGTAATTAATGATGCATTTTATGACCATATTCAGAGTAAAAATTTTGACTGATTACGTCTCAGACACACGATAATGTTCTTTATAATTTGTCCGTTAGTTAATAGTTATTAATGATGGTAATCTCAATAGGTAATTATTGATTAGCTAATAAGGAACTATCTTAGTCCTAAATTTGATATTACTTACTGATTAGTTAAGCTTGTTTCTATATTAGTTAATAGTAGTAGCTGAAGTGTTAATGTAGTACTACTCATTAGTCCCGCATTACTTCCTGCATAGTTACTTATTAATGACGGACCATTATTCTAAAGTGTTACCATCTTACTTACCCAAAACTCGTAAATGGTATTGTTAATATACAAAAATATAAAATGGGCCTATTTAGTATAAGTATCTTTAAAATATATCAAATATTTTAGATATTAAGAAAAGATCAATAAAAAATACAGTGTTGGGGAAACATTTCCTTGACACATCAAGAATTATAATTGCAAGCCAAACCTGTTTACCTGAAATACCTGAATTCATCAACACGTCAGCTTGAAAGCTTATTTAATTTAAGCATTTCCTCCTCAAGCTTCAGATGAAATTCCAAACACTATTAACATTTTCTAAAGGTTTAAATGTTGTGTGTTTCTGCAGGATTTTGTGTGTTGCATCAACTTTGTAATTCTGCCCCAGGAAAATACATACAGTATGTGGCACAAAGCCACCTCATGTGACAGACATGTGGATCCGAGCCAACTCAGTGACCGGTCCCTTTATTAAAACTGAAAGTTTTCAGGTCTATTGCATTTTCATGACAAAAAAACTAAACAAAAAACACTTCCTTGTGTCTCTCTGTTGTTGTGGCAGTAAAAAGTTGCATGTGGCAACTATTTAATTATTTTAGGTGACTGTTTTTAAGAGTGTTTCTCATTATTTATTTATTTTTCAGATATCAATTAAAAACATTTATGGAAAAGTTGAGTTTAGGCCTCAGAAGTTTATTGCAATTTCTAGCCAATAGCAATATTTTAGCCCCAAGGTCCCTAATAATCCTGTACTGCAGCATACCTATCATGCTGTACTCTCAGCAAAACCGGTTTCAATTTAGCAAGCAGACTATATAAGTGTGAACACACACTTGCAGTTTACTAGACACATTGACACCACGTATATTTTCGCTTCAAAAAGAATTTGCTAAAATTGAAACCATGAAGGCTCTGGTTTGCGCTCTTGTTCTGATGCTCGTGTGCAGCGCTACTGGTAAGTTTATCATCTATAACTGCTGATAACAGATACTGTATTGGTCTATCTGAGATTTATCACTGTACTGGTGATTAGATTAGAATTCAGTATTATGAAGTAAGGCTTGTCTGAAATGATTGTGCTAAACATAGTCTAATTGTACTGAAATAGTTAGGAAACATTAACATTAACTATGTATATCTTGCTTGCTTCTGGTCTTTATACATATACAGTTCCACAGTAGCTCATGATCTGTTTGTCATCATGTTTCTTTCATTCTCTGTGCAGTGCACTCCCTGCAGTGCTTCACCTGTGTGGGTGATGACTGCAAGATCAGAACTGAATGCCCTCCATCTGCCAACTTCTGCAGGACCGAAGCCACCGGTACGTGCCGAGACATGTCTTTTTAACCCTGTCACCTTTCCACTGCTATGCAAAACTACAGCTCTGTGCCTCTGTAAGTAAGGGAGGTTTGTTAATGGAATAGTTCACCCAAAAATAAGAATATTGTCATCATTTTCTTACCCTCAAGTTGTTCCAAACCTGTATGAGTTTCTTTGTTCTGCTGAACACAAAGTAAGATATTTGGAGGACTGTTTGTAACCAAGCAGATCTCACCCTCCATTGGCTTCCATAGTATTTTTTTTTTCCTACTATGGCAGTGGAGATCTGTTTGGTTACAAACAGTCTTCCAAATATCTTACTTTGTGTTCAGCAGAACAAAGGAATCCATACAGGTTTGGAACAACTTGAGGGTGAGTAAATGATGACACAATTAGCATTGTTGGGTGAACTATCCCTTTAAGATGCAGATGGTGATACAGAGGTAGATTGATTGTAAAAAAAAAAAAAAAAAAAACTGTCAATAATGTCAAGTACACTGTAAAAAATCAAAAGTTGGGAAAACTTAAAAGTTTAAGGCAACAAACTTCAGCAGATTTTTGAGTTTTCTCAACTTGTATTCAGTTTATACAACAAAAAACTTAATATAAAAACAAGTTGAGAAAACTAAAAAATGTGCTTTTTCAAAAATCTCAGTTTTCTCAGCTTTTGATTTTTTACAGTGTAATCTAAAAAAAGTGCTCAAAGTATTACATATAATATTTATTAAATGTTATATTAAATAGTATTTAATGTGGCAGAGTCACTCTGGCTACATTAGATTGCAGTATATGGCATTTTTGAATATTAGGGCATTTAGAAAAGGCTGCTTATAACAACAACTGTACATTATATAATTTGAACAGTTTATTTAAAATATGAATCTTTTTTTCAGCTACTTCTTTGCTCCGTACATGTGAGGAGTCCTGCACACCTGGGGAAAATGTCCACTGCTGCGACCAAGACTTGTGCGGCTGAACGTCTCGGTCCAGTTTTTGAAAAGTCTTGCTTTGCATGACGTATCATTTACTAATCAACCAATTTAAAATGAAATCAATTATCATTATAACCAAAATGTGATGAGCATGAGCAATGCAAAAATTCAATAAAAATCAATAATTCTTTGAAAATGTGTCTGTATCAATGATTTCCACTTAATGTGTTGCTTATTGTGCGTATTGCTGCAGGGGTGTAAAACAAAAAAATCAGCAATGAAAAAAAAAAACATCAGAAAAATTCAGACTAGAAAGTTTTTATATTAAAGGATTAGTTCACTTTCAAATGAAAATTAGCCCAAGCTTTACTCACCCTCAAGCCATCCTAGGTATATATGACTTTCTTCTTTCTGATGAACACAATCAGAGAAATATTAATAAATATCTGACCTTTATAATGGCAGTGAACAGGACTAACGAGTATAAGCTGAAGAAAGTGCTTCTATCCACATCCATCCATCATAAACATACTCCACACGGCTCCGGGGGTTAATAAAGGCCTTCTGAAGTGAAGCGATGCTTTTGTGTAAAAAAAAAAATCCATATTAAACAAGTTATGAAGTAAAATATCTAGCTTCTGCCAGACCGCCTTCCATATTCAAATTATGAAGAAAGTGTAAAACTCTTGCAGTTCAAAAAGCTTACGTTATGTTCTACACATTCCCTATTCAACTTACAGAAAAAGTTTAACTGACGCGACACCAGTTTACACTTTCTTCATAATTTGAATACAGAAGGCGGTCAGGTGGATGCTAGACATTTTACTTCATAACTTGTTAAATTTGGATATTTTTCTACACAATCGCATCGCTTCACATTAACCCCCGGAGCTGTGTGGAATATGTTTATGATGGATGGATGTGGATGGAGACACTCTTTCTTCAGCTCATACTTGTGAACCCTGTTCACTGCCATTTTAAAGCTCGGATGCGTCAGGATGTTTATTAATATTTCTTTGATTATGTTCATTAGAAAGAAAAAAGTCTAATACACCTAGGATGGCTTGACGGTAAGTAAAGCTTGGGGTAATTTTAATTCGAAAGTGAATTAATCTTTTAACTGGGAACAAACTAGGTATCAAATAAAAGTCATTTGAATTCTCACTTAAATTATCGACAAAGTCGCTGGTTGGACTTTACAGAGCGACTAGAATACGAATGACCCTTTTATTGCATGAAAGAGTGTTTCTACTACAAGGCCAGCTGTAATTTATGCTGTTTGGTGTGTTTAGTGTCAGGACTAACATGGAGGGTTCGTCATTATGATCCCCTAATAAATATCTGTGGGGGTGACTGTGGTTGCCCCAGCCCCGGTAACTGGGGGAATGTCTGTCTGAGACGAAACATTCATGACAGGTGAAAAGTTCAAAGAGGAAAGTCAGTTACTGTACGAAAAGCATTTCCATAGAAATGTCCAGTTGTTAAATCTTCAATTCCGTCTCATTTTTTGTTAGTCAATCTCTTCTTTTTATCGTTGCAGCTTGGTTTCGGTCTCTCGGGTCTGTGAGCGTCAAACAGCTGATTCATTTCTCCTGTGTAATGAGGCAGGAGCGAACAGCAGAATCCTAATGATTTTTTCACTGACTGATCTTCGGCCAAGACAAAGCCACAACCAGACTCTGAGACTGCCAAACTCTGTCTGTGTGCATTTATGTTTGTTTATGTGTGTTCATTTCGATTGTGAATCGTACTTAGTGTGGAAGAACCTGAGGAATACAAATTTAAATTATGTGGCAATCATACATAATAAAACAAATAACAAGTCCAGGGCACAGTGAACATTTTGCCAAAAAATCCAGCCAGTGTGCTCCACTTAGAAAAAGACAAGGGACATCTGTTGTGCTTTAAATGCTGCAGTGTTTTTAACAACTGAATTTAGGTTAAATGAAACGAACATTTGCAAATCACTTACAAAAATAATAACTAAAACTAAAGTATTTTTTATTTTGAGATATTTTATGATTTTATTTTATTAAAAAAATTAAACTAAACTAAACTAAAAATGATCTCAATTTAATTAATTTTTTTATTGTAAACTGTCTAGCCTGCCTTCATTATGCATGAAAATGCCAGTAGATATCAATATGTTAATCTTAAGAAGGGTATGAAAAAAAACGAATGAAGAAATATAAAGTACAACATCATTAACACATGTGTCATCAACTGCAGCATGAAGATACTAAAAGTAGACATGTGTCAGATTAATTCCAAAGAAATGCATTCTTTCTCAGACACAACTGGTCTAACAACATGTACAAGATACACCTACGCTTTTCTCACTGTCAAAAGACCAGAGGAAAACCATGACTGACACATGAAGGCTTAAAAAAAGGCAGTTAACGCAGAAAAAAAAAAAAAATGCAGTGAAGAAATAGACTTAACATAAGTCACTTCTTTACGTGGGCCTCATTCTTGCCTAAACATGTTGTTTCTCTTTGCACTTTATTTCACTGAACAGAGAGAAGAGGGGGAGGAGGAAGCGCTATAAATTCAGCCACTCCTTTCCTTGATGCCACAATGGCGTGTATTCACAGAGAAAAGCAGTTAGTACTGTGACTGGCTTAGACTGACTCCAAATAGACAAAGACAGATGCTGAGAAACACTGTTAGCAAGAATCATGGACAAACGCACATAATAAGTAGAGAACACTGAAAATAATACTATATATATATTCAAGATTAAAAACCAGTTGATTTGTGCATATTATTTTATTGGAAAATATTTGATACACTGGACTTTGCACTGCAAGTCTCACGTCAAGATACATAACCATAATCATATACTGTGTATCTAACCTATTGGTTTGTATTCTTTTGCTTATCCCAGGGTTCTCAACTAGACTTACTGTGACATTTGGTACAATATCTGATTCTTTGGTACAATACTGATTCTTAGCTGCCTAAACAAAAACTAGCAGCTGTTTGAGATCATATTTGAGCCATTCAACTCTTTTGAGGAGGCCAAAATACTTTCAAAACAATATAAAAGAAGGACAATTGGTCCTGTGGTCAGTGTTGGTGTGCCCGTATGATGGACACCTGTCACTCAAACCCTGAGCTAAACAAAGTCGTCAAGCTGAGTGGAATTTTGCCCCTGACCTACCTTTTTATTTAAGCAACACCCCATAATACATTTCCAAAGAAAGCTTGGTGCCCTTTCATACACTTTTTTCAGTTCTTCACAAACATGCCAAGTCCCATGTTCTTACTTTCCAAGTACAATAACATTGCATTCCAAACGAATCTGAAATACACTACTAGTCTGTGATATTATATGTATGTATATATAAAAGAAGTCTCTTATGTTCACCAAGGCTGCATTTATCTGACCAAAAACAGTAAAAAAACATAATTTTATTGCAATTTAAAGTAATGGTTTTCTATTTTAATATATTTAACAACGTAATTTATTCCTGTGATGGCAAAGCTGAATTTTCAGCATTACTCCACTCTTCAGCGTCACATGATTCGTCAGAAATCATTCTAATATGATGATTTGCTGCTCAAGAAATCAATGTCGAAAACAGCTGCTTAATATTTTTTATGGAAACTGATACATTTGTTTCCATATTTATTTGAAATAGAAACCGTTTGCAACATTATTAATGTCTTACTGTCACTTTTGATCAATGTAATGCATCCTTGCTGAATATTAACTTATTTTACAAAACCCCAAACTTTTAACAGTAGTGTACATCAAACTTTAAACCATTCTTTCTTTCTTAAAACGTTCTTTTACATCTTTAACACGGCAACTCTGAATACATAAAGGTAAATACATATCTGTGCAAGTCATTCCTAAGTGGCAGCAAATGTGAGTATCTGTGTGTACATGTATTTCTGAGAATGATTCAAGGCACTGATCACTTCCTGTAACAACCTGCATTAAAATCCTTTCTGCATTCTCTCCAATATCCTTAGGGGAAAAAAAGCAGACGGATAAACAGAAAAATAGACACACACACCCACACACAATAAACACTTAAAAAAACATTACAGAGGACTTGTGACTTGCACAGATCAGGCACGGCATTAATCGCCACAGCTCAATTTCCAGCCAGAAATAAACACATGTAAAATCATGTTGTAGTCTCTGCAAAACCAGCTGCTTTTACAATTCTTGTTTCTAACTCATCTTCTGTTCCTAAAAGCATAACTCAGTTCAGAGTCACTATATAAAAATAGATTTATACATATACATATATATACTCGTATATAAAATGGCAGAACAATGGGATATAAATAAAAGTGAAAAAGACTTCACATTCTGTGTAACAAATGAACAATTTGGTAAATTCAACATTCATTTAATAAAAGTGCATCTGATCCAAATGAGTCCGATATACTGCCATACGACAACTTTCTTGATACGTTTTCTTTGGCTGGGCTGGAGAGAAAACTAATATACATCTTAATGTGCTCTCAATATCTCACCACACCCAAAATAATCGATAAAACACCTTACGAGATTCCCAATTTAACATGTCATCACTATGGGAAGACTACTGGTGAGATTAGCTGCATCTTAAGTACTGTACTGCTGCTCTCTACAGGACACAATAAGGCACTACGGCGGTATAAAACTACGTATTATGCTTTGTCCAAAGAGCATATAACACTATAACCTCATGCCCTGACCCTCAAGACAAAAAAGAGAGTAACAGCTTTCTGTAACAGACTAAAACGCTTCTTACAAACGACAAATCAAGGAAGTGCAATTCTATAAAGATTAATCAAAATATAAGATTAACCACAAATTCAAAGCGTTCGAGACTGACGTGCGCAAGACCCTCATTCATCTGAGGCAGGAACAAAATGAGACACAATTATTACGTTTCCTTTAACACTAAGTGCCTGTAGTCAGAGACAATAGGCGCACATGGAGATCCCAGGAAAATGGCTTGTAAAACACTGACTTCACAACTCTGCTGTGGACTGTATGAAACATTCATTACTAGGAGACATTCTTGCTGTCTGAAAACCTCATTGATGGAGATTCAGACCCTGTTGGCTTCAGAAGGCACATTTGGCAGTTGTTGTAATAAAAAAGTCCAGTTTGAAGCAGCTCAAACAGTATCATGTTTGTTGCATCTGCTCATCCTGTGACACCATCAACCAGTTTATTCCTGAAGTAAAGAGTGTGTGCAGCATGATTGTCCTGTAGCGCCCCCTGCTGTCACAAAGACATCACATTTTAAACTGATACAGAATGAACCAGTTTTATGACCTAATCCAGGCAACAGCTGATTGGGTGCTGGCAGGTCACATGCTCTGAAAACCTAGATTGCCTTTGAAACTGAGCTTATCGCACTCTCAAATGTTTTTGAAAAGGGAACCTGGTTCATCTGGGGGGTTTTAACCAGTTGAAGCAGCTCGATGGGCCTCCTCAGCACAAGATCTGAGAGAAGGGATGTCTGAGCAGCTCCTCCGCACTCGGTCGGTATTTGGCCTCCACGAAGATGCAGCGGAGGAAGTCCCGCGTGTGCTCGGAGATGTGGGAGGGCAGCTGCGGGTTGGTGGGCTGAGTGGCGATCTTAAATATGGCCGCCATGGCCTCGTATTCAGCCCAAGGGGGCTTTTCTGTCAACATCTCCACCACAGTGCAGCCAAGACTCCTGTTCACACAACATACAGTTTAAGATTAATGACCCCCATTAGGTCACATGATATATTGTTTATTTAGCATGCCACATGTTTTCAAGTACTGTTTGTTAATTGTTCAGTAAAGTTATAGATTCCAGGTGCTTCAGAGTATATCTCTTGAATTTATCTCATACATTTTGATTGATTGTTATTTAAATTATAATAATATTCTAACAAAATAACTCTTTTAATTTAGCTTCAAGCTTCAAATTTATTAAACCTAACAAGTTTTATGGATATTTAAAGACATTTTTAATTGCAAAATAAGATGAAAATACTTATCAAGAATGTTTTTCTTTTTCTTTGTTATATGCTAGAGTGGACTATCTGGAGACCCAGACAACCACAAACTTTCTAAGCTGACTTTCAGCCAATCATAATGCTCCCCTGACCTGACGGGAGACTGTCCAATCAGTTTATGACGGGGAATCCCTGAGCAGCAGCAACTAATCCACTCCCACTGAATGAGAATGTGTCCAGTTCTTAAGGATGTAAAAATAGGCCTGTTCTTTTTTTCTCCCATCTTAAATAGTTTTTCTTTGGCATGTTAAAAACAGGTTCTTAATAGTTACAGAACGTTGCTTTTCTTAAACTTTCCACAACACAGATCACAATCATGTCTGCTTAATAAACAATTTACAGTAAAAAGCAACTTGAACTAGATGAGCAATTTTTATAATACTGCAAGCATTACACTAACATTCTCTTCCATAAATCCTAGCTGCTTTTCTCACTCTTGTAAAATGAGATTTTGAAAATATGCAGCTTTTAGGTTCCCATGATTGAAGATGGAAATTGCTGTTCCAAAGCATGCACATTTTTCTCTAAAGCAAAAAGCCAGAATCTTATACTCTCTGGCCTGGTTTCATAGACAGAGATTAGATTAAGCCAGGATTAGAACTTAGTTCAATTTTATAAATATATATATATTTTAAGATATGTCAGTGCAAGTTACTTTCAGTTAAAAAAGCTAAAACATGCATTTTAATTGTGGACTAAGCTTAAGCCTTGTCTGGGGACTATGTCTTAAAATTTCACCTCATAAAGATCAAGTTTTTATTTATAAACAAACAATAAAAAAAAGCAGCTCTCACCAAACGTCTGCCTTTCGGCCATACCCCTCTCCACTGATGACCTCTGGGCTCATCCAGTACGGTGTCCCAGTAACAGAACGGACCCCAGTGCTGGACATGCAGATAGTCTGAAGCCGTTTACTGGCGCCAAAATCTCCCAGCTTCACATTGCCGGCTGAATCTCGCAGGATGTTTGCACCTGAATGCATCGGAGGAAGTGACCAGGGAGAGCAGTTAACATGCAATGGACCAAAAGATTTTTGATCCGGTTTTGCTCTTGTTATATGGCTATTTTATAGATTTGCTATATATTACTAATCAAATATGTGACCCTGGACCACAAAACCAGTCATAAGTCACACAGGTATATTTGTAGCAATAGCCAACAATACATAGTATGGGTCAAAATTATCGATTTTTCTTTTATGCCAAAAATCTTTTGGATATTAAGTAAAGATCATGTTCCATGACGATATTTTGTAAAATTCCTACTTAGTGTTGTCAAAAGTACTGGTACTTCGGTACCAAGTCGGTACTGAAATTTTGAAAATGTGACGATACCAGCATTTCTGTAGTACCGGGAGTACTGAGTATCCGGGTATATTCGCTACCCACTGATAGGACTGTGCCAGTATTTACGTGAATATGACACGAGTGAAGCACAAAGCTTTGTTTATGAAGAAATAATAGGTTAGCAATTAAATGTGACATCACAGCCATGGAAACATTGGTTCATGCCGAATGAGAGAGGTACGTCCATAAATTTAAGTTTTGTCGGGTTTGTATTCTGTTTTTAAGAATCGCGATCTGGTCACTCGATTAGCAGAGAATTTAACAATATTCCATTAGTTATTCCACTGAACATGGAATCTCCGTTTATTTTCCCAAATCTTCACTCGCGCAGGGGATTATAAACTTTTTTTCCTTTCGTTCACTTTTAATTAGGCCTCTATTCGCATTCTTTACCGTGGTAAAGTAGAAAAAACACCGTAGGACAGAAACCTTTTTGCTTGCACATCAATTTCTATTTAACACAGTTTGCACTTGTTATTAGACTTTATAAGGTGCATCAAGTTGATTTGTATAGCGTGTTTCACACGCTGGTGATTTTTACTTTCGCGTTCTCTGGCAGCACAAAATCAAACATAGCCTAAATGTCTTGCCCCTGCGGAGGATAAAACTCACTCTTCAGACCTTTTACAACAAGTGTCAGTTGCTTGTAACATCAGGAGATAACATTAAGATATCGGTAATGGTCTCTTTCCTGCTCGTGTCCCACATCCCTCTCAAAGCGCAGAGCGGCAGGCTATATGACATATCTTTGTGTGGAAATAAAAAAACGAATGTTTTTTTAAAATAATATTTAACTTATTATTTAGGTAACTATTATTTACTGATATTTATTTAATAGTTTTACAGGCTGTAGTGTGTCGTTTCACTGACGGAATAGCTAAAATAAGTGCACGTTCTTTACAAAATGGATGTTTGAGTTTTTTTTTTTTGAGCATAATTTATTTGAGGTATATATATATATATATATATATATATATATATATACACACACGCTCCAAATATTTATATGTATGATTACCATCATATTTAATATGTTTTTTAAATAGTATAGTTAAATAAAATAGTAAAATAGTTTTTCCTGTGGTACTGAAACTGGTACAGAGAACCGTAAAATTTTAATGGTACTGGTGCTGACTACTGGAATTTTGGTACAGTGACAACACTATTCCTACCATAAATATATCAAAAATGTATTTTTATGAGTGGATATACATTGCTAAGGACTTCATTTATAGGTGATTTTCTCAATATTTAGATTTTTTTTGCACCCTCAGATTCCAGATTTTCAATAGTTGTATCTCAGCCAAATATTGTCCTATCCTAATAAAACATACATCAACAGTTTAGATACAATCAAGCTTATTTATTCAGCTTTCAGATGTATGATGTATACATCTAAAAAAAAATTACCCTTATGACTGGTTTTGTGGTCCATGGTCACATTTGACACATTTCCTGCAGAATAAATTTCCCCAATGGTCAAGCAGTGTGTATTTACCAACAAATTGAACTTTGACATAATACACTTGTTTCAAATAGCTGATTGTTACAAAAAAAGTATTAGTTTTTGACTGTGTGAGGTCTAATATGTGAGGCTGTACCTTTGATGTCCCTGTGGACGATCATGTTGCTGTGCAGGTAGGACATGCCCTCCAGAATCTGTCTCGTATATTTGCGCGTCACATTCTCTGTCAAAGCCCCATAGGCCTTTAGCTGGTCTTTGACTGAACCCTAAAGGGACAAAAACCACAGCACCAGTGAGTCAAGCTGAACTCTACATCATGACCACAGTGTGTGATGACACATTACAACCCTTACAATAAAACAAATAGCATTAGAGCGATAATAAAAATTGAAATGAAAAGGTCATCGATTACTCACCCTCAAGTCATTCCAACCCTGTTTACTGTTCATTTTTTATTTGTTTTAAAAAAGTAGCTGTTTCCATAGTTCTTTTCTCATATCATATTTGATTCGAGAGTTGCAGCAGAGGTGCATAAGCCTCAGTAAATAAGACTCAGATCAATGAATAATACTTTTGGTTCATTTCTCACAAAAAGCCATCATATGGCTTCAGAAAATGTATATAGATAATATAAAAATGTATAAACACACACACACACACACACATATATATATATATATATATATATATATATATATATATATATATATATATATATATATATATATAAACAGTGTAAATATAAA
This sequence comes from Elopichthys bambusa, assembly GCA_037101425.1. NCBI lineage: Eukaryota > Metazoa > Chordata > Actinopteri > Cypriniformes > Xenocyprididae > Elopichthys > Elopichthys bambusa. The sequence continues at coordinate 21,199,480 of CM074435.1, forward strand.
TATACACAACCAGTTAAGTTTGGGGTCAGTTCTTTTTTGTTTTTTAATATATATATATATAAAATATATATATATATATATTTTATATGTATATATATATTATATTTTACATATATATATATATGTAAAATATAAATATATATATATTTATATTTTACAACTTATATATATATATAAGTTGTAAAAAAAATTTTTTTTACTGTAATTTTGATTAAATAAATGGGTGGGCACTAGAGACTACATTCAAAACATTAAAAAAATCTTACCACCCAAACCTTTGCATGGTAGTATATAGAGCAGAAGTCATGTGGCCTTTTTTTTATTAATTTTAGAGCATGACACCCCGTGAGTGGTCACTATGAACTGTCAAGATCTAGGAAAAAGATTTATTTTGATGGGTTCCATGGAAAAAAATAACAGCATACAGGTTTGGAACAACATGAGGTAAATGGAATTACAGAACTTTCCATTAATAAGTCTAATCCTTGTTTCTTTCCCAACAATTGTTGTCCCAGTGCTCTTTTAAACTCACCCCGGGCATATACTCCATGAAAATGGTGAGGGTCTTCTCATTGTGGTCTCTAAGGCAACCATAGTACTGGACGATTCGTTCATGGTGCAGGTTCTTCAACAGCTGTATCTCACACTCTAAAGCGCTCACCTCCTGCAGAAAGGGGGGCAAGAGTCAGCTGAACTGTGACTAGAGGGAGTATGAGTGAGATGACTGAGCATGTAGGTGGAAAATATAAAACCACAACACACTAAAGCTGAACAGTGGTTAAGAAAGCACAAACATACTGGAAGCGCTTCGTTTTTCATTGTGTGAACAATTGTGTGTTTGTGTCAAGTGGGGGCATAATCAAGGAGAAATGAGTTGTTAGACTACCCCACTTCCCCTCGCCTCAAAACCCCCCTCTGGCCAACACACACAATCACACACAGATACAGGAAGCGACAGTGCATGTTTTTGCAATGGTAGACAGGAAAGGATTTAAAGAGTGGGGGGAAAGTTTGAGAAAGAAAGATAGAGACATAAATCAAGAGAAAAGAAAAAAACATGAAGAGAAAAAAAAAAAAGAAAAAAAAAAAAAAGGCAACATAAAATAACTATGTGCAGTGTACCTTACTGGTCTCTGGACTGGCAGGGTCAAAATGAACCTGTTTTGCTGCAAGTTCTCTGCCTGTGTCCACATCATAGCACAGATAAACCCTTCCAAAAGCACCCTGACCCAGCAACTTCCCCCTGCGCCATGTCACTGGAGCTGTAGGGGCTGCATACATGCACATGACACATATGAAGATACAATAATGACTGGCTGAACACAAATTCATACATTTTAAAGGGGTCCTATTATGCTTTTTCACTTTTTTACCTTCAATTAGCATGTAATGATGCTGTTTGAGTACAAAAAAAGATCTGCAAGTTTACAATCACTCCAAAGGAAGATATTTTATTTAACAGAAAACCCTTTTCAAGAACTACAACTAATGGTTCGTTTGGACCACAATGCTCTTTTCCTAGGTTTTGTGAAGTCACAATATGCAAAAAATGGGGCGAAGCCTAGAGAAGATGAAGAGTGTTGTAATAATGTAAAATATGTGAAAAATAATGCGTTTTTTGAACAATCAAGCATGAAAACCTATTCTAGTATGCCCTAAAAACAAAATCAAGACTTCATAAAAGGGCAAAATAGGACCCCTTAAAATCATCAAAGCATTTTTAAAAAGCTTATAAACACTACCATAATCTACAACATCACAAACAATATCCCACTTACACTTATGAGGGACTGGGCGGTCCTGTGGGCGGAGTCTGGACTGAGTATCCACCAGCTGCCAGCTCCCCAAACTCTCCTCACTGCCGTTCAGCGATCGCCGTGATGGCACCAATGTGAACAAGTTTCCCTGGGGACGACGGATCCGTGGAAATGTCCGTCGACCTGGGGAGCAGCATTATTTGTTTAAAATATGACATGGGAGGACCTGGAGTGTGTGAGTATCCTTATTAAATTTGTGTGTATTGTACCTTCACTATGGTCTTTATGATGGAGGGACACATGATACCTGCGAGGGTACGTCCCTCCCTTACCCACAATCTTATCATATACATGGTTTTCCCGGTCTAAAAGAGGAGAACGGACAATTGTGTCAATGTAATAGCAGATTTGTAGAACTTTATTAATTGATTTACTGATATCAGCAGCATCTTTATTGACACACACCTGCACAGTCTTGTCGGTTGTCAGGGTAACTCTTAACCCTGTGTGTACGAGGTTTCCTGAGTGAGGGGCTACGAAACAAGAGACACCAATAAAAGCAAAATAACAGTGACAGGCATTTACAATTACAGTATCATTTAAATACATTTCTGACTGCATCCTTCTCCTCACCTGTCAGAGTTGCTGTCCAGTGACTGACAGCTGCCGGACACTGAGTTTTCTGCACTGCTCCAAGGATCCAGCACCTTTAAATACAGGTGAATTATAAGTTAAATGGACTCAGATGGCACACTAAATGAGTAGGTGTCCATGTCATTTCCACAGTGGTATATAATGTGGTATATATACTTGAGTTCTCTCATAGAGCTCCTACGCTAATTGCAGAATGTGTCATTTCAAAGGGAACATCTCACTGTTTCGAGGTAACCCTGACACCTTTTCTATACAGCACTTGAAATCTATGCTGCACATGTGGCTCCTTTTAAACACATACTGACTGCAAGAATATGCAAAATACCAATATGACTTTAGGGCAGTACAGTAATTGCACAAGTTCCAAATTTACATGATTTGATCATTTATTTACGCTTTAGAGTCTAATATCCAGCACTTTTAGGAACTGACACGGCATATGGTTGATATATATATAATGTAATATAATGTAATGTAATGTAATAAGTATAATGTAATACAATAGAATAGAAAAGAATATATATTTTTTATATAAGTACACTCCCGTTCAAAAGTTTGGGGTCATGGATTGTTTTATTTATTTATGTATTTTATAATAATACTTTATAATAATTCAGCAAGGACACATTAAACTAAACAATAGTGACAGTAAAGGCATTTATAATGTTACAAAAACATATTTCAAATAAATGCTGTTCCTTTGAACTTTCTATTCAATCAAAGAATCCTGAAAAAATTTATTTTAAAATGTGATATTAATACAAAATGTTTCTTGAGCAGCAAATCATCATATTAGAATGATTACTGAAGGATCATGTGACACTGAAGACTGGAGTAATGATGCTGAAAATTCAGCTTTGATATCACAGGAATAAATTACATTTTAACATGTTAAAATAGAAAAAAGTCATTTTAAATATTTCTGTCCAAACGACTTCAAACTTTTGAATGGTAGTGTATATATTTCATAATTATATATATAATTTATAGTGCTTTACAGCACAATGAATACATCACACTCACAAAGCACTAAACCTGTTATAGTTTTAAAGCACCCTCTGACATATTTGTCTTTGAACTCACACACTGGTCGCTGGTTTCAGGTATGAATTCTCCCTCGCTATTAATGCTGGTGTAAGATCCCTGACGTGCGATTCGCTGTTGCCGCTCAGGAACGTAACCAGGGGGTGGAGAACTTCGCCCAGTGTTCTGAGAGCCTATGTAATGACAAGACAAAAGACATAAAATGTTAAAACTAATAATTCAACAATTGCAAGAAGATAAATGTACACATATCTCAGTCAATGCTGTGATGTGAGATTGAGAGTGCACACATGCAACTATTTGTATTCGCATGTTTAATTCACCGTTGTTCCTTTCAATCAGTACAGTGATTTAGTAAAAAAAGAAAAAATACCATAATTACTTTGAATATTGACACCTTACAATTCATACACATATTATTTTCATTCATATTTGCAAACTGTCATTAAAGCAATTGTCAAATAAAGCATCTGAATAACTTTATTTCAGCTATATCCTGTAAGACTTACATGCTCATACAGGTCGCATGATGTAATCAGACAGTAGGTTATGTTGAGCTCAAAGAAAATACGGAATAAAAAAGTCCCATGTTACGTGATACACTGTGACAAGGGCATGGTCTAAAAGCAGAACAGCTGAATCATGAGACTGAAGGAAAGTATAAACAAACGTCTTTTTCCTCCAGTCACAGAGCCTCAAAGAGTTCACGCTTTTCTCCAGACACCCTTACAAGCTTTAACAATCTCCCCTCCCCCTAAAATACACACTATCTTTACAACAGGCCATTGGCCCACCATGCTAATAGTGTCTCGCAATCTGATTGGCTAGAAGCCAGCAAGCCATTGTGGAGCAGCCAGTGATGGTGGACAGGAAAAGGAAGAGGACCCACTGCTCACAGAGGAAGTCAGAGAAACAACAGAGAGAGAGAGAATGAAAGTGTATGAGAGAGAAAAAGACCAAGGCAAGAAGATTGATCAGAAAGGCAAAGTGGTTTTTCATTATGCACAGCAGTGTGTGTGCATGTGTGTGAGTGAACTCACTGGTGGAGTGGTGCCGTCCTCTGGGTTCTGCGGACTGGTAGGCAGTGCTGACATCACCGGTGGACTGAGAAGTTTTAATGCGAACCTGCTTACTGACTGTATGATGAGATGGAGAGGAGGCCTGCACACACACACACAGATGTACATATTAAGCATCTGTCTTCTTTCCAAATTGAAGTGGTTTATATTAACATATATTAATATTAAGTCTCACATTGCTTTGTTCCTGTGTCAGCAGCATGATCTTGATGCTCTTCATGTTTGAGCTGCGGTCCAGCAGATCAATGGCTTTATCCAAGTCGCCCTGTTCACGCAGGGGGATGGACAGCTGTGTGCACAAACACATGTGCAAACATACTTAATATATACATTTAGTAGAGCTGCCTGATTGCTGAAAGGGGGAAAAAAAGTTTAAAACGTATTAACTGATGTTATCATCAGTTTCCTGTCCAACTGCTGCAGTGTAGTCCGATTCATGAGCAAATGACTCATAGGCCACATACACACTGCAGCTATTTGGTTGTCACTTCACCTTTTAGTGCTTAATCCTGTTATGTACACTAAGAGTTCAGTCATTTACAGGAGTGACAACCGCATTCTACAACAGAATTAACTCCCGAAAAATGCAGGTAGTGACAACCGCATTTACAGAGATTCTACGCAATGCGTACAGAACCAAACTGAACAACTAGTTGTTAATGACGTACAACAAGAGACATGAGAGAGTATTTTAATGTGCATCAGGGATGTATATCTCGTCTGTATGTGTGGTGCAAGAAATCACAGAGAAAGCGGTACGAGCCTGACTCATGTTGCCAGATCTGCAAGCAAATCAGCGAACAAGAACAAGCCCGTAAAAAAACTAAATAAATGTAAATGCTTAATGCTGACAAACACCTGCTCTCTTTAATAAATCCATTAACTCGATGACTGTATGAGCCAAGCTAAAACAACAACCCCAAAAATGCTTATAATAAGTGGACATGGCAACACTGCTCTGTGAATCAGCCTTTAAGCATAAACACGACGGCTCAGTCTACTGTTAGATAAAAACACAAGTTTTTGGTCACTGTAATATTACTTTAGTCCGAATAGCAGATACCAAACATGCGAGACGACAGAATGTTGCTATGGTTACCGTGGTGTCAATCATTTCTGTTTTTGGGAAAGTGAGTCATGTTCCGTACACACATGGAACAATAATTTAGGGGACACACTCCCGCATTTAAATGCAGCTGTCACTCCTGAAACTATACCCAGTGTATGTAGCCCTAGTTGCTGATGCTTTAAATGAATTGTTAAAAAGACTTCAACATTTAGGAGCGAATCAGTCTAAATTGCAGTGAATCAGTCTGATGAATCCTTTATTACAAAATGATACACAAAATTCAAACAATCATCCCAAGAAATAGGACTAAAAAAGGGGATATTAAAGTATTGAGTATTGAGTTTTTGGTGACCAGACATAAGTGAGTGTCAGTGAGTGCATTTGAATGTGAATCAATACCTCATTATTCATATAATGCAGGTCTAACTGCTGACCGAAGAATGTTTTGACTTTCTGCTGGACTTCCTCAAACTGCACAGGCCGCCCAAACATCAGAATCCTACACAAACATATATAAACATACACACACGCCACGCACACAGAGGGGGGACATTAAACAGGAAGCTGAGATTTCTTTAGATGTGTAATCTGAGCCAGCAAGTCAAGTCAAACACACAGTCGGATCTGCAGAGTGCACACATTCCTGCAAGCACACCTAGCATAGCTGTGGTCTGTCCTGGCAGCCATAGACAAACCACAGTCCTTTCCCTTTCCACTGCGTTACCAGTCTGAGAGCTGAGAGAGAGCTTGCCTGTGTGTAACTGTATGTAATCTCTCAAAATCAAAATGCCAGTGCACATGTTGTTTTATGTGCGTTTGCATTGCTATTTGATCATTACTTTCATTTTAACAAACACACATGCACATTCCAGTAGAAAGGAAACTTAAATTTACCTTCTTTCACCACAAAACTCAAACTTAATCCTGACATCCTCCTGAAGAGCGAAAGAGAGAAAAAAAAGAGGTGAGGTCATGTCAGGGTCATATAGGAGAAACAAGGTCACGGTTTCTCCTGTATGTATATGTATTACCATTCTATTGGAAGAGCTGGCAGTGTTGACAGGTTTAGGTTTTGCCGTGTCGTAAGTTGACGCCGGCTGGCGCCTGGTCATCTGCAGGGCCACCAGATCCTTCATAATTGAATGGAGAGCCTGTCTCTCATCTGGGGAGAAAGACACCGATTAGCAGATAATTATGTTATGGCAAAGAATTTAGATATACAAAGACAGCACACTCATATTTGAGTTTGGCAAGCAGTTCTTGAGATTTCAGGATTTCCCTGTGCAAGTAGATAGGACTTGGTCTTGGATGCCCAAAATAGCTGTCTGGAGTCTGGAGGCGGTGCAAATATGGCCGCCAAGTGAATACTTTCTTTGAAAGGGACTTTGGTTATGGCTGATACCAATAAATGCTTGATATTAAAATTCTATACCATTTTGTCTAAATAAATTAATAAAATAATTTACAAAAAACTAAAATCAGTTGTTTTAAATGTTACCTTTAGGCATCACAATATTTTATTGCACAGTATGAAAAAATAACTTTCATATTCAGTTTGAGACATACGACATTTAACAGTGCTATAAATTATTATAATTTTTTTTTTTTTTTTATTAAATTAAAGATTAACTTGAAATGAGTCTTAAAGGGTTTTCGCACAGGAGGAACCTTTTCATAGTTCCTAGAACTATTGGCTGAAGTACCCGGATTTTGCCGTGTTCGCACCGCAGGAACTAGGAATGATTTTATTTCTAGGAGCTCCTTTTACTACTTTATAGTAGGGTCTAAACTGGCACTATAGGAACTATCAGTGACGTAAGTGTACGTGGACTGGTCAAACGCATGTCAAACATCGGCACCCGCCATTTTTAAAAAGCTGTGTAAACATAATTACTTCAAGAACATGGAAAACAGCAATAACGGCATCTACCTATTGTCTGCAGGGTTGTGTTCTTTTCTCTGCCTAGATGATATGTAATACTAAAAGTTGTCATAGGAGATTTCATCTCTTAGCCCCACTTTTTGCTCTTTCATTCGCATAGATTATGCGCTTACATCCATCTCCGTTATCACGAAACCCACGATCACAGCATCCTCCATCCACCGTTTTTTTAGTGTTTGTAAATGGCGCACTTAAAGACGCCGCTGTCGGCAGCTTCAGAGTTTCTATTTCCGGTGCGAATGCAACCAGGAACATGGCCCGGGAGAGAAGTTAGTTCTCTGGGGAACTATCCTAGTGGCTAGTTCCTACAACCGAGTTCTTATAACTATTCAGTGTGAAAGACCCTTTAGATGAAGGCAAATTGTTTTTAAATTTAAAAATAGGGGAAATTATTATTAGTACTTTGGTATGGGGAACACATAATCACTATTAATTACAACTTTTTCCTCAATAAACTTTTAATCTACTGCTTATTAATAGTTAGTAAGGTAGTTGTTATAGTGTTAAAGTTTAGGTAAGGGGTAGCGTTTAGGGATGTAGAATATGGTCATGCAGAATAAGCTAATAATATGAGCTTTATAAGTACTAATAAACAGCCAATATGCAAGATAATAAGCAACTAGTTCAAAGGCAGAAATGTTTCCCATACTAAAAGTGTTGCCAAAAAATGATCAGTCAATACAGATTAAAAAAATCTCTCATACCAACAGTGTTTCCCATGAATTACCTAGACTCTGGCGGCCAGCCACTGTCTAATCTCATCCCATCACAGTTTCACAATGAACTGAGAATATTTTTTATCTCCTCTTAACATTAAAAGGTCTCTAACATTGTGTTTTATGCCATTGCTTTGGCAAAGTATCTATCAAACAAACTAAAATCGAAAGTGAAATCAATTTGTGGCTGACCCTTAACTGCGGTCACTCATTGTAATGAATGTCCTTGAGTGGCTTATTGCTTTATTTTAAACTAAACAGAGATTATATTGCAGAAACTATAAACTTGCTATACAGTTACAGCACAGGTGCAGAGGAACTGAGAGGATGTTCTGCTCTCCTTTCTGAATAAACACACAGTTAGACGACTAGACCTGCGTCAGTGCAGTGAAGCCTTAGAGAGGAAGATGACCGTGTTTTCGAGATCTCTGTTCTCATGTTTGATGTAAGAATGAGCCGTGTCTTGGCTAAGCTCACTCAAGAAGGGAAAATATTTGCAGTGTGTTGTTTGGATGGACTTCACACACCTCCTGAGAGGGGGAGAAACAGAGAAGCCTCGTCTACCCACTAATACTGGGAAACCTGGGTTAGAGCATGGCAGATCAATCCAAGCAACAGACTCAACCACTCTAATGGTTAATATCTGAGTTTCATGTCAACAGCGAGGCCATAAGTATCACTGTCAGTCTCCATGTTTCCCTCTTTCTCTCTTTAAACATCTCCCAACAGCCTTTTAATTCCAGACGTCCCAGTTGTTTCCAGCTCAACAGCAGCTTGTTTGTCACTTATGAAGGCCCTGATATACATTTTCGTTCTTCGCTTAGGGGTAAAGAGAAATTCGAAAAGCCTTTTCAGCAGTATACCGTTACAACATTACAATGGCATCCAATTAAATGAATATGTAAATATGTGCTGCACACTTTCCTCTCAATAACAAAATAAACACACAACACAAAATGACAGCGGTGAGAAAACAGCAATTAAGAAAGCATCTGATCATAGCAATGTGGATATGTTTGCACGCGATCTGCAATTCAGCTCTCCAGTTAAGTCATGTCACATTTATTTATATAGCACTCTGTACAATTGATTGCTTTAAAGCAAGCAGCTTTACAGTATAAAAAAACAGTGTCAGTGCCGCCTTTACAAAGTAAACTATTGTTTAAAAGTTTGGGGTCAGTAAGATTTTTTCAAAGAAATTAATACTTTTACTTACAAAAACTTCTATTTATTTGAGTCCCAAAAACAATGCACCAGTTTCCACAAAAATATTAAGCAGCAGAACTGATTTCAACATTGATAATAAATGTTTATTGAACAGCAAATCAGGATATTAGAATGTTTTCTGAAGGATCATGTGACACTGAAGACTGGAGTAATGATGCTGAAAATTCAGTTTTGCCATTACAGGATGGCAAACAGACTTGTTTCAAAAACACAAAAAAAATCTTACCAACCCCAAACTTTTGAACAGTTGTGCAGATTTTATTGAGTGAGAGACAATTAAACATCTAGCCAGGCTTTAGCTTTTTAACTTTATCTTTGGTTGAAATTATCCTACTATTGTATATATTTTTAATTTTCTCTATTTTTCATAAACAATTATTTGAGTTCAAGCAATAATTGAAGACTTGTTGGCGATTCCTGACATACGATAAAAAAAAAAAAACATGAGGACTTACTCATTTTGCCGGTATGAATGTGAGTGCTATTGATTGAAGTTCAGGTTTGAAGGTCCTCACACACCCTGTCCTCTAGTGTCACCCATCAATGGCCTAGAAATGGAACAATATTCAGGTTACATAGAAACTCATCAGTCATCAGCTATAACTTACCTCCCTAACAAAACAAATGTAATCTGAGCCAACAAACCATGATATCAGTCAACACCACCACAACAACGACAATTACGCATTACATCACAGGCTTTTCATTTACAAGAATATTTTAATAGCATACCGTTTATGTTTTCTGTGTTTAACACATTTAAGACATTAAAATTAACCCCCCCTCCCCATCTAAATGCAAGAAAATGTGGAATGTTTTACGTGTGTAACGGGATGGTGAGAGTATGTGTTGTGCACGCATGTTAGTGCACGTGAGACCTGAAGGACTGTAACCTGATCCCTGTTGGCACTGAGGAACCTGGCACAAATCTTCTAGTCGAGGGGAAATTAGCAGAGGGAAATATTTACCATTTAAGAAAAAAAATGGCCAGATTTCAGCTCCACAGGCTTGATTCCAACCATAAAAGCCCCTCTCAACAATGCCATACTTTCTATAAACGCTATCACTGTCATATTTTCAAATTTCATTTGCCCATGAATACAGGTGGCTCACATTAAGAAAAAGAATGTGACTCAAAATGGCTGCGCTGTACATTGGATGTTCTGTATTTGACCTGAAGTTCTCTCTTATTTTTCAAGGCTAAACAATCAAACAGATCAATTGGTCCATAACAATATCATTGATTTTATCCGTTATTCCTAGAAGAAAAAAACTGTTTTACAACAAAGGTGTCCAAATTATAGTTTACATAATAGGTTACTAATTTCTCAGAAGAAATCCATTTAACCAAGGCTGTTTTGTAATCCAGATACAGAAATCTGGTAACTGTAATTCATTATGACATTCAATGTCAAAAACCACAAAAAGTAATCAGATTACAGTTACTTTTTGTAAAAAATGGGAAAACTATTAGGATTACAATGGTTTCACTTAAAATGAAATAATTTAGTATTTTGACGTAATAACACTATATTGACAGTACTGATGCACGGATCGCAGTTAGATCTGTGGAGGCTGTGGATAATCCGAGGGTCGGCCCGAGTCAAGTAATAAAAAAATAACATTACAATTAATTGCGGGTGGGTCGCAGGTTGATGAGAGATAAATCATTCATGTGTTGATTTTAATAAAGACATGGAATTCTCAATTCAACGTAAAAATGCAACAAACGTGCGTCAATCTTTTACTGCTGTTTTCAACAAAAACATATCTCTTCAGGAAAAACATATGCATAGAGCATTACATTATTGCTTAATAATAAAAAGGCACAATATGTAAATTTTGCCGCTAGAGCTCGCTTATAAAAACAGATTTAGCAGCCTGCTTCAGTGTAATACGTTACCATATCATCACGCTTAACACTGAGAATTTGAATAATTGTAATGTGATGATTAGGTGTGGATATCTAAATCAGAAAAAAAAAAAAAAAATAGGTTCAAGTGGGTGGCGGGTGAATGATTTATATTAACAGCGAATTGATCCGCGCATCTCTAATTGACAGCTGGTTCTGCTGCCAGTAATGATGAGCAATCATTCTCCTATATATTACTTTTTACTTGACTTTATTTACATACGTGGCCTTGAAGGAATCCAAAAGTAATCAGATTACATTACTTTCATATAGTGGTGCTTACGTTACTGAATACTTTTTTTAAGAAGTGATTTTTAACTGTTTTTAAAATAACCCTCCCAACTCTGTCAGATCTTGTTATGACTCAGGACAGTTCTTTTTATGAATCAGAATTAAAATCGAATAATTGAATCAGAATCCACTCAGGACATCTGTATCAATACTCAAACCTTAGTTAATTCAGTTACTTTTACTTAAATACAGCACTAAATACATGCAAAAATGCCTTATCAAAATGTAAAATGTAAAGAAAATCAGTTTCACATCCTGAAGAACTCCAAGTGAGCTGTTGAGGCACAAGCTGGACAATGGTTGTACTAGAAAGTCAGCAAAGTCTCATTAGAATGCTTCTGTCAGCATATCCTGACCTTTAAAAGCAAAGTTCTGGATAGGACTGCATCATTCCTAATGACATTACCTGCCTGTGCTTCATTGCCAGACTGGAGGAGAGAGGACCAACTCGACATTGCTAAAAATGGCTCATCCTTCCATATTTATGGTTAACGCTGAATAGATTAACCAAACGGATGCAGTAAGAAGCGTATGCGCGCATGCGTGCGTTTGTTTCAGCACCTCCATTCATGCAGCTTCAACTGAACCAAGAGAAATTACAGCGGTCAGACATCATTCATTTGCACTCATTCAGTCAAATTTCCTGAGTGGCACCCAGGTGGCCTAACCAACTGCACCTATGAACACACTCGTCGAGCAGCGAGTGCATGCGGCTTCATCTGACGTTACGCTATATAAATAAATCCAAGTCAAAGTTAAACAGACCTTCACCAGAATGCTCCACATGAGAGACTGCATGCTTTTTCCTGCATGAAAGGTCTGAATATATATATGGGTTGATGCCACACCACTGGAAATCTCAGTTTGTAAAACACCAACTCAATTTCCTACCTGACTTTAGATCGCCCTTCTGTCTTTTGTTCCTTTCCTATCAAACCAATTTCACTTTCTTTTCTATTCAAATTCTTAACCCTATCATGCTTTTCATTTGTTAGAACTCATTTAATTTATTAGAATATATATAAAATTCTAATAAATGTTAGTGGGCGGACCCACTTGAATATATATTTGTGTGTGTATATTTTCAAAACTTTTAAGCATAAGCATTTTAAGCATTTATTGCAGTAGATTAGATATGTGCTTTTCTTGTGCTTGAGAGTTAAGACACTACGCAAAATGTAGGCTAAAACAGATGCAAAGTTAAACACATTGTAACGAGGAACTGTCACAAAGGCTGAATATACAGAAAAAGGGACTAGCTGGGTTTCCATCCATGTATTTTAAACAAACTGAGATTGCAAATATAAAAAACTGTATAGGAACACGTTCACATATTGCATCTAAAAGCGTCATATCGCGTGGAAAGCGCAGCCGCGCTGGTTTTTCCTTCTTTCCAAAGCGATTGCGCTCCCGTGGCATCTGTCGTTGCTATGCAACCATGAACCGCGCTCTCCACGATGACGAGGAAGTATCAGCAAAGGATAACTTGTTTTCTAGCCCTTGCATTAGCTTTACTACTAGATATATTTATGGAGATGTAAAAAACCACCCCCTACAGCTATGATCAGCTGTTCGGCTGAGCTTTCAACGTTTTGTTACAAAAAGGCCGAAGCTGATCGGTTGGTTCTTGTCACATGACCCACGGTGCGCTTGCGGCATTCCGAAAAGTTGCGCGTCGCGACCACGTCGCTTCCATTATGAGCGCGCCTGCCTTTATTTTTTTTGCGATATTTTATGCAACATGGATGGATATTAGCTACTGACCGAGCACCCTAAAACTGTCTACTTGTCTGCTGTTGAAAACTTAAAATGGGTCATGGAGCAAAAAAATGACTGAAAAAGATTTTGAAAACTTTTTCCTTCTCATCCAGTCTTTACTAAGTCTCTAATCTTCTCTCTGTCTCATTTTCCCTCCTGCTCCTAATTACCTTGTGGTAAGTATGTGTGGAATCTGGAAAGAGGAGAAGGCCGTCCATGGGCCCTGTCAGCTGGGCCTGCATTGTTTTGCTTGTATCCCTTTTCCAGTACTAGCCAGAATCTCAACCAATTTCTCTTACTATTCCCGCCTCCAACTACCTCTCGCCTGATTTTCGGCTGTTTAGTCTGTGGCTGGTTTTCCCAGCTGTGGCGCTCAGGCTGTTGGCTTTTGCTCATGGAGGGGCTTACAGTACAAGAGACTCAGAAGCTTACAGCACAAATCCCCTCTAGGGTTCCCAACACTCTGGAGTGGCTAGACTAAAACTGTTCCTGTCAGCTCTGGGGTAGAGATGACAAGTTGTTCTAGATGGTGGAAAAGACAGTGTTTTATCACTAGGTCATGAACTGGCTAAAACCCATGTTACATCATACATAAAGAGATCTGACACCATCTGTGCAAGTTGTAGCCCATGCAGTCAAAGTTGTGATGCAAAGGCACACTGACACTGAAGATGTGTCAAGGAATTTCTCAACACAGGCAAAGCACAAGAAACACATTCACAAAGTTACCAAATACATCTAAATAGGAATAACTCTGCTGACTGTCAGTTCTGTACCATGCCGCTATTGCCTTCTTGTACCTACTGTAAACAAATGTCTGATTTAAAGCCCGTTCTTTATTAGGCAGTTTCTAAACTTCTAAATTTGAAGACCAGTGTACTTGTGAAAATGTTAACTGATATACGTGTAATTATGGTTTATTTATTTATAACAATGATTCCGGACCAGCTCCCAACATGGCATTGAAAATAATTCAATTTTGCTTAGTTAAACCTGTAAAATAGATTTAATTGTGCTGAATAACACAGACCAGGGGCGCTTTCTCACGCTCTCTCTCTTTCTTTCCTTGCGCGTGATCCCAGTTCTCTCAGACATGCGCGCGTTCTTCTTGCGCCTGGATGGTCAAATGTACACATAGTTGTCAAAATGTCCATCGTGTGGAGCAAATACAGTAGGTTATGGCTTAAGTGGACATAAACAGGTGAGTGAAAACAGGATATGTGTCAGTATATTACGTCCATGTCTTAAAGGGACAGTAGCCTAATTAAATATTTGTCATTAATGTTTATAAAACAACGAAAGATGTTAAATAAATGTATACATGGTAAATAAACCTACTGTATATATATATATATCTCATCATAACATATCATAATGCCCACCCCTTGCTCACCTGTCCACCATGAGAAATCTGTTCACCCTAGTTTTGGGCCACGTTTATACAGCAGCAGAATATGATAGTCCTGTATTTGAGTCCTTAAAAGTGCAATATTTATGACTTTCTGTCCGCTAGAGGTCGCTAGAGGCCTATTCAAAACAAAGGCGTAGCCTGATGACAGCAAGTTTGAGTGCAGAATCTGGGGACCGAGTGTTGGAGCTGACCGAGGCCGCTGGAGCGATTGTTAATGAGAGACGAATGCAACACACACCGCGAGCAAAGGAACTTTTATTATGCCGCAGACGCCGGCGCTGCTTCCGCTTTTTCGGTCATGAGTATGAGGTAACACAGCTCTGTTTATCATATTAGATACATTTGAGTGTGTTGAAAATTATGTTATAACGTAACATAATTTTTAAATAATTTATAAATGCGTTCGCTCGGTGGCTGCTGTGAGACACTTGTTGCACACTGCAGTAAGCTAGATCGATTTTAGAATATCATATTAAATGCTGGATGGCTTGTGTTGATAAATTGCATGCAATTAATTTTAACATTGCATGATTGAGAAAATTCTGAATTACTGTTACTAAAAATAAAGCTGCATCTGATGCATGGTAAAGCATGGTACTCGAAAAAAAAATAGATTTAAACAATAAGACTTAACGTGTTGAGCTATATAACAATAATTCGTTTTCTGTCTATAAATATATCAAAACAGTTGTTCCCTTGCCTATTAAAACATTTTCTCACGATTTACAAATAGTTGAAAACATTTGGGATATTGCAAGTACTCAAGTGAACAAAATATATAACACTGGCTTTTGGATATTTACTGCAAAATTATTACATATTGCACCTTTAAAGAGATATTTTTCGGCAAAACAGCCATATGCATACTACACAAGGCGAGTTTCGGCGAAATAGTGAACTTTGACCGACGCATGACGTATTGACAAACGCAGACGTTTAATATATGGATATTCTTTTCAGAAGGCCTTTGTTAACACTCTGGAGTCGTGTGGATTCGTTTTATGATGGATGGATGCACTTTTTTAAGCTTAAACGAATGGGGTGCGTAAAATACAGCGCCCCATTCACAACTATTATAAAGCTTGGAAGAGCAAGAATATTTTTTAATATAACCTTGATTGTATTCATCTGAAAGAAGATGGTCATATACACCTAGGATGCCTTGAGGGTAGGGCTGGACGATTTAGCCTAAAATCAAAACCTTTTTTTTTTTTTTTTTTTTTTTTTTTGCCCTCATAGTTCACTGACAAGATTTGTACTGTAAATATGATTGACTATTAAATTTGGGATTTTTTTTTCTATTGAGAGTGATCTGACATAACAGCTCACTATTTTATCTATGGTTCGTAACATTTCTTACAGATTTCTGCTCGTTGTAAATCAGATAAAGATAAATTAGTACAGTACCAGAGTGATTGCTTGTGCGAATTAGTCATACCATCTCTCTATTAATTGTGAAGCTGTGGGTTGTAAATAGTTCAAAAGTAGAAAAATACATGCTATAATAAGTCTTTCAGTTTCTAAGCTACTTTAGTGGTAAATCACAGGACAGCGCTGACAACTAGTTTTTGCGTTCCCCTCTGTGCGCGCGATCTTCACGTTTTGCGCAGCTACTGTTTGTATGCGTTCGTGCCACAATGCAGCTGCGCGAGCACGGTAGCTCGAAATAGTATACATCCAATCGTCTAAAATCGTTTGAATGTCCAAACTGGCAAACCTTAAAACAAATACAACTGATAAAGTTTAGTGAAGACGCAAGGCTCACCTCTCGCGGCGTTCACCTCCGTGTTGCTTTTATGCCACTGACTGGACGGGGCTATGTGGCTATACACGTGGTAGTATGTTTTTAAGGGGGAAGTATTAACACGAATAAAAAAACCGAAATAACCGACATGGGAAAATTACGTCGGTTAGAGGTTCTGAATTTCGGTTTCGATCACTTTTCGATTAATCGTCCAGCCCTACTTGAGGGTGAGTAAATCATGGGATAATTTTCATTTTCGGGTGAACTATCCCTTTAATACAGTTACGTTCACACACAGTACGGTTGTTTACGGGTGTAAAAACCGCATTCTTGGAAAACCCGAGCACTGTTCTCCACCAGAGTTGCTCCTGTCAGTTTTGTGTTCTACACGCGACTCAAATGCTCCACTCTCCACCCAGATATAAAAGCTGCTGTCAGTTAATGAAGATTTGACGGATGAACTTGCGGTTCGACTGTACTCTTGTTGTGTCAAAAGTAATAAGGCTTTTCAGTTTTATGGATGTCGCCATCTTTTATATTACTTTGGTCACTGTCGCTATTGTTACTGGTTAGAGGATATGGGCTTGACTTCCCACTGCAGGTTTATACAGACAGTATTTTAAGATGCTACTGCAAGATGCTGTTTGAACGGGACACTTCCGAGACTCACACCTGTAAGTGAATGCTGCTGTCAATCCCAAAAATTGACAGTGTGAATGTAGCCTCAGTGATATGAATCAAAATAAATGTGCTTTGAAAGTGTTACTTTTTTGTTTGACATGGCTTCAATAATATTTTTGTCACTGCTAAATGGTATAACAAGTGCAATGATATACAGCATCATTTAAGGCATAATGAACAATTTCTGGTTGCACAATGACCCCTTCATTAAACCTTCATTACTGGGGTCCATGAGAGAAAAAAATGGTTGGGAAACACTGACGCTTAGCACTCACCCCCTACTATAAAAAAGCCAACATTTTGAACATTGATTCGTTTGCATGAGTAACTGCATGTAGGCAGGGTAAAAGATAAAACTTTTAGGAAATGAGTTATGACTTTTTACCAAACATCATTTATACATTTTACCACAACAGTGGGGATTTCAAATCAAACACATGAGCACGAAGAGCTCTAGGTAAGTCCATGACAAATAATAATTGTCCAACAGTAGTGAATCAGTTTACACCTGCTACTTGTCACAGGTGTGCCATTTAGATACCAGTTATTAGTGTGCATATTTAGTGCACATTTTATGAATGACAAAAGGGGGAAAACCTATGGGCATGACAGTTCCATTAGTCAAGACTGTCATCTACCCAAAACACAATATCAAAACCTGTTGCAAAGTTTAACACGCCTTGAAACTTTGCAAACACTCGAGTATGTTTATGCTGTACACATACTGCATTAATAACAAGAGTATCTATGAAACTCAAGTTAAAATACCCACCTGAGCTTGGGGTGAACTGCACGCAGCTGGAGATGGACTCTTCACTCAGTCACTTTCTGCTCTGTCTTCGGAAACTCGATGTAAATCGTGAAGACAAACGTAATAGCTACAGTTAATGTAATATGAAATATCCAGGCCGCTGCCATTGCTAACGCGCCTCCAGGCGCGCGGACCCCTGAGGGTCTCCCATGTCATCCATAAAACTTATTCCTCAGACCAGTCAAGCGATGAGACCTCTTAAATACACAAAAATACGTAATCTCTCGTTTATGTTGTGAGAAAGTAGCAGTTTAGTGACTACGAATAAAATATGGACGTTTCATGAAGCGACATGTCTGTATGGCGTTGTGAAGACAGCATAACTACTGCATGGAGAGTTAAAAAAAAAAAATCGTAATAATAAACTTCACGTCCAAAAGCTAAAGCTATAATGTCTCATAACAACACTAATGGTGCAGATATAAGCGAGTTGCTTACATAAAATCCATTTGTATTAGCAGACTGGAGGAAAAGAAAGGATTTCCGTAATTCTGATGGCTTCTTTTCCTGCTAGGTTTGCATATTTTTCCCTTCGTCGATGTGTCTGGCCAGCTCACTGCACGAACGTACAGTTTTCACTTTTCTAGTGAACGGTGAATCGGTAACAGTCCGTATATGTTCATTAATCCTGTGCGTAACAACTTTGTAAAGCCAAATAAACCAGAAAATGAGCCCTCAGCTCGATGATTGGACAATCTCCGCATTATTATGCGACAAATGATTATGAATGAAGGCATGTGACTGTGAAAGCAGCATTCATGTGTCCACTTTACCGATGTAAAAGCGAAAAACGTATGAGAATAACTGCACAGGAAAAACACTGTCGAAGATCTGGACAAAAGAGCGTGCGCATTACAGTCAGTGGCTACTTGAACTTCGAGAACAAATTCCCCTTTCCGTTGATGACGGTTAAAACTCAGCGAAAGTTAAAACTCAGCGAAAGTGCGAAAAATACGCTCCCCGAGGGACGTTCAGGCGCTTTTGGCGATATTAAGCGTGAGATGAGCTCTCTAGGCGACATTAGTCCAAGCATTCTTGTGATGTTGATGATGATAAACAGCAGATGCTAGAATGAATCTTTAGCGCAGTGAGTTTCCTGACAGCAAAAAAGCAGCTCGTCACCGGAACCCATATGCGCTCGCTTCCTTCAGAACCAGCAGAAAGTTCGTCATGTTAATGCCCGTGCACGGATAAAATTGTTTTCACGATTTTTTTACTCGTCATCGGTGGAAAAATGCATTGTATAACTTTTGTAATTCCCGTAACACGTTCAAGATGACAACTGTGTTAAGCACTCGGACTTGCTGTACGCTCGGGGGCGCGCTTCTCCTCTCTTTAGTTCATGTTTGGTGACGTGAAGCGCACAGCATCACTGCCGCGCACACATTTATGACGTAGGAGTCAGAAGTGAACTTTCAAAAGCGAGACCTTGGAGGATACAACGGGGTAAAAGGGAATTACTTTCTAGGTTTGTTGATCCAGCCTCCTTGTTAGCTATCCTTGTTAGTACTTAGTAAAATAATGTAGCATTGCAATATTTAACTTTATTTGGAAAAATAAGCATCACTATATTAACTTTTTTTTTTTCATAGTTACGAAGAAAGAATTAAATGTTATTGACTCTAAAAGAATGAATAGTGTTTTAAAAACTCAATGGTTAAGATAATTTCTTCGTAATACAAAAAGCTTATGGTTTACTGTCTCTTCTTCAATATTTGGGAAAGTAGGTGGCTTGGAATTTTTGATTAGATGTGACTGAGTTGTCCAAATGACCTCTTAAATTGTCTACATTTCATCAAAAGTTTCTCCTGTAAGCTATTGGAAATCTCACAACTTTAGTCCACACAAAACTATTTGAAACAATCGTTTTATTGTGCACCCTAACAAATATTTATTTTACGAAAACTGGGTTCAATAAAACATTTTTCCCCCCTAATAGACATGATGGACAACTATGGTAATGTTCTCAATTACAGTGATTTTTGTTTAAAACATGGATTTGTATGTCACCCTAAAGCGTTTACACCGTTGTAAATGCTATACCAAAAAACATGGTACGCTACTATTGGTGTTATTCTCTCTCCTAAAAAAAAAATACTGCGATTCATTTTTGGATTTGTATCTGGTACCAGTATTTATTTTCAGTATTAAAGATACTTTTAGATAGAAATTTAAAATGAAAATGCTGATTATTGTGAAAAGGCCATCTTATTGTTATTTCCCCTCTGCTGTCTGTTATACATGTTATTTGTTGTCACATTTTATATTATATATATATATATATATATATATATATATATATATATATATATATATATATATATATATATATATATATATATATATATATATATATATATATATATATATATATATATATATATTTATTTAACACACATACAAAGCTGTTGAAAATAAGACATGCACTTTAATGTGAGACTTAATATAATGAAACATCCATAGTAAGGGTTGATCAACACCGGCATATCATTTATTTATTTTCTCCAAAAGTGTACAAAAATTAGAAATTAAAATGAGAAAAGGACAAAACAAGTCTGTGGGAAATTAAAGAAAATCACATTTTATTATGAATTGTTGTAGCAGTTCCTGATCAAAGGAGGGCTGATAAAAGTACCAAGACAAAAATAATCCTGATGGGGACAAAAGAGACAAGTAAAGAGCCAAGACCTCCTTCTGCTTTAAGGCCACCTTATTCCACTGATCAAGTTTTAGATCTAGAGTAATACACTTTGCGTACATTTATCTCCTCTCACTCAACGCATGCAGACTTAGTCAACAGCATTTAAAAATAATCTTTTGCAACCTTAAATATCCATACATTTACAAAGACACACTCACATTTCAATAACTACAAATCCAAGAGCAAAAAGAAGAGTGTACCTTTTTCCTGTTTGTTCTGTAGTTTATAAAAGACTGAGTGTTTGCATGATATTGTGTCATTTGTACCTTGGCGCACTGCGTGCAAACACAATTAACAATTGGTGTAAACACAGTGATTTGTGTCGGTTTGTTCCAAAAATAAAAGCACATTTGAACAGAAAAGAAAAATGACAACATTGTAAAGAAATTTGTTAGAGTGAGAAAGTTGATTATGACATTTAAAAAAAATAAAATAAAATAAAAAATAAAAAAGGGCTGATGATTGTGAGGAAAAACTCAAAAAGGAAGCTGGAAAAAAAGAAAGAAAAAGATTTGAAACAAAAACGCAACTAAAATAAGGCTTAATATGAAAATATTATTTGTGTTCATGCCAAGAGCTTTCAATAATTCCTCTAAACCTCGCAATGCATTTCAATTTCACAGTAATCTTAAATATATACATACACAGGGACTTTTGTGGCATTCAAGTTATTGAAAATATTTGGATGATTTTCAATGGCTTAGCAAGTCTAAATGGAGCATCTCAAACGTACAGACAAAAGGCCATTGCACTGGAAGGCAGACAAGACACTTGCAAACACAACAAGCCACCATCATGGACTAAAACTAAAGACAAAACTATCTACAGACCACTTCCTTACGGCATTTAACATATACAGACATATCAGAATAGCTTTACCATTTGTTACACTATAAAACCAAGAAGCAATAGCATTAAAACTCAGAGGCATTTCATTCATTAAAAGAAACTACATGATGGCATCAATGAGGTTTGTACACAAATACATGAACGACTGGAGAGGTCACAGTGACAATTCACAAGATGCAAAGTCACAGTTTCACGCTGACATCTGCATATAAAACCTGGGATGGAAGTGTTCATTTAGATGTACATCACCCCCCTTCCTGCTTAAACCCCAACTGTGTAACAAAATTTGACTGTAAAAATGGATTTGTTTAGTGAACAACAGCTTTTAACACTAGGGGTGATGCTGTTGGATCATTGTGACCCATCTATATTCCTGAGCAATACTTAGGAGCCACACGGTTACGTATGAACTCAAAGTCCTACTAAACCCTGTCACAGAGAAGCCTACAGGAAAAAGTTAAAAACTATGTGATGACAGGAAGTGGTGGAAAGGGGGGGGGGGGAGGCAATGGTGCGAAGCATCATAAAAATGTCATTTCCTCTGAGACCTAGTTCCCTGTGAATATATCTTAATTTGTTGTACAAGCTTGGTCCCATGCAGCAAGGCATAAGTACAGTACAGTGCATCACAGTACATTCACTCTGCTTAGTGGTACTTATGTACAAATGCCTCTGCAAGAAATCACTGAGCAACAATAATAAAAAAAAAAGAAAAAAAAAAAAAAAAAAAAAGTGCAGTCTGCAGAAAAATATCACTAAAATAAGAAATAAAAGGCATATCTATGGTTGATATGATGAGCATAGATATCACTAGATGGCATTAAGTTTCTAAGAGAACTAAGTCAAACAAGGAAAAGCATCCAAAACACTAGAGGGCGCCAGAAAACAGAGGCAATATAAGACTGTCCAAGTCTAGACGTCAATTTATAATAAAATGAACTGAAAGTGGTCGATATTCAGCAAAGGAAATGTGTTTGTTATTACATTTGATAAAGATACCCATGCTTAAGAATATGTTATTATTTGAGGAGTTCACAGAGGCCTGTCTTACAGGATCTGTAAAGTACTACTGTTCTTGATGTCGAAAGATGATAACATTTGGAAAAGGCAGGAAAGAGAAAAGGAATGAGGGATTGTAAACTCAAGTGAGTTCTTTACAGTACAGTGTACCCTGTAGATTCACACTTAAAATATCCTGCACCAACCAAACAAAATAAAAGAGTTTCTTATTGTAAGGAACATTGTTAGGCCATATAGTCTGAAAAAAGTATGGGATTGTTTTAACTAGAGGGACAAATATCAATCATAAAACACATAAGTCGACCTTGTACATAAAAGATTGCTGAATAATTTTGATGCAACACCCCAGAATTATTACCTGAGTGTATAATCGAAACCATCTTGAAACCACTATAACGACAGAAAACCAACCATAATAGTACTGCCACTTATGATGCTAATAAGTGAATCATTCCACCTAAAAGGGATACAAACATTTTGGTCACAATCAACTAACTGTTAACTCCACAACACTAGACAAGGAGGGGAAAAAAAAAAAAAAAAAAAAAAAAAAAAAAAAAAACACCACGAACAAAATGATATTTGCTAAAGCTAAATAAAAATTAGAGATTAAAATTGGGGGACAAAGAAAACCAACACATGGTGGTCTATTTGTGATTGTGCTGATATATCATGAAAAGCCTGGTTCAAGAGTGTCTAAGTGTGGATGCATGTGTGTATTGTGTGTCAAGGATGTGGGCAGAGTATATAAAGGGTCATTATCATTGGCCAGTGGAGGAGAAAGGTAGGTTTTGGAAATCACTGAGGATTTATGCCGTCTTGGTGATGCTCTCTGCATCCTTGGAGGCCCAGAGCTCCTTATGCTGCTTGCGTCCGAAGCCCTCGTCGTAGTTCCCTTTACTCTTGAAGAGCTGCTGGAAGTGTGGTTTGCAGTAAAACTCCCCCTGCAGCGCTGCATAGGACCCCAAACTACAGAGCCAAGAGATCACATACATATAAGTGCACATGCATACAAATATGGGATCAGTAAGAATTTTTTTAAAGAAATTAACACTTATTTTGCAAGGATGTTAGCACTGTTTAGGATTAATTCACTTTAAAATGAAGTGTCAGTTATGTTTTTTTTCTTCATGAGTTGAATACAGAAGCTAGATATTTTACTTTATAACATGTTAAATATGGGTATTTCTCTTACACAAACACATTGCTTCACTTCAGAAGGCCTTTATTAACCCCCCGGAGCCGTGTGGAGTACGTTTATGATGGATGGATGTACTTTGAGTTTCAGGTGGTTTCCGTACACTGCCATTATAAAGCTTAGGAGCATCAGGGTGATTATTAATATAACGCTGATTGTATTCGTCTGAAAGAAGAAAGTCATTAACACCTAGGATGACAGTTGAGCGTGCAAGCTCAACCGAAGTATACTTTGGGCTTTAGCATTATCAAAGTAAATTAAAGGGGCAGTCATGGCCATAGATATATACATATAGATGCTTAATTAGCAGCAGTTTCAATGGGCTGCTATACTGTCTGCCATATTGGAGCAGTTTGTGAACATGCAAGTTGACAGCATCTGCAACCGTAGTTCGATGCATGTATGAAAGACTTAAAGAATATCTATATATGACAGACTTCAGCAGATGATTTTGCTAAACTGAACAATACAAGATGAAAGCGTCAGCTGACACAACATTAACAGTACAAAACCTGTAATTGAGTTAATGCATATAAAAAACACACACACACACACACACACACACACACAAAAAAAAAACATGGGGAAAGTTACATCTTGGCGGTTTCACAACCAGGAGCTGCACAATGTTGTGCCATCATTGATTCTTACTGTGAATGACGACACAGACGTATCTGGAGCAGTGGAATGAGGCATCTATGTATACATATCTATGGTCATGACCTAACGGTTAGAGAGTAACCCGAAGATCGTGGGTTTGAGTCTCAATACCAGCAGGAAATGAGTGAGATACCCTTGAGCAAGGCACCTAACCCCCAATCGCTCCCCAGGTGCCACAGCAAAAAAAAAAAAAAAGGCTGCCCATTGAGTATGTGCATGCATACTAACTTGGATGGGTTAAATGCAGAGGACAAATTCTGTGTCAATTTCAAATAAATGCTGTTCTTTTGAAATTTCTATTCATCAAAGAATCCTAAAAATGTATCACAGTTTCCACAAAAGTATTAAGCAGCAAAAACGGCTTTCAACATCGATAATAAGAAATGTTTCTTGAGCAGCAAATCATATTAGAGTAATTTATGAAGGATCATGTGGCATTGAAGACTGAAATAATGGCTGCTTTGCAATCACACGAACAAGTGACATTTTAAAATTAATTCTGTGCTGGTGAAGAAGTGTCTAACCTGAGTTTGGTGTTGCAGTGCTTGCAGCAGAAGCATGTGGCGTGGAAGATGAGGTTGTTAGCCACCAATCTCTCCATCGGATACACAGTCTTCTCACATGATGCACAGGTCTCCTTCTGGGTCTTGAAACTGAAAGACTGATAGGAAACAAAAGGCACCGCAATTTCTTTTCAGTCATTTAAAACAATAGTTCACTCGATGAATTTGCAAGGAACAAATTAAAATTTTATAATGACTTCACAATATAGACTTGAGATAGTGCATGACTCAAAGACAGACAGAGATTCACTGCACAATATTAAATCTAGAAACAGATGGAGAAAAGACAAGGATGTGAACATAAAGTGATGTACCTTAGAACGCTGAACGGGCTTGTCATCAGACGTATTCCTGTTGTCCTGGAAAAAGAAAAAAAGAAAATTAAGCCAGTGGTCCTAAGACAGGTTACCCATGGCAACACTATTTCAGGCACTGCTTTGTGAATGCCACAGCATAATCCTGCACATCATCCATCCACCATTACTGCTACCCTCCTAACCTGACATAACTCCAAAAATGTTCCCTTGCAACCACTTCATCCAGTCCCTCCTATCTCTCTCCATCTGGTCGCATGCTTTTACAGGCACCTTTTGTCTGTGTACCCACACACACACACAAATGCATGGAGAGGGATCAACGAAGACTAAGCCTGGTCAGTGTTTCTAACTCAATCACCCCTTGAAATAAAGACCCTGTGCACACATGCTTTCAGTTTGGGCCAAGCTAAAGCTATAATATGACATTACATAACACAGGCCCATGTCCCATGTTCAACTCTGCACCACATATTCTGTAGCGCTTAAAATCAAAACAGCTGCCAATCTGTACAGCCCACCAAATCACTCAGAAGGGAGAATAGGAATTTAAGAACAAAGGGTTTATGATTTTCAGACAAAATACTAATGATAGGGTCAGGGTTTGGGACACACCTGCACGACATTGAACCGGTAAAGAGACCCACAGAGAGTCTGTAAAATGTTAAACCAATTGGGAATAAGAATGATCTGCTTCATAAAATGCTGAACTGACAGGTTTTTAATGCAACTGCTCAGGTCTGTCAGAAAGCCAGCAGTTACTTACACACACACACACACACACACACACACACACACACGTTAATTTGCTCAGCTCAGAAAGGCAGTGCAAGTATCGGTGATGACCATTATATCACATTAGACATTCAATAACACCACTTTTCACAAATTATAGCCATTATCGAGAGGGACTTTGCTCTCACACACACACAAAGCCCTGAAATGAGATTACAACCACTCAGCCTGCTCAACATGATAATATTTGCTTAAAAACAGAATCAGACAAGAACGTCATCAGTATCAGATGCCAACAAATTCCCTTCAGTAATTTCATTAATCATTTCCTTCAGAATATCCACCTCATTTTTCAATGTGGAAGCAAGTCATTTCCTGTGAATGTGTGAGACTTCTGATTCATTAGCCACTAGAGGTAAATACTTAGAATTACAAAGTGCAGTAAACGGTAAAATTATATAACCAGTGTGTTTGTGATTACAAAAATGAATTAAAATATGATAAATACAAGTGTATAAAATAATTATAATTATTATTAAATAATTATAATTATTATTATATAATTATAATTATTATTAAATAATTATAATTATAATTATTATAATTATAATTATTATAATTATTATTATTATAATTATTATTATTATAATTATTATTATTAAATTATTATAATTATTATTATTAAATTATTATAATTATTATTATTATAATTATTATTATTAAATTATTATAATTATTATAATTATTATTATTAAATTATAATTATTATAATAATTATAATTATTATAATAATTATAATTATTATTAAATTATTATTATTAAATTATTATTATTAAATTATTATTATTAAATTATTATTATTAAATTATTATTATTATAGCACTGTGTGTGGTGGCACATTTGATCAATTGCTTTAGGACTGGATAAAAAAATAAATAAATAAAAAAGATTCTCATTTTGATGAACTGATTGATTCTTAAATACCAATAATCTTTTAGTCTGTGCTGTTCTGTTCAGTTGATGAAGGAACAAAACTTTGTAGCATGCCTCCCATCCAATAAATCGCCAAAAGCTTTGTCCTTTGTTACTTTTGATATGAAACCAAGTGTCGGATTTCAAATTCGGTCCATTTTACCACTTTGGCGCTCTTTAATGTGGCATTACAGATTGCTGTAGCGCCTCAGTTCAAGCAAAGCGAACGTGAACTGATAATCTTTACTACTAGTTACAGCACAAAATAAGAATGAACATCAGAAGGTATGTTGAAAGATACAGTACATCATGTCAATCGCTCAGTGTTTTGACCACGGAATGATGTCAATAAAACAGCTTGTAAACAATGTCACAATGTAACATTTACCTCACAAAAGCCATTCAATGACAAAGTGTTTAGTCAGCCAGAAAAGTTAACTCAGAGAGGAGCATTTTGCTAAATATGCGCTATATTATATGTTCATTATATATTTTACTGTTCTTCAATATTTAAATGTTTATATTTAAAAAACAAATAGGAGTAGAAACAATTATGTAATTATAAAGTTAGTATTACAATTCTATTATAAAAATGTACTTTTGTGTAATTTAAGCATTTGTACTTTATTATAATAATGCATGTAGTATCAACTGACTCCCTGAATAGTTTGCAGCATTATAGTAGAGATTTTTTTCCTTGAGAAAACTGGCCATGTACTGTAGCTGATATGTATCCAAATTAAATAGATATCAAATATTGAAATTTGTCTCAATATATTACTCCCATTAAGCCGCTAAAACAAGTGCATTCTTTAGGATTGCATTTCTGCACACTTTTGCTAGAAAAAAATAAATAAGATACAATGTACAACTTATGAACATCTTGGGTTCTGCATGTGTTGAGACCTTGCAAAGCATGTGTTGCAAAAAGAAGTCCAATGTGGGTCTGCACGGACTTGTGAAGTGTATTATTGTACAACCTGTATAATGTGTTCATCCCCTGGTCAATAAAGAAAGAACCATTTACAATGTATTTGCAAATGTAAAACGAGAAGCCAATATGATTACACTTTATCTGATAAAGTCACAACACACCCTGAGTGCAAGACAACCCTCAGCCCACTTCCTGTTTCAGAGCGTTTGTGTAACATGTTTGTTTCAGAGCCATTGCCACAGTCATTTACATAATCATGCTAAATGCACAAATATAAAAAAAAAAAACAAAAAAAACAACCATTTACATTTTAAAGTCAGTCAAGATGGAAAATAAATACAGCAGTAGCAGTGAGGGTGTCAAGACTAAACAAGTACACAAAAGGAACAAAGTTTTCTGGTTAGCAGAAGTGCAGTAAAATGATGCCACAAACTATTGAACCCAAAACAAAGATGCTCTGGTCAGTCACAGTTTAAATGGTGGCAAAAACAGGACTAGAGATGTGTGAGTGTTAATACTTGCACACAAGAGAAGCACAAAAACCAATGGAGCAGGGCACTATCTCAGCTGGTGCCATCTGTCCCTTTTTGCCTTATTTGTACATATGACAGAAAAACAAGCGCTCTCTCTCCATACACACACACACGCAGATAGCACTGCCTCCCAACCGTCTGCACTGTGGCAGGAAGGAGTGATTACACATCTTCCTGTGCTCTGCTCGGATGCACTTTACGATGATGGGGGTCCAATACGCCCTCCCTAGAGACCCGTCCTAAGACCCTGAAGATCACTACATTGCAGTTCACATCAACAGCTCCTCTGGGTTTCACAATGACACACAAAAAAAAAAAAAACACCATGTCCTCTCTAAAGTTCAGCCTCGTTTCAAAAATACTACCTTGTGTGTAAATGTCACTTACTAGAAAAGAAATGCAATCAGGCCATTCGATATAAAGTGATAATTATAATGTGAAATCTAACAATGTCACAGAGTTTTAAATATTTTTTGGCAGTTTGATACACGCCCCGAACCACTGATTTGAAACAAAAGATTTGTAAAGCTTCAACGCTTCAAGAAGCAGTGTTTTGAAATCGCCCATCACTAGATATTGTTGAATAAAGTCGTTATTTTGTTTTTTGGCGCACAAAAAGTAATTCTCGTCGCTTCATAACATTAAGGTTGAACCACTGTAGTCACATGAATGGCTTTAAATACGTCTTCAGTAGCTTTCTGGACATCTGAAAGTGTAAATTATCTTGCTGGCAATGCAAGCTCACAGAACCACTGGATTTCATCAAAAATATCTTAATTTGTGTTCTGAAGATGAACGAAGGTCTTACGGGTGTAGAACGACATGAGGAAGAGTAATAAATGACAATTTTCATTTTTGGGTGAACTAACCTTTTAAGATAATTAGCCATCATAACAGTTTAATAAATAATGTAATAATTCTGAAGGATGACATCAAAACCTTTCTAATCAGTGACATTAAAGACATGACAGAAAACCTTGTGTTAGTTTCAGAATCAAATGTTCTGAGTAAAACAAAGCAGAGCAGAGAGAGTATGCGAGACCGAACAAGCTAAATACCAACCTAAATTTAAAATGATAGCCAACCAGATGGGCTGCAGGCCATACTATGACCCAGGGCAGTGTGTGTACATATTTGAACCTATGCTCCCCCTCAAACACTGACAGACCAGTATGATTTGTGATGCCCTGCCATTACCAAAGGTCAGTATTTTACTCTCTCCCACAGCCACTCACTGTGTACACACAACATTCACTCTCTATTACTCTTCTTCTCTGGTACTAGACTGCAGACACTCTTTTAATCTCATTAGCTAGACAAAATCCCATCAGCTGCTCCCCATGGGTCCAGACAGCCAGGGGAATAAGCAGGAGTTCAGTGGACTGAGGAGGCAACAACCATCTTGTGGTCACCATCAAGCCCTGTTCACCTTGTGTCTAATGAATCTTGCGATCTAATGCATCTTGATCTAATGCATCTTGTGATCGTTTGTGATCAACTTTCAGAGGTGACCTGGAATGCACAGGACAAAATTACATTTGTAATGCAACTGCAAATTCCCACAATATTTTCGGTATGCCTGATCAACATGCAGTGACATGCATGTTAGACTGCAGTTAATACTAGGTACAAACAGGGCCACAGACATTGAGTGAATGGTTTGGCTGACGTCTCATTTGCCACATTCTGCCAAGCTAATAATTCTTAAAGAACAAGAGCAATGAGTCAGATTTAGAAGACAAAACTCTATTGTCAGAATTCCTGGCAACACAGATATGAGGTTCATACAGCAGCCCTGAGGGAGTCTGGCTGGGCTCCATGAATGAGATGCAATGTACTGAAAGATGCTAGAGGGCCCATTTTTGCAAAAGTCAAGTTATGTTTAATCTCCCTGTAACTAGAAAAACAAAATGAGCCTTTGGGCACCAATACAGATATATTAATTTACTAAATGACACATTAGTGTTAGTATTTTTCCACTGGTGCCGATCAGCAAGTCTGAAAGTTTCAGTCATTTTGTGTTTCTCCACTGCAGTGCATTTCTGACTGAGTCTAGGCAGACATATCAAATGAGACAAAACAGAAAGGACAGAAATACTCAAAGACTTTGGTTGCCAGTTACTCTTGTGTATAGATGCATGACTGGTTGGTTTAAAATGAAGCCTTGAGCTTATTCAAATTTCTACTTTAAGTTTAAGTTTTGTTTCCTACCATCGTTAGACCCATTTCCTGGGTTTTAACTGCTTCTTCAACCATTAGTGCTCATTTTCATGAGCCAACTGAATTCTTGCTGAGAGCAGAAGCTCTGGGTCGGAATGAAGAAGAGAGTGATTGCGTGAAAGCAGTTGTACATGAGAAAATGCTGAGGCTCAAACACTAAAGAAGAACGTTAAAAAAAAAAAAAAAAAAAAAAAAAAAAAAAGTCTTTGCCAATGTGTTGAGCCACAGACAGAAGCTGACGCTGGAGTCTACTCACGGATGTGAAACTAAGTGTGTTGCTGCAAAAAAAATATGCCTGTACTGTACGTTTTAAAGAGAACCCATGTGGGCGGGGTTAAAGAGGAACAGTCTAAGGTTTCATTTGACTCCAGAGTACACCTTTGACCAAGAGAAAGTGCACGGTGTAAGATTTCACCTGTCAAAGCTGAAGTGGTACCACTAGAACACAACTGCAAAAATAATAATTTTTTTCAAACATTCTTTCCAAAGAACCTACCCATTTACCTTAGGCTCAGGTATCTTTGCAACACGTCGCAAAAAACTGTGTTTATACTTCAAAATGAGAAGAAAACCAGTGGATCTTAAATGGTACTGCCAGAACACATCCCTTTTTTGAAGCTTTGAGCATGTTCAGACAGAGTACGGAACATGATCTAGGCCCTTTGCGGTACTTCACAAAACACAGCAGTCAGCATCTACCATACCCTGGATCTTATCGAAAGAAAGGAATGCATTTTGCAATCAGAAATCATGAAACATACTGACAGAATTGCCAAGAAACAACTTTCCATGGAATTTGACAAACATGGTAGAGATGTCAAACCTCTTCTCTTTTGCACTTTCACAGGACACTTCACACTCATTGTCACACAGGAAAGCAATAAAAAAAAAAAAAAAACTGCTACAAAAGAGCCCCGAATATAAAGACTATGTCTTAAATGTTAGGTTAAACTCAATGCAAGTAAAGAATCAAGCTCACTTGACTCTCATAAACACCTGCATTAAAGTGATTAACAGTAAATTATAGTATACCACAAATTCATGCATGTACCGATATTGAGCTTATTAAAATGCTCAAGTCAAAGACATACCGCTAGGATACTTCAGATAACAACTGCATCAATTGCAGCGCTACGGTTAGTCACTCAGTGGAAAGTTCTATTTAGGCCTATGGAGCGAGCCTAATTTCTTCTCTTTCTCCATATAAGGACACATTTTTTGCAAAAAGAAAAAAAGGGTTCCATTATCACTCTGCAGAGGCTGTCCCAGAGTCCTTGTTGGCATAATTTCATTAGTATGGAGCTCTAAGAATAGTCAAGAGACGAAGAGTAGACCGTGGACTAGAACCTCAGTGTGTGACATTCAGCTCAAGCAGGAACGTCGCTGATGCACAGTGTTTTCTGTACAAGACAAAACACTGCATTTCAGAGTAGACTTGAATGAACAAACATACCTAGATGCTCACGATTTCATTTTTATCTGATATTTCTATGGATGAGAACTTCAGTTATCAATGTTTTCTTGGGACATCACACAAAAACTTTTAACTTCCTACAAGTTACAACATTCTGTTGGAACACCTGGAACGACATGCCTCCACGTTCGTTTCTGACAACTGTACAGTTGATGCCGCAGGCTGTCATTTCCACATGAATAATCTGTGTACACAATCTTCAGGGCTTAGTTTCTGCCATCTGCTCTTAACTTAACATACAACAGAGTCTGACACCTCTAATGAAAGAAGAAGACATCATTAAAAAGCAACACATGCTTCTATAATAAATTGCACCCTAAAAGGTTACATATATTTGTACCATTTGCTTGGACATTCACAGTTACTAAAGCACAATCTGCTAAAACCATTTTCCTTGGACATTTTACTTATGCTGCTGAATGCCCAATGGAGCCAATTTAACTGAAAATGTATGTTTGATCAGACAATACACTGCCAGATGATCTCGAATTGCCTAAACAAAGTGACACCAACAATGACCGCAAAGAACATTGCGAAAGAGGACAGGAAGCTTTAAAAAAAAGAATAAAGATACACACATTTAACTTTTATTGGTTGCGTTTAATTGCTAAAAATAAATAATTAAACAGTTAGCTAGCTCTGTTCCTCAAATTTGTTTCAGTACTGATATTTAGTGTAAAACTGGGGCATTTCACTCTTTGTACTGTTACTCTGAACCAGTTTTGCAAAATGGAAGTTGATGCACAATTTCTTACAAATGAGCATGTTGCGTTCTCTCATTAGTGTGTTGGGAGTCGCTCATATGCGGTTCCATGCTAAACTTAATGTACAAAATAATTGGCAATTTTTTGCCTGCAACACAGAAACTAGATATCATTTAGGCTATAAGGAACTTGCATTCATGTTGTAATACTGAATATCATCATGACTCTGACTGCCTGCGGTCCTAGGTCTACACCCAAATCGGTCATACAGGTGTTCAGTATAACATGAAGGCAAGTGTGATAATGCTTATATAATCAAAATGGTTAACCCTCTAAAACTGCTCAACATACATTTGTTCCCATCATTATCATGTGAATACATGTTTTCAGCCAGCTAATGCTGGCTAGGAGTTAAACAAACATGTTGCTATGACAACATTAGGCTGAGATTGTCAAAACATTTACATAAATTTCCACATTAAACCTGTGCTTACTCCTAGTTGCTGTTTTCCATGACACAATGACAGAAGGAAAGCTTGTTGGTCTATGAAAGTAGTCAAACAGTTTATGTTCAATATGGAATGAGTATGTCAACATTTCAGTTTACAGCGTTCAAATGTCACACACAGAGACAAAATGTGAAGCTTGAATACATTGAAAAATCACTTTGGATAAACGCGTCCGCCAAATTAATAAATGTGGACAGACGGGAGAAAGGATGCATTAGATAGAGAGGCAAGGCAACGTAATTTTATGTAACAAAGCATCAAATAGCGGTAAAAATGTACTGTAACGCTGAGAGAAGTAGGGTACTATGAACTTATGGTTTTAAAATCAAATAAACCCTGCACGTTTATGATTGCATCAGTACGGAAGAACCAGTCCACCTTTCCGTGAACTAAACTGGGTCGACGAAAACCAGGTGTCAAAACATGAAGGCTCTGTATTCGGCGGGTTCATGGTTTTTCTGTTTGAATCCATCTGGAAAGACGCATCTTCAGGAAGACACATGACAGCTTTGGACCCTGAAATAGACTCCCACTACACAACAAGGTCTGATTAGTATTCGTCTTCTGTTTCCAATCTAAACGCTCGCATAAATGCATCCCTACAATAAGCAAAGCATCTGATTTGATGGATCACTGCAACACCAGTAAGTTTCAGCCCAGTATCCCACAGTTAGCTCTTGATAGCTCCCTAGCTAGCGTGCTGCACCTCACCACAATAGAAGACGAGGGGGTCGTTGGGTTCACTCACTGGCTGCTGCTGAATCAAAGCGGAGAAAAACTCACCATCTGGGTCTCCTTATCAGCCTGCTGAAGAGAAAGGGGGTGATAGATCTGCTGTGCGGTCCGCTCACAGTGCGCGAGAAGGTTGCAATTTCATTCGCTTTCACTGCTGGTCTAAAATGATGTTCTTCACCGGTTGAGCTAAATGAAATGTACCAGCACAAGCTCTGATCGACTGAGCCGTCTAGCTAGAGAGCTTGACGCGCTTTCCCCCCCACCTCTCTCTTTTCAACGGACGTGTTTTTTTCTCCTCATCACGCCTTTTTTTATTCAGCAGGATGTCGCACGCGATTGGACGAAGCTCATGCCGCTGAGTCCTCGCGCTCTCCTCCTACCTCAGAATTTAGGTATTTCTCTAAGAACACTGTGCACGAAATAGCCATGTTACCTAATGGTTTCTTAATTTATCGCCTTTATTTCTTTCCAGTATTCTTTATTAAATCGTTAGTGACTAATATATGAGGTATGTAAGAGGTAATTTAACAGGGCTAATTCTTTTTAAGCCATCGTAATCTAGACAAACTGATTTAGCTTTGATTGGGCGGTCTCTACAACGTAATGAATGTTGAAGGGTTTTGTTCAGGCAAAATAAAAAATGAAACTTTTGTCATCATTTTCTCGTCCTTTCAAACCTAACTTTTCCTAACCTGTCTCACTTTTTTTGTACAATAACAGTTTATGGCAGACTGTCAGTCTTCAAATGTGGCAAGAAGACTCCATAAAGGCCATGCAACGCAAGTTCTCTGAAGTCACACAGTAATATTGAGAACACAGAGGCCAGTTGCATAAACATAGCCATTGTGTTAAGACTGTCTTAAGATATAATGGCCCGGTTAGCCTAAGCCAGGATTAGGCCTTAGTTCAATTAGGATATTTAAGTATCTTTAATAAACATACACTAGAAAGAGACAAAACAATGGCACTGACATATTTTAAGATATGTCAGTATAAGCTGCTTTCAGTTAAAACAGCTCAAACATGCATTTTAGCCTAAAACTAGCTTAAGCCTTGTCTGTGAAACTGGGGGAATGTGTCCCACTAGCAGTTAGTCAAGGGGCAGTTACTCTTAGTTTTAGGTATCAAATATTAGACCAATCTATGTTTTTAGGTAACTGACTCAAAAAAGTTATGAACAGTCTTAAAGATAAACATTTGATGATTAAGAATAGAAAAAATGAGTGATCACCAAGCTATTAGTAAGTGGTGACTCGCACTGAAAAAATATTCAAGAGTCACCTTTCATTCCAAACAGCAAAGGTGATAGCCTACTTAAAGGGTTAGTTCACCCAAAAATGAAAATTCTGTCATTAATTACTCACCCTCATGTCGTTCCACACCCGTAAGACCTTCGTTCATCTTCAGAACACAAATGAAGATCTTTTATGAAATATGAGAGCTTTTTGTCTCTCCATAGTTACACAAATGACACTTTAACGCTTCAAAAAGTACATAGAGACCTTAAAACTAATCCATATGCATTGAGTGGTTTAGTCCAAATTTCCTGAAGAGACTTGATCGCTTTATATAATGAACAGATTTAATTTTATTCACATATAAACACTGATCAGCAACAAACAGAAGCCGAACCTGCTTGACGCGTGAGAACAAATGTCTTGCGGAAGCTCAAATGCGCTGCATAACACAAGATGGAACCTCATTGGTTCTCACATGCGTCAAGCAACATGCTTGAGCTTCTGTTTATTACATCTGATGTGAGAGTTGATAAATATTTAGTTTAAGTTTTACAATGTTATATGATCTTTTTATGAACTCTTAGAAGTGTCAGTGGTAGTTGCATAGCTGTCTAGACAGAGAAAGCAATGATTTCATCAAAAGGATCATTTGGGTTTTGAAAATGAACATAAGTTAATGTACCAGTTATCAATGTAAAGCTGCTTTGACACAATATACATTGTAAAAAGCGCTGTATAAATAAAGGTGACTTAATGACAGAATTTTCATTTTTGGGTGAACTAACCCTTTAAGAGTTTGT
Organism: Elopichthys bambusa; assembly: GCA_037101425.1. Taxonomy (NCBI): domain Eukaryota; kingdom Metazoa; phylum Chordata; class Actinopteri; order Cypriniformes; family Xenocyprididae; genus Elopichthys; species Elopichthys bambusa. The sequence goes on from CM074435.1 coordinate 21,235,735, forward strand.
GTAGCATGCAGGGAAATAATGGGGGGGGGGGAGGAGGAGAGAGAGAATGGGGGGGTAAGCATACACCACCTGGTGGGAAGATACCAGCATTGCAGCTTGGATGAAAGAAACATTATAGTTGCATTTTCTATAGGAAATACCAGTGACAATTAAAGTTTTATGAAAGCTTATTTTATGCTTTGCCTCAAAGCCACCTTTGTTTGCCATTATCATTGTGTATGGAATCCACACTTAAATGGCATAGTTTGTACAGTGTAGAAGCTGTAGCTTGATAAACAGAATGGCTAGTTCAGTATGTAAATAAGAACAGAAATACTATAGTTGCAGTTTGATTTTATTTAAACTCTGTAAAATGAGTGCATAGCAAGCTTAACCTACAATTGTTCAGATCTTCTCTGGGCAGGAAAGTTAGAGACTGATCCTCACTGATGCGTCATTTGAACGCTTCTATCTAGCCAGTTTACACTGGAGTAAATTGGAGTTTAATTTTAAGCCTAATGTGCCTTTTTCCCCCTGTCCAATACAGTGGCATCAACCGGTGAAAGAGCTATGAAAACATTGAATATTCACACATTGAAACCAAGACAAGAGGCCTCATTGTCTGCACAAGTTATATTTGTTTAAGTTACTAACTATGGGAGCAATTATTGAAATTGCATGTATAATCAACCCAACTGGTCATTTTTAGGGCCCACTTATGCAAAGTGACTTCCACTACACCAACATGGGGTTAAGTGCCTTGCTCCTGTAAAGACAGCTTACATGTGCTTCCTAGAACTCACAGGTGCTTCTCATTTCTAAATTTGTGCATCTTCGTTTCTTTTCCTCGCATCTCACCTTCTGTGCACTCTCGCTCATAGCTCCTCTGAAAGCTTCCTCATGGTGCAATTAGAGAACTGATTTTCCTTCAAGAATGATTTCTTTGACTGATTTTCAGGTCACAGGCTGGAGGACGGAGGAAACAAGAAAGCATCAATTTTAGTACTGAAAAGCACCCGAAGTTCCAGTCATGAGCACTGAAACTTAGCCACCAACACTGAAGATTTAAATAATCCAGCAACTCAACAGTATGACCAAGAAGAATTTATTTTGCCATTCTGCAGTTATTACACTACATTGGACCGAAACCATAGTCCTTGACTCTGATGGGTCCAACAGATGCCATGTCCCACCGCAGATCTGCAGAAGAAAGGGAGAACGCTAAAACACATGGCAACACGGTAAGTTCATACATTTTGGAAGCACAAATCACATACCTTTAAGAAGCTGATCACTTCCACTTCTAATGCCACAGGTTGAATCACAGCAGCCACACACCTGATCACTCTCATCAGCAGACACCCACCTGTCAGAAGAGCCAAATAAGTCCTCACACTAAAGTTTTAGATGCAATTCAGGTAAGTGGAAACATACCCATTAGCGGACCAAGAGCAAGCTTTCTGATCAACATTAGTAGGATTGGATGCTGCAGCCACCTTGAGAACACAAGTGAGGTAGACCTACAAAAAGGGCAGTTTATTCATACACTTCATGCCAACATGCACCCAAACTGCTAAACCACATACATACAAATCCACTAATCTCTTGCTGGAATCTGAATGCATCCAGCTGAAACTGCAGCTTGTCAATTTGAGTCCGGGGCATAAAGTGAGACCTGGAACCTGTGAGCTTGGCATCAACAAGGCACCTAGGGTAGAGAAGTAAAATAAATACATTTAGATATTCCATGATACCTCACTGATAAATGGTACTTGAAGGACCTCTTCTCACCCATTATTCTCAATAAAGGAATATCTGGGTATAGCACTGGTATCAGGGATTGAAGTAGCCACACAGCTATCAACAAACACACGAAGAGGAATGTGGTTGTACGACCTCACTGAAGCCTCGATGTTAATGAAATCACCCAGGAAGTACTGCTTAGAAGGCCTCTCAAATCTCCAGTCATCTGCAAAGAAAACATTTTAGCCCAGGCTCACAAGCACTGGCATGTTGAACACATTACGTTATACCAACCAGTCATGAGCTTGAGGGAGAAGACCAAAAGTTCCTCTGCAATTACAGTAGAGGCATATGGGATCCAAGTGGGTATTAAGGCATTGCTGCTCACATTATGCACTCTGTCAAGGAATTAGAGGTAGTCACCTTTTAGTGACTATGATATTAACACATCCTGCAATCCTGAATGAATTCAGCCCTTACCTTGGATAGTGACACTCAATACCAACCACCGCACCACTGCTCCTGACAATAGGACCACCATATGAAGCCTCTTGTGGGGTGTAGATAAGGGAGAACGTATAGACAAGCTCATCTTCACTCACCTAAACAGAAAGGTTTACAGAAGAACATTTGTAGATAGTTAAAAATACCCATGATTATTTTCACAACAGAACCTTACTGTTGATGTGCTGCTACATCCATGCAGTTCAGACTCAAAGATGAGCACTTGAGCAGAAGGATCCTCTCCAGTTGCAGCACAGCCTCCCAACGTAAAAGCTGAGGACATCAGTGGCTTCCCAGTCCCAAAGAAGTCCTCCATCACTTCCACATACACTGAATTCTCTCCACACTGAGCCGCTAAACTGTTGGGAGGAATAGGATGCAGCAACTCAAAGGGAATGTCTGGCTGCTGTGGTTCCTCTGGTAGATTTGGAAAGCTCCACGTCAGTTTCATCAATGGACCCTGTAACAGCTGTTTTGACTGAACACCCATAAGATCTTGAGAAGGCTTTCCAGAGTCAACCCTGGCTGGTGTTTGGACAGGAAGTGGAGCAGGAAACCTTTGTGGTGCAAATACAGGATTACTGGGTTCATATCTCTGGGGAACCCTGGATTCAACCCATTGAGAGTCTTGCGCTAATGGCTTTTGCCCAACTGGGTACTGATTATGTACTGACCTTCCTTGCCACTGTGCTTCACACAAGCCAAAAGCAAGCATAAACACCAATCCAAAGCCAAATTGCCCCAACCCCATATTTAGAAACAGCCAGATCCTTAATACTGACCTTTGACTTTTCCTTTATTTATAGGAGTTTATAGTAGTAGTGAGCTTGGCTCCACCTCTCTAGCATCAAGCCTAATGGTTCCCTGGACTTGTTAACTTACTTGTCACGTCACAGGTGAAAATCATTAAGTCATCATCGGTTTGAGGAAAATGTAAAAAAGGGTTTTGTGTTTTTAAATGACATTTATAAATTAAACAATTAAGTCAAAACTTTATACTCATAATCCAGCCTGTAGAAATGTTGCAAACTGATATTGTGGCCTTTCATTTACTCGATAAAAGTCTAATAAAATATGACAAGCACATCATTAGGAACAATAGCAAGCATGGATGGAGAGCAGCGGATTCAAAGTAGTACATAGTCTATACTAAAATGCAAAAAAAGTTAGTCGTCACATGATTAGCCCTAAAAGTATATAAAAGCTACAAACCAGTAAACAAAAGCAAATGGTTAATGTTTCAGTAAAAAATACTGTATTTCTAATAAATCATTCATGTTAGACAATAGGATCACTAGAGGCAATTATATGAACACACACTACCACGAATGGTCAATGTTAATGCGAAACACAATAGATATCAGAAACTAAGCCAATGACACATTGCTGCTATAAAAAGGACACCGTAAAGGAAGATTTTTTTTTAAACCATGAAAAAGTCATCAAGTGTACTTATACAAGCCAAACATTAATCCACACCCAAACAGGCAGAATATAACCACAAATCCTCTGGCTGTACAGAATTAAAAACAGGCATTCTTGTGGAACTTTACTTCATTGAATGTCTGACATTCAACTAGTGTAAACCATGCTGTTCGTTTGTCATTTCCTAGGGCTAGATTGCAAGAGATTTGCTAAATTTCAGGGTTCCTGCAAAGTTTATTTATATATATAAAAAAAAAAAAAATAATAAAAAAAAAAAAAGTCCCTCTGCACAAAGTTACTACTAGTTTGGTGTGAACGCCAGTGCAAAAGTACCACTTACACATGGTGATGAGAAACTTTCAGAGCCAAGTATCTTAAGGCTAGAGAGCCAAGACAATGGTTTATTGGAGGGAGGCAGAAATTTAAGTCAGGTTTTTTTTTTTAAAAAAAAAGAAAAAAAAAAAAAAAAACGAACTTTTATTCAACATCCACATGACCACAGCCATTTAGTTATTTTCCATATTCCTTAACACTGATGGGTCCAACAGAGGTTCTTTCCCACCGTAGATCTGAGGAACAAACAAATTGTGAAAGTCCTATACATGACAACTAAATATATTCACATGCTCTCACTTATTGTATATACACTAGTTTCCTAGGTAAAAGTTGCACATGAATGCCCTCCAGTTTTGAAACTTTAATGAGAGGAGCTCAAATCACGACTTCCAGAAGTGGGAATTATCAAGTTTCCAATACAATGTGAAGGTAGCCTAGTTCATACCTTTAAGAAGCTGATCGCTTGCACTCATGCTGCAGGTTGTCTCACAGCAGCCACACACCTGATCAGATTCATCTGCGGACACCCACCTGCCAAACAAACAATTCCTTGCAGCGCCTAATTTACCCTTGCATCTTGATTTTCAGTCAACATACCCATTAGCAGAAAACGAACAAGCTTTCTGCTCAGGACTTGTTGGGGTGGATGATGCAGCCACCTTTATGAAGCATGTGACGTAGACCTGCAAAGACAGTTGTTTGCACATTGACATTATGCCAGCATATCATACAAAGTGTAGCACAACCATTACATACCAGTCCGCTGTTTGATTGCTGGAACCTGAACGCATCCAGCTGAAACTGCAGCTTATCACCTTGAGTCCGGGGCATAAAGTGAGACCTGGAGCCTGTGAGCTTGGCATCAACCATGCACCTAATGTAGAATCTAGTCAGACATCTGCTGTGTAGATATAACCCATAAGGACATCACACAAAAGGACTTCTTACCCATTGTTCTCAATAAAAGAGTATCTAGGGACAGCACTGACATCAGGGACTGTTGTAGCCACACAGCCATCCACAAAGAGACGGAGAGGAACATGGTTGTATGTCCTGACAGAGGCTTCAAGATTTATGATATCACCCAAGAAGTACTGATTAGAAGGCCTCTCGAATCTCCAGTCATCTGTTGGGAAATCATAGTTAAGTTCACACAAAGGTAACGCTAGTGAAAGTTGCGCTCTACCAACCGGTCATGAGCTTGAGGGAGAAGACCAAAAGTTCCTCTGCAAATTTGGTGAAAGCATAAGGTATCCAAGTAGGCATTAAGGCATTGCTGCTCACATCTTGTACTCTGTATATGAGGAAGAAAGTGGCAGTCACCACAAGTTTGGAGAAAAAAAAAAAAAAATTAATTGCAGAAGTACATCCAACAGTCCTTAATTTGGTCCTCACCTTGGATAGTGACACTCAATAAAAACCACTGCACCACTGCTCCGGACAATAGGACCACCATATGTAGCCTCTTGTGGGGTGTAGATGAGGGAAAACATATAGACCAGCTCATTTTCAGTCACCTAAAGGATCAGCACTGTAAGTGTTACTCACAGAAACCTACAAAACCCACTACCACAACAACAAAAACACAACAATCACCATTGATGTGCTGCCACATCCATGCAGTTCAGACTCAAAGATGAGCACTTGAGCAGAAGGATCCTCTCCAGTTGCAGCACAACCTCCCAGTGTAAAACCAGAAGACAGCAGTGGGTGCCCCATCCCAAAGAAGTCCTCCATCACTTCCACATACACTGAATTCTCTCCACACTGAGCTGCCACACTGTTGGGAGGGATAGGATGCGGCAACTCAAAGGGAATGTCTGGCTGCTGTGGTTCCTCTGGTAGACTTGGAAAGCTCCACATCAGTTTTGCCACTGGACCCTGCAATAGCTCTTTTGATTGAACACCCATAAGATCTTGAGGATATTTTGGGGGACTCTGAGAAATCCTAAATTCAGGTTCCCGTGGACCTTGTGCTGCTGGTTGAAGCTTAAGCATTACAGGGTTTTGCATTGATCTACCTTCCCATTGTGTTTCAGACAAACCAACCACAAATGCCAACAAGAGCCCAAAAACTACTTGCCTTAACCCCATGACCAAAGATTTTTTTGAATTATCAACACATTTTTTTTTTTTGGTTGTCTTTTTATAGAGGATTCTTTTTTATTTAACCCAGCTGAATTAACTTATTAGTTGATTAGTGGACTACTCCATGACCTGAGCTGGGTGTGTCCAATAAATTAATTTACAGCTAGGGAGGCTCCAGGAACAGCTGTTGTCATTACCAGCTTTTTAACAAAATTCCTCATAATTTCATTAAGTGAACAAGGGACTACAGAGGGCAAAAAAATGAAATACTTTGCAACAATTTTTTTAATTCTTCTATCCTTTCATTAATCAAAGTGATGTATAAATGTAAGTGCACAAAAACAATCCCACATAACTGTATAAATGCTGCAACAGTTTCTACACATGGTTTTACTGAAAACACCAAAATAAAGAGTGAAAAACAGCTTTGGAATTTAAATTTTCATCTGTCCAAATGAAATAAAGACTGGTAACTTAAAGGAATAGTTCACCCAAAAATGAAAATAGTCATAATTTACTCAGCCTCAAGTTGTTCTAAACCTGTATGAGTTTCTTCTGCTAAAAACAAGATATTAAGAATGTCAGTAACCAAATGGGCCCTATTGACTTTTTTTTTTTACAACTATAGAAGTCAGTGGTGCCCATCAGCTGTTTGGTTACCCATTTCTCAAAATCTCTTGTGTTCAGCAGAAGAAGGAATCATACAGGTTTGGAACAACTTGGAGTAAATAATTTTTGGGTGAAGCATCCCTTTAAGCACAGATTTATAAGTGGGAAAAAAAAAATAAAAAATACTAACTTGGAAAATTACCAATTCTTGCTCAAAAGGTACACATTGTATTTAGTACCTTGGAAGCATAAGTTCCTAGGCAGAGTGATAAAACCTGGGCCCCTAACACTCAGTGAGGGAGGGGGAAAAAAAAAAAAAAAAAAAAAAAACCTTGTTTAGTAATAGCTTACTAGTTTTGCTTCTTGAAACGAGCCTTGCAAATGTCTAGTAGAGCCAGTGACCATTTTGATCCAGTGCCTTACAATTAACAGCTGCCAAATGGGAGAGTTTATGCATGGTTAACACTTTCTAGGAGCTACTTTTTGTATACAGACAGGGGGGGGGGGGGGGGGGGGGATTGCCTCTGTACATAGATGCAGTGCTCAAGTCTTCCCCCAAAAGGTCCCCACTCATAGGACAGCAGTAAGAGGTAGTGCATATCTGAACAGCAGTGAAATCAAAGATGTAAATGAAGTGTAGTGTTTATGCAAGTAGAAACAAGTCACAAGTCTATTAAGACTTTTATTAAGTCAACAGAAGTCACATGGCATTTACAGTCATTTTTGGCCATAGCCATATTCCTTAACACTGATGGGGCCAACAGATGCTCTTTCCCATCGTAGATCTGAGGAACAAATGATTAGTGAGAACTAAAGCGGTGTATGACAACAAGTTATCAGAGTTAGTCCATACCTGTAAGCTGCTGATCACTTCCACTTCTGATGCTACAAGTGGAGTCACAGCAGCCACACACCTGGTCAGAATCATCTGCGGACACCCAACTGACACGACAGACCCTCAATTAAAGTGTACAGGTAAGTATTACATTTGTCTAGTGGACAACATACCCATTAGGAGAGAATGAACAAGCTTTCTGTTCGGGTCCTGTTGGAGCGGATGCTGCAGCCACCTTCAAAATGCAGGTAACATAGACCTGCAGAGACAATGTTGTTTGTACATCATGGTAGCATTTCATACAGAGAGTTGTACAACTACAACATACCAGTCCGCTGTCTGATTGCTGGAACCTGAATGCATCCAACTGAAACTGCAGCTTGTCGATTTGAGTCCGGGGCATAAAGTGAGACCTGGAGCCTGTGAGCTTGGCATCAACTAGGCACCTGGGGACAAAACACAATTAGACATCCTACAACACTTGGTGGGATACATGTTAGCGCCTCTTACCCATTATTCTCAATAAAGGAGTATCTGGGTAAAGAAGTGACATCAGGGACTGCAGTAGCCACACAGCTGTCCACAAACACACGGACGGGAACATGGCTGTACATACGCACTGATGCTTCAAGATTTATGATGTCGCCCAGGAAGTACTGGTTTGAAGGCCTCTCAAAAACCCAGTCATCTGAAAATAAAGTCTTAGCACAGGTTCACAAGCATAGGCATGATACAAACATGTTTGGGTCACACCAACCAGTCATGAGCTTGAGGGAGATGACAAAGACTTCCTCTGCAACTTTAGTTGAGGCATATGGGATCCAAGTGGGCATCAAGGCATTGCTGCTCACATTATGCATTCTGTAGGAGAAACAAGCAGCCATCTTATGTCCATAAAAGGTGGGATTAACATCCAGTGAGCTGGAATTAATTTAGCCCTCACCTTGGATAGTGACACTCAATACCAACCACCGCACCACTGCTCCTGACAATAGGAACACCATATGAAGCCTCTTGTGGGGTGTAGATGATGTTGAACGTATAGACAAGCTCATCCTCAGTCAGCTAAAAAAGGAGGAACATTACTCACAGGGACAGTTCAAGATACCCAAGATAACATCAGAATAGAGCCCTACTGTTGATGTGCTGCTACATCCATGCAGCTCAGACTCAAAGATGAGTACTTGAGCAGAAGGATCCTCTCCAGTTGCAGCACAGCCTCCCAACGTAAAAGCTGAGGACATCAGTGGCTTCCCAGTCCCAAAGAAGTCCTCCATCACTTCCACATACACTGAATTCTCTCCACACTGAGCCGCCACACTGTTGGGAGGGATAGGATGCGGCAACTCAAAGGGAATGTCTGGCAGCTGTGGTTCCTCTGGTAGGCTTGGAAAGCTCCATGTCAATTTCACCACTGGACCCTGTAACAGCTCCTTTGACTGAACACCCATAAGATCTTGAGAAGGCTTTCCAAAGTTGGTCATGGCTGGTGTCTGGACAGGAAACTGAGCAGGAAACCTTTGTGGTGCAAATACTGGATTATTGGGAACCAAAGACATCCTAGAATCAGCCTGTTGAGAAACTTGAGCTAATGCCCTAGGCCTAAACGTACTTGGATTCAGATTATGTGCTGCTCTTGCTCTCCATTGTGCTTCAGAATATCCAAGTGCAAGAACAAACACCAATCCAAATCCAACCAGCCAAAACCCCATTATTGCTAAGCTTGTGCTTCAATGATACATTAGGGTGCCGCCATTCATATTTATATAGATGTCAATCAGCATGGCTCCACCTCACTCCATAAGCATGATTTGTCTTTGCACCTGCCAATTTACTCAATCAGTATGTCACAGGTGAAAGTCATTGATTCTTTATTACTCCGAATAAAATGAAGTATCATATATGGGCATGTTGTATTAATAGCTTAACCAAATGATTGTCATGTCTGTCATTTTGATATTTAAAATAAACAAACAACCTCTAAGTCTTTTTGTGTCCTCCTTTTTTATTGATTCAGAAACATAGCCACATACAGAATTGTACACTAGAGTATCCAAGATAATAAAGATTAGTATGTTTATAGTCAGGTTTAGATTGTAACAAACATTCTTCGCTCGCATCAACAATAATCTTCAAGGGACTGAAATTGAGCAGTTTAGTTCAGAACCAAAGGAATGCAAGATCAAAGCATTGATTTTATTATAGATTCACTGATATGTTTTTCTCCCCATTACAACTGTTATGATTAGGTTGATCAGTGTGTGTGGATTTATTGTAGACGTCATTCCTTCTTGAACTATACTGTATGCTAGTCAGCACCAAAAGACAATAACCTGAACAGTCTACTAAAAAACTGAATGTAAAATATTAACGGGTATGAACAAGAGACAAGCTCATTAATGGACACTAAGAAAAAAAAAGAAAAAAAAAAGATGTTTGAAACATGACATAGCACACATTAAAACACACTGCTAAGTCTTAAAGAAAATATATAGTTCACAAATAGTTTGTGAATCAGCACAGTAAAGTATTCAACTACTTGAAATCAGATTATTTTTCATGTTACACAGTCAGAGTCAACATTTTCTCATCTTTTTAGTCTCTTCAGAAAGAAACAACTTGTCTGCCACTGAACAAGTATCTACTTTAACACAACACTTGGGCTCAGGATGCATTTGGTTACTCATCCTGCCAATTCACAGCTCTAAATGGCTGAAACAGCCTGTCTTTATTAAAAGAAATAAAAAATATAAAAAACAAACAACCACAAATAAAGACACTGCTGGGGAGACTGGGTCAGCTGTGTGTTCTGATCTAAGAACAGTTGACTGCTCTTATACACTTTAATTGTCCCATCTGCTTTTCTTACGTTTGGGTGGATCAGGAACTGCAAAGCTGTCCTTATGAGTCCCTGGCCTTTCACCCCCATCTCGTTCTGACCATTCCTTGCTTTCCCTATGGCTCCCTTCAACGTTTTGGCTATCGCCATGACGATCTCTGTCACTATAGCGGTCCCTTTCCCCATACCGATCACGGTCTACCCCCCTATACCTGTCACCATGACAATAATGACCATCTCCTCCATGACAACCCCTGCTGTCAGCATTCCTATTGCTATGGGACCCCTCTTTTGAAGAAGAGCTAGAGTATGGCTCAGTTTAACAGACAAGGATTAGACTAAACCAGGACTAGGCCTTAATTCAATTAGGGTATTTAAGTAGCTTTTATAAGTGTACCCTAGAAAAAAAAAAAAACATTACTGGTGTGCATCTTGAGACAAAAGAATGGCACCGAGATATTTTAAGATATGTCAGTGCAAGTTACTTTCAGTTAAAACAGCTCAAACATGTATTTTAATCTGGGACTAGCTTAAGCCTTGTCTGTGAAACCAGGGTAAGAGTCTGAAACTGAGCTCAGGGAGCCCGCGCTACTGAAGCCACTCATTTTGGTGCCTGAGCTAAGGGCAGTGCCATGGAGGAAAATGAGGAAGAGGATGCTGGAGAGTAGGGCAGATGGGGTCTGTCAGGCCCCTCAGGTGCTCCTGAAGGCAAAGAGCTTAAATCCAGAACACACCAAGCTGACACCGAGACCAAGTTGGCTCATGTCGACAGCGTCGGAGTCCAAAGTTGCCCTGACACACTAAACCAACACTCAACCGTTAAGTAGCACGTCCCTTCTGCACCTGTGTAAGAAATGCCTGCAGGTGGCAGTAGCTGAACAGCCAATTAGAATGATCAGATGGCCTGATGAGCTCCAACGGCAATTCAACATGTTGAATTGTCAAGTATCAATGCTTGATTGCCTCATTAAAGTGCAGAAGCACAATAATTTTTTTAAAAAAAAAAAACCCACATACACACCCCTTTGAAGCTCTCACTTTGGAGGGTAAACCCTTTAAATGGATTAGGGCATAGGGATGAACATTTCTGAATGGAATACCGGGATGGTCTCCCATGGCTCCAGTTGAGGGTGTGTAGGTCTCAGTTACCAAAGCAGTACCACCACTGCACTCCTGAAGTAAATATACTAACTGATTCCAGTTTGTAATCGTAAACAAGAACTTGTCAGTAGTTCTATGAATAAAGAAAGAAACTTGTTAAAAGAAAGCCATTGAGATGCCCTTTAGTGTTATAACAGGCCTAGCTTAACAAGTGACTGCAAAACATCCCCTCACAAGCCAGCAGTAAAAGGCTTGTGGTACATATCTGAACAGCAGTGAAACTACGTGAACTGGATAGATGTATTGAAATGTGCAAATAAAGAATTCACAAACAAGCCTATTAAGACTATTTTTTTATTAAGTCACCAGAAGTCACATGGCCCTTAGTTATTTTTGGCCATAACCATATTCCTTAACGTTGATGGGGCCAACAGATGCTCTTTCCCATCGTAGATCTGAGAAACAAGTGATTAGTGAGAACTAAAGCAGTGTATGACAACAACAAGTTATCAGAGTTAGTCCATACCTGTAAGCTGCTGATCACTTCCACTTCTGATGCTACAAGTGGAGTCACAGCAGCCACACACCTGGTCAGAATCATCTGCGGACACCCAACTGACACGACAGACCCTCAATTAAGATGTAATCCTTACTTGTACACTTATCTAGTGGACAACATACCCATTAGGAGAGAATGAACAAGCTTTCTGTTCGGGTCCTGTCGGAGCGGATGCTGCAGCCACCTTCAAAGTGCAGGTAACATAAACCTGCAGAGACAAATGTTTTTTGTACACCATGGTAGCATTTCATACAGAGAGTTGTACAACTACGACATACCAGTCCACTGTCTGATTGCTGGAACCTGAACGCATCCAGCTGAAACTGCAGCTTGTCAATTTGAGTCCGGGGCATAAAGTGAGACCTGGAGCCTGTGAGCTTGGCATCAACTAGGCACCTGGGGACAAAACACAGTTAGACATCCTACAACACTTGGTGGGATACATGTTAGCACCTCTTACCCATTATTCTCAATAAAGGAATATCTGGGGATAGAAGTGACATCAGGGACAGCAGTAGCCACACAGCTGTCCACAAACACACGGACGGGAACATGGCCGTACATACGCACTGATGCTTCAAGATTTATGATGTCGCCCAGGAAGTACTGGTTAGAAGGCCTCTCAAAAACCCAGTCATCTGAAAAGAAAGTGTCTTAACACAGGTTCACAAGCATAGGCATGATACAAACATGTTTGGGTCACACCAACCAGTCATGAGCTTGAGGGAGATGACAAAGACTTCCTCTGCAACTTTAGTTGAGGCATATGGGATCCAAGTAGGCATTAAGGCATTGCTGCTCACATTATGCATTCTGTAAGAGTTAAACAAGCAGCCATCTTATGTCCATAAAAGGTGGGATTAACATCTAGTGAGCTGGAATTAATTTAGCCCTCACCTTGGATAGTGACACTCAATACCAACCACCGCACCACTGCTCCTGACAATAGGAACACCATATGAAGCCTCTTGTGGGGTGTAGATGAGGTTGAATGTATAGACAAGCTCATCCTCAGTCAGCTAAAAAGGAGGAACATTACTCACAGGGACAGTTCAAAATACTTAAGATAACATCAGAATAGAGCCCTACTGTTGATGTGCTGCTACATCCATGCAGCTCAGACTCAAAGATGAGCACTTGAGCAGAAGGATCCTCTCCAGTTGCAGCACAGCCTCCCAACGTAAAAGCTGAGGACATCAGTAGCTTCCCAGTCCCAAAAAAGTCCTCCATCACTTCCACATACACTGAATTCTCTCCACACTGAGCCGCCACACTGTTGGGAGGGATAGGATGCGGCAACTCAAAGGGAATGTCTGGCTGCTGTGGTTCTTCTGGTAGGCTTGGAAAGCTCCATGTCAATTTCACCACTGGACCCTGTAACAGCTCCTTTGACTGAACACCCATAAGATCTTGAGAAGGCTTTCCAAAGTCGGTCATGGCTGGTGTCTGGACAGGAAACTGAGCAGGAAACCTTTGTGGTGCAAATACAGGATTATTGGGAACCAAAGACATCCTAGAATCAGCCTGTTGAGAAACTTGAGCTAATGCCCTAGGCTTGCTTGGATTCAGATTATGTGCTGCTCTTGCTCTCCATTGTGCTTCAGAATATTCAAGTGCAAAAACAAACACCAATCCAAATCCAACCTGCCAAAACCCCATTATTGCTAAGCTTGTGTTTCAATGACACGTTAGGGTGCCGCCATTCATATTTATATAGATGTCAATCAGCATGGCTCCACCTCACTCCATAAGCATGATTTGTCTTTGCACCTGCCAGTTTACTCAATCAGTATGTCACAGGTGAAAGTCATTCATTCTTTATTACTCCAAATAAAATTAAGTACCATATATGGGCATGTTGTATTAGTAGCTTAACCATATGATTGTTTATTTTAAATATCAAAATGTCAGACATGACAAACAACCTCTAAGTCTTTTTGTGTCCTCCTTTTTTATTGATTCAGAAACATAGCCACATACAGAATTGTACACTAGAGTATCCAAGATAATAAAGATTAGTATGTTTATAGTCAGGTTTAGATTGTAACAAACATTCTTCGCTCGCATCAACAATAATCTTCAAGGGACTGAAATTGAGCAGTTTAGTTCAGAACCAAAGGAATGCAAGATCAAAACATTGATTTTATTATAGATTCACTGATATGTTTTTCTCCCCATTACAACTGTTATGATTAGGTTGATCAGTGTGTGTGGATTTATTGTAGACGTCATTCCTTCTTGAACTATACTGTATGCTAGTCAGCACCAAAAGATAATAACCTGAACAGTCTACTAAAAAACTGAATGTAAAATATTAACGGGTATGAACAAAAGACAAGCTCATTACTGGACACTAAGAACAAAAAAAAAAAAAAAAGATGTTTGAAACATGACATAGCACACATTAAAACACACTGCTGAGTCTTAAAGAAAATATATAGTTCACAAATAGTTTGTGAATCAGCACAGTAAAGTATTCAACTACTTGAAATCAGATTATTTTTCATGTTACACAGTCAGAGTCAACATTTTCTCATCTTTTTAGTCTCTTCAGAAAGAAACAACTTGTCTGCCACTGAACAAGTATCTACTTTAACACAACACTTGGGCTCAGGATACATTTGGTTACTCATCCTGCCAATTCACAGCTCTAAATGGCTCAAACAGCCTGTCTTTATTAAAAGAAATAAAAAATATATTTAAAAAAACAACCAAAAAGACAAATAAAGACACCGCTGGGTAGACTGGGTCAGCTGTGTGTTCTGATTTAAGAACAGTTGACTGCTCTTATACACTTTAATTGTCCCATCTGCTTTTCTTATGTTTGGGGGGATCAGGAACTGCAAAGCTGTCCTTATGAGTCCCTGGCCTCTCACCCCCATCTCGTTCTGACCATTCCTCTCTTTCCCTATGGCTCCCTTCACCGTTTCACTATCGCCATGACGACCTCTGTCACTATAGTGGTCCCTTTCTCTGTACCGATCATGGTCTACCCCACTATACCTATCAGCATGACAATAATGACTATCTCCATGACGACCCCTGTTGTCAGCATTCCTATCCCTACGGGACCCCTCTTTTGAAGAAGAGCTAGAGCTCAGTTTCACAGACAAGGATTAGACTAAACCAGGAATAGGCCTTAATTCAATTAGGGTATTTAAGTAGCTTTTATAAACTGACCCTAGAAAAAAAAACAAAAAAACATTACTGGTGTGCATCTTGAGACAAAACAATGGGACTGAGATATTTTAAGGTATGTCAGTGCAAGTTACTTTCAGTTAAAACAGTTCAAACATGTATTTTAATCTGGGACTATCTTAAGCCTTGTCTGTGAAACCAGGGTAAGAGTCTGAAACTGAGCTCAGGGAGCCCACGCTACTGAAGCCGCTCATTTTGGTGCCTGAGCTAAGGGCAGTGCCATGGAGGAAAATGAGGAAGAGGATGCTGGAGAGTAGGGCAGATGGGGTCTGTCAGGCCCCTCAGGTGCTCCTGAAGGCAAAGAGCTTAAATCCAGAACACACTAAGCTGACACCGACAAACTAGTGCTGATGAAAGCAGACCGCAGGGTTGGCTCATGTCGGCAGTGTCTGGGTCCAAAGTTGCCCTGACACACCAAGCCAACACTCGACCGCCAAGTAGCACGTCCCTTCTGCACCTGTGTAAGAAATGCCTGCAGGTGGCAGTAGCTGAACAGCCAATCAGAATGATCAGAGGGCCCAATGAGCCCCAACTGCAATTCAGCATGTCGAATTGTCAAGTCTAAATGCTTGATTGCCTCGTTAAAATGCAGAAGCGCATTCAAAAAAAAAACAAAACACCCCTTTGAAGCTCCCACTTTGGAGGATAAACCCTTTAAATGGATTGGGGCATAGGGATGAACATTTCTGAATGGAATACCGGGATGGTCTCCCATGGCTCCAGTCGAGGGTGTGTAGGTCTCAGTTACCAAAGCAGTACCACCACTGCACTCCTGAAGTAAGTAATTAGTATACTAACTCTGATTCCAGTTTGTAATCGTAAACAAGAACTTGGCAGCAGTTCTATGAATTAAAACCTGATAAACTAATATTGTTTAAAAAATAAAAAAAATAAGCACATGATAGCCATTGAAATGCCCTTTAGTGTTATAACAGGCCTAGCAAAACATCCCCTCACAAGCCAGCAGTAAAAGGCTTGCGGTACATATCTGAACAACAGTGAAACCATGTAAACTGGATAGAAGTGTTGAAATGTGTATGTGCAAATAAAGAATTCACAAACAAACCTATCAAGATTATTTTTTATTAAGTCACATGGCATTTACAGTCATTTTTGGCCATAACCATATTCCTTAACGTTGATGGGGCCAACAGACGCTCTTTCCCATCGTAGATCTGAGGAACAAATGAGTAGTGAGAACTAAAGCAGTGTATGACAACAAGTTATCAGTGTTAGTCCATACCTGTAAGCTGCTGATCACTTCCACTTCTGATGCTACAAGTGGAGTCACAGCAGCCACACACCTGGTCAGAATCATCTGCGGACACCCAACTGACAAGACCTCAATTAAAATGTAATCCTTACCTGTACACTTATCTAGTGGACAACATACCCATTAGGAGAGAATGAACAAGCTTTCTGTTCGGGTCCTGTCGAAGCGGATGCTGCAGCCACCTTCAAAGTGCAGGTAACATAGACCTGCAGAGACAATGTTGTTTGTACACCATGGTAGCATTTCATACAGAGAGTTGTACAACTACAACATACCAGTCCGCTGTCTGATTGCTGGAACCTGAACGCATCCAGCTGAAACTGCAGCTTGTCAATTTGAGTCCGGGGCATAAAGTGAGACCTGGAGCCTGTGAGCTTGGCATCAACTAGGCACCTGGGGACAAAACACAGTTAGACATCCTACAACACTTGGTGGGATACATGTTAGCGCCTCTTACCCATTATTCTCAATAAAGGAATATCTGGGGATAGAAGTGACATCAGGGACTGCAGTAGCCACACAGCTGTCCACAAACACACGGACGGGAACATGGCCGTACATACGCACTGATGCTTCAAGATTTATGATGTCGCCCAAGAAGTACTGGTTTGAAGGCCTCTCAAAAACCCAGTCATCTGAAAATAAAGTCTTAGCACAGGTTCACAAGCATAGGCATGATACAAACATGTTTGGGTCACACCAACCAGTCATGAGCTTGAGGGAGATGACAAAGACTTCCTCTGCAACTTTAGTTGAGGCATATGGGATCCAAGTGGGCATCAAGGCATTGCTGCTCACATTATGCATTCTGTAGAAGTTAAACAAGCAGCCATCTTATGTCCATAAAAGGTGGGATTAACATCCAGTGAGCTGGAATTAATTTAGCCCTCACCTTGGATAGTGACACTCAATACCAACCACCGCACCACTGCTCCTGACAATAGGAACACCATATGAAGCCTCTTGTGGGGTGTAGATGAGGTTGAACATATAAACAAGCTCATCCTCAGTCAGCTAAAAAAGAAGGAACATTACTCAGGGACAGTTCAAAATAACTAAGATAACATCAGAATAGAGCCCTACTGTTGATGTGCTGCTACATCCATGCAGTTCAGACTCAAAGATGAGCACTTGAGCAGAAGGATCCTCTCCAGTTGCAGGACAGCCTCCCAATGTAAAAGCTGAGGACATCAGTAGCTTCCCAGTCCCAAAGAAGTCCTCCATCACTTCCACATACACTGAATTCTCTCCACACTGAGCCGCCACACTGTTGGGAGGGATAGGATGCGGCAACTCAAAGGGAATGTCTGGCTGCTGTGGTTCTTCTGGTAGGCTTGGAAAGCTCCATGTCAATTTCACCACTGGACCCTGTAACAGCTCCTTTGACTGAACACCCATAAGATCTTGAGAAGGCTTTCCAAAGTCGGTCATGGCTGGTGTCTGGACAGGAAACTGAGCAGGAAACCTTTGTGGTGCAAATACAGGATTATTAGGAACCAAAGACATCCTAGAATCAGCCTGTTGAGAAACTTGAGCTAATGCCCTAGGCCTAAGCGTGCTTGGATTCAGATTATGTGCTGCTCTTGCGCTCCATTGTGCTTCAGAAAATCCAAGTGCAAGAACAAACACCAATCTAAATCCAACCAGCCAAAACCCCATTATTGCTAAGCTTGTGCTTCAATGATACATTAGGGTGCCGCCATTCATATTTATATAGATGTCAATCAGCATGGCTCCACCTCACTCCATAAGCATGATTTGTCTTTGCACCTGCCAATTTACTCAATCAGTATGTCACAGGTGAAAGTCCTTGATTCTTTATTACTCCGAATAAAATGAAGTATCATATATGGGCATGTTGTATTAATAGCTTAACCAAATGATTGTCATGTCTGTCATTTTGATATTTAAAATAAACAAACAACCTCTAAGTCTTTTTGTGTCCTCCTTTTTTATTGATTCAGAAACATAGCCACATACAGAATTGTACACTAGAGTATCCAAGATAATAAAGATTAGTATGTTTATAGTCAGGTTTAGATTGTAACAAACATTCTTCGCTCGCATCAACAATAATCTTCAAGGGACTGAAATTGAGCAGTTTAGTTCAGAACCAAAGGAATGCAAGATCAAAGCATTGATTTTATTATAGATTCACTGATATGTTTTTCTTCCCATTACAACTGTTATGATTAGGTTGATCAGTGTGTGTGGATTTATTGTAGACGTCATTCCTTCTTGAACTATACTGTATGCTAGTCAGCACCAAAAGACAATAACCTGAACAGTCTACTAAAAAACTGAATGTAAAATATTAACGGGTATGAACAAAAGACAAGCTCATTAATGGACACTAAGAACAAAAAGAAAAAAGAAAAAAAAAAGATGTTTGAAACATGACATAGCACACATTAAAACACACTGCTGAGTCTTAAAGAAAATATATAGTTCACAAATAGTTTGTGAATCAGCACAGTAAAGTATTCAACTACTTGAAATCAGATTATTTTTCATGTTACACAGTCAGAGTCAACATTTTCTCATCTTTTTAGTCTCTTCAGAAAGAAACAACTTGTCTGCCACTGAACAAGTATCTACTTTAACACAACACTTGGGCTCAGGATACATTTGGTTACTCATCCTGCCAATTCACAGCTCTAAATGGCTCAAACAGCCTGTCTTTATTAAAAGAAATAAAAATTAAAAAAAAAACAAAAAAAACAAAACAAAAAGACAAATAAAGACACCGCTGGGGAGACTGGGTCAGCTGTGTGTTCTGATCTAAGAACAGTTGACTGCTCTTATACACTTTAATTGTCCCATCTGCTTTTCTTACGTTTGGGTGGATCAGGAACTGCAAAGCTGTCCTTATGAGTCCCTGGCCTCTCACCCCCATCTCGTTCTGACCGCCCCTCTCTTTCCCTATGGCTCCCTTCACCGTTTCGGCTATCGCCATGACGATCTCTGTCACTATAGCGGTCCCTTTCCCCATAGCGATCACGGTCTACCCCACTATGCCTATCACCATGACGATAATGATTATCTCCATGACGACCCCTGTCATCAGCATTCCTATCGCTACGGGACCCCTCTTTTGAAGAAGAGCTAGAGTAAGAGTCTGAAACCGAGCTCAGGGAGCCCGCGCTACTGAAGCCGCTCATTTTGGTGCCTGAGCTAAGGGCAGGGGGCGGCGCCATGGAGCAAAATGAGGAAGAGGATGCTGGAGAGTAGGGCAGATGGGGTCTGTCAGGCCCCTCAGGTGCTCCTGAAGGCAAAGAGCTTAGACTTCCTGCACTGGTCCACCCAGAAGAGCTGCTGGACTTTGTGGTAAGTTTAGGAGGAACACCAGATGCCGCCACAAAGTGGTTTTTATACTGAGCCTGAAGGAAAGCAAGAGCATGTTTAACAAACTCCATAGATTGATACACCCAACAATATCTACACTGAAAAACATGAGAGAGGGTGGCAAATAATTTGTTTGTTTGTTTTACCTGAAATGCTTGCTTCAGGGCAGACATACGGTCTCCCATGGCTCCGGTCGAAGGTTTGTAGGCCTCATAGTTACCAAGAGCAGCACCACCACTACTACTGCGCTCCTGATGTAAGATGTAATGATAAATGCATTAGCAATGAATTAGCTCTAGTTCCTGCTTGTAATTGCAAACACAGGAATAACTAGGTTCTATGGAAAAAATCAAATATAAATAATAATTAATATATTTAAACATTTTTTAAATATATTAAATAGTAAATGTCAAACTAACAGTGGATTCAGATCCAAGGCCAGGTCTCTCCCTGTAACCCAGGCCTCCACCTCCAATATTTAGCTTCTTCCCTTTCCCTCCCTTAAAGCGGGATTTCCTGAACCAGGGATTCTAAAGAAAAAAAAAAAAAACAGTAAATGCAAAGTTAGTGAAAAAAGCAATGAAACATGCACTATGAAAAATGTATATTGTGCACAGGATGTTGTTTTACCTGCATTGCCAGGTCCATCAGGTCCTTTGAAACACTCTGATTGGCTCCCTCTAAATTGCGAACCAGGTCACCAGCAAATGAAGTGTCTTTAGTGGTTAGCAGGGTGTAAGCTACACCTTTCTCTCCTGCACGACCTGTTCTACCAATTCGATGTGTGTGTGTGTCAATGTCTCGTGCTACGTCGTAGTTCACAACTGTACGGATAGATGGAATATCCAACCCGCGAGCTGAGAAATGAAAGAGAAAATGAATTTGAATGAAAACAGATATTTATAATAAAGGGAATAAGTACACAAAATGAAATAGTTCCTCTATCCTGAACAGATGCAGGTAGATATACAAAATAAGTAACACTAACCAGCAACATCAGTAGCTACCAATATGGGCAGATTCTTCTTCTTAAAGTCAGCAATGACTTTGTTCCTCTCGCTCTGATCCATGTCTCCATGGAGCAGTCCCAGGCTATAACCTTCCTGATTCAAATTTGTAGCTAGCTCCTCACAGTTAGCCTTTTTAGTGACAAAGACCAGCACTGAGCCAGCGGAAGTGAACTCCACCAGCCTGCGCGTCAGCCAACCCCACTTCTCTTTCCCAGACTGCAGCACCTCCACTATCTGAGTGACATCCTCATTAGCCTGGGAAGATAAGAAAACAAGTTTAAACAGACTTCTTCAAATACTAAGCACAAATTCTTATATAAGAAACGAGGGCTGCACCTCTCCTATGTCTCCCTGCACAACACGGATGGGGTCGATCAAAATATCTCGTGCCAGCTTTTCAATTTTCTTCCGAAATGTTGCACTGAATAACAGAGCTGTAAGAGGTCAAGAAAGGCTTGTGAGTACAATAAATGAACTGGATGGTGTCAAGCTGGAATCTAGTAGAAATGTTTTAAAGCAGCACAATAATGTGAATTTGAAAGACACTTACTCTGTCGATCAGGTCTGACATGGCTGGCAATGGATCTCACTTGGTATTCTGTATAATGCAGATTAAATTTAAGACAAGGGCACCACAATTGTAATTTTTTTTACTTTTTTGTAGCAGCACAAAAACCTTTCAAAACTGCTAAGGAGCTGAGTGCAGGAATAACTTCTGTGACACGCTAATCCTTGATGCTTGCATCTTGTTTTATTTTGTACGGCTTTGTGCGGTCAACAAATTTAGGCTTTTATTCACATAAAAACATTGATCAACACTTATACATAGAGCACATCGAATATGGTAAATGGAAGCTCAGCTGTACTTGTTTCATGAGCGAGAGCCAATGAGGTTTGTTCTTACAAGCACATTTGATCTTCCATTTTCCATATTTGGTGTGCTCTTTGTATGTGTTGATCAATGTTTATAAGTGAATAAAAGCCTAAATTAAACCAGTTCACCATGTAAGTGATCATGTTTCTTCAGAAGACTGAATTAAACAGTCTTTATGGACATTTTGAAGCTTGTTTTGGTGGAATATACTTTCAGTGGAAGGACGAAAATCTCTCAAATTTGATTAAAAAAATTTCTGTTTCAAAGATAAACGATAGCCTTATAGGTTTGGAATAACATGATGACAGAATGTTCATTTTGGGTGAACTAACCCTTTAATTCAATACTTTGTTGACCAAACAGCAATCTTGCAATGAGCTGCTGTATTGACTTTGCTTTTTATAGGAAATAAAAAAAGGGATTAAAAAAAAAAAAAAAAAAAGACGACATTTCAGACATACCAAAGCCCATATCAAACATGCGATCAGCTTCATCAAATACCAGGTAGGTCACTCGCTGCAGAGATGTAGCTTTCTTCTTCACATGATCGATCAGACGGCCCTATGTGAGAAGAGCAAACATATGAAATCTTCATACAATATATTCACTTCAAAAGACAAACCAAGAAACACCTCTAGTAAACAGAAACAAGTTGAATGGGGTTGTGTATCGAAAAATGAGATGTTCTTACTGGGGTGCAGACAACAATTTCAGCTCCTTCCTGTAGAGCTTTGGCTTGTTCCCACATGCTGCCGCCTCCGTACACTGCCACTGAGCGGAGGCCGTATACCTTCCCAAAGCGCTTGCATTCGGCATGGATCTGAACCACAGAGATAAGCATTGCAAAAACCCGAAACACACTACAAAAACTTGATTCATGACCAAGATTACTTCATATGAAAAACATTTAATTCTTTCGCTCAGTAATTATTTTCCATCTCCTTCCACTCATTTATCTCTTACACATTCCCGTAACATGAGGGAACCTTCTTTCTCACTGACCTGTTGACAGAGCTCTCTGGTGGGGCAGACAATCACAGCAATGGGTCCTTCTCCCGGCTCCAGCTCCTTCTGGTCCATGATGTGCACCAGCATTGGCCAAATAAAAGCTACCGTCTTTCCGCTACCGGTTTTGGCAATGCCAATCATGTCTCTACCACTCAAAGATATGGGAACGCCCTAGTGAAACAACACACACATTACTGTAGAAAAATACCTGAAATTACTACTTTGATGACAGCATAAACGAACAAAGGGTCATTTGCGGGTGGGTTTGACAGCTCACCTGGCACTGGATGGGTGTAGGTTGAGTGTACTCGGATTTACGGATCTGGTGCATAAGCTGCTCATCAAATCCAAAGTGGGCAAAACTGGTGGCTGGTTTAGGAGGAGCTGCACCTGAAACCTGTTCATTTGGAATATGGTTTAATGTTGGTTGAAAAAAAAGGAAATTATCATTTGTGTATGTACTTGTGTGTGCTGCCACTGACCTTCAGGTTGAGTTTCTGTCTCAGTTCCACCACTCCAGCCCCAGTCAGACTGCTGAGTTCCTCATGCTCAATATAGAAGTTCTTCTCAAAGGGAGGATAGTCAATCTACAGACAGAAGAGAGGTAAAACGTCATTGTTTACATCTCATACTTTTCTTTTAAAGTATATACAGGAGCTTTTTAATATGAGAGATCTAATTACCTACAATGTACTTGCTCATTAATAGAGTGCTGCAGGAATGAATACGAAAACCTGAAAACAATTTTTTTTAATTAATTTTTGCTAAATGCCTGAAATGAGGTTTTATTCTGTGACATAAAATACATCAGCAATAGCTCCTTTAAAGCTTTTACTTGTCTTGAAAGCAGTGGTTGCTATCAAGTGGCTAAATGGGCTAAAGAGACTCTTTCTGTAATAACCCAAAAGCTAATGAAAAAAATCTTAAATTGCTTTTGGTTAAGGGAACCAGGGTGATGCAGCCTACAAAATTACATCATTCCAACAGCACTCTATTTAGGGACATTTATGCAACAACTACTGTAGGGAGATGCAGAAACAGTACCTCTGAGTGGTCTATGGGGGGCAGGGGCAAGATAATCTTTTTGGTAGTAGGAGCAATGGGATTCCCATCGCTGTCATAGTCCACTTCTTCCTCCTCTTCCTCTTGGGTCAACCCAGCTGTTGGGTTCTCCGCCATGTAACGGAAATATGCTTCCTGCAAAGAACACAAAACCATGCTTTAGATCAAGAAAAAGAGCCACAGGCCTTTATAGCTGGAATATCAAGAAGTCATCCAAATATTAAATGGCAAGTTCTCGCCAACAACTCAATCTTAAAAAGGACTGATGTGGTGTCAATGACATTACAATACATTTTAATTGGTGACTGATATTTTCTCAAATCTCATGTTTCAGTCAAGAATCGCTCTACCTGTAAACATTTAAAGAAAATAGATAATGACTGAGAACCTTTGAATCTTTAAAAATCAAATCTGAAAAGTGCATTTAAAGCCTTAAAAACAAGCTACAGACCTACTGTGCTGCACCTACTCTATCACCAAAAGCACATTTTAATGCCTCAGTCCGTAAACTGATGTAGATCTATACATGTGTGTATATATAGAATATAAGAAAGAAAGATAGAAAGAGGGGTGGGGCACAGCCATTGCTGTGGCAAAGATACGATGGCGGAAGTAACGTCAAGAGGGTCACTCACTTGGTCATCTTCTTCTTCAATGTCATCCCGTATACCCCTGGAAGAAACAAGCGGAGAAAAAAAAAACTTCCCTGCGACTCGCTCAATCACCCATGGAAACCCATATTCTACCCATAAACCCCCATTTTCTATTCCCATCCTCTCTGCTATAAATATTATCTGGATGAATGGTCTTAAAAGTATTATTATTTTTTATTTTATTATTTTTTTTTTTTCTGTGATTATTTGCAGAATCTTACTTGGCCATATTTTTCTCTTTTTCCTTTTCCTCAAGTTTCTTCATGTCTTTTGCTGCTTGGTCCTGAAAGAAGTCAAAAAAAAAAATTAAAAACAAAAATTAAAGCAAAAGAGCCACAATGTTCACTGCCAGCTCTAATAGAGATCAGTTCAGGAGTGCAGCTCTCACCTCCACCTCAGCCATAAAGGCATCAAGGGGGTCATCCTCACTGTCTGAGCCTCCTCCCCCTCCCCCTCCACCTCCAGATTGGAACTGCTTTCTAGTGGGAGAGTTCTCAGCAGGTATATACGGCAGATCTGCACTGCTAGACTCCTCTTCATCATCCTCAAAATAACTAAAAATACATTTCAAGCATTAAATGCAACTGCCTCTTTCGTTCACCGAACACCAATTCATTTACTCCACCTCAAAAGGAAAAATTAGTCATAATGACAGTCTAAAAAGGTACAGCAATGAAAGTGAATGATGACTAAAATCTCCTTTTGTGTTCTACAAAAAAATGAAAACATACATTTATGAACAACATAAGGGTTGGTACATAAAGAGATGTTCTTTTTGGGTTGAACTGGGTTTTTCAATTTTCATTTTGGGGTGCAATGTCTTCATTTTAAAAGTACTTACGCATTCTCCTCGTCGAAATTGGCTCGTTTTGTTCCTATTTTGTAAAAAGACGAAAGCTGCTGATTCTTGCCATATCCACCTGATGGTCCTGAACTTCCAAATGCGGAGTGGGCCTTCTGGGAAACAGGAGGTTCTTCTTTCTTCCCACTCGCAAGAGAGAATCCCCCGAAACCAAAGCCTCGCTTGGCACTCGGGCCTCCCTTGTTCCAGTTCATTGCTGCAAAAAAAATAGCGTCAGATTGGGTGTTAAAAACGGTTTTTACACACACAAAAACCCATCAGGCTACTGTAGCATAACAATTAAAAAGTCTGCTTGTAAATGTCGCTTAGCTTTTCTGTTGTTGCCATAACTCACTCATTTTCAGTGTTCTCTCGGTATTTTGTTGTCAAACAGCAAGTAGGCGAGACTGCCTCGTTATGCTGTGCTGATGGCCGTGGACAGGCCTTGAGCTGTGTATATACGGATTATGCCTGCTTCGATTACTTACACTATGCGTGCGTCAAAGAGTAATATATATATATTTATTCGCTTTCTGTTTATTTACCTGTCACTGATACGATGAAAAGAGCGATCTTCTAAAGTGGGTGGACACCTTATTTATCCACAGCGTATTTACCACTTCAGGCTATCATGCACACTTCTTGGAGAGTGTGGTTTACGTCATTTACAATGGACGCGTTTTGTGTTGGCTAAAATTTACGCGACGCGTTTTGTGTAGAGCGTAGAATGCAATGTTGCCAGATCCCCGTCTTATTTAAGTGTATAACAAATAAAGTAAAATAAATTTCTTTTAAACTCATTTATAAATGTTACCCCAGTAAATATTTCCTTGTAAACAGATTTAACTGTGATATTGACATGTTTTGTACTTTTTGTGGTCAACATACAGAAACGTTTTTTCATTTGTTTGAGTTGTCCTTATTCAAACATTGTTGGTTAGATTTCTGCCCCTTTTTTAGAGATCATATTATGCCCAGCTTTCAATAAAAAAAATAAATAATAATAAAATATATATTTTTTTTTTTTTGGGGGGGGGGGGGGGGGGGTTCTTATGACATGTCAATCCATAAGGAATATTATTTGGTTAATTTGTTACTTTTGTTGGCAAAGTTTAGTATACATAAATGTAAATATGGTGATTATAACCCCTTATTTCTGTTTTCTATTTATTTTGCTGTTAAACAATACCTAAATTCCATTCAAAATCTGATAAACAAGAAAGCTGTTAAATGTATTGTGTATGTAAGCATTTCCATGTACGATAAAACGAAGATATGGCAACACAGAACGCAGAATATTTCATTTGCTCACGAATTTAGACCAATAGGGAGACACGCATCCAACCTTTGATCCAATAGGAACACGAGGACGCCGAGCCGTCAACGGCACTTGTCCAATTACCCAACGTTTTTAACACGACCCAGCCCACTGCGAGGGAAGAAATACGTTTTATCCTCCAGTTTTGTTTATAACTGAACAAAACATTTGACTATTTGATCAATAAGACGAACGCAAGTTATTAACAGAGGGTGAGTTTAACGATTATACTGTATTACTTACACAAGCACATTGGACCTCCGAGCTCTGTTTATCATAATTGTGAGAAATTCTTGTCGCTGCTTGGCTAACTGAAAGATACTGACCTGTAAACTTGCATGCTACATTTGTTTATAAATGATTAACCCTGCTTTTTATAAAATAGCGGATTTGTGTGAGTCAATACATATTTTTCATGCTGCTCACTAACTGAGCAAACCCAAAGCCATCTTATTTACTAACACGTAGTAATCTATCCAATAAATCCCATTTGATGTCGACCTCTGTTCTTTAATAATGTCTTTGCATAATTCAGAAAGTTTCAGAGCAGGAGAAAATAATCAGTTGTTGAAATTTTATGAATCTTAGCAACTTCTGCTATGTTCTTGCAGATCTTTACTCTTTGTGAAAGTACTTCTACCTGTCATCACCATCTCCAGGATCCATGTCTTTTTTGGTGAGTGAGCTTGATTGAGTTAAAATACATGAAAGTGACTGATTTTGTTTGAATGTACATTAATCTCTCACTTTCTCTCAGCGCTGGGTGTCAGAGAAACTTAGTGTGGAAAGCCTGAGGGATCTAGAGTTATTTGGAGGTGAGTTCAATAGTCCAGCACCTCATGTCGCTGTGCTTCTCATACCTCTTTCAGCTAACCCCACCGCCTGAGCTTTTTCCACTGTAGCCAGGGTGAGTGTGAAGGGGAGCCCTAGAACATCAAACCTTTGGCACAAACATTTAGTTCCTATAATACACTCGTATTTAAAGTCACTTCTGCGACATTTAAAGGGTCAATTGGCCCACCTTGAACTCATCAAGGAGATGCACATTTTTGGACACAAATCCCCCTCATAGTCAGCTATGCAGGCACATAGCAAAAGAGAAGCTCTACATAAGCAGTTTACCCATGACCGCAACCTTTGCAAAAGCAACAATGCAGCTTTTGGTTCGCTGTTTGTTTTGCGTGCGCTTCATTAAAGGTTTTGTGAATTTAATATTGCCAATCTTTGTGGGTTTTTTTGTAATTGTGTTATACGGTGTGGTGTGATACTGCTCTGTAATGAAAGTGCAGCGTTTGTGTCATGGTGACTGATGATGGCGGTAACAGCAGATTGTGTGTGTCCTTGTGTCTGTGGGGCTTTTTAATCTTCTTTCTGTGGTGATGTATCTGTATGTATGTAGGCTGACTCTGATGTAGTGTAATTGCTAGGTGTTGATGGATTGCTTCTGTGGTGCAACTGACAGCTGAGTCACTGCAACTGATCTGTAGGTGAAGGTGAAGCCGTATGAAATCTTACAGGAACACCATATGTATCGGTAGATTGTGAGCTTTTACTTACAGACTAGTGTACAAAGAAATCCAGATATAATCTTTTTACTTTTTGATGCATGTGCCTTTTGACAGCTTTGTGATTACATCGATATAAACGTTCATATTCTCTCCTAGTTAGTTCAAAAGTTTGGGGTCCGTAAAAGATGTTGCTATTATTTTTAAATAAAATATTACTGTTATTTGGCTAGGATGTGTTAAACTGATAAAAAGTGACTGGCTATTAATCAAAGAATCCTGAAAATAGGTATCACAGTTTCCACAAAAATATTAAGCAGCACAACTGTTTTCTACATTGATAATAATAAATGTTTCTTGAGCAGCAAATCAACATATTAGAATGATTTCTGAAGGATCATGTGACACTGAAGACTGGAGTAATGATGCTGAAAATACAGCTTTGACTTCACAAGAATAAATTACATTTAAAAATATATATTTAACAGGAATTTTAAAACGGCTGTTTTAAATTGTAATACTATTTCACAAAATTAGTCTAATCAAATTAACAGCTTTGATGAGTTTAGGAGAATTCTTTTAAGAACGTTCAAAACTTTTACCGACCCCAAACTTTTGAATGGTAGTTTACATTATAAACTGAACAAATATGTTAGACTGTATTGGTACAAAAAAAAAAAAAAGAATGGAAAGCATTATTTCAGACTTGTGTGGTGTATTCTCCAGTTCGCATGCTTTTGCTGACAGGTGTCTTGTTCAAGAGATTTATTTTATATATATATATAACTGTACAGCATAAACTGAATGCTATATTGTAGCTAATATCAATTAGTTTTTAAAGTTGCCTGTCTCTAAGATGGTGTGTAATTCATGGACAATGAAGAGATTTTTTAAATGTTGCTGCTTTTTCTATGTCTGTTTCCATTCATTTTGTTGTAGTCCATAATCGCTGCTTCATGTCTGCTTTAAAGACGCTAAATTTAATTTGCTTTTGGCTGTTACGTGTTCAATGGCAATGTGTAAATAAAAAGGGATGATCACCAAGATTGTTCAATTTAAAAAAAAAAAAAAGTTAAAATAAGAAAGTAGATATTAAAGAATGTTTTGTTTTTTTTTGATGGTTTATCCTTTTTTGTTGAATTGAATGCTCAAGTAATATAAATATAATTGTTGCTTGCTTAAATGATTTTGATCACTTAGTATATGCAATGCGATTAAATATCTGTGTCAGCTGCGATAGATCATAATATATGTGGTATCAACAGGGCTTGACATTAACACCCGCCAACCCACCTAATGCGGGTGGATTTCAGCAGTAGCGTGCAACGCAGTCACTCCTACTAGCCACTTTGGCGGGTTGAATTTTATATAATATAAAATTTTCAATTGTAGTCTTTTAAAAAGGCATTTGAAATAAACTAAGTGCGATATAGTGTTATTGAAAATATTGATACACGGGTCAGTGACAAAAATGGTGTGGCAAGATGAGAAATTCAAAAATCTTTTAAAAACCTGTTTTAAAAGCATGCATCAGATACGTTAAAATGTATATTTTGATTTTATGTTAATAAAAATGACATTTGCACAATTTTTTACTAAAGTTAAGAATGAATGTACCTGAAAATGTCAAATGGTGTAACCGCCAAAGAATGAGAAATATTAAATATTTTATCCACCTAGATGGCATTTAAGTGTACTCATAGAAATATATACTTAAATTTAAAATATCAAACGAACAATAATTTTATTAGAGTTATCTCTAAATCTAAATTTTAATGTGTTTTTGCAGTATTTGGTGGGACATCTGTTTTCTAAATAATCTTTGGCAAATTATGTAAAAATTGTTAAAAACCATGTTATTACACTAAACTAGATGATTACATTTTATTCCATATTAATTTTTCTGTATATAATTATATTGACACAATTAACACAAACTAGTTACACCACCTGACCATGTTGCTTCTACAGCCAAAGGCCATTGTTTGTTGAACAAATTGACACTGAAAATCAAGCATGACAATCAACAAGTTAAGTGGTTTCAGTGATGAAAAACAACATCTGGCAACAAGAAATAATCATAGTAATGAACAGTAAAATCATGTCTCTTATATTTTACAGTTAAAGGGTTACTTCACCCAAAAATGAAATTTCTGTAATTAATTACTCACCCTCTTGTCGGTCCGCACCCATAAGACTTTCGTTTATCTTCAGAACACAAATTAAGATATTTTTGATAAAATCTGAGAGCTTTTTTTATCTCCCATAGAAAGCAACGAAATTACCCCTTTCAAGGTCCAGAAAGGTACTAAAGACATTGTTAAAACAGTCGATGTGACTGCAATGGTTCAACCTTAATGTTATGAGAATACTTTTTGTGCGCAAAAACAAAACAAAAAAAGACTTTATTTATTTTAACTTTATTAAACTATTTTGTCTCTTCCCTGTCGTTCTCCTATGCTGTTGACATGGTAAACACAGTGCAGCAACTCCAGGTTTAACATCAGAACACCAGCTTATTATTGGCCGGGTCCTGCGTCAGTATCACACGCATGCGCTGTCCTGATCACTTGATCAGCTTTGGCCAATACTGAGCCGGCATTCGGACATATAAACACGGAAACCTTCATTGCGCTTACTGCGTCACCTGCGTAAGGATAATGACAGGAAAAAGTCGCTATTTTTGTTTTGTTTTTGCGCACAAAAAGTATTCTCGTCTCTTCATAACAATGTTGAACCACTGCAGTCACGTTGACTGTTTTAACAATGGCTCTAAAACCTTTCTGGACTTTGAATGTGGTCATTTCGTTGCTTTCTATGGGAGATTTAAAAAAAAAAAAGCTATCAGATTTCATCAAAAATATCTTAATTTGTGTTCTGAAGATGAACGAAGGTCTCACATGTTTGGAATGACATGAGGGTGAGTAATAAATGACAGAAATTTCATTTTTGGGTTAACTAACCCTTTAAGGAACAATATCTGATCTACAAGAAATCATCAAAGTGATGAACAGTGAACTCATGTCTCGTATTGTAATTACAATTAAGAAAAAAATATCTGATATCAGGATCAGAATTCACTTGTGCTCTGTGATGAGCCACTGTTTCCTTGCTTGAAACTATATCAATTTATTGGGGGAAAAGGGGCTCTGTTATGTCATTTTAATTATAAAATATCCAAAAACCACTAGAACAATGTTATATATTTTGTTGACTTGTGTACTATTATTATGCCAGAATAAAAGCTCCACTGTTCTCGAGACATTTGTCGCACTTGTCTCTCATTAGCAATCACTCTATGATTTTCTATATTGCTTAAATTTTTTTTAAGTGAATGGAATAGAAATAAGCAACTAAACATTTCAATGTTAAACATTAATGTTCTAAACATTAATGTTGTGCAACGTAATTATATTTTATTTTATTGACTTACAGAGCTTTAATAATAAAGTTGTGGATAAAGCACCACTTTCTCAAAAAAATAAAACATTGAACATTTGAAATTTGCCCCTAACAGAAAGGCTTGTAATAGGAGTCAAATGGTGTAACCAGTTACACCATTTGACATTTCGATTTAAAATCAAATTTGCAGGTATTATCATGGACATCTATGTAAGCACATGGCCTTGGTGGAAATATTTCAAATGTAATTTAAAGTTAATGCACATTTTTATAATAATGATGAATTATCAATGTATTCATGGGGTCATACCATTTGACATGTATACCTAAAAATACCTGACCATACCCTAAAAATGTCAAATTATCTCATATTTTAAAGACAGTTACTAACCTTTGCATGCAGCAGTTAGTGTCACCAGGGGTCCTTCTCTGTGATATAATTTCCTGTCACATGGTTTTCTTGCACAATATTAACAAAATGGCTCCTTGAATGGTGGTTACACCACTTTGACACTTCAGGAATTTGACTTGACTCGCATGATTCCCCAAATTATTTATAATATTCAGAACAATGGTGTTAAATTTATTTTTATTTTCTATTAAATTGTTCTAATGTAAGATTATGCCAGACTAGCAGATATGGTGTTTTATTGAGAATTTCACCCTTTTTAAACAAGATGAATTATTTGGTACGGTTTTTACGGTTACACCACATTGACATTTCAATCCCCAAATATTCTCTCAAAATTGATTAAAACCAGAAATTTTAGACCTGATCCTCAAAAAAGAGAATGTATGCAAGTAATTTGCTAATTTATTTTGCAATTTTAAATTTAATTAAACTATATGGAAACAAAAAAATTAGCATCACGTCATTGACCCACATATTGACACTGAAATATCTGAAACGCCTCCAATACTCATTTTCCATAGAATAGGTACAAGAATACATGATACCAGCTGCGCTTTCTCGCTCTTTCATCTATCCGACAAACCCGCCTCCCCTCACTCACTCGTTTCATTTGCTCCGGATGAATATTGTTGGTGTTACAGGGCTTGAATTTTGGCGTGGGATTTTGTGCTCACACCCAAAGTGCGCACACATAAAGCCGCCTCTCAGTACTAAATAGAGTTCTTTTTTGCTGCATATTGCGCTTAAACAGTCAAATACATACAAAATAATGTCAAAATGCCGGTCTTGGCGAGTATTCACATAAGCACAGTCAGTTATGTTTTAAGTGAACGTAAACCGCATGTGTAACAGTATAATAGATCCGTGTGTCAGGTCTTAAAGTGACAGCAGCTTAACATACCTGCTGCCAAATTATGAGATAATATTAAAAATATCTATATGGCAGTTTTCCCCCATGGTATCGATGTCAAAATTGTATCCAGTGAAAATGCTGAGTGGCTAGTAACTTTGGAAAACCGCTAGCCACTGTGGCTGAAGAGCAAAGAAGTTAATTTCAAGCCCTGTGTAGCAATTTAGACTAGACAATAAAAAAAATTTGACAGATACTGTGTTTCTTATATTTATTTATGTTAGAATCTTTCTTATGTAATGTTTCATTATTTGTTTGTTAGGAGAAAGGGGAAAAACTAATAATTGAGTATCAATGTATATTAAATTTTTTAAATTTGATACAAAATATCTTTTTGAATTGATTCAGTTGCATGAAGGATGTAGAGAGTTTCGATTGGAAGGATGTTGATAATAAGCTAAGAGGGGCTCTCAGAAAACTAAAGATGTTCTAGGTGTTTCTTAAATTTGTAAGAACCACTTTAAAGGCAGATTGTTTGTTTGTATGTGTGTCTTTTGCGTCATTTACATGGTTTCTCTACGCCAGAGCAAACTCAGGCAAGCCCACTAAGGAAAGTAAGTGCGGAATATCTTCCAGCTTTTCCATTCGCCTCTTGGTGTGGGTGTGTGATAGTTGTGCGTGTATGAGCACCTGAGCTGGTGTGTGTTTGTGTAAATTAGCAAATGCAATATTAATGGTGTGTGTGTGTGTGTGTGTGTGTGTGTGTGTGTGTGTGCGCTCGGATGAATACATCCCCCTGTGCTCCTGTGTTTGCGTGCATGCACTCATCGTGCTGCTGTGACACTCATACCTCCACACCCACTCAGACTGAGGGTCCAGAAGAGGGAAATGTTCAAACTTTAATGAGGAAAAGAAAAATTACGGCCCAAGAAACTCCCTGGGTAAAGTGTATTATTATTGTAAGTAGTGCTTACAATAATACCAAAGGGAAACGAAAGCTTGGGAATTAGTTACCCAGTAATGTAATACTTGAATCATAATTAAGAGCCTGAATTAAACAGCAAACAGCAATTCAACACATTTATGTTGAAGATCAGATACAATAGGGATAGTTCACCCAAAAATTCACTAGAAGATTTGACCGTCATGTTTCTGAAGGAATGTGGCATTTTTGTAATTTTTCTTTGACTTGTAAATTGCAAGCATGAGTGTAAGACACACTAATAATAGTCATATTAACTTATTTAATAGTGTGATTAGCTAAAAACATTTTTGCAATTAGATATAGAGTCACACTGTATTAAGTCTCAATAAGAGTTAGAATGAGAGTTTGGTTGAAATGATGGCTCACACTTTTAAATAATTTTAGAGCAAATACATAAATATTGATAGATTCACTACTGGGGCCGGTAAGATTTTTTAAAATGTTTTTACTTTTTAAAAGAAGAGTATTATATTCACCAAGGCTGCTTTTATTTGATCAGAAACATGGTAAAACAGTAAAATTGTTAAATTTTATTAGTACAGTTTAAAATCACATTTTTCTATTTTAATTTATTTTAAAATGTAACTTTAATTCTTTTGATTGCAATTTTCAGCATCGTCATTCCAGTCTTCATTATACTTCATAAATCATTCTAAAATTATGATTTGGTGCTCAGTAAACATTTCTTATTATTATCAATGCTGAAGTCACTTTTTTTTCTTTTTTTTGGATATATTATTAGAAACCATGATTATTATTTTTTTTTTTTTCATGCTTTGAAGAATAGAAAGTTCCAAAGAACTGCATTTTTCTTTTTCTTTTTTTTTAAACCATTATAAACACCTTTACTGACACTTTTGACCAATTTAATGTACTCTTGCTAAATAAAAGTAATTACTTTGTAAAAAATTAAAATCCAAAGTTTCTAAAGCCATATGGTAGCCTAAGGGAGAGGAGTACATACTGTTTGCACTTTTGGGTGAGCTGTCCCTTTAATGAAGGAGGACATAAACTTTGAGTGAATTTAATGAATTGCTTCTTGATCTAATTATCAGTCCAATTCAACAGATAATTAAGAATGTAAATGGTTAGTCTGTGATTTGTGTATTGTTGTTTACTGCTACTGCCCTTTCACCTCATAAATTGACACATTGTGAATCAGTGAGACTAATTCTGCATTACCCCTCATTAATGCAATTTAAGACATCTATCTTATGAAATTCACTCATAAGAGTTGTCACAAAGAACGAACCAACACCAGGAATAGTGATAATGTTGTCATTGGTCACCTAAGCATGTGAAGTGGGATGATGCTCATTGTGTTAATGCAACACATGGAGTCATCCTGTCAAAGCCTGGGCTTGCTGCACTGTTCACTG
This sequence comes from Elopichthys bambusa, assembly GCA_037101425.1. Classification (NCBI taxonomy): domain Eukaryota; kingdom Metazoa; phylum Chordata; class Actinopteri; order Cypriniformes; family Xenocyprididae; genus Elopichthys; species Elopichthys bambusa. The sequence continues at coordinate 21,270,868 of CM074435.1, forward strand.
AAATACTCCTGCAAACACATCAAAGGGCGAAAAATGATTTGTTACATGAATTGCCATAGACCTGCATGATCTCCACTGACAAATACTCTCAAATATTTGAGAGTTATTGTTAATATTATCTATGAGTTCCATGGTAGCACTAATGGAAACAATTGTAAGTAAAAAAAAAAGTACTTGGTCTTAATGGGATCATGTATATCTATGGCCAAATGCAACATAGTGTATTGTACAGTTTATTTGATGCTTATAACATGCTTTTGCAAATATGCAGAGTTTTGTGAAGCCATTCCTGCTGCAGTTTCAACTTCTTGGTCTCGTACTGAGTTTCAGAACAGTTGGACTGAATCTTTAATTAGCTATAATCTGCCATTTCTCAGTACTTGATCTGTATGATTCTCTGAAGAGCTTTGCAATGGCTGGGATTTATCAGTGTATGCGCAAAAAAAAACCTTCCCCTCTTCAAGAACAGGTTGGTTTGTGCTGTTATCTGTGATTGTATATGTGTGTACTTGAAATGTTTCCTAATTCACTGAAACTGACATTGATTGTCATAATATATTTGATTGATATCCCAAAATACTATGATGCTTGTTGAAGGAAAGCTAACATGCACTTAGAATGTTTGCTGCTTGCACGGTGACACAAATCCTGTCAAAAAACACTAAAGGTTGATGCTGGAACACAATCAAAAGACAAGCTTTTTATGTTTCACTATATTATCTTCCAAACTCCCTACAACATCTGTGAATGTGCAGTGAGTCAAAAAATACTTAATGTCTTTGCATTAAAAACAAAATATCAAACAAAGTGGCATCTGCAAACAACCTTTATCTAGAGATCTTTGCTGTGACTTTCAACCATCTGGTAGTGGATTTAAGAAATTCACACAGGCACAAAAATAGTGAAAACAGTAATATTGTGAAATTCTATTAATTTAATGTAATAATTGTATTAATTAATATAACTTTTCTATTTGAATTATTTTAAAATGTAATTTATCCCTGTGATGTTAAATCTTTCTTAAATCCTTCAGAAATCACTCAAATATGATGATTAGATAATTTGTTGTTTAAGAAACATTTATTTTTCAAAACAGAAGGTATAAGTACAGCATTTATTCGAAATAAAATATTTTGTAAATTTATACATTTCTTTACTGTCACCCCAATTTAATGTATCCTTGCTGAATAAAAGTATTAATTTCTTTAAAAAATATATTACTGACCCAAACTTTTGAATGCTAGTATAGTTCATCCACTATATATTAGCAAGTTCATTACATTCATCACATTTTGCTAATGTTTACCACCAGAAAGTGTCAGACTCGAGCATGTTTTTTCTTAATTTTGTACAGTAGATCTATTATTTTATCTTTTAAAACCTAAGCTTGTTTTGTGAAATGCTTTGCTTGGAAAGGAGAACAAGAACATTACTTTAAGGTAGATGCCATTTGATTGGGTATTTGATCATCTAATGTAATGACATTCATACATTTGTAAGTGTGAATTAAAGGGTTAGTTCACCCAAAAATGAAAATTCTGTCATTAATCACTCCCCCTCATGTCGTTCTACACCCGTAAGACCTTCGTTCATCTTCAGAACACAAAGTAAGATATTTTGATAAAAATAATGGCTCAGTGAGGCCTGCATCGCCAGCAATAACGCTCTCTTTTTCAATGCCCATAAAGCTACTAAAAACATATTTAAAGCCGTTCATGTGACTACAGTACTTCAACCTTTAATATTATAAAGTGACAAGAATACTTTTTGTGCACCAAAAAAAACAAAATAATGACTTTATTCAACAATATCTAGTGATGGGCGATTTCAAAACACTGCTTCATGAAGCTTTACGAATCTTTTGTTTCGAATCGGTGGTTCAGAGCACCAAAGTCACCTGATTTCAGTAAACGAGGCGTCATTACGTCATAAGTGTTTTGAAACTTCAGTAGTTCATGTGACTTTGGAAGACTTTAGCAGCAGATACGCACTCCGAACCACTGATTCGAAACAAAAGATTCGTAAAGCTTTGAAGCTTCATTAAGAAGTGTTTTAAAATCGTCCATCACTAGATATTGTTGAATAAAGTCACTATTTTGTTATTTTTGGTGCACGAAATGTATTCTAGTCGCTTTATAATATTAAGTTGAACCACTGTAGTCACATGAACTGTTTAAAAAATGTTTTTATTAGCTTTCTGGGCATTGAAAAAGGAAATGATCTTGCTCTCAATAGAGGCCTCACTGAGCCATCGGATTTTATCAAAAATATCTTAATTTGTGTTCTGAAGATGAATGAAGGTCTTACAGGTGTGGAACGACATGAGGGTGAGTAATTAATGACAGAATTTTTATTTTTGGGTGAACTAACCCTTTAAGTGTTGAAATACTTTATTGGGTCACTGTATGACTGCATACCCACAAGCCACTATCACAAATGCACCTCCAGTAAAATCACAGGGTTCACGATCTCATAATTCAAGTATGTTAAAAGGATTTGGTTGTGTTGAACGGGCTGGGAATGCTCTTGGGATCTGAAGTGTGTCTCAATCTGCTCCCTAGTGTCTCAATATTTAGTGGATCAAGGCCCATTCTAACGCCCGAGTTTATGTTTACAATAAACTGTCTGACATCAGGAAGGTGATCGAGACACAGCCGTATTCAGTTGGCACTTTGTTTATTTAGCCCCAGTGGCATCACACTTTTGTGGGCCACAGTGTGTTTCCTTATTTGTCTAATGACTCTTCATTGACTCAGGCCCATGAGGACAGTCAAGAGTCGCTGAGCCCTATCCCACGCAGGGACACGATGGGAAGCTTTCTTCCAGACAACAACGCCTATGAGCTGCGCACTGTCATAGGTGAGGCCAAGACTGCACAGCACTAGTACAGATATCTCTGCGAGGTTCTCTGCGATCGTCTGTGATTCCTACAGCTGATGAGTGTGTGTTTGTCTGTGCTTGTGTAGGTCGAGGTTTGGAGGATTTGATGACAGTGAATCTGGCCAGGTACAGACCTACAGGGGAGCATGTGGCCATCCGCCGTATTGACCTGGATTCCTGTACTAATGACATGGTCAATTACTTACAGGTCAGTAGAAAGTTTTATAATTTTTCAAACAATAGTAGATATGAAATGGCAAAATATGCAAAATAACTGAATTTTATATTTTGTTGTATTCCTGATAACTGTTTCAAAATAAGCTATTTTTAACAACGTGTCTTTCTTTTGAAAAAAACAATATATACATATACATTAATATACATTAATAAGAACATATCCTCAGTCAGTGCAGTGTTATTTTAGGATAATTTAGTATTATTCTTGAATCTTTAGTGTTATATATTAATATAGTATTTATTAATATTTTCATTTTAATTTGTTTTAGTAATTTTGTGCTTTTGTAATTCTAATTAGTTTGTGATTGTAAGTAGTTGGTGCAGCTAAAACAAATACTAGTCAATTAGTCATGCATATCTTTAGTGTATATATATACATAAGCCTTGCAACCATTTTTTGTTTGTTTTTTCCAAAGGGAGAACTCCATGTGTCTAAGCTGTTCCACCACCCCTGTATCCTCCCATACAAGAGCGTCTTCATTGCTGAGAATGAACTGTGGGTGATCACACCCTTCATGGCCTACGGTTAGCTGAGACATTCTGCATCAACTATATCAAGTCTGAACTGCTCAAATGTTTTTTGCTTACCATTTTTTTGTGTTTCTCTTCTCTATAAGGTTCAGCTCGAGACTTGATCAGTACACATTTTGCTGATGGTGTGAGTGAGCAGACAATTTCCTACATCTTGCTGGGTGTACTAAGAGCGCTGGAGTACATACATCAGATGGGCTACGTTCACCGGTGAGGAACACATGTACACTCACGTGATTAGTTATTGTTGTTATTAGACAAACAGGTTAAAGGGTTTGTTCACCTAAAAATGAAAATAATGTCATTAATTACTCACCCTCATGTCGTTCTACACCCGTAAGACCTTCGTTCATCTTCAGAACACACATTAAGATTTTTTTTGATGAAATTCAGTGCCCAGAAAGCTACTAAAGACATATTTAAATTCATATTTACAGTTCATGTGACTACAGTGATTCAACCTTAATGTTATGAAGCAATGAGAATACTTTTTGTGCACCAAAAAAACCAAAATAATGACTTTTCAGCAATATCTAGTTTGACACATGATCTGAATCACGGCCATAACTAGATATTGAAAAGTCAGTTGCTGAAAAGTTTTTTTGCCGCACAAAAAGTATTCTCGTCGCTTCATAACATTAAGGTTGAACCACTGTAGTCACATGAACTGTTTTAAATATGTCTTTAGTAGCTTTCTGGGCACTGAAAGTTTAAATCAACTTTCTGGCAATAGAGGCCTCACTGAGCCATCGGATTTCATCAAAAATATCTTGATTTGTGTTCTGAAGATGAATGAAGGTCTTAGAGGTGTGGAACGACATGAGGGTGAGTAATTATTGACAGAATTTTCATTTTTGGGTGAACTAACCCTTTAAGATATATCCACCATCAAACCAGACTTGTCAGTCTAATGTTTTTAATGTAGGTGCTACAAGAATACTTTTTAATCATTTTAATCTGGGTCTGTAGGAGTGTGAAGGCAAGCCACATCCTGATTTCAGCAGATGGGCAGGTGTATTTGTCCGGTCTTAGGAGTATCTTCAGCTTGATTCGTCACGGTCAGAGAGCACGTGTTGTACACGATTTTCCCCAGTACAGTGTTAAAGTGCTACCTTGGCTCAGTCCAGAGGTTCTGCAGCAGGTATGTTTGATATACACTACCAATCTAAATTTTGGGGTCAGTAATATAAAGAAATTAATAGTTTTATGCAGCAAGCCTACATTAAATTGATTAAAAGGGACTTTAAAGACATTTACATTGTTAGAAAAGATTTCTGATATATATATATATATATATATATATATATATATATATATATATATATATATATATATATATATATAATATAAAACTTACTGAAAAGCCCCAAACTTTTGACTGTACTTAATACATCAGAAATGATTTGATTGCATCTGTATTCATCTCTGCATATGACAGAATCTTCAGGGATATGACTTCCGCTCAGACATTTACAGTTTGGGCATCACTGCATGTGAGCTAGCTAATGGACACGTGCCCTTCAAAGACATGCCTGCTACGCAGGTAAGGCACACTCTTGCATTTTATCCATCCCTTTTTGCTTTCACTCCTTTTTAACTTACATTTAACTTCATAAACTGTCTCTTTGCCTGCGTCAGATGTTGTTAGAGAAGTTGAATGGTACAGTCCCCTGCCTTCTGGACACCACCACCATCCCCCCTGAAGAACTGAGCATGAAACCGTCTCGCTCGGGGGCCGACTCTGGGATCTGCGAGGGCCCCGGTGCCGGTGGAGCTCGCCACACTAACGGAGAGCCCTCATCCTCCTCCGCGGGAAACCCATACAGCCGGACCTTCAGTCCTCACTTTCATGCCTTTGTGGAACTTTGTCTGCAGAGAGATCCTGAGAAAAGGTCAATATAACACTCCACTGCTTCTGATTTGTATTTATTTTTAAAGGAATAATTTGAAATTGTGTCATGATTTACTCCCCATCATATCCCACTAATTTAACTAATGTTAAGAAATGAAACCTTATTGTAAAGTTTTACCAAATAGGTTATCATTTTGTGGTGCATTATGTCTTACCACAGACCTTCTGCCAGCTCTTTGATAGGCCATTCCTTCTTCAAACAAGTGAGTTTTACCGTCTTCTGAGCAAATTCCTGATGCATTCGTACAAATTTAAACAGAAATTGGTTGCATACTTGCTCTCCTCAGTGTTTCACTGTGGTCAATGTAATGTTTCAGATAAAGCGCAGACCATCCGAGGCTCTTCCTGAGCTCCTGCGTCCAGTTTCTCCAATCAGCAGCCTAGACTGCATGCAGCCTCAGGATTCGCCCACTGGACTGGCCAGTCTGGAGTCTGATCTCAGCCAGCTGGATGTGGATGACTGGGACTTTTGACATGAAACGGATGAGAGATGGAGGGACGATGGATTGGATGGAAAGGGCTGATTTACCATAGGGCTCTTAATGAGAAATGTGGAAGATCTTGTTTTGTGTCTTTTTGTTTTTTAGATTTAAGGGAGAAAAAGGGAAGGCCTGTGCTATGTGAATGTGATATAGACATTACAAAGAGCTTCAAAGAAGCTACAAAAGACTTTGGAATGTTTCTTGGTTGTCTTTGTTATTTGTGTATGTCACTAAAACTACAAAGAGAGACTATAAGAAGAGAAATGAAAAGCCAGCAGCCACATAGCCTTGCTAATGCATTCAGAAGCATGAACTGAAGCCTGAGGCATGCACTGCGCACCCTTGCCTACATTTTAGTTACTCTTACAGACTGGCCATGTGACAATGGTGATCACTTCAGGCTACTGAAACATTCTCTATGTGTTTCAACTGAACTAATGACACTCTATGAATGTCTACCAGCTTACAGCAACGCAGGTTCATAACTGAATTACCATATTTGTCCAGTGAAGCATAAAGCGCTGTCAGTAAAGTCAAACTCGACATAGCACTGTCTAATATATGGATAGATTGTGGGAATGGTGCTCAATACTGACGGCACAAGAAATATGCTAGAGGACAAGTTTTCTGCTATCTGGTGCAGTTATTGGTTTAAAATTATTAGTTCTGTTGTATTTTTGCTACGGTTCTGTTCTTGGCATGTGTTACAAAAGGAAATACTTCAATGGACCTTCTGTGTATTTTCAGCATATTTACATCTTGGTCAAATGGAATAAATGTTGCTGTTGATGTTGTTTGCTGTTATAGAATTTTTTTTATGTTTAGAATGTTGTTTGTTACATTACTACTTACAAACTTATTTTGAAAAACAGCTTCTGCATTAGTGATTACTCCACATACTATACAGTTTATAATAGGGATGCACTGATATTAAAATTTTACAGGTAAGCTTGTAATTATTTTCACGTTTTGGCCAACAACTGATAAATGCTATTTTGATAAATGATAAATGCAATAATCAGAACAAAAAGCAGTTGAAGGATGACATGCATAATTTAAGTACCATTAAAGATGTTGTTATTCTTTAACCTCTTATTCTTTAAAGGTAAAAAGTCTTCCCTAGAACTGATTGGACAATGTAGGATTTAGCCTGAGTGCTTAGATAACGAAAGTTACAACCAGTGTGCGAGAGTGGCAGGATTAAAGCCATTCTCCCAGATCAACAGTTACCTTTCCTTCTTATACCCTGAGCAAAGCATTGTTAAACATGAGTGGAATACCAATACCAAAACTGACCAGGAGACAGGAAACCAAAAGACAAATGGGTGGTGATCAAGAGGGGGAGAAACACATTAACATATTCTCCTCAATGCATGTTTAAGCACCTAGATTGTACATTAGGATACTTTAATATCTCTATTAAGTTCAGCACCTTTGAGTTCAGTTTATAAGCTGTGAGATGAGACCAAACACGACAAGTAGTAGATAAATAGCATGTAGTGGAAAGCACATGTGATCATTGATCAGATGTGTCATTGAGGTGTAAACGACTCGTCTTTCCAGAACAAACCATCCTGTGGCTGGAGTGTCCCAACAGTCCTCAATCAGCATATTGATGAATCCCTTACACTAGATAGGCATTATCATACTGTGATGAAGGTCATTGTGCCATGTTCAATTCACATGTATACATTTAAAGGGATTTCTGAAGTACTAGGGCAGTAAAGAGTGAAGTGACGTGTGGCCAAGTATGGTGGAATTTGTGCTCTGCATTTCATCCATTCAAGTGTACACACACCAGGAGCAGGGGGCAGCCATTTTTTTTCTGCTGCTGCTCCTGGGGAGCAATTGTCTTGCTCAAGTGCACCTCAGTTGTGGGTAATTAGAGGACTGTTCATTCACTCCCCCCCCCCCCCCCCCCCCACCTACATTTCCTGCCAGTACTGAGACTCAAACCTACGACCTTCAGATCTGACTCTCTAACCATTAGGCCACAACTGCCCTAATTGTATACTATTTTGCCTAAATATATTAAAACTAAAAACAAAGCAGTACATTTTAAATGGTAAGCATTAAAGCATTGCAACATTAAAATGTACCTCATGAAAAATTAAACTTTACCTTTGTCATTGTCGAAAAACACCCACTTGACCCAAATGTAAAAATAGGGTAAATGAGCATGCCTATTGGCTGTTAAATGTTTTTATCATTCATCAGCTGAAAAACAATTCTACTGAAACTAATTGCATTGATATTGTTCCTCTGCATCATTATCATTATAGCTGTGGTGTGGACTTCACTATTCTCATAGAATTAGAACAATTATTAAAACTTTGGTTACAGTTATCTTACTTGGTGTGAAAGTGCCTTAATATTGGCCAAAAATATAGTGCATCTCTAGTGAATGATGTACAGATTGCAGAGTTCTCATTCTTGGAGATTTCTGAGAATGAAGAAAAGAATCACGAAAATGAAAAAACACTACAAAAGAGTGCATGTTTATTTCAAAGGTTCTGAAAATTTACAAAGCAGATGGAATCTGAATGACTGAAGTAGAATACAGAAAAGGAGGCGGCGCGGTGCTAGTCATCTTCATCTGAGGGAGGCTGGTCAGCAGCTGCCTGCTGTTTCTGCATCTTAGCCATGAGCTCTGAGGAAAAAATACACCAAAAATTAGTTCCTTATTCTTCATTTTATTCTATATATGACCTTAGCGAGTTAATTTATCAGGGCTCTAAATGTTTCTGACCAATTGACCAAACCTTGTCAGTGATTAATGGAAAAGATAAGCACCTTTAGCCGGGTTGAAAACGCCATTGGTCTGCTGGTTACAAACATAACAGCGCTTAGACTTGCGGTAGTGCTGGAGAGCACAGGCCTCGCAGAAGTAGTGCCGGCACCTGGAGAAAAAAAAAAAAAAAGTAATTATACTTTTAATTTGAGAATGACATACTAGGTCTGCAGTCAAATATGTGGCTACAACATGCAAAAACAATGTCAAACAATTTAGATATGAAGTACACAGACTAAAGCATCATAATGTTGATTTGTGTTGTTTGTAAGAGTGGGGAACAGCATTTACAATTCAAACTGGCCATGGTTTGATGTAGCACTTACTTTGTAATAATAGGGTTCTTAAAGGACTCTCTACAAATGAAACACTTGAAAGGAAGATCTTCATCGTCACTGCTCACTTCATAGTTCTCATCGTCTGTGAGATAAACAATACATTAGAAAGAAGGACAAAAGAAGTGAAATGTTTTCAAAGACCTCTACCTAAAGATGGCTCACCGTTTGCCCCGTATCTTCCTTCTTCAAGCTCTCGCTCAATCTGCCAGCCGTGCTTGTAGTCTGAACGGTCATGCAGAAACTTACAGCTGTCTGAGGATTAAAAAAAAAAAAAACAACATGTTTGTTCCTGCAATGACGTTTGCCGTGAGCCTCAAAAGAAAGGCAAAAATAGAGAGGAAACCTGTGGTTTACTAACCTCCAAACCCACAGAAGCCCGTCTCTTTATAGTCTTTACAAATGTCAGGCTGGTAATCCCACCTGACTGTGGCCCTGAGGTGCTCAGGGGCTCTGATTGGTCCTTTCCTATCACATACAAGACATTGTGGATCAGTTAAAAGCTGTGTGTCTTCAAAAGCATATTTAGTCACAGAAAACAGGACCAGCTGCTTGATTGAACAGCATTTCTTCTGACTCACCTGACCATACCAGAGGAGGCATTGCCCATGGTGGAATCTTTGGGTTTAATGAACTTGTGGTAGTTGTTGATGCCACGATAAATCTTATCGTCTTCTTTACCAGTCAACTCCTATAAATAAAATACAGACATGCCACTGAATTAAGAGATTGTACTCATTGTGGCCACCCTAACAATACCAACAATCATGCATCTTAAAAAAATTAAATGGAAATTCACCGTCTATTTTCTAAAAGCATCTGAATGATCTTGCAGTGAATGATTCACCCATGCATGTTTCATTTTTGACCTCATTTTTAATTAAAATGTCATAATTCAATCTTTCTGTGAAACGACAGACTTCTCTCTGTTGATATATGCTTGACTTCTCTAATCATTAAACCCCGCCCCTTCCTTACAATCAACCGCAAGCTCGCATTCAAATCTGCCTTCAATCAATCAACCAACCAAGCTCCCGACCTACATTTTTTCTTTGTTTCATTCAGTCGCACATCACAATACAGGAGAAATTATCTGTTACTACTTCTATTTCATCACTGTGAAGAAACAGTTCACCCAAAAATGACAACTGTGCCACTGTATGCATCAAATTTGAATATGCACATATTTAAAATCACACAAAAGAGATTTGAGAGCTGAGGCTGAGAGAAAGAGTTTCTGAGCATACAGACTTTTTGTTCCTCTCACAAAGCTACTGTTTAGTTTTTTAACACTTAGAACATAACATACAAGTTGTGTAAATTTATAATAATTTTATTGAAAATTGTCTTTATATGTTCATTTCAGTTTTAGAAAAAAGTACATTCTACCTTTTGTGTTCAATAAGAGAACGTTTTGACACAACATTAGGGTGAATAGATGACGACAATGTTTTTTGGGAAAAATATCCCTTTAAAAGCAAGTTCATCATAATATCTGTTAATTGAGAGTTGTTATAGGCCATAGAATCTCATGTTCTAATATATTTATTCAATTATATATTTAGACAATTACTATTCAGTAAAATGCACCAACTCTGCTGTGCTCAAAAATATTGAATGAGGTCACTAAAAGAAACTGAACTAATTTGACCTGAATAATGCTACTGGGTCAATGACGAATAAGGTTGTGGAGGAAGATAAGGATATCATAAGGATATATATGGAATATCATAAGGATATGATATGATATATATATATTATATCATAAGGAAGATATAATTAATTTAGAAGTTTTATTAAGTGTTAATGAGATTGTGGTTTTTATAATCAATTAACCTTTTTTTTTTTTTTGGTCATTTTTTACAAGATGGACAACATTTGTCACCAAAAAAGTAATTTGGTTGAACCAAAATTTCAGTTTTACAGAATGACACATTTGGTTATACCGAATGACGATATTTTCAAACAGTGCTAACAGACTGATATCTAGCTATCTAGCAAATAGACAATCAAACATTTTATATTTAGTACAAGTTCTTAAAATATTACAACATTTTCCTGGTTTTATAGCGGTTGTACCAAATGACCTGATGTTTCGGGACATGCATATGAGCAAGTGAAAACATGAATTTTTCAAATAGTTAAGACAGTTAGTTACTTTGCTTCACGACCATGTGGTCCTTTGCAGGTGTCTGAATGATGTCACATCCTGTCACATGATACTGACCACATGACTTGATCCAAAATGGTCCTTTTATATTGGTTACTCCGAATGACATCAATGAAATTAATTTTTCCAGACATTCTTTCCCATAACAAAGCAACGACTTCTACACATAATTTTAATACCATTTTGCACTGTTGATGTTATAAAATGTTATAAAATTATGCCAGAAGAAAAAATATATACATTTATTATATTTTAAAATATTTTAATCACAAATGAAATGTCTGTATTGGCCTTTGGACGATTAAACCTAATGACCTTTTGACACTTCAAAATCTTTAAAATACCTTTATATGTAGCAGAATATAATTAAAACCTTTTGGATTCAATAAAATAGATCTAGTTTTACTACCTTACATACTTTGGATGTCTTATCTTTGTTTTTTATTATTATTAAGGCCTTTGGACAAAAAAAATGACCCGTCACGCTATAATAATAACCGAAAATAATGAATTCTGATAGAACAATTTTGCAATGTAGATGCTGTTTTTCTGTATACTATTTTAAAGCTACTTTGAAGAAATCTGTAATGTAAAAAGCGCTGTACAAATAAACTTGACATTACTTTACAATGTTGGTAGCAGTTGTTGTATTATCCCCCGTACCTCTTGAATCTTCTGGCTGCGCTCAAATATGGCCTGAGCATCTTTGTCCCTCTCTGTGTCCAACTCATAAACAGCAGTGGCCCCCATGTCATCTGGTCCCTCTGGTTTCTGCAACACACACACACACACACACACACACACATACACAGAGAGAGAGTAATACACTGAATTACAAGAATCAAATGTTTGGAATGAAATCAAATGAATCTGCATTCTTTAATGTCTGCCATAATAAAAATCATAAGAAAACACGACCGCCACACTGTAAACATCTGACAGACTCACCGCTGACCGAGTCGACTTGTAAGCGACAGTAACACTCTTGTCTTGTTTCTCCTCTTCACTTTCACTTGATGAGACTGCTTCCTTCTCCACTTTCTTTGTCTATACGGTGGGATGTGCAGTATAAAACTTGCGGTTATGGCTTCAGAGTAAACAACAGCTCCGTAAAAGACTAAAACAATGCAGACTTCATGAAACATTCAAAATACCGACATACTTTCTGAATCATGGGATTCGTAATAGCAGCTTTCTTTTTTCTGACCACAGCACTGCCCTCCTCGCCGCTACTCCTGTCTGACGAACACACAAACATACCGATTTAATACATCAGTTCGTCGGTTGTTATGATCAAATACGTTGAGTATATGACTGATCAAACAGCTCACTGTATTGACTATAGAAAACGGCTCAGTAAACACATGCATTAACGAATACTAACGGGAAAATAAGTACAAAATACCTTTATCGCTATCACTTGCATTTCTTTTCCGTGCAGAAAATTTCTTGTTCGATTTCTTAAAAAGAAACTTGCAGGTTGTTTTAGGCTCTTCTGACTCCGCCATCTTTAACTACATTTGAAAACAAACCATAGAGTAAATATGAGGAACTTCCGTAATAGGTAATAGTGCCTCTTGTGTTTGGGATGAATACAGTGCAAGTGCATGGGGTGTACTGTTTTCAGAGATGGTCTTTTAAATATATTCACATTTTAATTAATAATGTTCATATTTTACAGTTATTAAAAGTCTATTATTAGACTCCCTGTCAAACATAATTTGGAAACATATATAACACAAAATGAATGGCGGCTAGCTTTTCTGATACAAAATAATAATATTTACTGTACTTAACTGCACTATACTTTACACCAGAGCTTTCAGATCTTCTCAATGCCAAGGACCTACGTGTGCAAAATCTAAAGATATGGGATAAATACATTATTTTTATTTTATTTTTTTGATCATTACATAATGATGTACTGCCTTATATTATATGGGAGTATATGCCCTCATATTCAAGAATATCTTTCCTTTTGTTTGAGTTTTTTTTTTAAATTTTTTTTAACTTGAATGAAATACAAAACATGCCCCATTAAACACAAAACAAATTCAAATAGCAGCAAAGCATTACTATTAAAAAGACTGCACAACTTAAGGGCTCTTTATGCATACATTTTAAGGTTTTAAAGAAGACCACAAAATCCTTAAAGAAGCGTCATAGCATTTCGTTTGCAATACTTAACCACACCCCTATCGTAAAGTACCACTAGACGAGGAAAAGCGTCGTAAAATACCACACTGGTTTACGGCCTCGCGCCATTTTAAGAAAGGAACGACTCGTTCAACTTGGTGAGAGTGCACGTTGGTTATTGTGTGGACCGAAATACACACAAAAATACTAAAGGGATTTAAGAAATTCATCCACGAAGATTTCCCAAAGAAACACGCAGAGATTATTGGGCTAAAATCGGAGGTTTCGTCGGAATCGAATGAGAAGTTGAGGTAATTCACTATTAGAGGCCGTCCGTGGAATTGTTAGCGATCTCTGATCTGATCAGTAGACTTGAATTAGTAGAGCTGAGCCTAATCAGGATTGCGCTTTGGTTTACACGCTTGTAACAGAACGTGCACTACCAGTACTTGTGTGATTCTTTCGGTTAGTTTATGTAATACTTGGCAGATTATGCAGTCATTTATCTAATGCAAATATAGTGATGTTTGTTTGCCCCAAGCTAGCCGAGTTAGCTAGTACTGCTAGCTGCTAACTTTTGAAATCTCGATTAGGGGGTGTTTCACTATTGATACAGACACTGAAAGATATTTAGACGCTACATTTTCAGTTAAAGTTTGCCGACGTCGAATTTGTCCATGCTGAATCGACCGATCTTGGAGTAGCTGAAATCTCCTATAACTTAAATCATTTACCCATCGAAAATGCTTAGATCTGATATTTAATATTCTCTTAAGGGTTGGTCTGAATTTTAATTGAATCGGTTTTAATTTCTCTCTCCTAGGTAAACAATGACTCAATTTCTTCCGCCGAACCTGCTGGCATTGTTTGCCCCGCGGGACCCGATACCGTTCCTGCCTCAGCTGGAGAAGCTTCCCCACGAAAAACACCACAACCAGCCGTACTGCGGAATTGCCCCTTTTATCCGGCATTTTGAGGTGCTTTTTGACATTATATATATATATATATATATATATATATATATATATATATATATATGAGATCTTTTTTTTTTTTGTACTGCTAGTAAAGATCAAGTATTTTAATAAGATGATTGTTGTATTCATGATGCAAGTTACTTAAGATTTTTAAAGTATTCTGTGACATTATATAATGTTGTTTTTGTTATGCACTGTTGGTTAGGACCCCAGAGATGCCCCGCCACCCACAAGAGCAGAGACGAGGGAGGAGAGGTTGGAGAGGAAGGTTAGGAAGTTTTAACATTTTAGTTTCTGTGGGAAGTTGACTTTTGTTCTTTACTTGTGCTGAATGGCTTTTAGATTTTCAGAATTCATTCATGGCAATAAAAAGGTTATTAGTTGGTTATTGAAATACCTTATTTTCAAAAATGTCACTTTAGTCAATTCATTGATATTTAACAAATTACTCTCTTGGGTGCTTTCACACCTGCCTCATTTAGTTCGGTTGAATTGTACTAGAGTTCGTTATCCCCTTTGGTGCGGTTTGTTTTGGCAGGTGTGAAAGCCGCAATCGCACTCGGGTGCGGACCAAACAAGCGTACCGATACCTCCTTGAAGAGGTGGTCTCGGTACGCTTTCAAACAAACTCTGGAGCGGTTCGCTTGATGTGAAAGCAAACCGACCCAATGGACCAACGAACCAAATGATATAATTCATAATGGGACATGTGCTATATAAAAAGTGTCTGATTCTGTGAGTCAGCAAATTATTTACCATAATTGAAAACCAAAGAGTGCCTCTGTGTTGTGTAATTGCACTTCTCTGTGCGAGAATGCTGTCCCGACGAAGCCTTGATTCCCGCTCTGCATCATTATGGTCAATTCATATGGTATCTCGACACACTGACAACAGTTTGCCTACTAGACAGCGCTGGGAGATCCAGAGAGAGAGAGAGAGCGTGCGCGTTTGAATTTGCCGCAGCATTAATATGAATGTAGTATATAATTTAACAGCGGGAATGAAGGCTACATTCATATAGTGTTTGCGTGTCTCGACAGTTACAAATAAAGCCACAAATAAAGCCACTTGCCTAAACGCATTTTGGTACACTTTGAAATTTTGCCATGTGAAAGCGAACCGAACCAAGAAGAAAATGCAACATTGTAACACATTTAGTCCCTGTTTCAGAAAAAAACAAATGATCCATAGGTGTGAAAACACCCTTGCTGGTTTCACAGCAGCAAAAGGAACACTGTTTACTTGCTACTCGTGAAATCCTGTCATTGCCACTGTAACGATGGACAAAACGTTATAACTTGCAGCTCAGCATTTGAAAGCTGGCTCATACGCACACCATTCATCTGGAAATCATATGATTTGACTTGTGTATTCTGATTGGTTCTTCTGTGGACTTGGAGGCTTTTGCTGACAAAGGGAAGTGGCGTTTGGCAGTTTTTGCCAAGTAACTGGGATTTAGCAGATTTGAAGCAAAATTATTTGAACGTATACTATGTGTGGAGAGCTTTTACTCTATCGTTCTCATTTTTGAGGGAGGTGGCGTTTTGAATGTAATATTGTCCATTGTGATTTTCAATTCCAGAGAAGAGAGAAGATGGAAAGGAGGCAAGTAGTGGTGGAAACAGAACTGAAGCTATGTAAGTATCTGAACTTAATAACAAGTGAACGGCTGCAATACTATTATAAAACCGTATCAATTGTTTCTTGTATCTCCACAGGGGACCCACATAACGATACTAATGCTCAAGGAGATGCGTTTAAGACCTTGTTTGTTGCTCGAATTGTGAGTATTTTTGTTTTATGTATGGGCTAGTCAACAAGAATAAAAAAAAATGAGAGATTGCCCTAAAAAAAAAAGTGATTGTATTCTCTTCATACAGAATTATGACACCACAGAATCCAAACTACGGCGCGAGTTTGAAGTCTATGGTCCTATCAAACGGGTAAGTTGTATTGAATGTGTTAAGTACAATTCTCCATTATCTTTTTTCCTTTTTTTTTTTTTTTTTTTTATCCTACAGTCTTGTCCCTTAATTATGTGCTTTTATTAGATCTACATTGTCTACAACAAGAAAACTGGAAAACCAAGAGGCTATGCATTCATTGAATATGAACACGAGAGAGACATGCACTGTGAGTAACGAGACATCTCGTTCTTTAAATCCCTTAAATTACTTGGAAATACTACACCATCTCTTACTGTAATGAAAAAAAGAGGCATTCATTGTCTTCTCATGAAAACTATTTATTTGAAACAAATGTTGGACATAGTCTATCTATTTAGCTTCTTCTTTTTTTTTTTTTTTTTTTTTTTGCAGTCACCACAAATGTAGGTGTAGCAAACCTATCAAATATAAAAACATATGAGAATGTGTAACTGTCATGTTATAAAACTCCATTTGTGTGTGCGTGTGCCTGTATGACCGTTTGTCAACCCTATCATACCTGTGTTCGTAGAATATTCCTGTTTTTTTACCCCGTGTGTGTGTTGCATCTGTGTGAGTGTGACGGTGCAGCACATGTGGGTGAAGAGCGGAGTGTGGCTGTGCGTTAGCCCAACACACATTCTGATGAATGTTGCCACTCTATGGCATCTCTGTAATGTTTAGGCAGTGTGACATAGCAGTGTGTTTCCGGATGGAGCGGTGATGGTAAGCTAAAGGCTAAGGCCGTCTGTAGTGAAAAAAGGTGACCCATATACTTACACACCTTGTCTGGTGCACAAACAGCCGTTAATATTCAGGCTTTTTATACCTAAGTTCAAAAAGGGGCGTTTATAATTGAAGTGTTGTGGAGCGAGTCAATGCTTTCTATTAATTGTGTGTTGTTCTCATTGCTACTGCAGCCGCCTATCTCTGATGGCTATTGGCCAGAGCTGGCTTGCAGATCATGATGATGGTTTTGATACATCTACACCCTACTACCACAGCTCAGTATATGGTTGGTATGATGGGTTTGTATGATGGGTAAGATTTCTTTACACCCCTCATCTAATTTTAGTTGATAGGTGATAGGTGTACCAAATCACTTCTCATCTGCCCCATTTTAGGGCTAAACATAGCCAGTTGTCATTGAACGTGGCTTGGGCCAGTTATAGTGAGTGCGAGCCTGTCATTAATCTGTTCTATTAAAGCCATTGTACTACTCGTGGTTGTACCCTGCAAGATTTAGACTGCGGTTTAGTGACATTTGAAACCGAACGGTGTTGTAAACAACCTGTTGTTGTTTTTTTTTGTTGCAACACACAATTGCCATATCATAATGGATGGTTATCTCGTTAAAATATGCAGAATAGATTTTTAATTACATTTATTACGCAAAGTTAAGTGGTGGTTCCCCCCCCCCCCACCCCCTCTCCTCTACAAGGTTGTCATCCCTGCCATAAAAGTGCAGATACACTTAGTTTCTTAGTGATTTTTTTGCAGAGGAAATCCAGTCATTTCAATAGTAATCTACGTGATGTACAATTGTTTTGGTTGGGTAGATTTACCCACGCAGATTTTGCTATGAGTTCAAGTTTTGAGCAGATTTGGCATGTTGATAGACAGAAAGCTGCTTGTTTTGAAAGTGACTTAGCTACACTATTAACAATTTGACAGTGGATCTTTTTTCCTTCAAAATTTTGCGTTAATGTGATTGCATCTAAACACTGTGCAACAACTAGAAGAAAAGTATCTGCTTTGTGTAGAGACAATGTGAATGTTTCTTATTACTATAACTGTTATTATATATATCAGATATATAATCTGTTAAGTGTTACTATAATCAAATAAGCCACAGGACCGTAACTGTTTTGTAATGTAAATAGTCTTATTTGGTAATGTATTTTTAAGTTTAGGCACTATATTTGCTGAAATGGTGGTGTTGGCTTTAATAGAATTGGTTAACCAAAGGCTTTGGATATTCAAATCATTGCACGGAACCTAAATACATTTAAAGATTCTTATTGCCATGGATTCACCTTGTACAGCATCAATGGTTAAAATTCAGTCCCAGAGTTCCTCTGAGAGACACTTGATCCATAGGCCTAAGAAATGTCTATTTAGGTCGAGCCAGGAGCTGCAAACTTTGTCTCTAAACTGGCTATTTAAATCCTTATCTGTAAAGCTTGTAATGGGCTGAGAAAATGACATGGATACAACCAATAAAATAAGAAATCTCTTTACTTTTCTTAACACATGTTAAGGGTTTATACCATTTCGTTTCACGATACTCATTTTTCTGAATTTGAATTCTAGGTTTAAAAAAAAAATCTAGATCTTTTAAAATGTCACTTGCAAGGCCCTGTAGAATCGTAAAGAAACTTAAATTGAATGGAAAAACTGATCTGAGAGATTTTGTTATGGATATAAGGGTGGTTGGTAAGCCCCTCTTGTTGGTTAGGTAGGTGAGGGTTGTGGTAAGGCCCTCAGTTAACTGTTAAAAATGAGGGTGGATGGTAAGGCCCTCTTGTTGGGTAGGTGCGCTGAGGGTGTTTGGTAAGCCCCTCTAGTTTGGTATGGTAGTCTGAGGGTTGTTGGTAAGGCCCTCTGGATGAGATGTCAGGACAGGTGTGTGCAAAATAACTTGAGGGTTTGATGGTAACGCCCTCATGATGGGTTTCAACTGAATGCCATCGACAGTGCAGACCAGAGTAGCTTCGTGGATTTCATCGTATCCCTTGTTGAAGGATTGGATCCCTAATTCCTTGGTTCAAGGTTGTCCAGTTTTGTTTTAAAAAAAAAAAAAAAAAAAAAAAAAAAAAAAAATTGTATCAAATGTACTGAAAGACATTGATTCGAGGCTGCTGGAATCGCCAGGCTACGTTTCCGTGGGGTTTTCCATCAAGGACTTCATCCTTGGCCAGGTGTTATGGTAAGATAGCATCTCCAGGTAATGTGGTAAGACTGAGATAATGACTAAATACTTAAGGGCTTAGACTTAACTTAGACCAGCAGAAGGAAAAGACCCAAGGGTATTGGCTATATTGAAGTGTGTGGGAATTGTGTAACTTATTTAAAAGTACTTCTAGCATACCCATTATTTATAATATATAGAAGCTAAAATCTGCAATTTCCCCCCCTTTGGTCTGTCGTGATGTGAGTAAGGTGCTTTAATGCTCATAGAAATTCTGTATGAGTGTGAATGAATGTTTCTGAGAGATTTCGGAGAATGGAAAGGATGGCTTTTTGCTTAACTGTATTCACGAAGTGCCTTTTTCTTATTGTGGCTTTCTATCAAGGTTTAATGAGAATAAAATGGCGTTAATGGGCAGTTTAATGTGGATCACACTTAATTTGGAGATGACTTTAGTGGTCCAAGCTGTTGAGTACAATACTGCTTTGTTTTTGTGATCCACCTTGCACTGTTAGAAGAACTGCCTCAAATTTTATTTGTGCCAGTTTCGAGGTCTACCATAGCACCTTATTTCTTTCTGAATTCCAGAAAGATGGTATTTTCCCTGAATATTACATAGTTTTTCGAAAGCACGTTTTAGTGTCTTTAAACTCTAAAGGCGGGCGTACACTGTGCGAGTTTGGGACACATTGTATATGTTACGGGTTAACCAGATAATCGTGTCAAAGCAGCTGGTACACGGCACGACTGTATTGCATGGTGAGCCAGAAACTATTGCATGAGCTTTCACGCTTAACCCGGAGACTGGACCGTGTTGCCGCTGTAGCCTCAGATCTAAAAACCAAAGAGAATAAAAAGATGGGTGTGCAAATGAAAACAACCAGAGAGTGTATTTGTGTCAGTGTATGTGCACACTGTAGGGTATAATGTTCGTAGATCTAGCCTATGTGACATGGTTATGTATGATTTGGCAACGGGGACAGCATATAGACTGGTAAAAAAAAAAAACTTCATTTAAAAAAAAAAAAAAAAAATGTATAAATTACCAGGATGTTAGGTGCTCCTGACGTGCTTGGCCCATAATTTCTCTCGCACAAAGCAAGCCATGACCATACGAGCAACAATGATTTCCAATCGATTTTTACCGAGAGAAGAGAAATCGCCTGCAAGCTCATACGACAAAAGAAAACGTACAGTGTATGCCCGGCTTAAGTGGTATCTGGAGTTTGAATCTTCATACTGAGATTTGGATGCCACTGCAATGTTTTAACGTTCCCTGATCCATTATCCTTAAATGTAAGGTATTTGGCATATTTTTCAGCAACTTGCGATATTCAGTTTAGGTTTTATTAGTCAAGAGCTGCAATTAGCATGTGGATCATGAATTCATAACATACAGGCTGTTAAGCATTGAAATTATTTTATGGAATGCAGTCTGGAAAATCTGCTTAAATCCATAATCCAAATCATGAACATCAGTAATTAGTAAATGTTTTTTTTTTTTTGTTTGTTTTTTTAAAAAGTTTGATTTATTAGTGTGCCTCAATTCATGCAAGTAATCATAAACTGAAACTGAGGTAGAAGATTTTTTTTCTTTTTTTTAGAATTTTTTTTTTCTTTTTTTGAGCTCATGACAGCATTGTCAGTTTATCTCATTCCTGGTGTCTTATCCATTCGGA
The DNA here is from genome assembly GCA_037101425.1 of Elopichthys bambusa. NCBI lineage: Eukaryota > Metazoa > Chordata > Actinopteri > Cypriniformes > Xenocyprididae > Elopichthys > Elopichthys bambusa. The sequence goes on from CM074435.1 coordinate 21,291,834, forward strand.
GGTAAGCGTGTGTCTTCAAATAGCTTAAAATGTTTTGAATGGAGTTCCTCCCAAATTCAAGGTATGTAGTAGGAAATACTGTTGTGTGTATTCTTGTTTTCTCATTGTCCACCTCTTTCTTTCTTTCTTTTACTCCTTATTCCCTTCATCCCTCAATCTCTGCTTTTCTATTGCTCATCTATCAACTCTACTAGCTGCCTACAAGCATGCAGATGGCAAAAAGATTGATGGACGTAGAGTACTTGTTGATGTTGAAAGAGGACGAACGGTCAAAGGATGGCGCCCCCGACGACTTGGTGAGCATTTTTCTAATCAAGTGTTCTTTTCTTGGCCAGGGGTGTCCAGTGATGTTCCTGGAGGGCCAATGTCCTGTAGCCTGTCCCAACATACTTGCCTGGAAGTTTCTAGTAATCCACAAGACCTTGATTAGCTTGTTCAGGAGTGTTTGATTAAAGTTGAAGAAAAACTCTGCGTGTCAGTGAATCTTGAGTGTCACAGTTGCCCACCCCTGGTAAAGACGGTTGGGATAGTGTGTTCATACTTAACGTCTTCAATATACATGTATTTCACTATCCAGGTGGAGGTCTTGGGGGTACAAGGCGAGGAGGGGCAGATGTCAACATCAAGCACTCTGGCAGAGATGACACCTCCCGCTATGATGACCGACCAATTGGCAGGCAAGTTTCCTGGAGCATAATTGTGTTTTTAGATGGGTAACTTTCAGTCTTCCAAGCACAACCTTATCTCTGTTGTCTGTTACCTGCAGTGACCGAGATCGGGATCGTGGCGAACGCAGGGAGCGCAGTCGCGAACGTGACCGAGACAAGGAGCGTGGAGAGCGCCGCCGCTCTCGGTCCCGGGAGAGACGCAGACGCACCAGATCTCGTGAGCGTGAGAGGGCCATTGCGGTTCCGGGGGAGGAGGCTGGGGGCAGCAGCCGACGTCGAGACAGAGAAAGAGACAGAGGTGTTGCCGGAGACAGTCGAGAGAGGAGTAGAGACCGGGATAGAGAAAGAGACCGCAAGAGGAGAAGCAGGAGCAGGGATAGAAAGAGAGACAGGGAAAGAGGCAAAGGTGCAGACGGAGGGGAGGAAGGCATGGGTGGGCTAGGTGACGGAATGATGCCAGAAGGGGGAGAAAGGGGTATGGAGGACCCCTTGGGGGGTGAACCAGGACGAGGTGAGGATGCAGGGCCTGAAGGTGAGGAGAGAGGAAGGGATCGAGACAAGGACAGGGAAAGAGACCGTGATAGGAAGCGCAGCCATAGAGATAAAGATAGAGACAGGGATCGGGACAGAAGGCGAGATAGGGATAGAGATCGTGAACACAAGCGGGACCGGGGTGATCGGGACCGTGGAGACCGGAGGGAAGATAGACACGTATCCTCCTCAGGAGATCAAGAGGGTTTGGGTAACGGCGGTGAAGGGGGTGACGGGCCAGTGCCGCCGCAATCAGAAGAAGGTTCACAGGATGGGATGAGGATGATGATGATGGATCAGGATTCCATTCAGTCAGGAGAGGGCTATGCCTCCAATGAGAACGGGTACAGGTTGGAGGGCCAGGGTGATGAGTACTGAAAGTGCCACTGTTGTATGAATTATCCAAGGTCATTTAGTTGTAACGTTGATTTGATTCACAAATATCCTAAACCATTATTTAATGCCTCCACCCTTTGCTTGCACTATGTCCACAGTGTGTGAGTATTATACTGTACTACCAACAGCTATCACTGAGAGAGCTTAGTATCTCCCTGGTAAGAATCGTCCTTTTGTTAAATAAAAAGATTATGTAGCTGAACTGTGAGCTTTTTTTTTTTTTTTTTTTTGAGCCTGGTTAAATTTATATCTGGAGCTTTATTCACATAAATCTTCACTTAAATAGCCTTATGATGCATTTGGATTCCTGGTTATAACATCAACTCAATTGACTGCATTGCTGGGAAGAGGTCTCTTGACTGAAGTACTGTATTTTTTTTTTACAGTGTAATTTATTCAGTAAGGGATGGGTAATTGTCAGATGATTGGCGTTGTTTAGTAACGCTATGTCCATTTTCATATATGATGGACTACAAGAGTAATTACTTGGTTTGTTATCTGTACAATGTTCCTTTACACTGGTCTTCCTCACCCCCCATTTTCTCTGCTTTTTTTTTTTTTTTTTTTTCTTGTACATTGTTTTATATTTAGTTCAGTATGTGGATCGTTTGCAAACCGTACAGTGGCCCCTAATTTTACTGAAGGAACAAAGGCAGTAAACATTGACAGATGTGTTTTTAAATATGAATGTTTGCCATGGGTTTACTAAAATTGCTCTTAATTTTTTTTCCTTTTTGCTTGTATCTCTGGTCGTATTGGTTCTGCCTTTCATTCTCGAATAAATACTTTTTTTATTGACACATTAAAGTTGTCTTGATTCCTTTTCTGATTCCTTGTCTAAAGGTTTTGAACTTGCTCCTCTGACGTATAGTATTGCGTCATTCACTAAGCGGCTGTTTGGGACGAGTGCACACACTTCGCATCTCGCCACATTAGCTGAAGCATCTACGTTTTCGCTGTGGAGCTGCAACAGACGATTGTTTTTGTTTTTTACAACTGAAAATCCGCTCATTCTGGTCAAAAACGGTATCTTGTATCTTACAATTCTACCTCTGGTAAAACGGCGTTCAGTCCTCCACTGCAGCAGATTGCCCTCATGATGTCATCGTATTATCATACGGGGAAAGAGGTGGATATGGCGGCGATGACGGAACCGCTCTGCTTGGAAAGAGGTAATTTACTTAGTCGTGTTTATTATATCCCAACAGACCAGTGGTATTTGGAAAATGCTATGGCAGATAGCTTAACCAATGAACTGACCGGTTTTTGTGTCTGTTAATCGGGCAGCATTAGTGGCCGCTGAGTAGTGCCCATGATGTGAATGAGTCAATGTGGTAGCGTTTGATTTATGCTTGAAATGTATTAAAATAAAATAAAACGGATTCATTTACAAGTAAATGTTACATCTGTGCATATGGAAGCACATGGCAGAAAGTATTTTTGCCTATGTTCCCTGCTTTAATTGGCATCTGTGATCATAATTACGTTGTATGCGGGTGTATGGTCTCTTCTATACTAGATCTTCCAGCATTAATTTGTGCCTCTTTTTTTGGTTAACAAAAAAATACAGTAAGTTATCGACGGAGGGCGTCTTTAGTCATTTTTATTAAAAAAGTGCCCTTAAAGCATCATTATTCTAAAATATGGTGCTTAAAAAAAAAAAAAAAAATTATAGTTTCATAACCAGAAATGTCAATGACTAGTTGGCTTTCCATCACAGGATAACTTTGTTAGCAAGTCATTTTTTTTTTTTTTTTTTTTTTTTAAATGTGTATTTCTGTAATATTTTATTTTTCTCCAGATGTTTGCAGAGTGATAGAACTGTTGGACAGGCTTCAAAGAAGTGGTGAGCTTCCTCCTCCCAAACTTCAGGCTCTACAGAGAGTTCTACAGAGCAAGTTCTGTGCTGCCATCAGAGAGGTAAAGCTACTTCATTCTTTCAAACATTAGGTTGCTTGACTTATTTGCTTCTATTAATAACTATTTCCTGGCTTCCCTTGCTTTCAGCTGGAACAAATTGCCTTCATAAAAAAAAATAAAAAAAAGACAGTGAGAAATGTTTACTAATTTTTACCTTTTTGTGTGTGTGTGTGCTGAATTCACAGAACACTAATGCAACATAAATAGCTAGGTATAAAATTAAGGTTTGAAATTGTCACCACGTATATGGTCGTTTCTCATAGAAAGAATTGTGCTGCACTGTTCCTCCTCCTGAATGACTCACTTTCCTGTCTCTTTGAGACTGCATCTCACTTCAGCCTCCATATCTCACTCCTTGACTTGTGGTATTTGGTTCCTATGGAAGGAGGCCAGTCTGTTCACAATCTATGCAATTGACTATTGTTTCAAGAAACTGATTTCCTACATACTCAAAAATAAAGGTTCTTTATTGGCATCAATGGTTTCATGAACATTTAACAATTATGGAATCTTTCCATTCCACAAAGGGTTCTTTATAGTGAGAGAAAATATTCTTCAAAATATTAATGTTCTTAACGCTAAGAAAAAAATGGTTCCTTTAAGAACTGTTCACTGAATTATTCTTCTATGGCGTTGCTGTGAAAACCCTCTTTAGGAACCTTTATTTTTGTCTCATCACCCTGATGTCGTTTTCCTCAAAAAATTAAAACTAAAATCAATATTTAATGTCCATTTATTTATTTGGTAATCATCAGCCATGTAATAAGTTAAATAATGGACAGTCACATGGTCATTGTCACAAAATAAAACCCCACTGGATGATCAGGATCCTGTTTTGAAGCAGAAAGGTTTGTGGGATACTTTGGAGGTTTATTTTGCAATTGTGACCAGCTTGATTGTACATTATCACCTCTAATAAAGTCATTAACAATCATTATTTAATCTTTAACCACACCAGTAGTTTGTGTACATTCCATTTTGTATGCACATGACAATATGAATCAAAGTTTCAGGACATGTTTGGTATTTTAATGTATGCTAAAGGATTAGTTCACTTTCAAATGAAAACTAGCCCAAGCTTTACTCACCCTCAAGCCATCCTAGGTATATATGACTTTCTTCTTTCTGATGAACACAGTTGGTGAAATATTAATAAATATCCTGACGCATCCGAGCTTTATAATGGCAGTGAATGATACCAACGAGTATGAGCTGAAGTGCTTCCTTCCACATCCATCCATCCATCATAAACATATTCCACACAGCTCTGGGGGGTTAATAAAGGCCTTCTGAAGTGATGAAGTGGGGAAAAAAAAAATCCATATTTAACAAGTTATGAAGTAAAATATCTAGCTTCCGCCAGACCGCCTTCCATATTCAAATTATGAAGAAAGTGTAAAACTCTTGCAGTTCAAAAAGCTTACGCTACGTCCCTTTTCAACTTATGGAAGAAACTCATGCGAGACACTTTCTTCGTAAGTTGAATACAGAAGGCGGTCTGGAGGAAGCTAAGATATTTTACTTCATAACTTGTTAAATATGGATGTTCTTTTTACACAAATGCATCGCTTCGCTTCAGAAGGCCTTTATTAACCCCCGGAGCTGTGTGGAATATGTTTATGATGGATGGATGTGGATGGAGACACTTTCTTCAGCTTGGATGCGTCAGGATGTTTATTAATATTTCTTAGATTGTATTCATCAGAAAGAAGAAAGTCATATACACCTAGGATGGCTTGAGGGTGAGTAAAGCTTGGGCTAATTTTAATTTGAAAGTGAACTAATCCTTTAATTAATGATCTGCAAAGCAAGCTACAGTACAAATACTTTCTCACTATGTAGTTGAAATGTCATGACTGGCCCTCTCTTAGGTCTACGAGCAGCTTTATGATACATTGGACATTGTAGGTGGGCCTGAGGTCCGAGCACAAGCCACTGCCAAGGTAACTTTTTTTTTTTTTTTTTTTTTTTCAAAAATCTGCCACTGTTAATCAAGAATGATCATACACTGAAGGAAACTCTTATTTGATCTCTTTTTCCAGGCCACAGTAGCAGCATTTGCAGCCAGTGAAGGCCATGCACACCCAAGAGTGGTTGAACTCCCTAAAACAGACGAGGGGCTCGGGTTCAATATCATGGGGGGAAAAGAACAAAACTCTCCCATCTACATATCCAGGGTTATCCCAGGAGGTGTTGCTGACCGACAAGGTGGTCTGAAGAGAGGAGATCAGCTGCTCTCTGTTAATGGAGTGGTATGTTTGGACAGTATGTTTTTTTAGATGGATAATTTAGTAGTTATATTTTTTCTTGTGACCATGACCTTGATTTCAAAAGCTGTGGTTTGCCACAATTACATGGTAATATGCTTGCAGACTTCAAAATACTTTATTTCTACATTGTGTGTAGAGTGTGGAGGGAGAACACCATGAGAAAGCTGTAGAGCTGCTAAAGGCAGCTCAGGGTTCAGTGAAACTGGTGGTGCGTTACACCCCTAAAGTCCTTGAAGAGATGGAAGCCAGGTTTGAGAAGATGAGAAGTGCCAGGAGACGTCAGCAACATACCAGCTACTCGTGAGTGTGACTTTATCACTTTCTTTTCCTTCACTCTCCTATTATTTTTATCATCTTCTCTCAGCCGATTAGTAATCACAAGACATTTTTGTTTCCTTTAAAAATTGTAAACTACTGTTCAAAAGTTTGGGATTGGTAAGATTTTTAAATGTTTTTGGAAGGAATCTCTGAGGCTCTGCATTCATTTGATCAAAAATAGAGTAAAAACCGTAATATTGTCAAATATTATAATAATTTAAAATAACCTTTCTATTTTCATATTTTAAAATGTAATTTATTCCTGTGTTTTAACACTGCGTTTTAAAATGAAAACGATCCTTGTCCATATTGGCTTTTCCACTTTTCAGGAAAGATTTCCATCCACACTACATGACTGAAAACGCATGTCACATTACCATTCGTGCACATTGGGCATGCATGTAGTGTAAACAGTTGCGGATTGCTCTTATAATAGCTTGCCTCTTGAGCACATAGGCAGCTGCAGTATTATAAAATGCAGAGTTTAACTGCAAAGTGGCAGCTAAACAGACAACAAAGCTTCTAGTTCCATCTCCATGTTATTGTTTACACAGTCGTCGAGGCTGGTCTGTTAATGAGCCGTTGTGAGAGACGGCTCTGGTCTGTTATTTTCAAAAAATGCAGAGTAGTGTAGACGCCAGGCGTAACCATAGTAAAAGTTGTGTTTTAAAACGAAAACGCACTAGTGTAAACAGGGCCTCAGTCTTCAGTGTCAAATGATCCTTCTAATATTCTAATTCTAATATTCTAATATTTGTGCTCAACATTTCTTATCATTGTTGAAAACAGTTGTGCTGCTTAAAGGGGGGGCATCACACACAGTTTCTGCCAATCTCATGTTAAACTTGAGTACCTATAGAGTAGTAGTGCATCCTTCATATCTCATAAGTCTTTAGTTTTATCATATTTATAAAAGATAGATGCACTGTACCGAGTCAAACTCGAAAAAAAACAGAGCTCCTGGAGGCGTGCCTGCCATGGGCAGGGCTAAAGAGTCACAAGCGCACTCAGCTTTTGTGTAGAGATTGCCTGCAAGCTGCGACAAAATTTTAAAAATAAAAAGGGAACAAAAACGTTTGTTTACATTAAATGCACTTGCATGCCGATTGCCAACAAAACACAGACATCTGATGCAGCTTTACTCACCACCCGTGATCTGCAAATCCAGCGCCGAACTGGGACTTGTTTACAAAGCATTCATCACCAGGAACAAACAAACATACGTGTGCAACTCTGTTGCTGCCCCAGAAAAACAAACTTCATCCACTGTTCCCTTGACACTATGTTCTTTGGGAAGCTGAAAAAGGTAATCTTTCCCTCACAACCAAAAACACACTCCTTTGGTGACAGGAGCTGCGTCTCATTTCGGAGGCTGCATACGTCATCAAGGATGTCTTATTTATGAAAAGTAACCGTAATAAGGTGTGAGGTGAAAAATACTGTAATTTATTTTTTACTTTGCAATCTAACGGTTATTTTACTTAAAGGAGACTGATGTATGCAGCCTTCGAAGGGTGCAGCCCCTAAATTGGGACACAGCCATTGTTGAAAAATCTCTCAGCTTCTGTAACCCGAATGAAACGCGTTGATGGGCTTGATCTTGCTCTGGGTGATGTGTGTGTGCAGGGAGAAGTGCCTATACAGGGAATTCTGCCCTTTATTACGTGATAAAGGGCCATACTCTGAAAAAATTAGCCGAAAAATATATATATAGTATATTATATAGTATAGTATATTTTGGCACAGAAATACTCCATCATACGTCCAACTCGTGTTTTTGAAACTTTAACCATGTTTAGCATGAGAATGCAACTCTTTAACAGTGTAAATAAGTCAGAATGCATGAAATGGCATTAGACCCCCCTCCAAAAACCATTAGAACAATGTTATGTTTTGTTGACTTGTGTACTTAAAGTATACCAAATGCTTCCAAGAATGTTTAAATCCAGAGAAATAAGCAATTTTAACCAGGACTGGGAACGTGTTCGTGCATCGCTTAATGACATCATACCCGTGTTACTCTCAGTTTCCGGTTTTCTTTTGTAGAAACCATGGAAACAACAAAGACGCTTTAATATATGATGTTTTATTAGACAGGTGAGTAACTGTTTAGATGGATACATTCATCGACAAAAAACTAACCATGTTATAGCTAAACACAGTAAGTCTTATTGTTTAAATCTCGTTTTCTTAATTTACAGCGAGTTCCATGTTTTACCATGCTTAATATTGATCTAGCTTACTGCAGTGTGCAAATTGTCTTATAGCAGCTGCCGAGCAAACGCACAGAGTAGCCCTATAGCAACTTTCAACACAAATATATCTAATATCATAAAACAGCGCTGCTTTACCCCACATACTAATGAAGCGCAGGCAGCGACTGCTCTCGAGACGTGTGTCACGCTTGTCTCTATCAATCGCTCCAGCGGCCTCGTTCAGCTCTCACAGCACTCTGCTTCATACTACAGTAACGTTAATAACCTGATCCATTAACATGAGTACCGTCCCGATTCTTTTCCACCGGGTGTAGACGTGAAGACAACACATCCCATGATTCTGTGAAATCAGGCGTCATCAAGCTACGCCTTTGTTTTGAATAAGAGACCTCTAGCGGCAAGAAATTTACATATTGTAGCTTTAATATTTTTGTGGAGACCGTGATACTTTTTCCTCTGGATTCTTTGATGAATAGAAAGTTCAAAAGAACGTCATTTATTTGAAATGGAAATTTTGTAATGTTATAAATATAAAAATGTAATGCATCCATGGTGAATGAAATTATCTTCTTTAAAAAAAAAAAAAAAGTATTACTGACCCCAGACTTTTTAATGGTGGTGAATATCACAAGTAGACAATATGTATACAATAGACTGCTAAAATGAATACATTAAATAAAAAAATGTCTCGTCATCTGGCATGTTAAATGTTTTTAATTAAAAATGGGATATGCTATTGAACGTACAAGTAGCCTATCTGTATTTTGACATTTCCCCATCATTGTCTTTTCACCAACAGGTCTTTGGAGTCCAGGGGTTAACCAATCTTAACCTCTGACTTGGCTGCTGATCCATTCTCCCACCCTTTCTGCTCCTGTAGGATGACAGAAGACCCTGGGGAGATCAGTGTAGACTACCCTTAGATATTTATGTTAGTGGAACGATCTCAAAACATGTAGACCTCAAATATACTATTTTCCCTGGCAATGCAGAGGGAGAGACTGCATAGTGCATCTGGTCTGTCTTGAGTCTGATTTTCTATTGTATTCTTCTGTGGAACCTGCACCCTGTGATATGCTGGGTGGTTGTGTGTGTGTGTGTGTGTGTCTGTTAGCACAGAAGAGAGCTTTAACAATTGCCTGGAGAGTGCAAATAGCAGGCAGTATGTGTACTTGTAGGACAAAATGTGTGTCTTTTGCTGTAGGTTTATTGAACTGAATGGCATGATGGTTCCTACTTAGACCATTATTCATTCACTCACTTATTGGGTCTGTTTCAGAAAACATGCATTGACAATAGAATTAAAGCTATGCATCCCATTTACAGTATAAGTATTCTTGTATCATGTGTTCTGCTCTGAGAACTACATAACGAGGACAAACACTGTTATTGCAAAAGACACTTCCTGATTGAACTGATTGCTCTGTACTAAGCACGTCATACTCAAATAGGGTTGTCATGAGTGTGCTGCTATGAGTGGCTTTGTGCTGCCAGTCATAGTGCCTATGTTCAATGCTTGAATTTTTGAGTTTATTTATATATTTATTCATACATTAAAATCAACAATGTCATTTAATAGTCTGGTGAGTTAATTTATGCCCACTGTCGGTTGTTTATAAGCATTAACTATGGTAATCATAGTTTTGACAAAATATCATAGTTGGTTCAGGATAAATTCAGGTTTGGGGAGACTAAATGCAGCATAAGCCGAAAATATATTGGGGAGGAATTTTCCTATGATAATGGGTAACTCATGGAAAAGATTAAAAATAATACTGCATTGTGACATTTTTATGAAAATTAAGCACATTTCCCCCAAAATTTCTCATGATCGCCTACATTCAGATGTTTTATTTAGGAGGTTTTTGCTCTTAATACTTAACAATTTAAATAATATACCATATATTTTGTATTAATGAGATTGGACATTTGTTTTGCATGGTTTATGAAAATTGAACTGTGACTAGCTGTGAAAAAAAATTAAAAATCTTAATGGTCACAAAGTTTTTTTTCTTTTGATTTTGGAAATGAAATTTGACTGGGACAGAACTTGTTTTAATATTTTATTAAATTCGCCTCTGACGTTGTGAATGGCCCTACTGCAACCACTGTCAAAAAATGAAAAGAAATATAATATATTTTTGCTCCGCTCACCGTAGTAGCCTAATAATGACAGAAATTACCATGGAATTTTACTAAAGTATTTTTACTTTATTTTTTATTGTTTCAGCTCGCAGAAGCGCACAATAACTTCTCTGACCTCTAGTGGCCGCGCGTTCGTTTCCATAGCAGCAGATAAACTAAACGGTCTCCATTCCTATGGATGGAAGCAGCATTATCTCTGACTAAACACATTTTCGCTAATATGTCACTTGTCTAATTTTCGACGGATAGGAGTTCCTGCATCTATTTGGTTGTTTATTTTCACTTTTGCGAATGAGTGGATGAAGCAAATGGATAACCACAGACGAAAGGTTCAAACAAGCACAACCATTGGACATGTGTATTTGCAGCCTTCTCCGTTTTATTTAAAAACATGCAAGGTATGGTCACCAACTGTTGATATATTAAGATATACAAAAAATATTATGGTAACTAACCATAGTTACAGCAGTTATTACAACAATTAAGCAGGCAGCTTGTTATTTTAGAAACTTCTTTCACCAAAAACGAAACTGATCCAATGAACTGCAAAGAAGTTCGTCTGTTTTAAGGACGCATAAATTAACTATATTTTTCAGGGCTCTACGGTAACATTTTCAACGGTCAAAAATTTCCTGGGGCATTTGTACATTATAAGAGCAATTTGATCATATTTAATCAATTTCTTAAATTTTAAAATAGAACATTTGTTTTTAAATGTTAGACAATACATTTAGTTACAACAATAACACCCACTGAGACTGTTGCCAATCAAAATAAATCTTAAAAAATCCATCTTTGCTCTGCAGAAGTGACACTCCAGCTCCATCTGAAGTGATATTATTAGACACATTTACATAGACTGCTTCGTGCAGCTCATTGGTAAATATAATTTTTTGAATTTAGAAATATGTAAAAAATTAAACTTGTTAGATATTTGGATATTTAAGTAAAAACAGTCCATGTAAAGTGTAAATATGAAAATAAAACCGCCAGTAGGTGGCGGTAATCTTACTGTGCGAGTCATTCATTCAGTCGTTCAAAGCGCAGATTCATTCAAAATCACCGTTGCAACAGTTCTGGTGTGGCTTTGTTTAAAAATATTTTCACTAAATGGAGCAAAAACAGACAGTGTTGTGGCTAAAATGTTGTCACTTAATATCAGCTTGTTTACTGGACTTAAATCAGATCAGTATCACATTTGCAATCATGCCAATACTTGGAGAAACATGAGTATACTGGTGTGATAGTAGCCTACTTAACTTACACATATTAGGCTTGCTGAGATCGACTGTGTTACTGGTGTTCAGCAGCAACACCGGTTATAACACTTGGCCACCATGACCGCGGCACCGCCCCCAACGTCGTTTTGATTTCTTTATAGTAATAATAATCATTTGGTTCAGTTAGAGAATAGACACTACAGTTAAAACGGAACGCCTCTGCTCAATTCAGTGAGCTGAACGACAGTCGCAGGACAGATCAGCAGCAGGAGTCAAATTTCACCTCACTTCACTCACTTCGCCTCACTTTTCTGAATGACAAGACCAGGGATGAAGATTTGATTGACAAGCGAAATGTAAAAGCGCATATTTAAGCGAGTTTGTCATTGTACTGTTTTGTTGTTGTGTTTTCATTAAGAATAATGATGAACCCATCCACCATTCAAGCAATTGCCGCCTCCGAATTTCCTCTACTTCAAAAATGAAAGTAATATGCGCACTGGCATTCATAAAGGTGTGTTGTTGTTTTTTTAAATCAATTTTTGGAGGCATTTTTACCCCAAGCTCCCTTTAATTTCAGACCTTGATTATGATAATCCAAATATAGTATTTACAATTAATTTGGCTGCAAAGAAACGGTCTGGTAAGTGCGTGTGGCTGCATCACACTGGTTGCATCTTGTAAACAATCTTTGGAGTGTCTTTTGCTCTTGCTCTGAAATAAAGGCATGAAAAGCAGCCGATTGCTGTATGAAACATAACTGTTGTTCAGTTTAGATGCATTTCGGGAGTTGTGCTTTTTATTCCGATTGTATTATAGATCTGTTCATGAGAATGGATCGGGTCACTCGCACCGCCTAAATATTTTTTCACAGTCGCACGCAGTTATTTTCAGGAGCAAATGCGAGTGAAATGGGCGCACTGTAGAGCCCTGTTTTTACATTTAAAAACAATAATTTTAAAAATACACAGTTAAAAACTATTAGAATGATATTTTGTTGTTGTTTAGAGCTTTAATACCATATGTACTGCATACATGAAGTAACTGAAGAAACAAGATTTGTTACTAACAAATATAGATACCTTCGACCATCTTCTTGTCACTGTCCCAGAATGCCCCTCTTCCTCCAGTCCTCCAGCGTCAGAACAGAGTGCTGGCCTCTGCTCACTTCTCTCTCACCTCGCACTCTAAGCATGACAGAAAGCCACTAAATGGACCTCTGTATAATGAAATCCACTCTAAAGCCCCTCCGCACTGGACCACACACTTCCTCAATGAGCTGGCCCAGAGGGTGAGATATATGTGTGTGTGTGTAAAAGAGAGTTTTTCTTTGGAGAATGTCCTTTTTGTTTTTGGAACTGTATGTACAAGTCATTCATATGTGTTTATTTGATCCTTCACAGCTTGGAGACCATCCAACAGTGCGAGTGGTCTCTAACCCCATCAGTGAAATGCAGGACCAGTACAAAGGTCAATTAGCAGTATGTGAACCTCTTGGTGAACACTACAGCAAGATACAGGTGAGATAAAGAAGCTGAACATTATAGGCCCAGGTGAAGTTTCCAAGAAAAGACAAAATCTGGATTACAGCAAAGCACTTAGTGATTTCTCTCAATCTGTAAACATTCAAATACTCACTGTTTCAAAGTATAGTCACAAGATGTAAGCAATATGCATTGTAACACGATGATAGTATAAAAACAATCACTTACTAACCTTTTCTGTGTAAAGTTGTATCCAATTTAATGGCTGTAATGACTGTAAAAATGTCTCTTAGAACTTTACAGTTTAAATAATACACAAGATTTAACAGAAAACTTCTTTTATAAAATTTTGAAGCATTTCTGCTTTTAATTCCTCCAAAAATCACCCCATTCACTTCCATTGAAAGTGCCCCATGTAATCAATGAGTGATGAATTGAATTGTTTTGAGTGAAGATGTCTTTGGTACAAAATGTAGATTTTTGGGTGAACTTTCCCTTTTAACTTGTATTAAACCCAAGTGGAGAATAGAAATGTGTTTTTAAAATGGTGTGGATAAGAGAATATCAAACATCAATATTAAAAAAAATGCTAATTCATGCAAAGTATATTAATGGATGACTCCCACAGCTCAGGATTCAGCAGCACACTGCCAGCTGTTTTATCTCCACCGGAGCTTCTGGGCTGATGGAATGAATCACACTTCTCTTGATTTTACTCAGGCACTGTACAGACAGCTGGAAACGACTCAGGCGTTTGTGCCAGAGCCAGTCCGCAGCACAACCAAGACCGACTTCAAGAGCTTTCACAGGTAACTCTCCACCACCAGAGGGCAGTGTGAATGTACTGGTGGATTAATTGCTAATTCCGAGATCTGAGGTCAGCAGTGGTGGCTTCTCAAAACTGATGATGGAGATCAAAGGGTTTGCAGATCTGATTCAATCCCAAGATGTAAGTGGAGGATAATGTACTATTTGAGTAATCTGCTTTCAGGATACCATTAGAGCAAAGCATCCATCGCAAGAACATCAGGGGTGATGTAAATCTTGTGATCTGGCCCATAATGAATTAGTTGGAACTGTGGTGCACATAATACACTTTTGGTTTTCTAACTGATCAAAAATCTCTTCAAACATGGTCAGCATAGCAAACCACATCTTCAGGGTCAGAACTGATCACAACACAGGTGATTTAAAGGGAAAGTTTACCTAAAAATTAAAATTCGGTCTTCATTTACTCTCATGCTACATCAGATGGATGCTTTATTTTTCATGTTGGCTTGCTGCAGGGCAGATTGAAATGATTTAGTGAAGCATAGCTCATCTCACCTTCTGGCCTGGCCTCCTGAACCTTGTCAGCTCTTGATTGGTGGGCTGCACTCAAGGTCACAAGCACATATTGACACTAATTCACACACCTCTTCACAGCAGGTTTATGTATGGCAGTGTAACATCTGGGGAATGTCTCTTTTTGTGCATATTTTTTAGAACTGGTACATCTACTTTGCTGACTTCATAACTAAGAACAAATTATATAACTATTTTCATAACTAAGAGCTCTTAAAGCTTCCTGTGTTTTAGCTTTTTTTTATTGTGGGAGCAGGTATGGCGCATATACGAGGATGTTTCCTATGCTAAGGAATGAAGAGCTTTAGTCTCAGAGGACCCACAATCTCCCAAATGTGTTTCTATTGACAAAGTAATATATGGGCTAAGTGAATGGTCAGCATAGTGATATGGCAAGAAGATAATGGACCTCAAAGCACTAGTGTGTGCATGCAATGTATTAATACTCTTCTGTAAGCCTTTTGCCTCCACTTTACCCACTAACTCATTTTCTCTTTCTTTTTCTTAGTCATTGATAATCCTCTTTTTCAGGTCAGATTTGTCTTCTCGCTCTGTCCTGGATGCTGCTACCTTTAATGGAAAACTTACCAAGAGCGGGGCTCACAGCCGACTTCCTGCTCACAAAGCTCCATCCACTTTATCATGTCAACCCCGGCTGCCTCGCCCACCTCTGCCTTTGCCCCACAGGGGCAAAAGCAGTCTGTATATGGACAGTTTTACGGTACCTGTGCCTCCCCCAACATCGCAAGCTGCTGATATTGCACAAAGCGGAGTGAAATGGGAAGAAAATGGTGGTAGAGGTCTGTTACTGGACGTTTTAGGTGTTCCTAAAATGTATAGTACTGAAAATCAGACTTATGGAACTAATAAGATGTCTTTGGTATAAGAAAAGAGTTTGATTTTCAGTTTGGCTGTAATTGATCTGAACTTCAAAAATGGTTTCATCAGTATTTCTGTTCTTTTGTCATTCAGAGGGTCTGTAATAAATGGAGAATGAAACATGTTAGAAGTGATTGGTGGAAACATTATTGATTTATTGATCTGGAGTGTGTGCCTTTTGTGGGTATGTATTCTTTATCCTTAAAGGGATCATTCACTCAAAAATGAAAAAAATTCAAGATTACAGAAAGTATGCTAAAAATCCTGGAGGAAAAAAAATGCAAGTAAATAGGGAAGACCAGGGAGAGGCATAAATATCGCTGAGGAGGCAGCTGGCTGAGTAGTGCATGCTTAAACACTTTCATGAAGAGAGACAAAAACAAAACAGAGAGTGTGGTAATGGGAAAAATGTGTAGAATTGGGAAGAATATCGCAATTTAGTCCAAATTTTGTCCCACCCAGTTTCTTCCACCTACTTGCTCTTGCAACATCTCACTCTCCTCCCCCAGCTCTGCCTCTGGCAATGTGCCAGAGAGACAGAGAGCATAACTGATTTAAGGCCATATATGGCAGCTAGATGAATAAAAATTAAGGAACAGGTGAAGGCAAAGATTATGAAGCGGAGGAGGCTAGATTTATCTTTTAGAGAACTATTAAAAGCAGATAAAATGGGTAAGGGATAGTTAATGGTCATTAATAAAATATCAGAAAGAATAAACATTATTGACCATGTCTAGACACCTATGACCTCTTATTGTCCTCAGGTAGTATTTTGATTTGAATATTCTAATCTAGCCTACAATATTTGATGCAAGCTATGTCAGAAGTTTCCGAATGTTAGTGTGTCCCTTCAGGATATATATATATATATATATATATATATAAACTTTCCAGTATCTGCCTACTTTTGCCCTGCTTGCATTATTTGATTTTCTTGGATGTTGAATCTGTTTATGCAGAATTCTGTCTGAGATCTGGCCTGGTGCTTGTCCTAATTGGTGTAACTTTGTTGATTCTCTCACACAGAGACACAAATTGCACCATACTGTATTTTGGTACATCCATAAGAAGGAGACACATATTTGTACAGAGTGACTGGAGATCAGGGTTACAGATTTACACTGGTAATTTATGAGCCCTGGAAACACACACTGACCAAGGTAGAAGACACTCATACTGGCCAACAGGTCTTTCAGCCTGTAAGTGGAGGTAATCTGAATGTCATTCATACTTTCTTATATTGTATACCAAAGTTTTCTTGTGTAATATTTCACATAAGTGCATTTTTAAACATTTAGATAGCTAGCAACATGGATTGTAAACCTAATCGTTTAATGTTCATTAATAACCCTTTTTTAAATAATTGTACATGAATTGGATTTAGGAATGTGTTCAAGATTTTTAGTTTTTAAGGACTTAAAAAATCTTGTAAAAACGTAATTGGACGAAATGCTGGAAATAGCGACAGGTTTGTTTCTTGGCGTGTATATGGTTAAATGGCACAGGGTGGGGTTTGGGGAGGGGGCACCAGCTGCCACCTTTCCCTTTAAAGAGCTGAAGGGAGGGAACAACGCAGAGGGATCCCATGTCACCATTAGATTAAGGACTAAATTGCATGGAAATACAGATTTTCAAAACAAAAACATCGACAGAGAAAGAAGGGAGGGAAAAACGGACTGAAGAGATAAGGGAGGCAGCTTAAGGAATAACATTTCTAGTCGTGCCCGGCATGCTGCCTGTTCGGCATAAATAAATTCACACAGACCTCTCAGTCTGCAACTAAAGACCTGGTTACGGTCTCTTTGACCCTGGACAACGGGAACAGGTGAAGATACGGAAGAAAGGATGATAAAACTAAGAAGAAAGGGATAGGCTGTTGATGGAGTGAGTGCATGAAAATTAAAGAAATAGAGAGAGGTGTTTCCCCGCTGCTCGTTTCGCTTGGTTGGATAGACTGTTTCGTTTAGGGGGTAAAAGTAATTGGTTAATACAAGCTTTGTTAAATCATAGAAATGCTTATTTGACAGGTTGAAAAAATTGGATATTAGACCTGTAACACCCGTGTATATAACGGGAATAATTAATTTGAGGAGCAAGGGCAGCAGAGGTGCAACATAGGCGATATAGCCTATAATAAATATATATATTCAGAGGCTAGACTTTTATATCACTAAAGGAACTGAACTACGCAGTATAGCACATTTTAAACTGGCAGGTGTTGTAGCAAGAATATATTACATTATTCATAACTGTAGCCATTTTATAGAAAACAAAATCTTATGTTTAAGTATTCTGCACTGTCATTCGGACCCCATGCCAAGAGGATCCCTCCGTTCAATCAGAAAACGGTCAATTCCAAGTAGCATTTTTGTGCAGTTTGTGTGTTCATGTGTGTGTGTTTAGTAACACGCACACTGCACGCACGCGAACAGAGCCAGACCCAAAGCGAGTAAGTACGTAATATAGGTGTTTGTGCTGTGTCTGTGTCGTGATCTTGTGTACAAGTGACAAAATATCACCTCTGTTCTGAGTATTTCTGTCTGTGTGCCCGGTGTACCCATGCAAAGCAGGCCTGCCTACCCTCTCAGCCTCTGCCAGTCAACGGACTCAACAAGTAGTAGTCAGGTCTACTTTGTTTTTGTCACTTACTTAAACCAGCGTGCGAATTATGGAAGGATTTGGTAACCATAAAAGTCACATTACAACTTAGAATGCGTCACATTCTATTCGTAATAACGAATAGAATTCCCGTTCGCCTGCCTGAGTAGGTAGCGTGACCAATCAATCCATGGTAGCCAATCTATTAGCCTACAATTTCACAATTTTAAATATTTCACGAGGACCTTTAGTTATTTGTTAAAAAATGTATATAAGTCCTATTTGACAGTTAGCTTTAAAGTAGCAGACGAATATTAATGACAGAAAAAAAGTAGGCTCCCTGAAAGTCACTCAATAATTCGCACACTGACCTAAATCCTTCATATTTTTGTATTAACTTATGATTTTTAAGGTATTTCTGATATGTTAAATTTTGAGTTGTCAGTCCACCAAATATATGGACGTTTCATGTCCCACAATGATTGGTGTCTGATTTTTTTTTTTTTCACAGTCATGTCACCTTGATAGCTGATGGTAGGCTATGTAGGTGTCTTTTCACTGTGTTAACATAAACGTCAAATCTTCTTTATAAATGTCTGTCCACTCTTTTCTTGTCCCCTGAAGCAGATCCCTAATTCTGTTTTAGTTGAAAGAGAGTAGCAAAGTATATGCCCTTCTGTATGTTCTCATTCCATCCACTGCATTAGCAGTTTGTGTGTGTGTGTGTGTGTGTGGCATCATGACTCCCTACCCAATGGCAACTGCAAACAATACTCAGTTAAAAGTTTATTTTGACTGTGGATGGAGCTCTCCTCATCCTCCCATTTCCCCCATGTCTCTTGCTAATACTTTAACAAAGATTTTCAACTGGAGGGTCCCAAAAAAAAATTGTAGATAATAACAATGCTAAATATAGACGTTTTTGTTTATTTTTTTTACTGTCTAATGTAAAATCTAAGTCCTGTACCTGTTGAAACAACACTTTAATTCCAACTCGTTTTCCTCTTCCTCTACACACTCTCATCTTTTCACACACCAGTTAAACTTTTTTGTTTTTTTCTCTCAGCCTCTGGTCCCTCCCTTTCTCCCTTCCTCCTTCACCCACTCACATCCTATTGGCAGCGCCTTATTTCAAATCATTTACTCTCCCTCCTGCTGATGCCTTTCCATGATTTCGCATCCTCACAAATACACCCCTTCCTGACAGTGTGACCCTTACCGATCACCTGAGATGACCTTCTCTGTCCTCCGTCTGGTTTTCAAGTCCTTTTTTTTTTTTTTTTTTGTCACCCTACTCCATTCTTTCCCACCACTAAGAATAGTTTCCATCAAGTTCATGTGTGATTTGGCTTAACACAATTATATCCCATCTCTCTCCGGCTTCATTCCCTGAGTACTTAATGGGGGACTATAAAGGGATGGTAATTAACCGGAGAGGGCACTTTTATTAATTAGGTTTTAACGAGAGCTGAGGCTGTGGGGTGGGGGGAGTGGGGTTATAACTATCTTAAGAACACTGTTAGTGTTAGATATGAGAATATAGTCATGCACATCTCAATGCTGTCACTGTAAGATGAGTCTTCTAAGCTCCTTTCTGTATCTTTTTCTCTCTCTCTTGACTGAAAAAGAGTGGGCCTTTTGAAAAGGACTCAGTCAGAGCGCTGCGATTAGTTTCAAAGCAGAGGTCAAAGTCTGACTGATGACCTTCTGAGGATATATCGTATTATGCATGTGTGCCAGTTCTGTGTAGTTTGACTTTGCACAGCACAATTCATTTTAAGCTAATTAATTGTGCTGCAACACAGCTTTTTTTGGCGAATGTGACTATGTTTGTGTACGCAAGCTTCCTTGCTCTGTTAATTTATTTTCTTTTAGTGCTATTCCACAGGAGACGTCGATATGAGCAACTCGGCTGAGAGTAGCTTAGTGCACACAAATAAGAGAGAGAGAAGGAGGGAGGGATTGCAAAAAGCATTAACAATCACTGGGCTCAAGCAGTAGGCTGAGATAATAC